>CM046441.1:28685998-29355998 GCA_025506515.1 Flaveria trinervia
TATTCATGTTGTTTGCCGCCTCTCTGCTGTGCGATGGCACTGACCTGAGGATTGGCTTCTCTTTGAAAGCTCTAAGAATAGTCTCTTCTGTAAAATATTCCGTAGAGACCGCTCAAAAGCTCTTGAGGAATTGTATTACCATATAAGTGTGGATCCACAAATGTTAGTTGAAAAAATTAAACCTAAATCTATCACCAGTCTGTGTCAAAAGTCTGTGTATGGATTAAGAGGACAAACATATGACAATCATTTGGCTACAATTCTTGAAAGTCAAATCAATGTGGTAATCTTATAGTTCCAGTATGATTTCCTAAAAGTTGCAACGACTCTGGATGAAAACCAAGAATAGAGCATAAATAGATTTTGATAACAAGTCCCAAATCATTTGACTTGCCTGTATGATTCCAAAATTGAATTGGTTAGGTGTGATCAATCTAAGTTGAAGCTGCCTATTCCGGAACCAAATCCCGTAGATTTCCATCTAGGATTTATCCCTCACAAAAAGCCAAAAACAAGTTTATTTTTGTACGTTAGTTTAGTTTTTATTCACTAGTCCTTTTATTTTGTTTGTTTGTCGGACTACATCATGAAAATCGATAAGGATCAACTCACTAAAAGGGTCATGTCTGAGATGACCACATGAATTTTCAAGTTTAAAGCAGTCACGTCTGAGGTGACAAGGTGTTTAAAAGAGTCATGTATGGAGTGACTAATTGGTTAAAATGATCAGTTGAGATGATCAAAAACTCATATGTTTATTTCAAAAGTTAAAAGGGTCTTAAAAGTAAAATGTTCAAAATGGCAGAAGATTTACTAAGTGTGACCCATTCGCACGATTGGACCATGAATATGGACCAACCATGCGAATGGATCCCATTCGCACGACTGGACATGAAATTTAGTCATTCACCCGAATGGAGTATAGGAATGATCCATTCGACCGAATGACAGGGTGCGAATGAGTCAGTCGACCGACAGAGACTCAGTCGGGTAACTGAGGGTGCGAATGAAAGGGCACGAATGAGTCAGTCGACCGACTGAGACTCAGTCGGCCGACTGACTGAGTCAATCGCACGACTGAACCTCAGTCGCCTGAATGAACTGAGCAAATGAGGCCAATCAGCCGATTGAACTTCGGTTCAGTATTTAAAGGGCCTCAGTCGATCGCGCTTTACTCATCACACTCAATCGCACCGAAATCGCATTTCTTCCCGTTACTCTGCCAAATTTTCTAAAGATCTTGTGTTCACATTGCTGTTGATTCTCTAATGCTCGATTGACGATTATACAAGTACATTGCAGTTAAATCTCACCGAAATCAGAAGATCTTGAATCCAAATATGTGATATTTGAATGAAACAAGATCCGGATTGAAAAATGCCCTAATTACCTACACAAACTTAGCAAAATGTTAAAATTAAGTTTAATAGGTTATTAGTGACAAGATGGCGAGTCTAATGAACCATTAAACCATGTTAAATTACTTTAATTGGTCAAGATTCAAACCACAAGCGACTGAACAGTGGGACAAGCGACTGGTCGTCCGGATGAACTCCAATCGCACGATTGAATCTTGTGATGGGTCAATCGGCCGAATGAACCAGGCGAATAAGTTCAGTCGGCCGACTGAACCAATCACAGACTCAGTCAGCAGATTGAACTCAGTCGCATGTCTCATTCACCGAACGAGCTCAGTCGCACGAAAGAACAAGCGACTGACTCCAGTCGCATGATTCATTCGCACGAATGAATCAGAATGAATTTAAACATTACACTTAGAACTGAATTGATGTATTATGTACTAATAATTCTATGTCTTGTGTTTCAGAAAAATGGCTGATAGATGGTCCATTAACCAAAGCACAACATATGTGCTCACTTGGATCATCCTACTCGAAACGGGGCCGAGTTCACAGAGATTATATTCTTGCCTTCTTCGACGGTCCGGATACATAGGCTATATCTACACCTTGCACGCCCTACAGGTCATTACACCAGGCCTCTGGGAGAATGCCTCAGTTGATCGCTCTCGTGAGCCGTATAGTATACGGAGCTCCATTCTGGGTCAGGATATCGAGGTACCGCTACTGATTTCCAGAAGTTCTTGAATTTGGGGACGATACGAATCACCCACCAAATTACATCCACTGACTGTGAGGGGCTGCTTCCTCAGAATCAAGTACGCGGGGGACATAAACTCGGGTGTGCTCAATAAGAGCAACCTGTGCCCTCAGTACAAATACTTGGCACATGTGATCCTGAAGTGCATTGCTTCGAGGAGGGGTGGGTCGATGATCTATCAAATCAGATTCAAAATGCCTTCGTGGCACTAGTGCTGAACCACCCTTTCAGCTTCTCGAGTATGATCTTTTCCTATCTGATAGAGAAGGAAGGATTCTGTATGTACCCCAGGTTTCTATAGCTAATCTTCAACGACAAGCTGCCACTTCTCCCAAAGGAGAGTCGTGATGCAGTTACTTTGGAAATTATGGATGACACGACCTTGGGTCAAATGAGGGTGTATAGGGGCAAGCAAGTGAAGCCCCTAGTGAAGAGGTTGATTGGCCATTGGCAAACGAGAACTATGTGGTGCCGGAAAGACGAAAATGGCATCATGATGACAGTGACTCTGATTCTGAACCTATAGGTCTACCAGTTGATGACGACGATGATGACGACAGTGATGGTGGTGGAGATACAGGCCCCATTCCATCTAGGGCCACTACCACTGATATACCATCTCCACTATCCACCCACGATGGAACTGAATCTGCTGGTTTCCATCAGGATTTCATCCTGATGAGAGGGAAGAGGAGTCAGAAGAGGAGCCCATAACACGGACTGTGGGAAGCAAGGTTGTTCCCACGGAACATGGGCTAAGGGTGGTTGGTGAACACCACGAGACTCAGGAGAGACAGCCATGGATCCAAGTTATGTACAGAGCCAGCTAGCAGGGTTGTAGGGGGAGCATCCACCTCAAGGGGAACGTGGAGAAAAGGATGGCTCAACCCCATGGCCTGAAGAAGAATAAAAGACGTCTCACCTTCATTACCTCCACCACCACAAAAACCACCACCACAACCACTTCCACAGCCATAGCCACCACAGCCACCACAGTTACTACTACCACCACCACACCTCCCACCACTGTACAGATTCCATCTACCACCATATCTTTCACTACCACATCACCACCACCACTTCACAGACCCATCTTCACTACAGCAACCACCACCACTACTACCCACCAAGCTGGATCCTCAGCCCATCCATCTCATCCATATGTATCACCTCTACCTCCAATTAGGGTAGAGGTACAGCTGTCTGCGCTCAATAGGATGGTGATGCGCCTATTAGCAGCAGATGAGGAGAAGGCGGCTCAGATTTGTCAACTTGCTGATCATACTGCTGCTCAGTCTCACCAGATCGAAGAGCAGGCTAGAGTGATAAAGGAGCAAGCCCAACAGATGGCTGCTCAGAGCCTTGAGATAGCCCAACTCCAAGCACATAGTGTCACATCAAACAGGAAGATAGAGGAGTTGGAGAAGGCAAAGAAGACAATCATGTTAAAATTAAAGGGATCTAAGGAAGAGCCCTTGAAGATCAAAGAAGGAGACAGAGATGATGATGATGACGAAAGTGATGATGAGGATGATGAGACAGAAGAGGATGAGGGGACAGAAGAAGAAAGGACAGAGGATAAGGATGATGATGATACATCAGGAGGAGATGCAGCTACATCGGCCTCTGCTTCAGGTCAAGAAAGGAGGTCCAAGAACATACAAGACCAACCAGCTTCTTCCGGCTCCACCAAGTGACGAGACGATGATACAGGACAAAAGTAACGATTAGATGTTTATATATTAAATTACTTTTGTATTTGAATCATGTATTGAAATCTATGTATTAATGTTTAAATTCAGTTTAATGCATTTTGTTTTGATGATTACTAATGGTTGATATGTTGAATGTGTAAATCAAACAGATCCAAATTACCAAAGGGATGAGTTTGATGTTGCTCCCCTTCAGCAGGTCAAGACTCAGCTAACAATGATTCTTGATCTGCAAGGGATCGTAAGGAGGTCGGTGAGTTATACCCCTGAAGAAGGGGAAATAATTCACGACCTATCAAACAAGCAACTCGCAGATATTTTCAAGCTCAATCCAGATGAGATAGTAAAGAATGCTCCGACATGCGACTCTACTAGTGACGAAGAGCTCAACGATGTTGATGAAATCGAGATTGAAGATGTAACTGCCGAGCACTACCCTCAGTACGTTGACAATGAGGGAAATGTGGTCCCCAATCTGGGTGAATCCCTCGTCAGCGATACTTTTGAGGTGTTAGACAAGATGGAGCAAGAGTCGGAGAACGTAGAGGAAACGGCCCAAGCCTTAATTGATGATGTCGATATTCGAAAGGCTGAGTGGGCTGCGTGTTTTGAAGAAGTTAGAGCCCAACGCACTGCACCGAAACAGGATGCCTACACCAAACTCTACAGAGTCAAGAAACATCATAAGGTGACTGGCAGGATCATGGCGTGGCGTATTTTGAGGATCTTAACGTATATGCAGTTAAGAGAGAAAAGGGCATAGAGTACTTCACATTCCCATATGATCTGAAGACTCTACCGGGTTTTGAGCTCAACCAGCTGGCCAAACTAAAGCTTTTGTATGCTGACCCGAGGAAGATGTCAGGCTGGTTTGAGGCTGCCCTAAAGAAGGAGTACCACACCAGGTGGGTTAACTTCAGACC
This sequence comes from Flaveria trinervia, assembly GCA_025506515.1. Classification (NCBI taxonomy): domain Eukaryota; kingdom Viridiplantae; phylum Streptophyta; class Magnoliopsida; order Asterales; family Asteraceae; genus Flaveria; species Flaveria trinervia. The sequence goes on from CM046441.1 coordinate 28,690,755, forward strand.
CCAACAGCCTACAAGGTATATCAAAGGTCTGAGATTGATGTCATTACTGGAAAGCCGAAGATAGTGTTGAGGTGGAGTCCTCCGCGCACAATGTCAAGAATCCCACTCAGGAAATGCCACTGGACTTCACCCCACATTTTAGGTGGTGGTACTACGATTGGAGAACAGCAGAAGCGGTCATAGTCCTAAACAAGGAGGGCCAAATGGATACGATCAGGGTATTCGACCCAATGTGGCTTACCAACTTGTCAGAAAAAGATGTCTACACGCTATACAAGTGGCCATTGTTCTATGATACGCAAGATATTGTACAAGCCCTCCAGTTCCAAAATGTCATAAGACTCTGTTTCACGTTTGAAATTCACGCGGGAGTCACAAAAGAGAACAAGTACAAGAAATATGCGGAGGTGATGCAGAAAACAAGACATTAGAGAGATCTAGGTCCAAGGGGGAGTTTGTTGATACATGTATGTCCCTAGATCATGATATGAAATGTAATAGATCTTGTTTATCTGATTTTGATGTAATTGATATGATTAATGAAATGATATTGATTGTTTGTGATTTGTAATGACTAATATTTCATTAATGAGTAGATATTGAATGGTTAATTAGGATAGTAGTTGTGTGAATGGTTACACATAATGTTTATTAATTAATACATTCAAACTTAACATAATGAAGTTCTCATGCGAATGGCCCATACGAATGGACCACACACATGAATAACTTCATACGATTGACTCCGTCGCACAACTGAACTAGGAGACTGGATCAGTCGTATGATTGACACATAAGATTGACTCAGTCACACGACTGAACACTCAGTCGTGCGAATGGATCAACCGCATGGTTCAATCGCACGACTGAACCATGCTTATGGTCCAGTCGCCCGAATGAACAATACTAACCTATAAATACAATCTAATTAGTGAAAAATAGAGAGCATTCATTCCCTACAATTCCAGACGTACCCTAGCCGTCCAGAAGCCTCCCAATTTGTTCTCCAAGTTCATAGAACACATTAGATCGATTTCCAATCGATTTCTAACGTTAGTTTCAATTCTTTATTGATTCTTCGTGTGTTCTCACTGATTGGATCGCCAATCAAATAGGATTCCGCACTATTTGATCTGGTTTACACGCTAATCACTAGGTATTTCATTCAAATACCAGGTCCTAACACTAGGTTTCACATCAAGAAGGCGGAGACAATGACAAGTAGACACACGATCACAAACAACCAAACAAAAAATCACACAAACACAAACCCTAGCAGTCGTCACATCAACATCAATACATTCAAACTAATTTTCTTTCATTCATTGTTTATTCATCTATAACCATTAACATCTTTTAATGAAATACATTTGAATTAACAATTTTTGTTTGATTATTAATTGTATTTTTTTATTGTGTTCGACATAATCATTAATCATTATTGTTGATTTTATATTATTAAGAACAATTAAAATATAATGTTGATTCCGCAAACATTGACTTAACTCAAAAATTAACATTGATAATTCCTGATTGCGATCCTAGGATACACGATTTCTTATTTTATTTTAATTCTTTTCTATATAATTTTCTTTTATTTTAATATTATTTTATTTTTATTTTTATAGGTAAATAAATTTTTAATTTTTAAGTTTCCAGCGAATCCATGATTTCGCTGATAGTTTCGTTGTGAGAAACTATAGCTTCGTTGGCTGTTACGCACATTGTAGTGTCAGTTCTGACCAAAGCGTATACGGGCGAAACTATAGTTTTGCTGGAAGCGAAATATGTGCTATATAACTCTTTTTGAGAAATTATGTCTTCATTTTCGCACAATCGTGGTTTGAGTGTTTGAGTGTGACTCCCGTGACCTAGCTTAGCGGTTCTAAGATTCTGCGTATTTGTTACTTGTTTGATGGTTGTTTAGGCATCTAATGTGAGTTTCGAACCCTGGACAATATTTTAATCTAGGATTAATAAACTTTTTTGGACTAATTTGGCTGAACTCTTCGGTACCTTCGCAGTTCTTACTGCGAAAGTATCGATAGTTCAGCGAAACTAAACGAAAGTTCAAAGGTTTTTCAACGAAATTGTGTATTCATGCTCTCCGAGCGAACTTAACAGTTTCGTTGATCATATTTCAGTTTCGCTATGCCGAATCTATAGTTTGGGTGTGCCGAATCTATTGAGCTGACATGCCGAATCTAGTTCATTCTTGCTGCTGAAATTACACTTTCGCCTGCCGAAACTATTGTTCTGGCTAGCGAAACTATAATTTCGGCTAGCGAATTTAAATTGATTTTTATTCATTCTTATTCTTTTTATTTATTTCTCTTTTATATTTAGTTTAGTATATTATTCTAATGCATTTCATCTTCTTTTCAGATTACATGGCTAATCTAAAGTTTGACGAGAGGAATAAAAATACAGCCATTCTGGATGACACACATCCTAAAGCGGTGGGTTTTAGAGACTGCATCCGATGGCTTCATAGATCTCCTATCACATATGTGATCTCTCATTCTACTACCATATATGATCTACATATTAGATATTTTTGGCGTACCGTCGAGCATGACACCATGGCCAATCCTCAGAGGATTATGGCAAGAGTGTTGGAGAATGATTAGATTATTACTGTTGAGATCATCTCAAGGGTGTTGAGACTTGAGAATGATAGTGGAGAAGAGGGCATGCTCATAAGTTTTTTAGGCTTATAGGTCCATGGGATATGAGGGTCCTCCTTTTGAGTGGAGATATATTGCCCACGTGTTCATTATGTGCTTAGATCACCAAAAAGGTGGATCAGAAGGGTTAAACCTTGACTGAGCTAAAGCCATGGTTGTTTGTTATAGAGGACCGAAGGCCAACATTGCCAAACTTATCTTCGATTGCATGGCTAAGAATGTTGACCCTAAAGAAAGATAAGTGGCTGTTGTATCCCAGATTTCATTAAACGATCATAGATGATCTCATTCCTAATATACCAAGACATGGGGATATCAAGAGACTGGTATAGAAGAACTCGCGTATATTTGTTGATTGTTATGCAATTAGGCACGACTTCAGTGGAAATATTACTCATTTATGGGAGAGAATGTACCCCCTAAAAAGATGGAATTATATTAGGAGCGTGAATAAGTCTGAGGAGAAGAGGGCCAAGGAGACGATGCAGAAACAGACTGAATCTGTGAAGAAATGAAAGAAGTATGCCAAACAAAATGATTATGACTTTGAGGAGGAAATTCATGAGGCTGCACAGGAGGCTAGAGTAGAGAAAGAGAAAAGGTCCAAGAAAGGAGCTGAGGAAGGGGAGTCTGAGAGAAGGACCAAACATAAACACCAAGCATTTACTAAGCCCTCAAGAAGGGAGGAGAAAATTGGTTTGGATGAGGATGTGATTAGGAACCTCAATGCATCTCTAGCTAATGAGTTGTATGATTAAAACCAAACTAACTAATTAGGAGCTGAGAGAAAAACAAAATGATGAGATGATTGAAGGGATGACTCGGATGATGATGGATCAACAAATGTTGATAAAGAGATTACTGACTATGGTGAATGAGCTAAGGGTTGCAGCCGGCCTACCCAATCATCTAACTCAAACTGAGTTAGATGATTTGACGGATGCTTCCAATATCCATTTTTGAATGTGGGTACATCATCAGGGCAGGAGAGGGCACATCTGGTGCAGCAACTAAGGAGGCCGGAGGTTCTAGTGTGAGGAAGGATTCTGAGAAAGAGAATGTGGAGGAGGTGTTTGAGGTTCCTTTTGTTATTTAGGGTTGAATATTGATGACTTTGGAGGAGAAGAGGTGTTCCGAGAAAGAAGTGAAAGAGTTAAGAAGCTGCTAAAAGGGATCTGGTGGATGACGAGGAAAAGGATGAACAATTAGTGGACTATGACTCTAAGCCCGAATACTATGAAGTGGACGAGAGACCACTAACTTATGTAGTCAGGAAGGGAGATGATGAGAACGATGTGTTTGAGATGTTGAAGGAGGATTGGCTTATGAAGGAGAAGGAGACTGAGGAGCTAACTCCCCTTTTTCAAAACATACAAGGGTTGAGTAAGAAAGAGGTTGATAAGAAAATTATTAGTTGGAAATACAACCCCCGACATCAAGATGTTCATAATCAATAGGAGAGGGGAATGGATTACTTATCTACACAAAAGGAAGGCATTTATGACCTTGATGAGGTGGGACTTAAGAAGGCTAGTTGTTTTGCCTATGATTGACTCTAACCTTAGTGAGAGGGCCAAGACGTTGGAGGAGGAGATCAAGAAAGGGCTAAATGATAATTTCGAGGCATTTGGATTTATAAGGGAGGAGATAATGAGGTCTAAGAAGGAAAAAGACTAGGAAACAGGCAAAGGGAAGATAGTGCTAAGGGTGAAACCCCCAAAGACGATGAGTTGGATAAGATTGTTAGATCCCCTCCCCCAGACACTACAAAATTTTGAGAAATGGTTCTACGACATCAACACAAGGAAGGCGGTGATCAGAGTGAAGAATGGGATTGAATACAGGTTGTTTGATCCAATGGAACTATTTACTTTCTATGATGAAGACCTACGGTACTATGTGAGAATCACATTAAAGCAGGGCAGGAGAGGAAACGAGGAAAGAAGCAATTCTATTTATGACTGTTGCTAATAAAGTGAGAGGAGTACGGGCTGAGGTGAAAGAATTGGCTGAGAAGGTGAGAGCAGAGGATGACTTGAGGATGGATGTGCAGGATCTTACAAGGAAATTTTCTGAGGCTAGTGCACGTACTGAAGAAGCTAATGAAGTAGGAGCTGACCAAGGAGAATCAGTGGCTAAGCTTTTCAAGATGAGGCTGTAGGAACTACAAAAGAAATATCAAAGGCAGCTAGAGAGGTTGGAGCTGATCAGACAGACCAAGATTGATGAACACAATGAGGTCCAACCTAGGGGGAGTATTAAAGATCATGTATAGGTTGGACTCACTTTAGATTAGAATATATTTATATTTCATTATAATAGTTATAATGTTAGTTTCCTTTTGTATGTTGGTTAATTAGAATAGTGTTGCTTCCCCAATGAAACTATGAGTGAAACTATAGTTTCGCTCATAGTCAGTGATAGTTTCACCCGGCGAAACTATTAGTGTCCGCCGGGCGAAACGATATCTTCGGCAGGATAGTTTCGTTGACAGCAAAACTGTTAGTGAAACTATCATTTCTATATATAGTTTTGATCTTGCTCATTGTTGATCATCCTTGCAAAAACCCTAATCGAATATTTCTGTTGCAAGAGACTATTGTAAGCTTGTTCTTTACTGAAATATATTGAGCTTTGTTTATTTGATTGTATTGGATCATTGATGCTTTATAATCAAATGGACCAACACTTTGGAAGGAGACTTGGCCTTATGTCTCTATCCACCATGGATGAGCACATAAGGGTGATCAAGCAAAAGATCAAGAGAGAAGAGCTCGTTGACTTACACTCCCCACCAAATCAAGCCTCTTCTGAAGTGGAGGTTAAGGTTGAACAAATTAAGACAACACAACCTGGACCTTCCGCTAAACCTCAGCAAGCTTCATCTTCTGATCCACAGCAGGGTCAAACTCCCTCTCTTTTTGAACCTCTGAGGGAGGTAGACCCAACTGTGAAAGACAAGACTTAATAACAACGTGTTGAAGGCTAGTCTTCTCACCTGAAATTCTCAAAGAGGAGTAAAAGGATGGCCTCTAGACCCAAGTCAAAGAAGAAGAAGAAGTCAGAGTCATCCACCTCCAAACCTTATGTAAGGCCCCGTTCTCAGGACGCTTACAGCTGGCCAATCATCGCATATAAAGCATATAATTTACATTAACTTGATAAAAACATTATACATACACATTCGTTACACAATTTCATTTGTTCGCATTACAATGCAAAAACATTAAACAAAATAATGCCATCCAAAATGCCAAATAGCTATCCCATGCCATCCACAGCAACTTTACCTACCAACTAGAAAATGCATAAAAATTGCTGAGTGAGTTCTAATGTTAAAATAAAACATACTTTATCTTTAATTTAAAACCATTATTTACAATCGTACATGATCATGCACTATACATACATATATATAATATCATTATTATCTTCATCGGTCATTCGTTAACTTTCATTCATACGTTCACCATTACTTCTTTACATTCCATCCAAGACCATGAACTTTACCCCACCTTTATGCATAAAGCGGGTACTGGGCCGAGGTCTATCATAGACCCCCATACATTGCGCCTGGTTGCCTGACCACAGTACCAGGGTAAATCCAGGTGTACCATTTTCTTGTGCTATACCCATCCGTCACGCATAAAGCGAGTACTGGGCCGAGGTCTATCATAGACCCCCATACATTACGCTCGGTGGCCTGACCACAATACCAAGAGGTAAGTGACAAAGGTTCTATATACATGGTCGGTCATAAAGACAGACCCCGGTATGCATCCTTCTGGGGTAGCTAACCCGCACACCATTGAACTAACACCCTTCATTGGGCGTGTTTCCACATACAAGGCTTGCAAGACTTACTTTACTTCCCTTTGTTCATTAATGCATGCATTTTGTCATTATTTTCCTCTTTTCATTATCTTCCACTTTACGTTACATAATACTTTCATTCATTCGTTAAAATTCAACGTAAACCCATGGGAAAATAAACATACAGTGTAAGGAACATCAACATACATAGTCAATATCATCATACAGGGCATCATAGATACATAACATACATAATACATACCATTATGCATAAGCAACAATCATACATCATATCATCATCATACAATGCCCATCACATCATCTATGACCTCAAAAATAAGCTTACATGAACCCCCGGGAACCTCCCAAGTCAAAGCCTACATTTCACTTTTTCCCCAAAAAGTCAGAAAATATTCTAAGTGTTCATCCGCATTTCCTTTCTGTTCATCCGCATTTCCTTTTTTTTCTTCCGCATTTCATTTTGTTCTTCCATGTTTCATTTTACTCATCCGCATTTGCTCTTACTTATCTGTCAATACTCATCCGCATTAACTATTCATCCGCATTTGTTGTTCAATCGCATGAACTTACTCATCCGCATCAACTGTTCATCCGCATTTGTTGTTCAATCGCCTGAACTTACTCATCCATATGAACTTACTCATTCGCATGAACTTACTCATCCGCATTAATTGTTCATCCGCATTTGTTGTTCAATCGCATGAACTTACTCATCCGCATGAACTTACTCATTCACATTAATTGTTCATCTGCATTTCTTGTTCAATCGCATGAACTTACTAATCCGCATGAACTTACTCATCCGCATTAACTGTTCATCCGCATATGTTGTTCAATCGCATGAACTTACTCATCCGCATGAACTTACTCATCCACATTAATTGTTCATCCGCATTTCTTGTTCAATCGCATGAACTTACTCATCCGCATGAACTTACTCATCCGCATTAACTGTTCATCCGCATTTTTTGTTCAATCACATGAACTTACTCATCCGCATGAACTTACTCATCTGCATCAACTGTTTGTCCGCATTTGTTGTTCGATCGCATGAACTTACTCATCCACATGAACTTATTCATCCGCATTAACTGTTCAGCCGCATTTCTTGGGAACACTTAGGCAAATTCTTAAACTTAGGCGCATGAGCCCTATTTGAGCGCATGAGTAGCCCCTTTCGCACCTAAACATCAGATTCAGTCCCCAAACACTATCTATCATGCTCTAAGCTTAAATCATGAATTCTAAGCCTTTGAAACACAACCATAACATCATCAAACATGAACATAGCCCAAAATCAAACCACACCCGCAACATACACATATACATACATAGGCGTATAAAACCCTGTTTTATAAATATGTTCATTCATGCATTTCCATCACCAAAACAGTTAAAAAAACAGTAAAAGAGGGGTCCTAAAACTCACCTTTGCAACTCTTAAGTATGCCTTCTTCCAAACTCATTTACAATTAAGTTCAACCGCCTAGAAACCCACCAAAAACACACACCCAAACACACATAACACACATAAGCATACAACTGAGGGAAGGCCAGTTAAGAACACTTACAAACCATGAATTTCTTACCTTGAATTTGACTCTTGTTCTTCAAGAACCTAAACCTTCTGCTCTGCTACTCTCTCTCTCTCTAAAATCCGAGAATTGTGTGGGTGTAGAAAGAGTGATGAGCGGCCATCACCTTTTACACCTACTTTTTCAAACATTTTGTCCTTTTGACACTTTTTACCCTTCAACTTGGGTAAAATATCTTTTCTTTCTTTTTCTTCACTTTATTCTTCTTTCTTTGACTAAAAAAATAACCAGGCGTTACAAGTCCACCCCCCTTATATAGGTTTCGTCCCTGAAAGTTATTATTCCTCAAACAAACGTGGGTAATGTTGTCTCATCTCTTCTTTAGTCTCCCACATAGACTCAGATCCCTTTCTGTGCTTCCATTGTACATGCACTAGAGGAACCACTTTATTCCTTAACTTCTTCTCTTTACGATCAATGATCGCCACTGGTTTTTCCACATAATTGAGCCGTTCATCTACCTCGATATCCTCTAGTGGTACAATCATATCCTCGGCTGCTAAACATTTCCTCATATGAGATACGTGGAATGTCGGGTGAATTCCACTTAACTCATCTGGTAACTCCAACCTATAGGCCACCTCTCCTACTCTAGCGATGATTCGGAAAGGCCCTATGTATCTTGGGCTTAACTTTCCCTGCTTTCTGAACTGAATGATACCCTTCCAAGGTGAGACCTTCAACATAACCCGGTCACCCACTTGAAACTCAATCGGTCAACGCCGTTTATCAGCATACGACTTCTGTCTATCTTTGGCTGCCGTCATGAAGGCTTTGATCTTTTCAAGCTTCTCAGTCGTAGCCTTGATCACCTCGACGCTCCCTAACTCTTTCTGACCAATATCATCCAACAGACGGGTGTTCTACATCTCCTACCATATAGCATCTCATAAGGAGGCATACCAATGCTGGCATGATAACTGTTGTTATATGAGAACTCAGCTAACGGTAAGTGGTCATCCCAACTTCCTCCAAAATCAATGACACATGCCTGAAGCATATCTTCCAATGTCTGAATGGTCCTTTTTGATTGACCATCCATTTGGGGATGATAATTCATGCTAATATGTAACCTCGTCCCCATCGAGTCGTGGAATTTCTTCCAAAATTTAGATGTAAACCGGGTGTCACGATCGGACACAATAGACACTCACACACCATGACGAGTTACAATTTCCTTGCTAAATAGATCCGCCAACCTCTTGGATGAATATGTCTCACGGATCGGTAGGAAGTGAGCACTCTTCGTCAAACGGTCAACTATCACCCACGTGGCATCATACCCTTTCGGGGTATGCGGTAGCTTCGTAATAAAATCCATGGTGATATGCTCATACTTCCACTCTGGTATATCAAAAGGTTGGATCTTCCCGTACGGCTTTTGGTGCTCAGCCTTCACTTGTAAACAAGTAAGGAATTACTCACATACTCCACCGTATCATGCTTTATACCCAACCACCAATAATCTTTCTTCATGTCTTGGTACATCTTTGTAGCACTGGGATGAATAGAGTACCGAGTCTTGTGAGCTTCATCCATAATCTTCACGCATAGATCCCCAAAACGAGGAATCCACATTTGTCGAAATCAGGTTCTAACACCAAGTGTGTTTTCATCCAATTCCGCAACTAGACCTCTCACTCTTTCGGAGTTAAGATGATCTTCTTTCAATGCCTCATCCTGAAACTCCTTAACTTGCTTCATCACATCGGAGGTCATGATCAACTGGTAAGCTTTCACCCGAATCGGCTCGGGTCTCTCCTTCCGACTAAGGTCATCTGCCACCACGTTGGCTTTGCCCGGATGGTAATGGATCTCACAATCGTAGTCTTTTATGAGCTCCAACCATCTCCTTTGCCTCATGTTCAGGTCCTTCTGCTTGAAGAAGTACTTCAAGCTCTTGTGGTCGGTGAATATGGTGCACTTTGTACCGTATAGGTAGTGCCTCCATATCTTTAACGTGAAGGCCACAGTTGCTAACTCCAAGTCATGAGTAGGGTAATTAACCTCATAAACCTTTAACTGTCAGGATGCATAGGCTATAACTTTTCCCCTTTGCATTAACACACACCCCAACTCCGAGTAGGAAGCATCAGAATAAACCACCAGATCTTCACTTCCATCGGGTAACGACAAAACAAGAGCTTGAGTTAATCTCGCCTTTAACTCCTCAAAAGCCTCCTATTGAGCTTGGCCCTATACAAACTTTACATCTTTCCAGGTCAACTTGGTTAGTGGAGAAGCGATCTTAGAGAAGTCTTGAATGAATCTCAAATAATATCCCGCCAAACCCAAGAAGCTACAAATCTCGGATGGCGTCTTTGTTGAGTTCCATTGCATTACCACTTCCACCTTTGCTAGATCCACCATAATCCCCTCAGGATTTACCACATAACCCAAGAACTGAACTTCGCGCAACCAGAACGCACACTTGGAGAATTTTGCACATAACTTCTCCCGCCTCAACGTCTCCAACACTTCCCAAATGTGATCGCCATGCTCCTCCTTGCTCTTCGAATAAATCAGGATATCATTGATAAACACAATCATTGATTTATCTAACATCGACCAACACACTCGATTCATTATATCCATAAAAGTTGCCGACACGTTGGTCAAACCAAATGACATAACGAGAAACTCGTAGGGACCATAACGCATGCGAAAAGCTGTTTTAGGAATATCCTGCTCTTTTACTTTTAGCTGATGGTAGCCCGATCGAAGATCTGTCCTTGAGAACCAACTGGCACCTTGAAGTTGATCAAACAAATCATCGATCCTCGGTAACGGGTACCGATTCTTCACCATCAACTTGTTCAGCTCACGGTAGACTATAGACATCCTCATGCTATAGTCTTTCTTCTTCACAAACAGGACCGAAGCACCCCAAGGAGAGATGCTCGGCCGAATGAACCCCTTATCAAGCAGCTCTTGTAATTGCTCCATCAACTCCTTCATCCCAGTAGGAGCCAACCAATATGGGGCCTTAGCAAAAGGTTGGGCACCCGGTATCAAATCGATCTAAAATTCAATTTCACGGTCGGGTGGTAATCCTGGTAAATCTTTTGGGAACACGTCCGGAAAGTCACACACCACTGGTACATCGGATAGTTGTGGTGTTCGCATATCCACATCTTTCACATAAGCCAAGTGGGCACTACATCCATGCCTCATGCATTTTCCTGCCACCGCCATCAAGATTACTTTCGGAATGGTAGTCACTCGATCACCATAAACCGTCACTAAACTCCCGTCAAGCTCTGTTAACTGAATCATCTTCTTGTGACACACAATGTTCGCCTCGTAATCTGCCAACAAATACATCCCAAGAACTACATCGAACCCACATAAGGTCATCACAAATGGTCTAACAAGAAATCTATGACCTTCAAATTCCACGTCACAGCCTTCTATCACCTCTGAAATTCTTGTAGATTTACCTATGGCAGTTTCTACATCGAAGAGCTTATCCACACTCTTACTACTAACAAGCAGTTTAGCACAAAAAGCAGCAAAAATAAAACTTTTACTAGCACCAGAATCAAATAACACAGAGGCTAAAGTTTGGTTTACTAGAAATGTAGCTGACACAACATCAGGGTCCGTCCTAGCCTCCTCCTACGTCATCGTAAATGCTCTGGCGCTCGCCCTCAGTCCTTCTCCTCCAGTCTTCTTCACACCCGAACCTTCAGCCCTCGGCTTCTTATAGTCTTTACTCATGTGACCCTCTCAACCACAGTTAAAGCATCTGACCATACGACAGTCCCTCGCTATGTGCCCAGTTCTCCAATATTTGAAGCATAAGTTCGATCCCAACCTACATTCCCCATTATGCCCCTTCCTACATCTGCCACACTTCTTCGACCCTACACCAGATGTGACCACACGGCGGTCATCTACCCGTGCCTTCTTGTTACTCGTCGGGGCACCACCCCGACCAAACCTTTTTCCATTCCAATTCCGATCACTACCACCTTTCTTGCTACCTTTGGTCATCACCACAGTCCTTTCATCATACAGTCTCACTTCCAAATCAACCATCGACTTAAATGTTCTCGGTCGGGCAGCAATCATGTGCCTACGGATTTCCATTGCCAAGCCTCGAATATACCTCTTGATTTTTTGTGATAAGGGTGTCACTTGGTCCGGCACCAGACGTGCCATCTCACTGAACTTGGTGGTATACTGTTGATGTGTCATCGTCCCCGCCTCCAACTGTAGGAACTCTCCCTCAACCTTGTCCATCTCTCTATGAGGACAAAACTCCTCAATCACCAATCTTTTCAACTCAGACCACTTCATTCTCCTAATAGCCCGACTACCCTCAGCTTGAACAATATTGTCCCACCAGCATAAAGCTGAGTCCACAAAAGAGTGGGTAGCAAACTTCACTTTTAGATCCTCTTGGCACTTGTTGATGTTCAGAACAACTTCCATTTCTCTCACCCACCGGTGAGCAACAGCAGTAGTGTCGTTAACATCAAAAGTAGGGGGCTTGCATCATTGAAATGCCCCATAGTTGCAACCTTGGGCCGCCTCCAGCATAGGCTCTTCTTCTTCCTCCAACTCTTTGTCATCAGAGAAAATTGTTTCAATCTCGGGTTGTCTCCTTTTGCCTGTAGGTCTACTCCTTTCCCTTCTCTCCCCGTCTCTAACAGCCTTTATCACTTCGGTCACCACCGACAGTAGGATCGTCTGCATGACCTGATGCACTTCCTCCACAACCGCCTCCTTCACTAAAGCTCTCAAATTAGCACTCTCTTTTCCGTCATCTTGATGAGGGGTCTCGGGTTCTTCATGAACCACCGTCTCGACTCTAGGTCTTCCACTCGTGACTCGTGATTCAGCACCACGTCCACCACCACCTCCACCACATGAAGCTTTTGATGATCTACCACCAGCCATCCTCTAACACACACTGAAAGATTGAAACACCAACACGGTCATTCAAGGGAATAGCTTAGTTTATGTCAAGTATAGTAAGTCCCTAATTACAGTGGCCAGTTGTGATTAACCACTTACTTTACTTTTCATACCCCAAGAATTACCTATCCTGACTACATTAGTATCTAAATCTACATACAACACATAAACCACATAACATGCGCACATAATACCGGTTATCATTAAGAAAATACCTGATGGTACGCAGCTACTCGGACTGGCATCCCTTCCCTTTCCATCCTATTTTCGGTTTAAGTTAAGGTTTATTTAGAAAATTTACCCGTTTCACTTAAACTTTTGGCTCTGATACCAACTTGTAAGGTCCTGTTCCCAGGACGCTTACAGCCGGCCAATTATCACGCATAAAACATATAATTTACATTAATTTGATAAAAAAACATTGCATCGGAAACATTAAAAACAACATTTTCATTAAAAATGCTTTTGCAAAATAATACAACATTCGTTACACAATTTCATTAGTTTGCATTACAATGCAAAAACATTAAACAAAAGAATTCCATCCAAAAATGCCAAGTAGCTCTCCCGTGCCATCCTCAGCAACTTTACCTGCCAACTGGAAAATGCATAAAAAGTCAACGTTGCTAAGTGAGTTCTAGTGTTAAAATAAAACATACTTTATCTTTCATTTAAAATTGTTCTTTACAATCACACGTGATCATGCACTATACATAAACATAGATAATAATGATATTATCTATGTGTATGTATAGGTGCATGATCACGTATGATTGTAAAGAAGGTTTTAAATAAAAGATAAAGTATGTTTTATTTTAACATTAGAACTCACTCAGCAACGCTGACTTTTTATGCATTTTCCAGTTGGCAGGTAAAGTTGCTGAGGATGGCACGGGACAGCTACTTGGCATTTTTGGATGGCATTCTTTTGTTTAATGTTTTTTTCATTATAATACGGACAAATGAAATTGTGTAACGAATGTTGTATTATTTTGCAAAACATTTTTAATGAAAATGTTGTTTTTAATGTTTCCACTGTAATGTTTTTATCAAGTTAATGTAAATTATATGTTTTATGTGCGATGATTAGCGAGTTGTAAGCGTCCCAGAAATGGGGCTTACACCTTAGGATGAATCAGATCATCCTGAGAGAGTGCGTGAGCAGAAAACTTAATCAACTCCAATTCAAGAAGCTTCTCTTGCATCAGGAAGACCCATATTATCCTAGAACTTCACTACTAATCTAGAAAGATGGCATGTAGTCAGAGATCAAGGTGTTGAAGATGTCTATACATGGCAAGACATGTTCAACCTACCTTTGCATGATCTTTTATAGAGGAGAAGACACTTTAAAAGTATAAGTGATCCTGACCATCTAATGAAGAGGGTATGGTCATCATCATGATGAGGACTGTCAAGATCAAAGATCTTCAAATATTTTGGTAGCATCAAACTAGGGGGAGTTTGTAAGGTTCCATGTAAGGCTAATGTACCTATAACATTCAAAGTCTTTCCTGCATGCATGCAGTTAAATGCAGAGTAGAAATGCATTGAAAGTTTTACACCCTGCATTAGAATTATTCTAAGTGTAAAATCTTTCAAAGCCAAAACCAACATTTTCCGAAGCCAAAAGTAAAGTATTCCGAAGCTTCAAAGACAAAGTCTTCCAAAGCCAAGAAGCGAAGAGTGATTTTTTCTGAAGATTTTTGATCCATGCTTTATCTGATGTACTTTCCATAAAGCTGGACCATTTTCCGCTGTAACTCTGATGACTCACCAACTTACACAAATTGGTGAAAAGGTCCATGATTTTCGTAACTATGCATTGAGGTCTTGAGTCTGTTGCTTTCTACTTTATGTACCTTTATCCTTTTTGTAATATATTAGGATGTGAGTTATGGCATGTTTTCATCACAAGTCAAAAGACAATCTGCCTTTTCACTCTACATTTGATTTTTATATTGTCTAGATCAAATGTTTCAAGCTGGATTTCTAAGTATGGCCGGCTGTAGGATGTAGTATAAAGTATCACAGGTCCTTGTATCTTTTCTTTATGCTTTAACACTTGTAAAAGAACCTGAGAGCAAATACAGCATTCTTGAAAACTAATATCCTTGTGTTTGTTCTTGTTTTGGTCTCATATTTACTTGTGTCCTAAATATCACACCTATTGTTTCCAGTTTCCTATTTCATCTCTTAAGTGTTCTATAACACTCTCCTCATTGTGTGTTGTGTTGTAAGTGACCGTCCTATAAACGGTCCTACTGAGGAGAACAGAGACTCATGGTACTCACTGAATCTCATATCCTTATCATCATAGAATTAAAGGTTAGGTATTGGTTGGTTTAAGTCCAAAGCTCAGGGATGGTAACCGACACCTGAAGGTTGTTCGCCTAAGTTTTAAGACTCAAAGTGAAGGCTTATAGCTTGGGTAATGAGCACTTCTGGATAAGGATGAGGAACCTCAGCAATAATCATGCACTATACATAAACATAGATAATAATGATATTATCTATGTGTATGTATAGTGCATGATCATGTGTGATTGTAACGAACGGTTTTAAACAAAAGATAAGGTGTGTTTTATTTTAATACTAGAACTCACTCAGCAATGCTGACTTTTTATGCATTTTCCAGTTAGCAGGTAAAGATGCTGAGGATGGCACGGGACAGCTACTTCGCGTTTTTGGATGGCATTCTTTTTTTAATGTTTTTTCATTATAATACGAACAAATGAAATCGTGTAACTAATGTTGTATTATTTTGCATAACATTTTTAATGAAAATGTTTTTTTAATGTTTCCACTGTAATGTTTTTATCAAGTTAATGTAAATTATATGTTTTATGTGCTATGATTGGCTAGTTGTAAGCGTCCCAGAAATGGGGCCTTACACATTAGGATGAATCAAATCATCCTGAGAGAGTGCATGAAAAGACAACTCATTCAACTCCAATTCAAGAAGCTCCTCTTGCATCATGAAGACCCATATTATCCTAGAACTTCACTACTAATCTAGAAAGATGGCATGTACTCAGAGATCAAGGTGGTGAAGATGTCTATACATGGCAAGACATGTTCAACCTACCTTTGCATGATCTTTTTGAGAGGAGAAGACACTTTAAAAGTATAAGTGATCCTTGCCATCTAATGAAGAAGGGTATGGTCATCATCATGATGAGGACTGTCAAGATCTAAGATCTTCAAATATTTTGCTAGCATCAAACTAGGGGGAGTTTGTAAGGTTTCACGTAAGGCTAATGTACCTAAAACATTCAAAGTCTTTCCTGCATGCATGCACTTGAGTGTAGAGTAGAAATGCCTTGAAAGTTTTACACCCTGCATTAGAATTATTCTAAATGTAAAATCTTCTGAAGCCAAAAGCAACATCTTCCGAAGCCAAAAGTGTATTCCGAAGCTTCAAAGACAAAGTCTTCCAAAGCCAAGAAGTGAAGACTGATTTTTTCTGAAGACTTTTGATCCATGCTTTATCTGATGTACTTTCCATAAAGTTGGACCACTTTCTGTTGTAACTCTGATGACTCACCAACTTACACAAGTTGGTGAGAAGGTCCATGCTTTTCATAACTGTGCATTGAGGTCTTGAGTCTGTTGCTTTCTACTTTATGTACCTTTATCCTTTTTGTAATATATTAGGATGTGAGTTATGGCATGTTTTCATCATAAGTCAAAAGACAATATGCCTTTTGACTCTACATTTGATTTTTTTTATTGTCTAGATCAAATGTTTCCAGTTGGCTTTCTAATCATTGCTGGCCGTAGGATGTAGTATAAAGTATCACAGGGCCTTGTATCTTTTCTTTATGCTTTAACACTTGCAAAAGAACTTAAGAGCAAATACAGCATTCTTGAAACTAATATCCTTGTGTTTGTTCTTGTTTTGTCTCATATTTACTTGTGTTCTAAGTATCATGCCATATTGTTTCCAGTTCCATATTTGATCTCTTAAGTGTTCTGTAACACTCTCCTCATTGTGTGTTATGTTGTAAGTGACCGTCCCTTAAACAGTCCTGTTGAGGAGAATAGAGACTCACACACATGAATCTCATATCCTCATCATCATAGAATTAAAGGTCAGGGGTTGGTTGGTTTAAGTCCAAAGGTCGGGGATGGTAACTATCACCTGAAGGTTGTTCGCCTAAGTTTTAAGACTCAAAGTGAAGGCTTATAGCTTGGGTAATGAGCTCTTCTAGATAAGTATGAGGAACCTCAGCAATAATCATTAAAATAATAAGGACGAGGAACCTCAGCAATAACCCATAGACTATATATGATAGGTCTTTTAGAATTTGATCTCATCCTCTATGTTGTTTGATAAAGAATGGATTATAACATGGAGGAGGTATTTCCATTGAAAAGTACCATTCATGAAAGTCCTCATCAAGTAGTCCCATTCATAACCTATCAGCAGGAATGATTCGTTGGTAACGTCTTTGGGGAAGGAAAGTTAGTCTTCTTCATCATACAACCTTAGATGATTGTTGATGGTGGCAGGTGTGATGAAAATAGTCTTCCCTTCACTAATGCAGATAGCGCCTTCTCATCATCCAAGATAACCTTTTGGTTGGTTCTACAAAACTCTAGCAGTTATTCTTAATATAATGGAGGGTCTATTGTGAGTGTGGTGAGGTATGATGATTGAGAGAGAAAGAGGAAAACATTTGAGAAACAATTATCTTTCTTAGACGACAACAGAGCAACCTGGTTATGTTGCCTATGTAGCTCCATGGAAAAGTTTGGCTTGTTTTGGTGTTTAGGATTGGTTATTTATTAAGCTTGAGTGAAGAAGAGTGGAAGAACAAGTCTTTGTTGGTGATTTAGGATTAGAGGATTTCAGATGAAGATAAAGAAAAAAGAGGTGGAACCATTGTAAAGGCTTATTATAGGCTTGGATGTGAGACAATGTTAATGCAAAAGGATAAACTTTTAAATCCAAATGTCAGTCCCACCTCTAAAAAAGTGCCCAAAAAGTAGTTATATTGGAAGTTAAAAATCTTCCAAAGGTAATTTGCCTTCAAAAAATTTGAAGAAGCTTCTTAAGCAAAAATGACTTTGAAAGATATTCCTTAGCTTTGAAAGAATTACTTCTAAATAAAATTTCATAGAGTAATTTTGCTCTAGGGACATATTTGGTTTCAGAAGATATTAAACTTCAGAACTTTTATTCAAAGAGTGAGTAAAGCATCCGAGAATTAATTGCTTTCGGAAGAAAATAGTCCTTCAAAACATATAAGTACTTAGAAGCATATTTAGTTATGGAATAGATATTAGAATTTCTTGCAAGACTGAATTCCTTAGTGAGTAATTATTAGTTTTGAAAACATAACATTCTTCCACTGTCAACTTAATATTTTCCGAGAGAAAATCTGTCAAAATTCTTAAATTCTAAGGAATATATTTATTGAAAAACAATCATCCAAGATAAACAGGGCTTATATGAGTGATAAATTAGACCACTTTAAAGACACACATGTTTGAAAAACAATTTTGAAATTAATTTAAGAAAATCAACTCAAAGTTAATCATACCAATAGCTTATACAAGATACTTAAATCTCTATTTATCAAAAAATTTTGTTAACATATCTTCATGTTGTTCATTTGTGTTAAGTTTGACTAGCTTTATCAATCCTTTTTTAAAACTATATCTAATCAAATGATACCTGATGCTTATGTGCTTTGTCTTTGAGATTGCACTGGATTCTCTATGATAGGATGGCACTATTGTTGTTAATGTGGATTGTAGCCTTCTTGAAATTGAATCCATAATCTAGTATATGATTTTGAATCCAAAGCACTTGAGTACAGCAGCATGTAGCAGCAATGTATTCAGCTTTACCAGTTGATGCAGATACACACCATTGCTTCTTGCATTCCCATGGCACTACCCTTCCACTAAGGAATTGACATAACCACTATGCAGACTTTGTAGTCAAGTTGTAGCCACTATAGTCACTATTAATATATGCATGTAGATTGAAGTCATAATTCTTTGGATATCAAAGTCCTAGCTTAGGAGCTCCTTTTAGGTTTTAAGAATCCTCTTGACAACAACTAGGTCTGACATCATGGGGTTGGCTTGATATCTACACATATGCATATGACAAACATAATAGCAATCCTACATGCTATAAGGGACATAAAAGACCTAGTCATAGCCCTGTAAAGATGTTTATCACCACACTCCCCCCAAAGATCAGGTCCTAGATAGTGGTTTCTGACTTTGGAAGTCTTAGCAAACTTACATTCAGTTAGCTTAAATCTAGTTAGTATGTTTTGTACATACTTTGACTGGTTTATAAAGATGCCATTGTCAACTGCTTTACATGAATTCCTAAAAAGAAGTTGAGTTCCCCCATGGTACTTATTTTAAACCTATTTTTTATCAGTATTTCAAACTCTTTGTAGAGTTTTTCATTGGTTGACATAAATATAATGTCATCTACAAAAACTTGAACCAGCATCAAGTCATTTCATGTTCTCTTGATGAAGAGTGTGCTATTAATAGTACCTCTCTTGTAACCATGTTGAACAAGGTATTGTGGAAATGTCTCATACCACTTCCTTGGAGCTAGATGCATCTCATAGAGAGCTTTGTCAAGCTTGCAAACATAATCAGATGATCTAGGTCTGTAAAGCCAGGTGGTTGCTTGACATACACTTCTTCATCTATCACTCCATATAAAAATGCACACTTGACCTCAAGTTGGTAGACTTTGAAATCCTTAGATGTAGCAACAACAAGAGATATCCTTAAAGCTTCAAGTCTTAATACCTGAGCAAAAACATTTGTGTAGTCAATCCTTTTTTTATTAAGTGTACCCTTGGACTACTAGTATTGCCTTATTCTTGACGAAAATCCCTCTATCATCTTTCTTGTTTCTAAACACCCACTTGGTACCTATTGACATCTTCCCAAGAGGAAGTGGACATAACACCATGTCTTTTGAATTGAAGTAGTTCCTCTGGTATTGCTTCAACCCGACTTCCATCTTTCAAAGCCTCATCAACTTTCTTCTGCTTAATTTGAAGAGTGTAGATAAAAAAATTTATCATGGGTTTGTCCTCTTGTTCTCACCCAAGTCTTAACATCACTTTGCTTTTATCCAGTCCAAACTTTCCACTAGTTGCATTGCTTGGGAACTTTTTTCGATTCTCTTGTTGAACTTCTTGGCTATATAAATAAGAAGAACCATCTACTTGACTATCTTCATATACTCCAGGTCATTGCATGGATGCAATCCAAGTCTTCAAGAGTGAAGATATAGTTTCCATAACTCTCATTTGAAGACACAAAGGCTTAAGATAATCTTTGCACTCAAAATGGGCTTCCCTGAGTGCAGCTCTCCCATTGTGTCTCTGGAAAGGAGATGAAAGATCCCTTTTATAAGCTATCATGGTAGCAAATGAGATCATGTTATGGTTCTCTGCTATCCCTTTTAACCACATGAAGTGCTAAACTCTATTGATTGATGGAATAGCTAGTTGATGGATTTTGCATGTTCATCTCCACCTGGTAACCACTCAAGATACCATACAGGTCTATGAGAGTAAGGGTGGAGAGGTTTTCAGTTCTCTTAATGGCCATAGAGTAATGTGTTCATTATCTAGGAATAGAGAACATGAACTTCCTCATAATAACTCCAATATACATCAGAGTATGTACGATCTTAACATACCTAAAGTATTGTAGAGTCATAGTTACATGTATTTTATAAGTGAAGCTCTCAAACTATTGCTTCATGAGATTCTTCTTGTTTTCCTTGGCTTCCTCGGACCCTTGGTACTTAAGCTTCAGTGCATCCTAGAGATATTTTGCACTCTTGCACTACTTAAAGCCTTTATAGATTGAGTTGGAAAAAGCAGTTTAAAGAGCAATCATGGCCTGTTGATCATATCAATCCTCTTCTAATATTCCTCGAAATAGTCAACCACTTCTTTTGTATCATCCCACCACCAGCAGTAGTTGAAGTGCTGCTTTAGATGTGAGATCCTAAGACAACAGATCTTCACATCCTGTTGTGTTGAGGTTTGTTGAAGTCTTCCATTTTTTGGCAACAAGTATCAAAGTTATCAGGAGTAATCAGTGGAGATTTGTAAGACTCCGTTCCTGAGAAGCCTCACAGTTGGTTAATCACAGCATAAAATTATTTTAATAACAAAACAACGCGGCGGAAATAATTAGACATTCAATTAAAACTTGGAAACCATATTGTACTCATATATTTGTCCTTCAATTGTAAATAAAACATAGTACTTGTTCTTAAATTACAATAAAAGATATTATAATCAAAAAGTCCATCCACTGCCATCCAAGTAGCTTCCCACCTTGTTCCATCCTCAGCAGCGTCATTTACCTGCCAACTATTATGCATAAAAGTTAGCTTTGCTGAGTGAGTTCTAGTTTTAGTTACTGTAAGAAAATATAAACTTTATCATCATATAATGACCATGCATACATCTAAAATAACATTTGTGTCTTAATAAGCAATGTTCATTATCTTTTATTCTTTCATTGTCTTTCTCTTTATCATCAATGAGATTGCACAAAGCAAGAGCTCACAGTTGATCGACAATGAATGTCGATCCCTGTCGGTACACATCATCATGGTAGCTAACCCCCGACAGTTGATCCACACTGCAAGACATATAGCCTGCTCATAAATACAGATCAATCATCATAAATCAGACTCATGTAAGTGAAGTCTATCATAGTGCTTGCAAGAGTTTTCATCATCAAACGGGCCTAGGGGTAACATTCATAATGTTTCACTTTTCATTAATATTTTCTTTTACTTTATTATATAATACTTAACTTAATAAGTACACAACAAGCCAAGTACTAGTCATCATAAAACATAACCGACCCTCTGCGGGACAGCGGGAGTTCGGGGGTGGCAGCCCCTGACAGCGAGGTCCTAGGGGTAGTAGCCCGTCCAAGGGGCAATGCCCCTGGCTAGGGCCGGGCTACCAGGTCAGCGCCAAAAATTTTTATTTTTATACATTTATATAACACAATTCCTTATAGAAAAATCGACCTTCCTGTTAAAACCTCATAAAATCTCCGTCATTCAAAAAAAGTATATTTAGTATGCATAATAACCCCAAAACATGGAAAAACTTACAAATAAGGGGATCTAGAACTCATCTGGATACCGAGAGTAACCTTTAAACTAAGCTTTCTAGGCTAGGATCACACTACACAGCCTGCAGATAAGTTAACACTTAAAGGGGTTTACTTCTTCCTAAATTCGCTGCTAATTTCGCTGCCAGAAAAGCAGTTTCGCTGGCAGTTTTGCTGATAGTTTTGCATAGCAGATTCGCCCAACTTTTATTGAAATTCCATGGCTGCGAAATTACCTATGAAACTATAGTTTTGCAGAAAACCCACAGTTTCGCAGCTTGAATATGCAAATTCGTTGGATGCATAGGCAGTTTCGCACATCGCATAAAAATTACGAACGAGCCCGTTTTTATCCCAAAATCGCAACTTTTATGTCCAATCTCTTAGTTTATTAACCATGAGGCTATATCTAAACTTTGTACATGTTTTCATACGTAAAAATGTGACCTTTATGCGATTCTTTGCAACTTTTCAAAACCCAAAACCCTAGAATCCGGGTTTGATCTACAGAAGCGTTTAAAGGCCGATTCTTACCTAGATTTGTTACTCCTTCCTTATGGTTTGATACTCAATCATTCAGATATTCAATCTCTTAACCTTTGAAGCTCCAAATCTTGAGGTTTCTTTACATTCTATCTCTACTTTCTCTCTCTATGAATTTTGGTGGCTAGGGTTCAAATAAGGGAGATGGTGGCTGGTTAGGTGGGTAAAAGGGTTGATTATGGGCCCTTAATCAGTTAGGCTCTTACCCATAAGCCTAATTTAGCCCATAACCCATTTCCTTCCTTTATTAAATACCCACTAATTAAGCCCATTATCCTTGATGACTCGTTTTGACTTTTCAGGGTGTTACAAGATTTGCTCATGGTGTCGATTTCCATGTCAGCCTTTGTGAGAGTCGCCATTGAGCATGTAAGCTTTTTTTGAAACCAAAGAGATTTAAGGTAGTGAGATCTTACAATCAAGAGCCTAAGAAGCTCGGATACCAACTGTAGGACCAGTGAAGGTTAATGCAACAGTTTCAAAAGGTGGAGAGTATAATACTTAACAAATCAAATAGGGAACCAGGCAAGTGAAACAAAGAAAAAGGGTAAAGAACACACAAGAACAAAAACAATGGTTTTCAAGGATAATGTATATTGCTCTCAAGTGTAACATCCTGTTTTTTTCGTTAACTAAAAGTTAGTCTCGTTATATTCATAAGGACCATTTATGTCATTATGAAACTTATGGGTTAATTATGTTTATTCTTAATTGAAAAATAATAATTATAATAATAATAACTCTAATAATAGTAACGGTAATAATAATAATCATAATAGTAATAATAATAATTTATAAAAATTATTTACTTAAAAGTGTTTAAAACTTAATTAAGATTAGGGGGTTGTTTTTGTCATTTTATAAACTTTAAAATCAAGTTATGTGCATAAAATGATAACAACTAAACCGCATGGGCCAAATGTGTAAAGTTTCAAAATTACAACCCAACCCCCCACTCAAACCCCGCCGTCTAGAACTCCGGCAAGCTTCCGGTCGAGTTCCGGCAAGCCTAAAACGCTTGATTTTGATGCAATTAAATTGTTTCTTAACTATTGAGCATTGGTTTCGAATCAAGAACTCAAATTAGTTTGGATTAAATACCTGTTAATAAATTTTAAATCGAAACTGAAACACACCTTCAATACATTAACCGTTAGACATCTAACAGTCATAATCGGGACTTGATAATCATGGGAAAACTTTAGAATCGATTCATTTGAACTTTCTGTAACACCAATTTCTTTCACCAAACACACAAACATTGAAATTGATTACCACCTTCACTGTGAACTTGCAACCCACACGAATACCTCATCTCGAGCCTGACAGATGGCTTTTGTTAGGACCGTTAACGTACAGAGTACTAACTGATTCTACGTGTATACTAACTCAAATAGTGTGGAATCCTATTTGATTTGTGATCCAATCCGGGAGAACACAGTTTAGATCAATCTAACGATTAGTGAAACATTACGAATGATTAGAACACGATCAACGGTGATCTATGAAGTTAGAACAGGTTTTCTTGAGTCTCTGGACGGCTAGGGTACAGTTATGCGTGTAGGTATTCGAATTGTTACCTTTTTCCACGAATTAGGTGGTATTTATAGGTTAGGGTTTGTCATTCGTATGACTGAACCATTAGCATGGTTTAGTCGTGCGACTGAAGCATGCGGTTGATCCATCCGCACTGAAGGTCCAGTCGTGCGACTGAGTCAATCTTATGTCTCAATCGTGCGACTGATCTAGTCTCCTAGTTCAGTCATGCGACTGGTCCATTAGCATGAAGTATTCATGCGTATGGTCTATTAGCATGGTCCATTCGCATGAGAACTTCACACGATTAAGTTTGAACATGTTTCTCAATCATTATTGACTAAGAACTATGTACAATAACCTCAAACCTATATAGTTAGTTCAATATGTGTTATCACACAATAAACAATGAAATATTAGACATGATAAGCATCAACCACACATTGTATTTCATTCATACCCATTCAATTACATATAAGTAAGACATGATAGACATTTTACGTTAAGCTCCTAAACTAGGTACACATGTATCTACAAACTCCCCCTTGGACCTAGTTTACATCATTGTCTGACATTCTTCATTAGCTCTTCGAATTTCTTGTACTTTTTCTCTCTTGTAGCTCCGGCATGTATCTCAAATGCAAAACAGAGCCTTAAAACATTTTGAAACTAGAGGGCTTGTACAATATCCTGCGAGTCATAAAATAGTGGCCACTTGTATAAAGTATAAACATCATCAGCAGACAAGCTAGTCAACCACATAGGTTCAAATACCCGGATAGTATCCATTTGGCTCTCCTTTTGTAAGACTATGACCACTCACCTGTTCTCCAATCATAGTACCACCACTTGAAGTGTTGAGTGATGTCCTGTGGCATTTCCTTAGAGGGATTCTAGATATTATGTGCAGAGGACTCCACTTTAGCACTACCTTAGGCTTTCCAGTAATGGGATCAACTTCAGACCATCTGATGTACCTCTTTGGTTGTTGAGGTTTGAAGTTTACCCACCTGGTGTGGTAATCTTTCCTTAATGCAGCCTCAAACCAGCCTGACATTATCTTTGGATCAGCTTATAACTGCTTTAGGCGTGCCAGCTGGTTGAGCTCAAAACCAGGAAGAGTCTTTAGATCGTGTGGGAATCTAAAGTACTCTATGTCATTTTCTCTATTCACAGCATACACATTCAGATCCTCAAAATAAGTCCATGCGATGATCTTGCCTGACACCTTTAAGTGTTTCTTGACTTTGTATAACTTGGTGTAGACATTGCACTTCTGTGCAGTATGCATGGCTCGGATATCAGCAAAACACGCCACCCATTTAGCCTTTTTGATGTCAACATCGGTGTCTGAGGCTTGGGCTTGACCCTCATTCTTCTCGGACTCTTTCTCCATCTGATCTAGCTTGTCAAATGTATCACTAAAGAGAGTATCACCCAGATTGAGGACTACATTTCCCTCTCTGTGAGCATACTCTGGATAATGGTCAGCAGTGACATCCTCGATCTCGATTTCATCTATGTTGGACCAAAAGAACCAATGAGCCAAGATCAGAAAACCTCTAAGTCCCACATGATATCACAATAACTGCTGAAGGCTTCATCAGCAGTTCGACAAGTGCTGAAAACTCCAACAACTGAAGATCAAGTGCTGAAGACTTCAACAGCTGAAGACTAAAGTGCTGAAGTTGAACAGCTGAAGAACACAAGTGCTGAAGCTGAACAGCTGAAGAACACAAGTGCTGAAGCTGAACAGCTGAAGAACACAAGTGCTGAAGCTGAACAGCTGAAGAACATAAGTGCTGAAGCTGAAGACCAAAGTACTGAAGAACAACAGCTGAAGAGTCTACAAGTGCTGAAGATCAACAACTGGTGTACAAAGTCTGAAGACAAAGACTGAAGACATCAGCTGATGATATCTACTGAAGTCATCAGCTGATGAAAACGTCTGAAGTTCAAGTCTGAAGAACAAGTACTGAAGTTTCAGTAGTTTGTCACAACAGCTGAAGAGTACTTCTTCAGTAGTTGTGATATCAGTAGTTTTATGTTTTTACTTTCAGTAGTTTTCTAAAACGACTGAAGAGCTTGTTCTTCAGTCGTTGTAGTATCAGTAGTTTTATGTTTTTCAGTAGTTGTAGTAACTGATAACACTTAGTATTTTTGTAAGAAGATGTCAGTTGTTTTGACATCTTCAGTAGTTGTGTTTCAGTTGGAATAATTCTGTTAGATGTCACTATCAAGTGACATCAGCAGACGTCACATCTCTTAAATAAGAGGTGTCGACCTAATTGTAATTGTGACATTCCGTTACCACGAAAGCAAATATTGAATGAAATTTATTTGCAGAATTCTCTCTATCTATAACCGTTTTTGTTCTTCATTGAATATCGTTTTGTTCTAGTGAATTGGCTAATTCATTGTTAGAATTCCGCTGCTATAATCTCTAATCAATCAAACGTAGATCACTAATCCTAACAAGTGGTATCAGAGCTAGTTAATCATTGATCGATCTAACAATTGATCATTGAAACTGCTAATTGATATCTATGTTTGATTGAATTAGCATATTCGCAAGAACTGGTTATAGATTATTGAATTTCTGTCGCTTTCGTTCATTTATTTTGAGATCTCTTTTGGTTCAATTGGTTGTTGTTTTGTTCTAAATTGGTTTTAAGCTTAATTGAATTTGATTGAATCTGAGATGACTACTCCTTCTAATGATCCTCACAATATCAGTTCCTCAACCAAGCCTCCGATGCTGGTTAGGACCGAGTATAACATATGGCAACAAAGAATACTTCATCACCTGTCTGTTAACAGTTCAGGTTGTTGGACATCTGTGGTACATGGACCACATAAGCCTATGGTGAACAATCCGGAAACCAATCAAATGGTTCCGAAGAAGAAGGAACAATACTCTGATGAAGATCGGAAACTGTTTGAGATTGATGCTAAAGCCCATGGAATTCTGGCCATGGCACTGCCTAATGAAATCTATTCAGGGCTTATGCATCATGAAACTGCTCATGATCTCTGGAATGCCCTGAAGGAACAATTCGGTGGCACAGATGAGGTCTTAGCAACAACAGAGAAATCCTTGCCCAACAATATGAGACATTCTCTCATACAAAGGGTGAGACACTGACTCAATAGTTTGAGCGTTTTTCCTGCTTGATCTCTGAGCTGAAAATGGTGAAACAGGAATACACCAATAGCCAGATGAATAACAGGTTCCTCAGATCACTGCCTGAGAGATGGGACACATACACTATTGTCCTACGCTCCAGTGCAAATCTGGATAGCCTATCTCTCACCCAACTTCATGGGAAACTGCTTACATTCGAAAGAGAGATAGAGCAGAAGAGGAAACTGTCCTCATCAGGAAAGCTCACTCATGACTTTGTACCAGGGAATACTGCCTTGGTTGGTCATGAGTCAGAATATGCTGCATCTGAAAGCAATTATGATGAGCATATTGATTTCTCTTCAAATAGTTCTGATCATGCATTTGTTGGTATTGAGAGTCATTCTGGTAGTAATAGTGACAATCTATGCTTCATTATGGATGATCTGAAAGGAATAGCTGTGATGATCTAGAAGAGATGGATATTTTGAGCCAAATGGCACTGATTAATATCAGATCTCAGAAGTTCTATAAGAGAACTGGCAGGAAATTTCCTGGACTCTCTGGCAAAACCAAAGTTGGTTTTGACAAGAGTAAGTTGAGGTGTCACAAATGCCAAAGGCTAGGACACTTTGCAAGAGAGTGTAGATCAACTGGATCTAACTCTTCTGCACCCTTTGTGACTTTTCCTAGTACTAGTCCACAAAACAGAGGGCACATCCTGCTGGTTCTGGTCATCATTCACATCCTAGATCTCCTGTATACTTTGTTCCCCAAGGTCAAATGTCATATCCTTATCCATGCTATTATATGCCTCAACCAAATCCTGTTCAAGCTCCAATTGCACAACAACCACAAGCATTGCCTGAACCACAACCTTCCCAATCTCATCAACAAACTCAACCTCAACAACACAGCTTCTTCACCCCAGGAGTTGTTGACTGGAGCAGTTTACTAGATGACTTGTCTGGTCATGAACAACTGTTCTCAGGTGCTGGTCAACATGGTGGTGAAAGTCCCTTTGGAAATCTAGCTCTTATGGCTTTGGATTCTGCTGATATCATCCACTAATGCCTCTACACCAAAGGTATCACAGGTATCCTCTGAGGCAAAAGCCAAATTATGTTTTGAAACATGCATAGCAGCATTTGCATCTATTAGAGAAGCAAATGTAGCTTTAATCAACAAGAACATTGAGCTAGAACAAATTATTTCCAAAAGCAAAGCTGAACTTGAGTCTGTGCTTAATGATAAGAATGATGAGATTTACAAACTTAAATGTCAAATAACTGATGATAAGGCTAGGGAAAAGATACTTCTAGAGAAGTATAAAGATCTCAAAGAAACCCTTGCAGTCACCCAGGTAGAGTGTGATAGATGGGTACAATCATGCAAAGGTTTTGAAATGCTTCTTAGTAAGCAATCTGCTTCCAATGTGAAGTTTGGCATTGGTTACAATCACACTGTCCACCTACAGATTTTACTCCCAGAGCAGAGGTAGAATCTGATGGTGAGAGTAATAACCAATCCATCTCATCATGTGATCTACTTTCTGATACAGCACAATCAGAAGTAGAAGTCAGCACCAAGCCCTCTCAGAACCTATCACTGATGTTGATGGTTCCACTGCTGACACTCACATGATCAATGAGTTGATCAACTCAGGAGTTAATTCTGAAAGTCCTGAAAGGACTAGAGAGCAGGATTTAACACCTGAAGTTCAAACTCCAACTACTGCAAGTACTGAAAAGAAGGAAACTGTCAGTAGAAAGAGTTTGAAGACTACTAAAGAGGAAGTCAAGAAAGCAAACAATGCTTCCAAAGCACTGAAGAGCAAGTCTTCAGTTGTTTCATCCTCTTTAGTTGATGATCAACATAAGATGAAGAAGAAACGATGTGAAGTATGTGATTTGTTCAATCATCTTACAGATGATTGCTGGTACAAAAGAGGTTCCAAACTCAAACATAAAGAGGAAATTAAAGAGAAAATGGTAAAAATGAAAACTGAGTTTGAGACCACATTTGTATCAGCAACATCAAATCCTGTAACCCTTAAGTCCTCAAAGAAATCCAAAAAGGAAGGGGTTAAATAGGTAACAGTTGAGATTGCTCAGAAGAAGAAGGTGCAACATAGGAACTTATCAAACTCCACTGGCAATGTGTCTGATGAGCTAAAAGCTTTATCACAAAATCAGACACAGCTGGTTATGATGGTTCAACATCTATTGGGAAGAGTTAACCAATTAGATGCTCCTATGTTGAAACCACAGAAAAGGAGATCCAAGCCAAAGGATTCCTCTTCTTCACCATCTTCTTCCTCTCAGGCTGTTGTTTCCAATAAACCTGTTAGTTTACCATCTGTTGATGAGACCAGACCCAAAACCAAAAAGGTTTAGGTCTCCAAAACTAACTGATTGTTTATTATTGCAGGGTTCTCCAACATGCCAACGTAGCATCTGGTATGTAGACAGTGGGGGATCTATGCACATGACTGGGAACAGCTCTCTTCTTCATGACCTCTCAAGGAAAAAGAGGGGTTTGTTTCTTTTGGCAATGATGCTAGGGGTTACATCATTGGAAATGGCTTTGTCTCCAATGGAGAAATCAAGTTTGATGATGTTAATCATGTGGAAAATCTCAAGTACAATCTCTTGAGTGTTAGTCAAATGTGTGATAAAGGCCATGTTGCTCTTTTCACCAGTCAGAACTGTAGGATTCTGTCATCCAAAGTTCTGCATTTGATTGATAAGGTGTTGGATGAACACACTCTCCTGAGAGCCAACAGGACAGGAAGAGTGTATGCCTTAGATCTTTCCAAGAAAATAGATCTCAGAGGCAATCCTTGCCTTTTTTCCAAAGCCTCTTCTCAAGAATCTAAACTGTGGCACAGAAGGCTGGGTCATGTTAATTTCAAAAACATGAATCAGCTTATTCACAATAGTTTAGTTAGAGGCTTACCAATAAAGGAGTTCCACTGTGATGAAACCTGCACTGCTTGTTAAAAGGAAAACAGCACAAAGTCTCATTCCCTCCTATTGAAGAGCCTAAGTCCACTGCCTGCTTGCAATTACTGGATATGGATCTATTTGGTCCTATGAGAGTATGAGCATGGCAAAGAAGAAATACTGTCTGGTAATTGTGGATGATTACTCCAGATTTGTATGGACTTTCTTTCTACATTCAAAGGATGAGGTTGCTCAGAAGATTATTCACTTTGTGTTGTATATTGAGAAGCAGTATTCCCTTCCAGTTTAGCATACCAAGGACTCCAGAACAAAATGGAGTAGTGGAGAGAAAGAACAGGACCCTAATTGAAACTGCAAGGTCCATGCTGGCTGACTCTGGTTTGCCACTGACCTTTTGGGCTGAAGCTGTTAACACGGCTTGCTATGTGCAGAATAGAGTCTTAGTAAATCAGAGGTTGATGAAGACTCCATATGAAGTTCTCCATCACTTGGCTCCTCTAATTTCATTTTTCAAAGCATTTGGGTGTCCCTGTTTTATTCTCAACACAAAGGATCAACTCCAAAAATTTGATCCTAAGGTGGATGCAGGGTATTTTGTTGGTTATTCATCTACTTGCAAGGCATATAGAGTCTTCAACTGCAGAACAAAGATAGTTGAAGAGACTTTGCATGTGAAGTTTAATGAATCTCCTATGGACAAGATTCCACAAAACCCTGTGGAGTTGTTTGATCTGGACATACTGCAATATGTTCCTTATCAACCTCCAGCTGTTGCAGTTCCTGTGGATAAATCATCTTCTGCAGCATGTCTTCCACCTGGTGGTATTGATGATGATGATGATAATATCAATACTCACCTATTCAAGTTTAGTGACCAACTGCCTGTGTCTGCTAAATTTGATGTTCCTGTAGCTTCAGCAGTTCCATCCACAACAAATGCTGATGAGATCTCTGATTCCTCTACATCTTTTGAGTTACCATCTAATTCTTGGTTTCAAGAGTCTGCATCAAGATCTGCTGCTGCTGAAGGTCCTACAAACACTTGCACAGATCTCATTGTTTATCAAGAACTGAAGAATCACCCCATGTCTCAGATTATTGGTGATATCAATGCTGGTGTTTCAACAAGAAGTCAATTGTCTAACTTCTGCTTCTATGCTCTCTTCATCAGTCAGCTAGAGCCAAAGAACTACCATGTTGCTTTGAGAGACAATGGATGGGTTGAAGCTATGCAGCTTGAGCTACTTCAGTTCAAGAAACAGCAAGTGTGGGAACTGGTTCCTCTTCCCCCAGGTAAGTGTGCAATAGGCACTAAATGGGTGTTTAGGAATAAATCTGATGAAAAAGGGCTTATTGTTAAGAACAAGGCTAGACTGGTTGTACAGGGGTTTTCACAAGAAGAAGGTATTGACTATGATGAAACCTTTGCCCCTGTAGCCAGACTAGAGGCAATCAGATTGTTTTTAGCCTATGCTGCATTCCACAATCTTAAAGTTTTTCAAATGGAAGTCAAAAGTGCATTTTATATGGTAAAATAAAGGAAGAAGTTTATGTGTGTCAACCACCAGGTTTGAGGATAATAAACATCCTGAATGGGTGTATAAACTTGATAAGGCTCTTTATGGGTTGAAACAAGCTCCTAGAGCCTGGTATGAGACACTTTCTACTTTTCTTCTTAAGAATAATTTCACTAGAGGCTCCATTGATAAACTTTGTTTATTAAGAAGGTGGATCAGCATAAGCTACTTGTTCAGATTTATGTTGATGATATCATTTTTGCATCCTCTGATCCCCAGTTGTGTGATGATTTTACAACTTAATGAAAAAGAGGTTTGAAATGAGTGCAATGGGAGAATTACAGTTCTTTCTAGGCTTGCAAATTAAACAAAAGGCTGATGGAACCTTTATTCATCAGTCAAAAATACAAAAGATCTTTTGAATAAGTTTGATTTACAAAACTGTAAGCCCTGTTCTACTCCCATGTGCAACACCACACAACTGGATGCTGATCAGAAAGGTAAAGCTGTTGATGAAACACTTTACAGATGTATGATTGGGTCCTTGATATTTAACAGCTTCTAGACCAGATATTATGTTTGCTACATGTGTTTGTGCTAGATTTCAGGCTGCTCCTAAAGAGTCTCATTTGATTGCAGTCAAGAGAATCTTTAGATATTTGCAAGGTACACAATCTCTGGGTTTATGGTATTCCACTGGACACTCTTGCAAATTAGTTGCTTTTTCAGATAGTGACTATGCAGGGTGCAAGTTAACTAGAAAGTCAACTTCTGGTGGTTGTCAATTCCTAGGCAACTGTTTGATTTCTTGGCAGAGTAAGAAACAAACATCTGTTGCTACATCAACTGCTGAGGCCGAGTACATTGTTGCTGCAAGTTGCACTTCTCAGGTACTCTGGCTTCAGAACCAACTTCTGGATTATGGCATTACAGAGACTAAGACTCCATTATTAATGGATAGTGCTTCAGCTCTGTGTATTGTCAAAAATCCAGTCCAGCACTCTAGGACCAAACATATAGAGATCAGACATCACTTTATTCGGGATTGTTTTGAAAAAGGTCTGATTGATCCTAAGTTTGTGCCTAGTGCTGATGAGCTTGCAGATATTTTTACTAAGCCTTTGGATAGTTTTACTTTCCAAAACCTTGTGTTAAGGCTTGGTATGCTGCAGCTAGAATAAGTGACAACTACTGATGATTTCAGTAATAATTACTGGTGATCATTGGTAACCATGTCACATATAAGTACTGATGAGTCCTTTCACCTTCAGTAGTTTTTATAACTACTGACGGCTAAATGCCTCACAAGTACTGAAGTACTTTATCTGTTCTAAATACTGATGTAATTACAACTACTGATGTAGTTACAACTACTAAAATCAGTACAAACAGATAAGTACTGACGTCCTATGAAACACCTGAAAAGCAGATGCAACGTCTGATGAGTAAGTGTTGAGGACAGTTTGAAACAGCTGAAAGGCTATGAATTGACGAAAACTACTGAAGAGAACTTTTTCTTCAGTTGTTTCTACAACTGTGTTTCATTCTAAACAACTGAAGCAAAACCATGTTCAGTAGTTTAAACTACTGATGACTAACACCAAGTCTTCAGCTGTTTACAACAACTGATGACAAAACCACTGTCTTAGTAGTTTCACAACTACTGATGACAAACACCAAGTCCTCAGTTGTTTCATCATCTGAAGTCAAAACCATGGTCTTCAATAGTTTTCTAACTGCTGATGCCTAAAACCACGACTTCAGCTGTTTTAACGTCTGAAAGGGTAATACCATGTCAACAGTCGGTTTAAAACTACTGATGACTAACACCAAACCTTCAGTCATTTTCTCACCCCTACCCTATAAATACCTGTCCTCTTCTCTAAATGTTTCATTAGCCGTTATTTTCTGAACTTCTCTCTCTCAAACATGGCGACCATGAGTCTGAAACCACGACACAACTGCGTTGCTTACCTTACAAAGTCGGCTTTCTGGAACAAATATGATAATGCCATTGACTTATGGTGGAATTCCCCATAGCACAGCCTTTCTCTTGAATCCAACCATTTACCCTGAATCCCTCAGTCAATTCTGGTCAAATGCTTTTGTTCATACTGATGAGTCTACCGGTCAAATCTGTTCGGTCCCTTATCAACCAGAAACCAGTGGTCGTTACAGCCGACATCATTCGTCAGGCATTACATCTACACGATTCCACCGCTGTGACTGCATACCCAAAGGGCATCACAGATATGTCCTTTATCAATCATGGGTATGAAGGTGATCTTCGAGCTACAACCGTTCTAAAGAAGCATTTCCATGACGCTGAGAAACTCATTTTTCACATGGTAAATGTCTGCTTAGCCTCCAAGACATCTTCTGGGATCAAATGTCATCCTAATGGCAACAGGTATTGTATTCTATTCTAGAACACAACCATTAAATTTTTCTGAAATGTGTTCCTAGAAATAAAGAACTTGGCTCAGAAACCTGTGG
This sequence comes from Flaveria trinervia, assembly GCA_025506515.1. Classification (NCBI taxonomy): domain Eukaryota; kingdom Viridiplantae; phylum Streptophyta; class Magnoliopsida; order Asterales; family Asteraceae; genus Flaveria; species Flaveria trinervia. The sequence continues at coordinate 28,725,120 of CM046441.1, forward strand.
CAAACCGATGGCCATTATATCCTAGGTTTCTGATGGCCATTATTTTAGATGAACTAAAATCTGATGGCCTTGTTGGCCTTGGAGTCCCTGCACCAGCTGTTTTGGCTGAGGTATACTCCAGGCACAACTCAGACTTACACTCAAAGAAGCTGCCCGAATGCTAAAACCCAAGCATAGGGAACCCACAGCTTCCTCCATCAGAACCAAAGTCCCCACTAAACCAAAACCAAAAAACCCAAAACAGCTATTCAGGGAGATGAGTCCCCTGAAGATGCTCCTGCACCACCAACGCAGGATATACTTGCCGGCTTAAACCCCCAGCAGTATCAGAGACTCTACCAGCCATAGCCACTCAGGATTCCTCTCAAAAGGAGCCTGCAGCCACCACACAAGGGGTACCCACACATCTGGGATCTTCCTCACTTGAGGAGATTACCATTGAAGAGCACCATCCTCCCCAGGTGCACACTGCTTCTACCCCATCACCCCATGCAACCGCCCCCCAAAGTCCAACAATAATTATTGCAAATTGCTGACTCAGTTGCATGCCTCTCCTCCTCCTCCCAAAAACCACCAACAAAGGGGAGAACCACAGACATTGAGGAAGAGGATCCCCATGCTTCTGACAACCCATAGCACCGGGGTTTAACAACTTCTATCTCCTGGTGTAGATAGGGAGATTAGAATATCTAGTGAGGCTGCCACCTCTTCTGCATCAGCACATGATCAGAATGAGGCTGTGTAACATTGCTAAGACCTCACTAGAGGCAATAGCTGATGAGGACATAGTCCTGAGGCTGGAAGTCCCCAGTTCCAAGACAAAGGGGCACATGCTACAACTGGTCTACACCCAGTGCATGTACATCCTGCTTCAAGCAGGAGGTCAGGTGATTCAGCTTCTGCTGATGATGACCTGGGCTTTTTCTATGACGTTCTAGCCCACAACACCATCCTGGAGGCTGAGGTAAGCAGACTACAAGAACTCTTGCCAAGACGTCTCAGGATGAAGTCCATCTGCCCCACCAACCCACAGATGGCACCTTCAGTTGAAGGTTCCCCAAACACTTTACCCTCTCACTTCACTGAGCCTCCAGCTTCTGCTTTTGGCACTATCTCTCCAGGACAGAACCCCCCAGAGCTGATGGTTGCTGTATTCCAACAATCCCTCTCTCTCATCACTCCCATCATCAATGAAATTGTTAATAAAGCCATTGATGAGAGGATTTCCTCAAGTCTACAACCACTTATTGATGATGTTGTGCACAAGAAACTTTCTGCGTTACAAACCCCTGCCTCCAATGCATCCAAAAAGGGGGAGAGTACTGCAGTGAAAGAAAAGAAGAGAAAAAGAACTGAGATGAAAGGCACAAGAGAAAACCCAGGAGTTGGAACAGAAAAGCAACAACAACTGATCACTTACAAAAGGAAGAAAAGTGCTGGTGATCACCCTACTGCTGAAGAAAAATCCTGGAAGAGCTGGTAAAAGATGCAGATGACACACACAGCCGATCCATGGACAAAATCATTGAGCAACTCTCAAGCAAGGCTTTGACACAGCCACATTAGACAGTGAGATCAGGAGGTTGGAAGTGGAGGAGATTCAAACAGATGGGCTGGTATGATGTACTGGAGAAGAGAGATTGGAGATCATGATTCGTTTCATTGCCAAATACTTAGGAAGATCTTTGATGGAGATTCGTTCATGGACCAGAGACAGTATTCTGGCTATAGCCACCAAAATCTGTTTGTCTGAGCAATTTCATAAGGGGATTATCATTGAAGCACTTGATGAGCTGGGGCTGGAAAAAGGTTTGAAATGGCAAGACTTACAAAGGCCAACACTCACAACCAAAATGCTTGAACAACTCCCTATCACACCCACTCAAAACGCCTACCCCTCAAATCTCCAAACCAATCTCAAAGCCCAAATCCAAACATCCTCAATCTTCAAAACCAATTCCTTTACCAACCCAACCATCATCCAGTGATGCAACCTAGAAGGAGGAGAAGGGTGCTGAGGATAGAAGAAGATGAAGAAGAAGAGGATGAAGATGATAGTCTGCCATTCTCTGCTGTTCTAAAGCTACCAGAACCCAGGAGTCAACCCATGATCACACCTGACTCTCAAAGGGAAATGGTTAGAGTCAAGATAGAAGATGAAGAACAGCAGAAGCAGCACGATGAGCAACTACTGAAGATGTTTGACAAGAATTTCCTCAGTCATCATCTATACAAGCCATGAAAGGGCATGCTCAGAGGCTGTACACTCTCAGACACACATTTCAGTATCAGAAGGAGAGAGTGAGAGTATGGCCAGACCCCAAGTGAGTTCTAGAATCCATAAAAGATCTATTCCACCAGATACAATGGCCAGGTTAGAAAAACAATAGATTCTACCATCATGTTGGCCATTGTAGTCTCACCATGGGAAATAATTGATGAATTCAAGAAGGCTCATCAATCAAGAATGACCCCTCAAGCTTTACTGGAAAACAAGATGATCAAAAAGGGGTTATTATATAAAAAGCTTGAAGACATCAAAAGAATGAGCTCCAGTTACTCCTTGAAGGCACTCATCCTGATGAATTTGTTTATAGGGAGGTAACTACTGTGGAGTTGAAAAATGGCAGCTGTGAAGTACTTATCTGAGTACTATGGTCCAGAGTTCTTCTTTGAAGGTGGAGTAGAAGAACTCTCCAAGGAGGAACAAGTTGTTCTCCTTGAGGCCTATATTCGAGAGTCATACAGAGTCATAATGGGGAAGTAGATCTCATGAATGGGATAACAACTCTGTGTCCAGTTCCCCAAAACAGAGTTCCCATTCATACCTTGCCAAACAAATATCTGAGATTTCTTCCCAGGCCGGAGCTTATATGGGTCATCTTCTCTACTGATCAAGAAGGAAAAAGACCAACTATTTTGCCAACAATAAGTGGGAAAATAAATCAATTAGAGGTTTTGGCTGCATTGGTTCAGGGGGAGTTTGTTGGACCAAAAGAACCAATGAGCCAAGATCAGAAAAACGTCTAAGTCCCACATGATATCATAACAACTGCTGAAGGCTTCATCAGCAGTTCGACAAGTGCTGAAAACTCCAACAGCTGAAGATCAGTGCTGAAGACTTCAACAGCTGAAGACTAAAGTGCTGAAGTTCAACAGCTGAAGAACACAAGTGCTGAAGCTGAACAGCTGAAGAACACAAGTGCTGAAGCTGAACAGCTGAAGAACACAAGTGCTGAAGCTGAACAGCTGAAGAACACAAGTGCTGAAGCTGAACAGCTGAAGAACACAAGTGCTGAAGCTGAAGACCAAAGTACTGAAGAACACAAGTGCTGAAGCTGAAGACCAAAGTACTGAAGAACAACAGCTGAAGAGTCTACAAGTGCTGAAGATCAACAACTGGTGTACAAAGTCTGAAGACAAAGACTGAAGACATCAGCTGATGATATCTACTGAAGTCATCAGCTGATGAAAACGTCTGAAGTTCAAGTCTGAAGAACAAGTACTGAAGTTTTAGTAGTTTGTCACAACAGCTGAAGAGTACTTCTTCAGTAGTTGTGATATCAGTAGTTTTATGTTTTTACTTTTAGTAGTTTTGTAAAACGACTGAAGAGCTTGTTCTTCAGTCATTGTAGTATCAGTAGTTTTATGTTTTTCAGTAGTTGTAGTAACTGATAACATTAGTATTTTTGTAAGAAGATGTCAGTTGTTTTGACATCTTCAGTAGTTGTGTTTCAGTTGGAATAATTCTGTTAGATGTCACTATCAAGTGACATCAGCAGACGTCACATCTCTTATATAAGAGGTGTCGACCTAATTGTAATTGTGACATTCCGTTACCACGAAAGCAAATATTGAATGAAATTTTTTGCAGAATTCTCTCTATCTAAACCGTTTTTGTTCTTCATTGAATATCGTTTTGTCTTAGTGAATTGGCTAATTCATGTTAGAATTCCGTTGCTATAATCTCTAATCAATCAAACGTAGATCACTGATCCTAACAATCTATGTCATTGAGCTCATCGTCACTTGTAACTTCAAAAGTAGGAGCGTCCTTGACAATCTCGTCTAGGTTGATCCGGAACATCTCAGCAAGCCGTTCATCAGTAAGGTCATGAATGATTCTACTTCTTCAGCAGTATAGCTTACAGACCTTCTAACTATCACTTGCAAATCAAGAATCATTGTAAGTTGAGACTTGATTGCTTAAGGGGAGTAACATCATCATCATCTTGCTGAGATGATTAATCTGCTTGATTTAAAACAGTAAACCATCAATGTTAGTAATTAATCAAGAGAATCAAACATTTGATAAAGATATATAACATTAATTACATAATATTAATACAAGATTCAAGTACAAAAGTTTTCACAAATACATAAACTTCTAAGCATTACTTTTGCCTTGTATGGCTAGCTCTCAGCAGATGGGGCAGAAGATGAGGCTCCTTGGTCATGATTTCTCTTTGTACGTCTCTTTTGACCCTGAGCTGAGGCTGATGCAGCTGCATCTCATCATCATCATCATCATCATCATTCTGCCTTCCCCTTGTCCCTTCATCTTCACTGGACTCATCATCATCACTATCGTCATCCTCTTCATCGTGATCATTATCTCCTTCTTTGACCTTGAGAGGCTCATCTTTTGATCCCTTTAACTTGAGCATGATGGTCTTGTTAGAAGCCTCCAACTCCTCTATTCTCTTTGCTGATTGGATGTTATGCTCCTGGAGTTGGGCAATTTGCTGAGCTTGTTGTGAGATCTGTTGTGCTTGGGTAGCCTTTAGCTCCAGAAGCTAACATAGTTAGGCAACCTTCTCTTCATTAGCAACTAACAGCTTCAGCACCACACGGTTAAGTGCTGACAACTATTCCTCTACCCCAATGGGGGGTAAAGATGGTCCTGTGGTGAATGTCGAGTGGGATGATGGTCCGGCTTAGTGGCTGGTGGTGGTAGTGGTGGCAGTGGTGAATATGGGTGGTGGTATATGAGTGGGTGGTGAAGGGTAGGCTATAGTGGTGGTGGATGGGAGTGAGGTAGTGAAAGGTGGTGTGGTAGTGGTGGTGGTAGTTGTGGTAGATGTGGATGTGGTGGTGGTGGCTAAAGTGGTGGCAGTGGCAGTGGGAGTAGATGTGGTAGTGGTGGTGGTAGTTGTGGTAGATCTTCTTATTGTATCTTAAGTGCAGCTTATAGCACGTGAGTTTTTCATGTCAGTATTTCTATATCCCTTTTTATATTTTCACACTTTGGGGTGAAACATGTTTACCCTATAATCGTTGCACTTGTATAACGTTTGATTCTTGTAAACTTATGGCAATTCACTTATATGTTATGGTTAGTTGATCTTTGTAGCTACCATGTAATGTCGATTATATGTACAATCATTAACTATTGCTAGCCTGGCGACGTCACAGATCTATGGACCTGACAAGCCTGCTTGGTTGATCCAAGTACACTTAGCTAATCGTACAAACTTGCAAACGTTGAGACTTGTAAAACCGTCAAGGTTTGATTGTGCATTTTGTCTCACATCCCTAGTTACTTTGTTCTCTAACTTATAACATGAATTGCCATCTTTTATATACTTATTTATTGAAAACTATAAAAATCTCACCAACTTTCAAAGTTGACCCTTTATTTTTAACATGTTTCAGGTTTGATACTTGAAGATTTCTCTTCGTGCTCATATAAGACTTGGACCTAGTTTAACTATATATGTTATTTCTTTGTTTGAAGCTTTTGTATTGTATGGACTTATTTGTCTTGTAATATTCAATGATTAATGGTATTTAATATTATTTCAACTTAATTAGTTCCATGTGCTATGAACAATCGTCTCCCGTTCGTCCGCCCCGATGATTCTACCGTTGGTTGGGCTGTGACATCAAGTGTTTTACAATTGGTACAAGGCTTAGTCCTAAAGATCAGTACATGAGATACTTTATATAATGCATCCTACAATCGGCTATATTTTGAAGACCAGCTAGAACACTAATCTAGACAACAAGATCAGTGTAAAGTCAAAAGACAAATTGACTTTTAACTAGTGATTATGACATGTCATAGCTCACATCCTAATCTATTAAAAAAGGACAAAAGTAAAACAGTTAAAAGTTACAAACACAAATTCCTTAATATATAGTTGACATATGTATGGAGAAATCACCAACTTGTATAAGTTTGTGATTTTTTAAGAGATGGCAGCGAAAAGTAGTTCAGCTTTTGTTAAAAGCGTATCAGATAAAGCATGTCTTCTCTGTCTTTTGAATAAATCAGTCTTCAAGCTTAGGAAGACTTTGTCATTGAATCTTCGGAAGACTTTACTTTTGGCTTCGGAAGACTTTACTTTTGGCTTCGAAAGACTTTACTTTTGGCTTCGGAGAATAGGGTCTTTGGTTTTAGAAGATTTGACACTTAGAGAATTCTTTGTGCATTTGTCAAATCCCCCGAAGTAACTTCCTTGTACTTCAGAATGCTTGCTGAGAGAACTTTGGTTTGCATCAGCCTCTAAGATAACTCCTATAGAGTGTAATAGGAATTAACTAGCAATATCTAAGCCTCTAAGAAAACTCCTACAGAGTACATTTGTCAGTTGTTGGTAGCTTAATTGCTTCATGTTGAGCCTATCTAATCATATCACATTAACATTAAACATGCCACCAGTAACAAGGAATCAGAAGGAGAGAACGTAAAGCATAAAAGCTTCAATTAATAAAAAATAAAATAAAAACGATTTCTACAAACCTTTAAAGAAAACTCGTATAAAAATTCGCATAAAGAAAATGAAGCAAGTCATAAGCACCTATAATTACGCCATGGGCGCTTATGACTAGGGGCTGATGACATGGGTACCAATATCCCACAACGTATAAAAGCTACAAAGCTAGAAGCACTAGCTCCCAAACACATCACTACAATAAATAAAAAAACATGTATGTCAAATAGTCAACACTACATTCTAAATATTAAATTCAAATAACTTATCTGAAATACACCTACCTCCTTGATAAAGGTGATTGCACCAAAAGGGTGAAGTCTACATGGGTGAAGTCTACATGCGCAAGTAAGACCAAGAAGAGAAACCTATCGCGAATAGAAGATTAGTTTACCGAGGGTAGACCCTAGGCGGGAAGCCTTATGGGAAGCTTAACGAACTTATAACCTACAATAGAATTAGTCATTTACGCTTACACCGAGGCTGATTGCAAGATATCCTCTTCTACAATACGGCTGACGGGGTTGTGTTTCTTTACCTATATTCAAAAAGCTAAAAGCAGAAAAATGTCCACCATAGTCCACTAATCATCATCATCCTTGTATTAACAATTACAACCGACAAGTATGTATTTGTTTTTTAATAAAATACTAAACCAAACAAAATCATGTGGAGCAAAACTGAAACTAAAGACAACTTCTATAGGCTAAGCTTATCCACACTTCAAGCCCATCTACCAAAATAGGCAATATTTTTTCAATCAAATGAGTAAATAAAATATCATATGAGATATGATATGTGATGAGCCTAAACTTATCATACCTAGGATCTGAAGTTGTGAAGCCTACGTAGAACGTGTGACTTCAAACAAGTTATAATCAGGTGGCAGAAAGTGTATTTTTGTATTGAAAGAGGCAAAGCATATTGTTTCTACACATCTATTTTATAAACAGAAGAGAGACTTGGAAAATAATCTTAATCTAGAAGAGATTCAAGAGCCAATGTAGCATCTTAGTGCATTCCCAGTAGGGTTGTCATCTTTACGTGAGTGTACGTCCTATATTATAAAGAATAATAGTGAGTAAAAATTTACGGGGGTGATATCGTGTTTCTCCATACTTGAGAAAACATGATACAACCCTTATAACTTTTTTAATAATTTTATAGTCGTTGTAAGTGCAGAAGAGTGAAAAAACAATAATAAAAATATACAAAAGTGTTATTTAATAAAAAGAGATAAAAAATAATGATTTTAATATAAATATGAAGATGGGGATGGAGAAACTAGTATTAATGCTCTTAACCAAAGAAGGTCTAAGTAACAGATGTAACACCAAGCGTCCACAAGTCTAGTAGAGTATGTTAGGACCTAGATACGAATTTCACCATCACCGAAAATGGAATGTACTTAGCGGATCAAAGTGAATCCACTTACTACTATTTCAGACACGGAATCCACTTAGTGCTATTTCTGACATGGAATCTGTAAATGACTAGAAATCATGAACACACTTGGACCATTTGCAACCTGGTTTCTAAATTTATATGAGTGTATTCCTTATGTTATATGATATAGTTATAAATAGTTGTAAGTGAATAATATGATAAATTTACTGTTTAATTTGTATTTTATGAAACACTGTTCAATACAATGTTTTTAATATATTTTAAATGGATATGAGTGGAGTAGAGAGAAAACTAATGAAAAATTTAAAAAGTAGAGAAAAAATAGTGATTTTTAGTGTACTATATAGATAAATATAAAAATGAGTTGTGAATCCTTTTGAATGCAATTTGTTTATAACAAGCAAGTGTAAGACTAAATCAATGTGCCTTCAAACTGATCAGAAGCAAATAGGTTTCCAAGTTGAAAACAACATGCATGAAGCTTATTATGTTAAATTTACTTGATGGAATTGGTAAGTAATGATTTTTCATGTGCTTATGTAATTTATATCATAGAGAAGAAGTGTGAGTGTTACGAATTAAGCTGTAATTGACCAATGAAAGTGTGTTGAGAACGATGTATATATAGGTTGTGGTATGTTTTATCATACTTGATAATTTTTTGTATATTTAGTGATATTCTTTTTGTTTTTAATGCTACTTATCTAAGGTAATTATCTTGACCATTTTGACCAGCGCATATTTTAGGCTCACTAATTATAAAAATCTGGATATACCTTTTCATGTAACAACTGCTAATAAAGATCTTCTGCGGGTTCTGAACTTGTAAGTTATAACCAACACTAAAACTAATTCCAAACAAAATATATTCTTTAAAATAACTAATTTAGACAATTTTTAGTCAGGAAAATATCACAGAATAATAACCAAGTTTCAAAAGTGTTCTAATTTAGTCACCCATCTATATTTTTCTCAAATTGGACCTTCAAACGATCAAATCAAGTCATTACCAAATTTTATTATAACAAGAAAGTAATGATGGAAAAAACATGGGAGTTAGAATTTTCAATATAGAAAATTATATTAAAAAAACATCTTAATTATGAAAAAATAAAAAAAAAGTGCCTAAAATTTACGTCAACGTTTTATATCAGCATCAAAAGATAGAATAAAAATATTTTCTAACTGAATCTAAAAGTATAACATGCTAAAAAATATGTTATGACTTTTAATTTGTATAAAATATAAAAATGAGTGATTTGATTGGAACACTTTTAAAATTTGAGTTACTTAATTGGAACACTTTTGAAAGTTTGTTACTATTTTACAAAGTTACTCATTTTTAATCATATTCGTAAATCTACATCTCTTGTTATCATGGTTTTGAAAACCGGACCGGGCCGGTTGGTCCGACCGGTTTGACCGGGAACCGTCCTTCGATCCAGTCCGGTTCGGTGCTTAAAACCGTTTTAGTGTTGAACCAGTGGTCAGACCGGTCGAACCGGGAACCGGACCGATCGAACCGGGAACCGGTGGTTGAACAGGTTTTTTTGTATATAATTTTTTTATTTTTTTGTAATTTATATATATATATATATATATATATATATATATAATGCTTATAGTTTTATCCGGTTCTTATATACGGTCCGACTGGTTGAACCGGTCCGACCATCGGACCGGTAAGACGTCCGGTTTATTTTCCGGCCCGGTTTTAAAAACATTACTTGTTATCGTAAACCTTAGGTGCACCTAGCTTTGCCGCCCTCCGTGACATCGCTAACCCATATTGCACTTGGTCGAAATTAAATTTATATAGTTGCTAATACCACCAGTGTATAAACAAAGAATCATGAAATGGTTTTCAAGTTAAAAAACAAACACGTAAAAAATAAAAGAAATAACTAAAGCCAATTATATATATCTACCCTTGTAGCTTTATAAGCTCCAGAATCATTAATCAATCGAGAAACCTTTATTGCTTATTACCCCGATCTGTTGATTGATGCATATGTGGTTATGAGGTTAACACCGGTTTTCAATCCTGACCGTTGATCTTGCTGCTTGAACCAAAGCTGTTCTTGCAGACATTATACTCTTGTTCTCCAATGATGAATCAAACACACTGCAATCTACCCAGTCTTTGAGCAGATCTTCTTGGCCCCACATGTCCGGGATCCAGACCCGACCCGCCATCTCCACCCGGTGCTTCTTCAACCGTTCTCTTCCGGTTTCTTCAACCGCTAGCGTTGGCTGTGGCGGTGGCTGTGGTGGCGTTGTGGTGGTACTTCTTCCACTGTCTACTCCACTGGTAGCCAGTGAAAAGTTACAAGTGTGTTTATCTGCAAGATTGTTGGTGGTGGTGGTGGTGTTTCTGTGTTATCTTGTGAAGATGACAGTTGAACATGGTGGTGGCGGTGGCGGTGGCGGTGGCTGTCGGTGGTTTGAAGATTGTTAGGGTGGTTGTGGGTGTCCATTAGAATGAAGGGACGTTGTTGGTTGATGATAATGAAGAAATGATGAAATGGTGGAGAGGTGGGGTGTGTTTTAATGCAAGTCTAACATTTCTATCTTTTCTATGGTTTTTGAAAAGTGTACGTGTTCGGTTTATTAAGTTTTTTTTTTTATATTTCGCAAAAATAAATATTTTTTTGTTTTATTATATTTAGTTATATCAACCTTATTTTTCGTATTTTAATGATTATGCCCCCCTAGCGTTGTTCTATAATTATTTATATTAGGATTTTTTTGAGTATTTATTATTGTCGGTGTTAATATATGTATGCTATTGAATTTATGTTATCATACAATAAAATAAAATTGTAAATCTCACGGAAGCAAGCTTCAAATTTCGCTCCCTCAGTTGCAACCAGGAATATCACATATGGAAGCCACATATCAAACACTAAAATCATTTGTAAATGAGTACATAATAATGAATCAAAATCAAGATATTAACATAATTATTATTTTAATGATTAGAACTTAAGACGATCTCAAAGAAATGTAAATAATCAAAGTTATATAAGAATATCTGAAAAGAAACAAGTATTGTTGACCTTAATTAGTTTTACTTTAGTCCACCAAGTATGTTAAAATCAGATTAGTGTATATACTTTATTATTTTCCAAAAATATAACCCAAAATAAAAATTGTTCTTTGTAATTTGTGTATAGTATTTGTTTGCTTGTTTTTTTATATACGACGTTTTAAAAAAATATTGATGTGTCGTGCTTACCAAAATGCCTTTAAACTAGTTCAATAATGTGTCAAAGTTATTTATATTAGATGAATAATCGACATATATGTTAGAAATTTAATGAAAAATTTTACTGAAGTACACAAAAGTATGCATTGTACATTAAAATGTGAAAAATACATTAAATTATGTATCGTGTACTAAAGTATGAGAGTGTGTAGTAAGGAGTACTTTTCACTGAGTTTTGGCATTAATAATTATTATTAGTTGTTACTAATATAATTATTCTTGATATGTATTTTAGGACATGAGAGGATCACAACTAATCAAGTTGTGTCTAAAACAAAATTAAGATGAAAGAGATAGCAATGGTTAAAGTTGTGTCGTTAAAACATAAAAATATGCAAATTGAGTGTAGTTGGAAACCACCCGTTTCAAACCGGTTTTCAAACCAACCCAAACCGTTCCTCAAACCGGTTATCGTAAATAAAAAAACTTGTTGTTAGATGGAGTTAACCGTTTTTTTACCATTGGAGACCTTTTTGACCTTTTTTGTGTTATTATTACTATTATACTCCATTAGGTTAGTATGTATATGTATTGGATGTTTTGATTGAACCACAATAACTTAAAACGCTCTCTACTTTCAAAAATCTCAAAAACGCTCAATACTTCCGTGCATTAAAAAACCTCTCAAATGGTTTCATCATGTGCTCAATCATCCATTGGTTGTGAGGCATCTTCAAGTAACGTGATAGTAGCAATCCTTCCTACGAAAAGGAACCCCGAAATATGATGCAATTACGATTTTTGTCAAATGGCTAGCGCTCCGGACAAAGCTCGTTGCAAGTTTTGCAAAAAAGAAACAAACACAACCTTGAAAAAACACATTGCGCATAAATATTGTCAGGAGTTAAAAGGTGAACCGTCTCAAGGTCAAGCATCAATGACAAATGATTGAAATGTTTAGGCTTATAACGTTGATGCGGTTCGGGAGCAAATGACGCATTTTTTAATTCAGAAAAAGCTTGTCATTCAAACATTTCGACCACGAACATTTGACTCGACTCATTCAACGAACTCTCCAACCACGTTATACCAATGTAAGTCGTACTACTCTTCGAAGAGATTGGTTAAAATGTGAAAAAAAGCTAAAATGAATTAATATCTTATTTTGAAATTTTACAAACTGACATTAACTTAACTAGTGATGTTTGGTCAACTCCTCATGGTTCACCGGCACATCAAACATGTAATAAATAAACTCTCCAACCACGTTATACCAATGTTTGATGTTTATTTACCAAGAATTGGTGAAACATCAAACATCCATGAGTGAATGAGCCATGCGGCACAAACTGAAAATTCAAGTGATCTAATGTCTCCTTAATATAATATTTTAAGGGATAAAAGTCAACCTGGTAACACTTCGAGTAATGAACTAGGGAGGTATGGTGGAACGAACTTTTTATCTACCATGACAACACGAGATTATAAAAGTTTTAATTTGTTGGCTTGATGGAAAGATAAGAAAGATCAATTTCCTGTTCGATCCACCATGGCTCGAGATTTACTAACAGTCCAACTTTCCACGGTAGCATTAGAATCTGTTTTTTCTGTTAATGGCAAGATTTTATTGATAAGACGAACTCGACTCACTCCTCAAGTGATTAAAATGTCAATTTGCTTGAAGGATTATTTGAATATCGTGAAAAGAATACAAAACAAATGATCACTTGAAGAAGAATTAGAATATGAAGCTGAATTATACGAGTACGAAGTAGAGTAGATTGTCACCAGAATTACCGATAATGAAGCGGTATATGATTATTACTATTGTTATAGCTTAGATTCGGGAGGCGAAGAATAAAGTATCAAAATACGTGACGAATGAACGGAGAACGACTACGTTAAATGTTTAGTTTTTAAAAATAAAATTTAGGAATTTATGTCGTTTGAATTATTTTTATGTTTTATATTTTAGAAAAAGTAGATGCTCACTTGAAATGTTTCTATGTTTTAAATTTTACAATTAAAAATATATAAATGCATATTGTGATTATAAAAACAATTGTGTATTTAGATTATCTCTCATAATTTTTATGATTCCTAGTTTATATTTTTAATTACTTTGTAACGATTATTAAAAAAATAAAACCCGAACCGGTTTAAGCCCACACCGGTTTCCAAACCGACCCAAACCGGTTTGAAGCCAAATCGATTTTGACTGGAGTTGCCCAAACCGGTTTAAGTTTGAATCCGAAACCATTTTTTAAAATACCCGGTTCGTAGACCTCTATCAAGTATTCTCTAAGTTGAGTGCTTTAAGTCTAGGCTTAACTATTGTTTATTTGTCTAGCTTTCAAGCATTAAGTCACCATTAAATCTAACATTAACCTAAGGGTTATATAATAGCTCTTGGGTTGACTAGGTTGTAACAACTATAGAATTCACGATATAAATACAAGCCTTGGGTACCCTATTCAAATTACTACATGATCATGTTTCAAACATCACAACAAGAAGAATTCCAGCTTTCTATGCACTTGAAGCTCTTGTTTCAGCTATAGTGTCATATGTTTGTCTAATCCCGGCGATGTAATCTACTTAGGATATTGTATCCTAGAAGACAGACGAAATTCACTTGGATACCCTAAAATTTGGTTTAAGAAAAATCTATTGAATAGAAATTCTTAGCCACGTGTTTTATGTTTCAGTTTGCTTTAATTTATTTTGTTTCTGTGTAATATATTTTTCTTTAAAGTGTATTTCATCTTGTAATCGTTGGTAATTAAATAAAAAGTATAGTTCTTTTATTTTCATTAATGGTGTTCCTACACTGTACAATTACAATGATGTGTCTAAAACCCTACTAATTATACATAAAAACCATTTTTAAACTACCCTACTCGATGGATATGTTATTTTCTTGTGTGGATGTCTTTGGAGTACGGCGAGGTTGGTGATGGTTAAGAATTTTGCTTTTTGGTCGATGGCATTTCAGGGGAAAGGGTTATTACTGACATTACACACAAAACAATCGATAGATTCTACAATATAACAAAATAAATGTTCAATGACGTATTCACAAATGAAATTATAAATAGGCAAGAAGAAATATGTCCCCACAAAAGCTATTTATATTTTCGCACTTATAAAGCCCCGTTAAAACTAAAAATTGTTTACATCTCAAAAATCTTTGTTCCAGGCACACTTTAATTGTTTTCATATTTCACATTTTTTATTTCCTGTGGATTTTATAAGTGTAGATGATGTTTAACTTGATAATATTGTACACCCTTTGAAAATTTAAAAGTTTCTACGACCGCATAATTTATAAAAATATCACATATTTGTTAAAGTGGGGACAAGATACAAGTGAAAGAATCAATCGAAAAAAACCGTCTATTTAATGTTATCAACTAAAAGTGATAATGAGGGATTCGAGTATGGTACTTGCATAATGGATTCAACCATTCCTTTAAAACGACTTTTTCAACTTTAACTTCAGCCTAACAAGATATCTAATATCTATTGTTCTATTGGTATTTCACAAATGAAAAGTATTTCTCTTATTTCATGTCCCCTCAACTTTTATACGTTGGCTTTTCAATGAACAAATGCACTTCATTTGTTCTTGCAATTACTTCTTACACTAAATTACATTTTTAAATTGAAGATTACAAATATTTAGTTACCGTGAAACTCATCAACCTATCCATATGATTGTTCGTGGGATGGACAATACCGGTCATGATATATATCAATGTCGTATTACCACAATACAAGGGTTGCTTAAATGCACCTTCTATTGCTAAATATACATCTCTTGTCGATTTGAATGATATTAATTATTTTTTAATAATGCATATAGGCGTGTAGTGGGCTCATATACGCCATGGACCCTTGTATACGCTCGTATGCGGCTTATAATCATTCAAATTGAAGGTGGATACATTGATTAAAAATATAAATGTTACATTTAGCACTACCTCACGATATATTACAACCCTACGGGCATGTCTGGGATTGTCTATTTTTATTGAATAAGAATTTTGACAAAAATGACTTACTAACTAATAATTTTTCAAAAGTAGTTTTTAAAAAATATTTGGATTAGCTTATAAACTAAAATGTTATTAAATGACCATAAAAAACATAATTAAAAGTTAGAGGAGTTAATAGTAGGTAGTAGAAAGATATAATAGATAATTAAACTAAAAGTAATTTTTAAAAATTAACAAAGTAACCATGTTTTTACTTTTCAAACCTATTTTATCTTATATGAAAAGTCAATTTTAAAAAATATTTTTGTGTTTAACAAATACAATAAATCAAAAGTCATATTTCAAAAGTTGTTACAAAACATGCACGTGTTACTTTATGTTTTTTTTAAAATAACTCTAAGCTCATAAAACATGAACCATCAACCACTTGAAAAAAACTTACCTGCTCCTTCATTCAACTAGACGATAAACCATTTGGATAGTATTACTTTAAATCATATCAAGTAAATAAACCTATTAAAATGGGTATGACAAGTGGGAGATATATGTGATGGTCTATTAAACCATCCCTACTTGTGAAGATTCTTGTCTCCAACATTTTATTAAAAAATCTTGCACTCCTCCCTGCCACTTCTTTCTCTTGCCATCAATGCAGGAGAATACATCAAAATCAATATAATTCATCAAACAATGACTAATTATACTTTAATATTCTATCAATAAATTAAAAGTAAATAAAAGGATTTTACATGTAACAGTCAATAAGTGTAAAATACAAGGGTTGTTTCCATTTGCACACCAAATAACCAATTGTATATATACTTATTTACAAAGGTTGGTGGCATATGCCACTGACCAAAAAACTCCCCTCAACTTTATTTATTTAACACTTTTTATCTTTAAATTTTTTGTAAAACTTTAAGAAATATCACTTTCATTCCCTTAAGTTTTTAAAGCTCATGATTTATTCCTGTAAAATATAAATTCGAGCCCATTACCGTTAGGACCTAATCAGATGTGACTCGATTTAATTATTTTTTGACAAACGCCTACGCTTTGGCCAAAAAGACCCCTCAACTTTCTTTATTTGACACTTTTTACCCTTAACTTTTTGTAAAACTTAAGAAATATCACTTTCACCCCCTTAAGTTTTGAAGTTCAGGATTTATTCATGTAAAATATAAATTCAAGTCCATCATCGTTAGGACCTAATCAGATGTGACTCGACATCACTATTTTTCAACAAAATCTTACGTTTTGATGTAAATTTTGTTCAAATATTAGTTGAGTCAAATTAAACGTTTCGACGTATTACAAAGGTCGATGGCATATGCCACCGGCCAAAAAACCCCCCTCAACTTTCTTTATTTGACACTTTTTACCCTTAAACTTTTTGTAAAACTTTAAGAATATCACTTTCACCCCCTTAAGTTTTTAAAGTTTAGGATTTACTTCTGTAAAATATAAATTCGAGTCCATCACCGTTGGGACCTACTCAGATGTGACTCGACTTAACTATTTCTTGACAAACGCTTACGTTTTGGCAAAAAAAACCCTCAACTTTCTTTATTTGACACTTTTTACCCTTAAACTTTTTGTAAAACTTTAAGAAATATCACTTTCACCCCCTTAAGTTTTTAAAGTTCAAGGTTTATGTAAAATATAAATTGAAGTCCATTACCGTTAGGACCTAATCAGATGTGACTCAACTTAACTATTTTTCAACAAAAGCCTACGTTTTGATATAAATTTTATTCAAATATTAGTTGAGTCAAATTTAAACGTTTCGACGTAAGTTTTGTTAGGGAACACATCGGATCAAATATAATATATTTTTGTTTACTCTAAGTTTCGACGTAAAGTTAATTTGGACACGAGTCAAATATAAATGTTTCAACGTATGTTTTGTCTGGAAAAAAGTCAGGTCTAATATAATACGTTTTCATTCAACAATATAAATTCGAGTCACTTTACATATTGGCGTAAATATAGTTCGAAAACAAATCGGGTCGATTGTAATTTATACATTATCACGCAACGTACGGTGTCGCGGTAACACGCGACGGGTAAAAATGCTAGTTATGATTATTATACAAGAACTCTAACATCTAATTCAAACAATCTTGGCAGCAAGAAATATAGTTGCCATCTACTATGCAACATGCAGCTAAAACCTTTTATATGGAAAACACCAAACTTCAACCTACACAACCATACATGGTATATCTCAAGAGCGAAAAGCTAAATGACCATCTTAAGCTCGTGGATAGCGTGAACGCCCTTTCTTCCTTAAAAACTCTGGGATTTCTACCGAGCCACCTTCAGTGAAGGCTGGAGGACGTCGGTTCATTCCAACCACATCTGCCTGGCCACCCTGCATTTTGACCAAGTTTATGATACAGTTGACTCAAAAACTTGTAAAAAATCCAAAATTGTCCCCCTAATATGTCTACAAATTAGCATTCAGCCACTAGATTGGTCCTTGAAGTGATACCTGGAGAGGCCGCTCGTCACTTTCTTCTTGTCGTTTAAATCCAGTTGCTATAAGAGTTATGCTAACCTGAACCATGAAAAGCCAGTTAATAGTTTTTATTTGTTATCAATAAAAATCAAAATGAAATAATTTTAAACAAAGGGTTGTATGAGGGAAGTAAGTTGTATAAAATTTTAGAGTTTTCAGCTTTAACCATCGTATTTGGTGTTTTTGCTGCAAACAAACAATGAATAATGCAAACAAAAGA
Source organism: Flaveria trinervia (assembly GCA_025506515.1). Lineage (NCBI taxonomy): Eukaryota > Viridiplantae > Streptophyta > Magnoliopsida > Asterales > Asteraceae > Flaveria > Flaveria trinervia. The sequence goes on from CM046441.1 coordinate 28,743,190, forward strand.
CAGAAAAAGAAAAACACCATGAATTGTAAGGATGAGCAGTTTAGGACAAAATAAGACAAGACAGAGGGGTAATGGGTGTCGGGAAATGGGACAAAAAAGAACATTAGTTTTTGGTTTGTATCTCAAAACAAACTAGGTTGCCCAACACAATTATTAAGCATTTTGTATAAAAAAACCTGTTAAATATGATTATAAAGAATATATCAATACAATACTAGTACAACTTTTTTAATATAGTTTGTAGGTTGTAATGTTGTATGCATTGGAGACGTTTGATCCATTTGACTTGTGTCCACATTTAAGTTTTTAATGCTACCCAGCATAACCCCAAATGGGTTAAGAGTGGGCGGTGCTCATATAAAAAACAAATTTCGAATATTTGTTAATAGAAGAATAAAATTACTTGACCACTTATTGATGGATCAATGACTGCTCCAAAGATCAAGTTAGCACTTGGATCCACAAGATCATATATGACTTCAGCTGCAGCATTCACCTATCAAAATGACATTTAAGGCATTATCAATATAATTTCAGCATTTCAATTTATAGATAAGGCATTAAACTTCCATCAAGAATTACAGCATACCATTGGCCATTAGCTATTATTACACCGCATTAACTTGGTAAATGAAGTTTTCCTATTTTGTCACTACATAAGTCAACCTTTTCAATGAACTTGAAGTAACCACAGCACATTAAGGTTAAATTTTTGACCCAGTACATGTGATAGGGCTGATTCGGGTTATTTTTTTATCTCTTAACAGGTCACACGGTAAAGAAAATAACTAAAAAACAGGAAAAATTGGTCCATCATGTTAAAAGTTGCCAAAAAGTGTTTTTTTAGAACATAAAACCTCATAAATAACAATATTAACAGTTAGATCAGTATGAACATAGTATCTTTTGTAATTAGCTAGCATCAATTCCAGTCTAAAAGGGACAAAAAGTATCTATATTGTAGGGCAAGACATACAAAAGTGTAACAATGCACACCACACACACATACATAGATCTAGACACAGATGTGTGTTTAGAGAGAGAGAGAGACCTCAAACAATGTCAAATCACTACCACCAGTTATATTCCACACAATTCCCGTAGCTCTCTCGATACCAATATCTAGCAAGGGTGATTGAATTGCATTCAGTGCAGCATCGCGTGCCCTTGTCTTCCCTGTTGATAAGCAAACATTAATGGAAAAGGAAATAATATGATGAAAAGCAAAACTGCAAAACACTAAAATATTTTTTCCTACTAACCGGTAGCAGTTCCAATCCCCATTAATGAGGAGCCAGCATTTGCCATAATTGCCCGTACATCAGCAAAATCAACATTAACCAACCCTGGTATCTGCAAGTTTATGCTAACAAACTCATTTACTTTACAAATAAAACTAAAAGGAGTATATTAATCATAATACTATTTTTTATGAATTTTATACCGTGATTATGTCTGAGATACCACGAACACCTTGTCTAAGAATATCATCAGCCAGATTAAAAGCTTCGGTTACAGGGGTAGATGAAGAAACTGCAGTTAATAACTTATCATTTGGAATTACAATAAGAGTGTCAACATTTTCCCTTAAAGATGCAATTCCCTCTTGTGCTTGAACTGCTCTTCTTCGTCCCTCAAACGAGAACGGAGTTGTCACAATGCCAACGGTCAATATGCCCATTGACTTTGCAACCCCCGCGATAACTGGGGCCCCACCTGTACCTGTTCCCCCACCCATCCCTGCCTGTAGAAAGAACAAAAAGAATTGTAATTGCAGTCTCTTTATCATTTTAGGATGGTGTATTTGGAAGTAAGGTCATTTTCTATTAATCCCAGTAATCAATTGTCTTACAGCCACTTACATGCTTTTTTGTCTATTTATTATGACCATAAATAACTATAAAATCAGTTTAAATACACATCCAAACAACAGAAAGGTCAGTACTCACTTTGTTTGCAGTTATCAGCTTCCACAATACACAAAAAAGATAATTAAGTCACTATTGATGGTTATTTAGATCATCCAACATGATCAGAAGATCATAATTATAATCACATGTTACCAAACACTCAATAAAGACTATTGCCATTTGCCACTTCAAGATGTAATAATCACTTACGACACATCCGAACACCCCCAACCCTCCACAATAAGGAAGGCCTCAGACAGAAGCCGAAGCAACAAACCCAACAAATAAACACCTAGTACACGCAGACTGAAATCAACTAGCATATATGCTTCATCATGGGCTAAAACTTTAAATTTTCCGAATTATTCTAGTTTATATTTCATTCCATTTTTGTCCAATTGTCTTCACCTGAGTTGAAAGTCTCACTGGAAGTAACCTCTCTATCCCCAGTAATAGAGACAAGGTTTGTCTGCATCTCACCTTCCTCCCATTAAAAGCTTGCCATGGATGGGATTACTAGGTTTGACTATGGTTATAATTCATTGTAGTTTAATGAAACTTGAGTAAAATTGAGGATTTAAATCTATCAAATCCTATCTTAGAAAGTAATTTTTAGGTATTTGGGATCAACTTTAAACTATGATATATAAGCACCCATTGTAAATGACCTCTTTGTAACTTTGAAAATATTCCACAATATTATTATTTTATCCTTTAAGGTGTTGCATGAGTCAAGCATGGCATCACTAATCACTACTATCTCATGTAAAATAATGTATGACCTTTCTAATGACACATTCAATAACCATACAAATCTACAGAATACAAAGAAGCCAAACACTTACAGTCACGAAAACCATATCCGAACCATAAACAGCTTCTTCAATAGATTCTCTGCTTTCTTTGGCAGCATTCATACCAACATCAGGGTTACCACCAGCACCAAGCCCTCGGGTCAACTCTTGACCAATTTGCAATCGTTGTGCAGGGAAAACCGGGGACATTCTCATGGCTTGAATATCGGTATTCACAATCCAAAACTCCACACCCTTCATCGCACTCTCAATCATACGATTAACAGCATTCGACCCACCACCTCCAACACCAATTACTTTAATCTTAGGCCCATTGTAATCATCAGAACTCGGTGAATCCCTCAAAATGTCAGTAACACTTGGATTAATCTTTGTATCATTTCCCTCCCCTCTAAGCATTGAAACTTCAGGGTGGAGCTTGAGAAACTGATCTTTGTTATTAAACTGATTGATGTTATGAGAATTTGCCATACATCTAATTTGGGGGCTATAAGCAATGTTGTAGCAAGTATTTGAAAACCCATTAAACATCTTCAAGGAATTCACTCTCCCACCAAAACCAGCCAGTACCCCCATTGAATTCCGATGTTCCAAATGAATTAATGATGCTGGTATACATGTTGCCATTTAGGGTTCTTCAATCCACACAGTAAAATCGCCAATACTATCTGTATTTCGATAACCAAGAAGATGGGTAACTTGAAAAATGAACGACAATGAAAACAACAAAACTAAATTAACAAAGAATGGGAAAAATGTAGCATAATTGGTCAAGTGAAAGTCCCGGTAGCTGTGTAAATGCAAGCATAAGAACCCTAATCTTAAAAACTTTAACAAAACGAGAAAAACCAGATTGCAAAATGGGTTAAAGAGAAACACATAGAAGACAATTGGGTATGTAAGACAATCTGTTAAGATCGATAGAATGATGGTCGAAAACCTGAAGTGGAGCAATAACAGAGCAGCGGCAAAGATGGAACAATGTGCAGAGTAGAAAGGGGGCTGAAAAAATAGGGGTCGTAATCTTTAGGTTGTTTTCGTAATCAAAGTGTTTCAGTTTGTTAATTGTGGTGCTTTTTAGAAAATAGAGGTCTTGGAAAGTGATTGGAATCGTATGCTAGGTTTGGGCACCAAACCTTTGGATTGGCAACGAAAAATGAGTTAGGAGACCGGCCTATATCAGACCATCTTAGTTTAAGACGTATGAGTCAATTTTAAGTTGTATATCATTAAATATGTAGGATTCTATGTGCTCAAGACACGTAGAATATTGATACGGTTAGTACGTTATGATTCAAGTCGGGTTATACCTAATAACAAGCTTAGCAAATACAAATTAATATTTAATTGATGATATGATCATGCAATTAAATATTTACACCAATTTAGAAAATGAGTTTTCTAAACAAGTTGCATATGAATGGGAACAACTTATTAGAATATTTTGTTCAATAATATTATTTGAAGTGTTATTTAAATAAGTTAGATAACACCAAATAATAATGAGAATTTATAAGTTAATTGCTTAATTGTATAACTTATATTAATTATACATACAATTAAGTGGTTAATTATATGTCTAGTTACAAGACTCTTTTAATATGTGTGTGCTTGGTTTAAAAAGGGAAACCTTTTGAATCTATTTGCCCCCCCCCCCCCCTGTCTTTCATTGGACCTTTTGTCTTGTAACTAACATACACATTTAACCAGTCTTGGAGACTCAAAAATATCTCATCCAATCTCATTGCATGCAACACACACAAAACATCTCTCTCTCTCTCAAACCTCTCGACCAGGCAGCAAGTTTGGAGGGTTTTGTGGTCGATTTTGGTGTCATCTCCCTAGCACGAAGAGGTGTTTGCAAGGAGGCTTGGGGTATACAAGCTTGAGGGCTCCTTCTCTTGGAGTCTTGGCCGATTTTGGGCATCTCCATCTTCATCTCATCCATGGTTTTGGCAGCCCCTTTTGGAAGCATTTCATCCACGTCTTGAGTTGCTGAAAGGTAGATTATGGCAGCTTGTTTATGACTGTCCATTTTGCTTGTTTTTGTGTTCATAGCTTGCTTATTCACATATTAAGATCCTTTTATTTTGGGTTTGCTTTATACATTTATATGGTCACCTAAAGAACATGTTTTTCAGCTTATAAGTAAGTTTATAAAGTTGTTATTCCGCTGCGTCTTCAGAAAGTTTAACGGGTTAAACTATGTTTTGTGTTCTTACAAACCCATCAATGGCATCAAGAGCTGGTTATGCGGATAGCTTGCTTGTTCTTCTCCTTTAAAATTGGTTTTAAAGGATGATTATCAACTCATAATAGGCTGATTTTGGTTGATTCAATAAACCCCATGTCTTTCAAAGTTATATCTTCATGCTTATGATTAAACCTTGAAAGATGGGAATGTCAATTGGTTGATATGTTGTTGTTTGTTTGGACAAACAAACCCTAATTTTCAGTTTATGTTGGCTGAAAATTTGGGGTTTGATGGGGTTTATTTTGTTTGTTGAATGATGTTTATGATTGTTCATATGATAGTGCATAACCTAGCTTGACCTTGTGTTGTTTGGTTTAGATTGAATGTATTTATTTGATTATATTCATTCAATGGGGTTGTATATTAATTTGTGCTTTGTTTAAAAATGTATTTTGTCTATTTATTCATTGGGATGTAATAATAGATTAGGAGTAATTTTCTTTTACTAGAAAATATGTATTAGGATATATATTTTGTAAAAGAAGATGCTCGGGAAGGAAGCACAAGAGGAAGATACAAAGAAAAGGACTTGAAGCATATGGATGCAAGTTCAAGTGGGAGTCTATGTTGATCTCATTTTTGTGTTGTATTCAACCCTTAGGAAAGACCAAATGACCACACTTGTGATGGCAAACAAGTGTGGTCACAATAGTAGCTATGGTTATGCATATTGTGGTTGTTTATATTATGCTTGTTTGATTGTGATTTTATGAATGATTGTATAATATTTGGATATGGTGGACAATCTTAATATAAATGATCTTAACAAGCTAATTCAAAAATGGTTCTTAATCATTAAGTGTTAATAAATGGTTATTAAAAGGATTAATGATTTCGTAATAAAATGGATTTTATTAAAAGGACCATTGGGTATCTTGTATTTGAAAGCATGCAAATACAAGTACATAAAGTTTTCTAACTAGAATTATGAAATCTCAAAACTTTTGATAAACAAGTTTAACACCGTCCTTTTGCACAACACTTGAGTCATTTGAAAACTCTTAATAGGATAAGGTCACCTAACCATTTAGAGGGACTTGTGATTTAAGGTGGGGATACCACTTGGTGGGATAAAGGTCACCTACCACTTGTGGGTAAACTCACACGTGTGTGCAAGTAGGGTAACTTGATTGCAAACCATGTTAAATGGATCACCTAAATATGGTTTCCAAATGGTGTTGAGGGATTAATATGCCGACTTTACATATGATGTTTAAAGTCGATCACATACCTCTAGAAGTTGCAAATGGTTGCAACCGTCAATCGTTGACCACCTTATTAATTTAATCGAATCGTGGATAAAGGTCACCTAACCACAATTTAAATGTAATGTTGGATTCTAGATTATAATATAAAAATGATCTTAAAAGGTATTAATTATTAAAAATAGCAATATTGAAATACTAAATAGATCTTTGTTAAATTTTATAGATGGTCACTGTAACATCTCGTAGTTTCTTGTTAACTATTAGTTAATGTCGTTTATTTTTGTATGGACTATTGTTGTCATTCATGGAACTTATGGTTTATTTATGTTTTTTTCTTTGTTAGTTCTTTTAAAGGTTAATAACTTAACTATTAAATTGAATATAATGACGTTACTAATAGTTTATAATAATAACAATAATGATAATAATTACTAAAATAATAACAATAATAATAATAATATTGTTATAAATAATATCAATTTATAGGAGTTATTAGCTTAAAATTTAATTTAAAACTTAAATTAAGAAAGTTAAGGGGGTTGACTTGTCAAGTTAATAAACTTTAAATGGAAGTTTACACATGAAATGAGAGAATTTTAAAGTTGAGGGACCATTTGTGTAATTAATTGAAACTTCTACACCTTCTCTCTCTTCCTTCCCGTTTTTCGGTCGGCCATCCGGCCACCGCCGGCTACGGCTCCGGCAACCTCTAACTCACCCTAAACCCCTCAATTTTAATACCGAATGATCCTAAACGGTTCACCATGCATTCCAAACTCAATTATGATCTTTAATTGGGATTAAACAACCGTTATGGACCCGAACATGTCGAGTAACGGTCGCGTACATCAAACGAGCCGTTCGAGCCTTAAACACCAATAATAACTCAATTAATTTAACACTAACGAACGGTTATCTACCTTTAATCGAATACAATCATCAATTTCACCTGAAATAAACATAAACATCTCGTTTGATTATCTCTTTGTCGCGAACCTGCAACTCGAGCAAAGACTACCTTTTGAGCATTTTTGACTGCTATTGATAGGGCTTTTCTTCATTGGAACTATTAGAAGCTTTCTGTAGAACGAATTCAAGTTTCATCGCCATTTACTATTTGATCAAGCCTAAGACGCAAGTCGCGACCGGTTCTTCTCTGTTCATCGTCAGTTCATCTTTTAATCGGGTAATTGAACATGGGTATGCTCGAAATACAGTGGGGAAGCAAAGCCCCATGATTAACTCGAGCGTTAACATCGAATCGATCTTCAAATTTGGTTTTGAACAAACTAGGGTTCTTGCGTTTTGGGGGAAACCTACTAGGTTGTGTTTAAAAGAATTTCAAACCAAGACAAACCGCGGCCACCGGCCTTGTTCACTGGTCCCCACTCGCCTGCTAACCTAGAGGTCCCGGGTTCGAACCCGGGCACCCTCAACATTTTTTTAGGCTTTTTCAGCCTTTAAAAAAATATTGAAAATCTTCTGAAAATTATAAAAAGTAGTTTTGTAAACTTTATAAAATTTTAAAGTTATTCTACCATTTTCTCCAATTACCTTGATAATTTTCTTATAAAATAAAAATTTAACAATATTTTTCTAGTTTAATTATGTAAAAATAAACTCTATATAAATTTTTCTTTGAAATCATTTAATGATTATTTGGACACTAAACATTTTATATTTATAGATCAATCATGGCTACTATAGAAAATATATATATAAGTTAAATTTTACAAAATTGTTATAAAGGCTTTTATTTCTTTAAAATTCTTTACATGATATTTTCTTGAACTAAAACAATTATATATGATCTCTCTAATCAGCGTCATCTAATTAAAATCCTCAAATACCAAATTGCAATCCTAGTCTCATTTAACCATTAATTATATTATTAAATTGTAACCTTGTAAATATATATTTGTTTTAGGTGCATTGTGAAAGTCTACGTCGAAGCGTTGTTTATTATTATTCATTTAATCAACAAATATATTTATTTGATCAAGTGAGTATTTCCATACCCCTTTTTGTTTATTTTCACACTTTGGGGTGAAACATGTTATCTTATTATCATTACACTTGTACACATCTTTGAGACATATAAACGTTATGGCAATTCCTCATGTAAAGTTGTGGTTAGTTGGACTTTTTGTGATTACCATGTTATTGCGCTATATGTACAATCATTAACTATTGCTAGCCCAGCGATGACATAGATCTATGGGCAAGACAAGCCTGCTTTGGTTGATCCAAGTAAACTTAGCTGATCGTATAATCTTGTAAACGTTTGAGACTTGTAAAATTTTGTCGAGGTTTGATTGTTGCATTGTTCATAACATCCCTAATCACTTTATTCACTAACTTATAACTTGAATTGCCATCTTTTTATAACCTATGTATTTAAAACTATATAGAATGCTCACCAACATTATTGTTGACCCTTATTTTTAACATGTTTCAGGAAACGCCCAAGTTTGATACCTACTCTTTGAAGCTTGCACATCTAGGAATGGACCTAGATAAATAACGAAATAAGAAAGACTTGTTATCTTTTATGTTATTCTGTTTGTTACTTTGAGACTTAAGCTTGTAATGATACAATGAACGTCATGAATAATTATATTTGGGTTATTAATAGTGTTATGTGGCTGTGAACGATCTTAACTCTCACTCCTCGACGTTTCCGCCGTCAAGGTTGGGGTGTGACAGATTGGTATCAGAGCCCATAACTATAGGATCTAGGTTATTAGAAATGGTGACCTAGACTATAGTATGCATGAACCTTATAGAAATATGAACTTAATTGCAAGCTACATAATGTTATTCCCACTTATGAGCAATTTGATGTCTTAGTATAGGATTGCCTAAACATTGTTACTTGTCTCCCTAAACTTAGCTTTGACTCTTGACTCTCCCCGAACATGAAATCTCTAATCTTATTCTCGTCGACACGTGGAATCTTATACTTATGTTATGACTTGGATCTTTAGACGTTATGTCTAATCTATATAAATCTCATCAAGGTTTTGATATCATGAACCTAAGAAATTTGTGTGACACATAGACACCTGTATTCTAGATTCCTGGCAAAAGGCCCTTGGGCTAAGGCAAGCATATCGCATAAATCCTACGGACTAGTTATGCTTACCTGGGGATTTCCGGGATGAGTGATAAACTATGGTCAACATGCACAAACTTCTAAGGCGAATGGGTCAACTTACCTTGACGTGTTAACGTTTCCAAATGGTAATGCGTTACCAAATGGAACCATTCCAAGTACCTTGCAATTCTTGCCTTATCCTTGTTAAATTATAATCCTTGTATTTCTATTTCTCGTGTCTAACTCATTTTGCATATTCCAGCATGTCTCGTCACCATGGAAAGCGTGGAAGTTCCGACCGTAAGCTAGCTTCCATGATTGCCCGACAAATGGCGGCCGTTCTTCCGACTATGGTGCTGAACTTAATAGCACACTATGGCTAATAGCAACAACAACACCAATGGGAACAATAGTGGTGCTAATGGAGACAATAGCAACAATCAAAACAGGAATAATCAACAAGGGAACAATCGTACTTGCACTTTCAAACACTTCAACTCGTGCAAACCCACTAGTTTTAGTGGAAAAGAAGGAGCCACTGGACTTCTCGAGTGGTTTGAGAGTATGGAGAACACATTTATTATTAGCGAGTGCCCCGATGAGCTCAAGGTTCGCTATGCCACAAGTGTTCTTCAACAACGAGCGCTAACTTGGTGGAATAGTGAAAAGAGAAACCGGGGAACTGAGGTTGCAATGGCGATGCCCTGGGAGGAATTCAAGGATATTATGATCCAAAAGTTCTGCCCAAGAAGCGAGTTGCAAAAGCTGGAGGAGGATTTGGAACCTTAAACAAGATGTGGGAATCACTTGGCTTATTCCACCCGGCATCATGAGTTGAGTATGTTCTACCACACATGGTGGACACCGTGCCCCGTAACATCGAGAAATTTATCAAGGGGGTGCCACCTCAAATTCAAGATGCTGTGGTGGGTAGTAGGCCCACAACTTTGGAGGAAGCGATTACTATCACTGCACAGCTCACCGAGAATCATATAAGAGCTGGCACGATGTCGGCAAAGGGTTCCAAGGCTATGGCGAAGGTGACACCCGAGGCAACAAAAGAGGTAAAGGCCAAGTCATCTTCTCAAAACAAGAAGCGTAAGTTCACCCCGACACGCAACTACGTTGTGACCGCACCAAATGCCCCTCAAAAACAAATGGTGGTTGCAAATCAAGCTCCCATGGCTAAAGCTTATGCTGGTCCACACCCTATGTGTAACACATGCAAGTACCATCATTCAAGCAACATTCCATGCCGAGTCTGCTCATTGTGTGGGAAGTATGGCCACTTGGTAACTACTTGCCTTCGTGCGCCAAACAACACGGCCATGCTTACTAATCGAACCTGCTATAACTGTGGCGAGCCTGGTCATATTCGTCCGCAATGTCCTCGCAATGCGGGAACTGTGCCACCGGCTTGTGGAAGGGCTTTCAACATCAATGCTAACCAAGCTCAAGCCAACAACGACGTGGTGAATGGTACGTCGTCGAACTCTTTTAAATCGTCTATTGTCTTATAAAATTTCCTATCTGTGTTCATCATACCAATAATGGATTCTTACCAAACAGGTATGTATCTTGTAAATAGTCATATGCTTCTGTATTGTTTGATTCGGGTGCCGATAGGAGTTTCGTGTCCTTGGAATTCGAGCCTATACTTTCTAAACCGCGTACTAATCTAGAGAGATCTTTCACGGTCGAGGTCGCCGATGGAAAATCTATTGTCGTTGACGTTGTAATACGTGACTGCACCTTGAGCCTTAACGAACACGAGTTCTTCGTCGACCTTATTCCTATGCATCTGGGAAGCTTTGATGTTATCATTGGTATGGATTGGTTAGCCAAGCAACATGCGAAAATTTTATGCTTTGAGAAGTGTATCCGAATTCCTTACCGACTGGTGATACCTTAAGGGTCTTTGGGGAGAAATCATCTCAAAGACTCAAACTCATGTCTTGCATCAAGGCCCGCAAGTGCTTAAGTAAAAACTACATGGCTTTCATGGCATATGTAGTAATACGAAAGCCAAGGGTAAGGAGTTGAAGGACATTCCTGTTGTGCGAGACTTTCCCGAAGTTTTTCCCGAGGATCTTAAAGGGTTACCTCCCGTGCGAGAAGTTGAGTTCAAGATTGATTTAATCCCTAGTGCAAACCCTGTGGCTAAATCGCCTTATCGTCTTGCACCTTCTGAAATGCAAGAACTCGCTAGTCAACTGCAAGAGTTGACCGATAAGGGTTTTATTCGCCCTAGTTCATCACCGTGGGGCGCACTGTACTATTTGTGAAGAAAAAGGATGGTTCATTTCGTATGTGCATCGATTACCGCGAACTCAACAAGCTTACTATCAAAAACCGATACCCTCTTCCTCGAATCGATGACCTCTTCGACCAACTTCAAGGAGCAACTCAATTCTTAAAGATCGATCTACATTCTGGGTATCATCAATTACGTGTTCATGATGATGGCATTCCAAAGACCGCTTTCCGTACTCGATATGGACACTACGAGTTCACGGTCATGCCTTTTGGCCTGACCAATGCGCCTGCTGTGTTCATGGATCTCATGAATCGAGTATGTAAACCGTATTTGGATAAATTCGTGATCGTGTTTATTGATGACATCCTTATTTATTCCAAGACAAAAATCGATCATGAGACACACTTGCGACAAGTACTTGGGCTTTTGAAGAAGGAGCAATTATACGCCAAGCTTTCCAAGTGTGAATTTTGGTTAGAGGAAGTTCAATTCTTAGGGCATGTGGTGAATAGCCAAGGAATTCACGTGGATCCTGCTAAAATTGAAGCCGTGAAGAATTGGTGTGTTCCCACAACCCCAACCGAGGTTCGTTCTTTTCTGGGTTTAGCGGGATATTACCGTAGGTTCATAGCAAATTTCTCGAAGATTGCTAAACCATTAACGGCGCTAACCCAAAAGAATCGACTCTTTGAATGGGGACCCGAGCAAGAAGAGGCTTTCGAGACATTGAAACGCAAGTTGTGTAACGCTCCTATTCTCACACTTCCTGATGGAAACGATGACTTTACTGTATATTGTGATGCTTCTAATCAAGGTCTTGGTTGTGTTCTCATGCAACGAGGCAAAGTTATAGCATACGCGTCGAGGCAATTGAAGGTTCATGAAGTGAACTACACAACTCATGATCTTGAACTTGGTGCTGTGGTTTTCGCATTGAAGATTTGGCGACACTATTTATATGGGACGCAATGCATAGTCTACATCGATCATAAGAGTCTCCAACACGTGTTCAATCAAAAGGATCTCAACATGAGACAAAGACGTTGGATTGAGTTGATTAGCGATTACGACTGCGACATTCGCTATCACCCTGGAAAGGCGAATGTTGTAGCGACGCGCTAAGTCGCAAGGTCCACAACAAGATTGTCTCGCTTCAAGAATTCGAGATCGAAGGCAATGGTTTGATACACTAGGAGAATTTGATACCGAGATTCATGTGGATGTCAACGAGGCTACTATCATGCTTCAAAACATAAGGATCGATAGTGACCTCGAGTTATGCATTCGCGAGGCTCAACAAGCGGCACTAACCGACGAAGGAAAGATGAAGATTTGATGACTAACGTTCGGTCACAATTGAGACAAAACAAACGGCATGTGGTACTTCTTGAATCGACTCTGGATCCCGAATCGTGACAACCTTCGGCACTTCATTATGAACGAAGCTCATCAACCCGTACTCCGTTCATCCTGGCTCCGATAAGATGTACATGGACCTGCGTGGTCAATATTGGTGGCCTGGAATGAAGAAAGATATCGCGACTTATGTTTCCAAGTGTCTCACGTGTGCAAGGGTCAAAGCCGAACATCAACGACCAAGTGGTTTACTTGAGCAACCTGAAATCCCTATGTGGAAATGGGAACATATCCATGGATTTCATAACCAAGTTACCTCGTACACCTCGTGGTCATGATAGCATATGGGTCATTGTTGACCGTTTGACCAAGACAGCACATTTCATACCCATACGAGATACGTACAAGGTTTCAAAGTTGGCTTGAATCTATGTTGACGAAATTGTGAGTCGTCATGGCGTGCCATTGCGCATTATTTCCGATCGAGATGCTCGTTTCACTTTGCATTTTTGGTCATCGATGCAAGAACTCTTGGGTACTCAAGTGGATTTAAGTACGGCTTACCATCCTCAAACCGATGGACAAACCGAACGAACAATCCAAACCCTCGAGGATTTACTGCGTCTTTGTGTCCATGATTTTGGTGGCGATTGGGATACGCATTTACCGCTCGTGGAATTTTCGTATAACAATAGTTATCACTCAATTATCAAAATGGCACCATTCGAGGCTTTGTATGGTCGTAAATGCCGATCACCGGTCTGCTGGACCGACGTTGGTGAAAATTCATCACTGGTCCTGAACTTATACAAGAAACAACCGATAAAGTCTCCACAATCCGCAAGAACCTTGAAGTGGAAAGGAGTCGAAAAAAGAGTTACGCCGATAAGCGTCGTAAGCCATTGGAGTTCCAAGTTGGCGACATGGTTTTTCTTAAAGTTTCACCGTGGAAAGGTGTTGTTCGCTTTGGAAAGAAGGGTAAACTAGCTCCAAGATTTGTAGGACCTTTCAAGATCTCGAAAAGGATTGGGAAAGTGGCTTATAAACTGGAACTACCTTCCGACCTTAGTGGAGTTCATCCTATATTCCATGTCTCAAATTTGAGAAAGTGTTTGGCCGACGAGAGTCTGCATGTTCCATTGGAAGACATCCATGCACTTTGTTGAGAAACCCGTTGAGATTATGGACCGCATTATGAAGAAAACAAGAACCACAACTACTCCAATCGTCAAGGTTCGTTGGAGAATAAGTGTGGAGCTGAGTTTACTTGGGAGCGTGAGGACCACATGAGGAAAAATACCCGCATTTGTTCGCCTAATTCATTCTTAATTTCGGGACGAAATTCTTTTAAGTAGGGGAGACTGTAAATCTCGTAGTTCTTGTTAACTATTAGTTAATGTCGTTTATTTTTGTATGGACTATTGTTGTCATTCATGGAACTTATGGTTTATTTATGTTTGATTCTTTGTTAGTTCTTTTAAAGGTTAATAACTTAAACTATTAAATTGAATATAATGACGTTACTAATAGTTTATAATAATAACAATAATGATAATAATAACTAAAAATAATAACAATAATAATAATATTGTTATTAATAATATCAATTTATGGAGTTATTAACTTAAAATTTAATTTAAAACTTAAATTAAGAAAGTTAAGGGGGTTGACTTGTCAAGTTAATAAACTTTAAATGGAAGTTTAAACATGTCGAGTAACGGCCGCGTACATCAAACGAGCCGTTCGAGCCTTAAACACCAATAATAACTTAATTAATTTAACACTAACGAACGGTTATCTACCTTTAATCGAATACAATCATCAATTTCACCTGAAATAAACATAAACATCTCGTTTGATTATCTCTTTATCGCGAACCTGCAACTCGAGCAAAGACTACCTTTTGAGCATTTTTGACTGCTATTGATAGAGGGCTTTTCTTCATTGGAACTATTAGAAGCTTTCTGTAGAACGAATTCAAATTTCATCGCCATTTACTATTTGATCAAGCCTAAGACGCAAGTCGCGACCGGTTCTTCTCTGTTCATCGTCAGTTCATCTTTTAATCGGGTAATTGAACACATGGGTATGCTCGAAATACAGTGGGGAAGCAAAGCCCCATGATTAACTCGAGCGTTAACATCGAATCGATCTTCAATTTGGTTTTGAACAAACTAGGGTTCTTGCGTTTTGGGGGAAACCTACTAGGTTGTGTTTAAAAGAATTTCAAACCAAGACAACCGCGGCCACGGCCTTGGTTCACTGGTTCCCCACTCGCCTGCTAACCTAGAGGTCCCGGGTTCGAAACCGGGCACCCTCAACATTTTTTTAGGCTTTTTCAGCCTTTAAAAAATATTGAAAATCTTCTGAAAATTATAAAAAGTAGTTTTGTAAACTTTATAAAATTTTAAAGTTATTCTACCATTTTCTACAATTACCTTGATAATTTTCTTATAAAATAAAATTTTAACAAATATTTTTCTAGTTTAATTATGTAAAAATAAACTCTATATAATATTTTTCTTTGAAATAATTTAATGATTATTTGGACACTAAACATTTTATATTTATAGATCAATCATGGCTACTATAGAAAATATATATTATAAGTTAAATTTTACAAAATTGTTATAAAGGCTTTTATTTCTTTAAAATTCTTTACATGATTTTCTTGAACTAAAACAATTATATATGATCTCTCTAATCAACGTCATCTAATTAAAATCCTCAAATACCAAATTGCAATCCTAGTCTCGTTTAACCATTAATTATATATTAAATTGTAACCTTGTAAATATATTTGTTTTAGGTGCATTGTGAAAGTCTACGTCGAAGCGTTGTTTATTATTATTCATTTAATCAACAAATATATATTATTTGATCAAGTGAGTATTTCCATACCCCTTTTTGTTTATTTTCACACTTTGGGGTGAAACATGTTATCTTATTATCATTGCACTTATACAAAACAAACCTATGCTAAGGCATCAAGTAAACTTAGCTGGACTTTTTGAGACTTGTAAACGTTATGGCAATTCCTCATGTAAAGTTGTGGTTAGTTGGAATTTTTGTGATTACCATGTTATGGCGCTATATGTACAATCATTAACTATTGCTAGCCCAGCGAAGTCATAGATCTGTGGGCAAGACAAGCCTGCTTTGGTTGATCCAAGTAAACTTAGCTGATCGTATAATCTTGTAAACGTTTGAGACTTGTAAAATTTTGTCGAGGTTTGATTGTTGCATTGTTCATAACATCCCTAATCACTTTATTCACTAACTTATAACTTGAATTGCCATCTTTTTATAACCTATGTATTTAAAACTATGGAATGCTCACCAACATTATTGTTGACCCTTATTTTTAACATGTTTCAGGAAACGCCTAAGTTTGATACCTACTCTTTGAAGCTTGCACATCTAGGAATGGACCTAGATAAATAACGAAATAAGAAAGACTTGTTATCTTTTATGTTATTTTGTTTGTTACTTTGAGACTTAAGCTTGTAATGATACAATTGAACGTCATGAATAATTTATATTTGGGTTATTAATAGCGTTATGTGGCTGTGAACGATCTTAACTCTCACTCCTCGACGTTTCCGCCGTCAAGGTTGGGGTGTGACACTAATTTGGGGTGAAACATGATTACTTATACTTAATGCACTTGTAAACGTTTAGACTTGTAAAGCACTTGTAATTCATACTTTTGTCATGGTTATTTGTGTGTTGTAAGTGTTTATATGAGATACATAGTTTTGTTTACAATCATTAACTATTGCTAGCCTGGCGACGTCTTTGATCATTGGGCCTGACAAGCCTATTTGGTGCTAAAGTCGATGTATTGCCGACTCCTGATGACGTATGCTTGTTCATCATGGGAACCAAATACACTTAGCCAATCTTTTATACTTGTAATCAAGTTGAGGTTTGGTTGTGACGATATGTGTTCTATAACCTTACTTGCTTATGACCTATGATTTGAATTGCTACTTGTAACTTTATCATATTATGTATAAAACCTGGAAACTCACCAACTATTTATAGTTGACCTTTTATTTTTATCATGTTTCAGAAAATCCCCAAGTTTAAAGTGGACTTTTGAAGCTTGGAAATAAAACTAGGACTTGGACCTAGTTAATAATTAAAATGTTATGTCATGTTTTGTGATGTGTTTAAACTTATTTCACGTTTGATACTTATGTTTGTATTCCCTTTTTGAATCTTATAATTTTTATATGTTCATTTAAATTATAGCGTTATGTGGTTGTGAACAATCTTAACCCTCACATCTCGATGTTTCCGCCGTCAAGGTTGGGGTGTGACAGATTGGTATCAGAGCCCATAACTATAGGGATTTAGGTTATTAGAAGTGGTGACCTAGACTATAGCTTATGCATGAACCTCATAGGATAAGATTTATATTCTTGGAAATATATATATTGTTACATACTACATAATGTTATACCTTACTTATGTGCAACTTGATGCCTTAGCATAGGTTTGTCTTGTAATTGTTAAACTTTGTTATTTGTCTCCCTAAACTTATCTTTGACATTTTGACTCTCCCCGACAAATGGAACTTCTTAATCTTATTCACAACGACACGTGGAATTGTATATTTATGCTTAAGACTTGGATCCTTAGACTTATGTCTATGTAAAATCTCATCAAGGTTTTGATTTTATGAACCTAAGAAACTTGTGTGACACATAGACACCTGTATTCTGGATTTCCTGGCAAAAGGTCCTCGGGCTAAGGCAAGCATATCGCATAAATCCTACGGGACTAGTTATGCTTACCTGGGGATTTCTGGGATGAGTGATAAACTATGGTCAACATACACAAATTTCTAAGTCGAGTGGGTCAACTTACCTTGACGTGTCAACGTTTCCAAATGGTAATGCGTTACCAAATGGAACCACTCCATGTGCCTTGCAACTTTTGCCTTATCCTTGTTGAACTATAATCCTTGTTATTCCAATTCTCGTATCTAACTCATTTTGTATATTCCAGCATGTCTCGTCATCATGGAAAGCGTGGAAGTTCCGATCGTAAGCTAGCCGCCATGATTACTCGACAAATGGCTGCTGTCATCCCGATCATGGTTGCTGAACTTAATAGCACCTTAATGACCAATGCTAGCAACAATGGAAATGGTCATGGAGAGAATAGCAACAACCAAAACGGAACAATCAACACGGGAACAACCAAACTTGCACTTTCAAGCACTTTAGCTCTTGCAAGACCACTAGTTTTAGTGGCAAGGAAGGAGCCACTGGTCTTCTTGAGTGGTTAGAGAGCATGGAGAATACCTTTGTTAATTATGAGTGTCCCGAGACACTCAAGGTTCGTTATGCCACTAGTATGCTCCAACAAAGGGCACTTACCTGGTGGAATAGCGAGAAGAGAAACCGTGGTCCTGAAGCTGTGTTAGCACTTACTTGGGAAGAGTTTAAGAACTCGCCATCACGAAGTTCTGCCCGAGAAGCGAACTGCAAAAGTTGGAGGAGGAATTTTGGAACTTGAAACAAAACGATGGTGATCATTTGGCCTACTCAACTAGGCATCATGAGTTGAGTATTGGCTGCCTCACATGGTCGACACTATCCCCCGCAACATCAAGAAGTTCATTAAGGGTGTACCACCCCAAATTCAAGATGCTGTGGTGGGTAGCCGACCCAACAACTTGGAAGAAGCCATTACTATCACCGCTCAACTCACCGAGAACCATATACGAGCGGGCACCATGTCTGTGAAGGGTGCAAAGAAGGTAGAGAAGAACGACTACCGAGACTGCTAAGGAGACCAAAGCTGAACCATCTTACAACAACAACAAGAAGCGCAAGTTCACACCGGCACGCAACTATGTCGTGGCTGCACCCAACAACCCCAAAGACAACTTGTACCTACGACTGCACCTGTGGCGCAAGTGCCTGGGGCTAGGGTTATGCTGGTCCTCAACCTATGTGCAACACGTGTAGGTATCATCATCCGGGGAATCAACCATGCCGCATCTGCATTATGCGGTAAATATGGTCATTTGGTGGCAACTTGCCACCGTGCACCTAACAATGTCGCCGTGGTCACAAACCGTGTTTGCTACAACTATGGGGAACCTGGTCATTTCTGTGACATCCGTCACCTTAAGGTCCGTCGAACGACATAAATAACATGGAAATATTTTAATTAATCTTCCTTTTCTTCATGAACTCCTGCTTTACGGAATCATGTCTGCTTATTTTTCCCTTGTGCCTGTACTTCCTTCGAGAACGTGTGTTAAGCATAAAACTTTTATAAATTTCATCACCATTACCACCAAATATATCATTTTTTAAATTCGATCATTGTCATTAATAAAACCATTTTAGGCTATCAAATGCCATTAAACACGCTTTTAACCGTAAAATAACGAACATTTTAAGATCGTAATCAACCGAAACAATTTTGGGAAACTCGAGGGTCAAGTGCAGGGACTAAATGTAATTTTGCAAACCTGGGTTGGGTATATAAACCCCATTCCTAGCCATTTATCCTCATCTTCATCTTCTTCACCTTCAACTTTTCTCCACTTTCTCTCTCGATCTAGCACCAAAAATCGTCACGTTTGTCGCGTTTTCACTGCCAAATCTTGGTTATCATCGTGTATACGCGTTCCTAGCAGGTAGACAACCTTGTTCAACCCGTTTTTGGTTTGGTTTTACTGCTGCGTTTTCTAGGGTTTCGGGTGCTCGGGTTCATCCGAGCACATGAGGTCGAGTGGGTGCGTGTGAGGTCTTTCTGCTTGTGTTTCATGTTTGTGTATGTTTGTTGAGTGTTTTGGAAGTCCTCGTGGTATAAAAACCACGTTAGAGCAGCTGGGGGTTGCTCAGCCCGACCACAGTCGCGATTCTGCAGTTCGGGCGACTGTGTCTGTCATGCGATTGAGCCGTGCGACTGAGTGAGTCGTGCGACTGAATCATGCGTCTAAGTCAATCGTGCGACTGAGTTGTGCGACTAGGCATGTCGTGCGACTGAGTCGTGCGACAAGGTTTCTGTATGCGATTGAGTCATGCGTGTGGATGATTGTGTGCGATTGAGTCAGGTGACCGACTGAGTGTATGCGATCGTGCGAATGTGTGTGTTGTGTGGTGCGACTGAGTCCAATCGCACGAATGAAGGTTCAATCGCACGAAAGTAGCTAATTCGCATGATTGAGGGTTGATTCATGCGCATGGAGGTTGGGTCGTGCGAATGTGTGTGTTGTGTGGTGCGACTGAGTCCAATCGCATGAATGAAGGTTCAATCGTGCGAAAGTAGCTAATTCGCACGATTGAAGGTTGATTCGTACGAATGGAACGTGGGTTGAGCGTCTAGTCCTGTTGTGTGGCTGATGATGAGTGTGAATTTCCCTTGAACGTCTGATGATGATAAGGCAACATCAGTAAAAGTGTCATTTCTTGACCCCAAAGATTAAAGTCAACGCTACCAACATGCACATACTATTTCAATTGAAATAAACCTAACATTTTACAATTACCGACAACCCATTTGAAACTACAAATACTTAACAAGTGTCATCTTTCATAACAAGGAGATCTTTACAAGGATGTCGTAAGCAATGACGACTACTCGTAGTACTTGGATCTACATAAGATCTTATACGTGTGTCCGCTTGTGCGTGTGTGCCATCCACGACCGAACCGATACAACCCGAACCGACCAAACATTACTATACGCTTTATACATGTCATTAATGCTTGACCATAACTGTCAATAGGTGTTTGACCGATCATTGCATTCAACTGTTGGAAATCTCGACTTTTCATACTTACCACTTAACATGTGAGTTTCGTGGCCCTTTTTATGCTTATACTATTTTACAAACATGGGGGGAAAGTATGCTCGCCCGTTTTCTATGCTGTACAACATACATACAATTTTCATACAAGGAATCAACGTGATACTGTGTTGCAAGTACTTATCTGATACATGCTTGGGTCTGCTGTGTGGTTCTATCTTTGCAACTATTTAATTCCAGTGTGGGAACCGACGGTTAGGTATTGGTAGTACTACTGGGTTGACACCCCCACCCTCGTGTTGGTATACTAGTTAGTACCAACAATAGCCAGGTACGGGTCTGGGGTGAACATTCGCCGACAATTTCTTTGTGTACGTCGCTAGGTTTGGTTGCAAAGCTCATGTCATGTGATTTTACTTGTGTATATAACTGTATTCACGGTATTCCATATCATTTACTTTATACAGCATCACTTACACTTTTATTACTTAATCTTGCGAGCTCACCAACAAATTTGTTGACCATTTTGAGCATATCTTTTCAGGTGATCAAGCTAGCTGAGGTTCTAGGTGTGCTGCCTTAGTGGAGACCCTAGGATGCATTTTTGGACTAAACATGTTGACAAACTGTTACTTTGAACAATGTTGCACTGTGTAAACAATTACAATCTTTTGGAACTTATTCCCGGGTTGTGGGAATTTACATTACAATTTCATCTTTATGTGATCATGTGAATCGTTATCCTGTTATGCATATGGCTATGTTGTCGTGAACATCGACTATACACGACACAAGTCCCCTTGTTGTTGGGTGTCGTCATGACACGCTTGTCATCATTTTATTATTGCATCTCTATCGCTTACCATGTGTTATGACGATTCCCGTCTCGTCGCAACCCCGTGTTTCCGCTCTTAGCGGGGGTGTGACAATTTCCACCCACAATGTCCCCGTCTTGTGGGTAATGTGCCACAAGCCCGAGGACGTGCTTTCAACATCAACGCTAACCAAGCACAAGCAAACAACGATGTGGTGAATGGTATGTTAACTCACTTTTAACTTTTGTGATTCGATATTTTTTCATACTTTACCTGTATCGTTAAATACCTTAAAAATTGAAAAGGTATGTTCCTTATTAATAAAACTTATGCCTATGTCCTATTTGATTATGGAGCCGATAAGAGTTTTGTTTCGTTGGAATTTGCACCCATACTTGCTAAACCACATACGAGACTAGAAAGACCCCTTACCGTTGAAGTTGTCTATGGAGAACCGATTACCGTTGACGTCATTATTCGTGATTGCATCTTAAGTCTTGACACGCATGATTTTCTTATCGATCTTATCCCTATGAAACTTGGAAGCTTCGATGTCATCATTGGTATGGATTGGTTAGCCAAACACCATGCCGAGATCATTTGTTTCGAGAAATGCATCCGTATACCGTTACCTTCTGGTGATATTTTGAAGGTGTTTGGTGAAAAATCTTCCAAAGGACTTAAACTCATGTCTTGCACTCAAGCCCGAAAGTGCTTAAGCAAGAAGTACATGGCCTTCTTGGCTTATGTGGTCAACACGAAAGTCAAAGGAAAGAACTTAAGGATGTCCCTATCGTACGAGATTTTCCTGAAGTATTTTCCGATGACCTTAGTGGTTTACCTCCCGTGCGTGAAGTCGAGTTTAAAATTGACTTGATACCGGGAGCAAACCCCGTGGCTAAGTCACCATATCGGCTTGCACCATCGGAAATGCAAGAACTCTCTAGTCAACTTCAAGAGCTATCCGAGAAGGGCTTCATCCGTCCTAGTTCTTCGCCTTGGGGTGCACCTGTTCTTTTCGTGAAGAAGAAAGATGGATCGTTTCGTATGTGCATCGATTATCGTGAACTTAACAAGCTTACCATCAAGAACCGTTATCCTCTTCCTCGTATTGATGACTTGTTTGACCAACTTCAAGGAGCTGCTATTTTCTCGAAGATCGATTTACATTCTGGTTATCATCAATTGCGAGTCCATGATGATGATATCCCAAAGACCGCTTTCCGTACTCGTTATGGGCACTATGAGTTTATGGTGATGCCTTTTGTTTAACCAATGCCCCTGTTGTCTTCATGGATCTCATGAACCGAGTATGCAAGCCTTATCTGTGACCGATCATGAACTGCATTTCAGATTGGTTCTTGAGTTGTTAAAGAAAGAGCAATTGTACGCAAAGTTCTCGAAGTGTGATTTCTGGCTCGAGGAAGTTCAATTTCTAGGACATGTGGTGAATAGCCAAGGAATTCACGTTGATCCTGCAAAGGTGGAAGCTGTGAAGAATTGGTGTGTTCCTACTACTCCTACCGAAGTTCGTTCCTTTCTTGGTCTTGCTGGTTACTATCGGCGATTCATTGCCAACTTTTCAAGAATCGCAAAACCACTCACTTCTTTGACACAAAAGAATAAACCGTTCGAGTGGGGTTCTGAGCAAGAAGAAGCTTTTGAAGCGCTAAAGCACAAGTTGTGCAATGCTCCTATCTTGACCCTGCCCGATGGAAATAACGACTTCACCGTGTATTGTGATGCGTCTAAACAAGGCCTTGGTTGTGTTCTTATGCAACGAGGGAAGGTCATAGCTTATGCATCGAGACAATTGAAGGTTCACGAGGTGAATTACACAACTCATGATCTCGAGCTTGGTGCTGTTGTATTTGCTTTGAAGATTTGGAGACACTACTTGTATGGTACACAATGCATAGTCTACACCGATCACAAAGCCTTCAACACATTTTCAATCAAAAAGATCTCAATATGAGACAACGTCGATGGGTGGAGTTAATTAGTGATTACGATTGTGACATTCGTTACCATCCTGGTAAAGCAAATGTTGTAGCCGATGCACTAAGCCAAAGGATTCACAACAAGATGATCTCATTTCAAGAAATTCGCGATCGACGTCAATGGTTTGACACTTTGGGTGAGTTCGATACTGAGATCCGACTAGATGTCAACGAGACTACCATATTGCTACAAAACTTGAGAATAGATAGTGACATCGAGTCTAGTATTTTGGAGGCTCAACAAGTGGTGCAACAAGAAGGAAGAATGAAGGATGAACTGGAGCCTAATCTTTTAACCCAATTGGAAACGAAACCCAATGGGTTGATGAACTTCGCAAATCGAATTTGGATTCCAAATCGCGATAATCTTCAAACCTTTATCATGAATGAGGCTCATCAAACTCGTTATTCTATTCATCCTGGTTCCGATAAGATGTACATGGACCTACGTGGTCAATATTGGTGGCCTGGAATGAAGAAAGATATAGCGACATATGTAGCTAAGTGCCTCACGTGTACGAAGGTCAAAGCCGAACATCAACGTCCAAGTGGATTACTTGAGCAACCCGAGATCCCTATGTGGAAGTGGGAACACATATCCATGGACTTCATAACTAAGCTACCCCGAACCTCTCGAGGACATGATAGCATATGGGTGATCGTTGACCGATTAACCAAATCGGCACATTTTATACCTATACGTGACACTTACAAGACATCAAGGTTAGCTCGCATATACGTTGATGAGATTATAAGTCGTCATGGGGTACCTCTGCACATCATATCTGACCGAGACGCTCGTTTCACTTCGCATTTTTGGTCGTCTATGCAAGAACTCTTGGGTACACAATTGGACCTAAGCACGGCTTACCATCCTCAAACTGATGGTCAAACCAAACGAACGATCCAAACCTTGGAGGATTTGCTATGCCTGTGTGTTCTTGATTTTGGTGGTGATTGGGATACGCATCTACCGCTCGCGGAATTTTCGTATAACAATAGTTATCACTCGAGTATCAAGATGGCACCGTTTGAAGCACTTTATGGTCGTAAATGTCGTTCACCGATCTGTTGGACCGACATTGGTGAAAACTTCATCACTGGTCCTGAACTTATACAAGAGACGACTGATAAAGTTTCTATTATTCGCAAGAACCTTGAAGTGGCGAGAAGTCGTCAAAAGAGTTATGCTGACAAGCGACGTAAGCCATTGGAATTCCAAGTTGGGGAGATGGTTCTTCTAAAGGTCTCACCGTGGAAAGGTGTTGTTCATTTTGGAAAGAAGGGCAAGTTGGCTCCAAGATTTGTAGGACCTTTCAAGATCCTGAAAAGGATTGGGAAAGTGGCTTATAAACTGGAGTTACCTTCCGACCTTAGTGGAATTCATCCTGTGTTCCACGTCTCAAATTTGAGAAAGTGTTTGGCCGACGAAAGTCTGTATGTTCCGCTGGAAGACATTCAGATCGACGAGTCCTTGCATTTCGTCGAGAAACCTGTTGAAATCATGGATTGTATAATGAAGAAGACTAGAACCACAACAACCCCAATCGTCAAGGTTCGTTGGGAAAATAAACGTGGCGCTGAATTTACTTGGGAACGTGAGGAGTACATGAAGAAGAGATACCCATTCTTATTTGTATAGTCTCATTTCTTTTAATTTCGAGACAAAATTCTTTTAAGTTGGGGAGACTGTAACATCTTGTATTTTTGTTAACTAAAAGTTAACTTCGTTTACTCTTACAAGGGTTATTATTGTCAATTTTGAAACTCATGTGTTGTTTGTGCTTATTCAATATTATCATTAAGTTAAAAATATAAATATTAAATAAAAAAATAATGTTAATATTAATAAAAGTAACAATAAATAATAATAATAATAATATAAATATAATAATAATAATATTTGTAATAATAATAGAATAATAATAACAATAATAATGTTAATAATAATAATTGTATAGTTATTAAACTTAACAATGTCTAAAACTTATAACAACTAAGCTAGGGGCTTAAATTGTTATTTTTAAAACTTAAATGCAAGTTTTGAGCATAAAATAATAAAAACAAAACTGCAAGGACCAATTGTGTAAATTCAATTAAACCCAAACCACCCGCCCCATTACCCCGTTTTTCCGGCAACCTCGCCGGCCGGACTCCGGCCAAGTCCGGCGAGGCACCAAAACCACCAAAATTGACCGTTTCTTGATCCGAAACCGTTCGCAAATCATTCTTGTAATCGTTCCGAACTCGAAATGCACATTAATTTGAGTGTTCAGTCGGCGATGGGAGTTTATGAGTTCGGTAACCGAAAGCCATTAATCTCGAACCATTGAACTATAAGGAATCAATAATAACTCAATTAATCAATCATAGTGAACCATTTAACAATCCCTGAGCTATCTACACTCTCAATTCCACCTGAAACCCACACAAACACTTTGTTCGATTTCATCTTCATCGCAACCTGTAGCCGAGTTGTTCACCACCCATTCGATATTTTGAACTCGAATTGATAAGGGGTTTCAAGTTTAACTCATCAAACGAAGCTATTCACAAGTTTAGTTCGATTATCATCAACGTTTGATCATCGATTGGACACCAGACATTCACGGCCCGTTATTCGTACTGTTCATCTTTTGTTCTTATCATCTTCTACATCAAATCGGGTAATCAAATACATAGATCTGATCGGTTTCA
Source organism: Flaveria trinervia (assembly GCA_025506515.1). NCBI lineage: Eukaryota > Viridiplantae > Streptophyta > Magnoliopsida > Asterales > Asteraceae > Flaveria > Flaveria trinervia. Next base: position 28,769,379 of record CM046441.1, read on the forward strand.
CTTGGGGGTTAAAAGCCCCAAGGTTAATTTCATGTTCATAATCGAATTGGGGATCGATTTGGAATCAAACGATTCTAGGTTCATATGTGTTTTGGGGGTTTTTGTTAACTTGGTATTTAAGGATTAAAACCTGTGTTCTATCGTGGCCGAGAGCCTTGGTTTACTGGTTAAGACTCTGCAACTTGAACATGAGGTCCCGGGTTCGAACTCGGGCACCCTCATGTAATTTTTTAGGCCTTTTCAGCCTTATTTTAATTATAAAAAAATTTCAATAAATATAAAACAATTTTTTTTACAAACTTCAAATATTTTTATAATCATCTAAATATTTATTAGTAATTAATTCTTGTACAACATTTTAACATTTTATTTACAAATGTTATAACTGAATAATTTTTATAAAAGTTGATTTAATATAATAATTTAAATTATTAATTATTATTGGACCCTATGTTATCTTTGAATAGGAATTAATCATGATAATATAGAATTTAAATATATTTCATAAGTTATTTACAAGGCTTTAGTTCCTTTAAAATTTCATAAATGGTACTTTTATAAGAGTTCACTAATTTTATAAAAGCCCCCAAATTCTAATACCCTAGTTCATGTTAACTCGTTAATCTTATATTAACCTAAATCTTGTAATATTTATATATTTAGGTGCCTTGTGACGTTTTATCTTGGAACGACATATTTTATTCTTATTGATCTTCATTATATACTTATTTGACAAGTGAGTTTTCCTTGCCCCCTTTTTATCTTTTCACATTAATTTGGGGTGAAACATGATTACTTATACTCAATGCACTTGTAAACGTTTAGACTTGTAAAACACTTGCAAATCATACTTTTGTCATGGTTATTTGTGTGTTGTAAGTGTTTATATGAGATACATATATTTGTTTACAATCATTAACTATTGCTAGCCTGGCGACGTCTTTGATCATTGGGCCTGACAAGCCTATTTGGTGCTAAAGTCGATGTATTGCCGACTCCTGATGACGTATGCTTGTTCATCATGGGAACCAAATACACTTAGCCAATCTTTTATACTTGTAATCAAGTCGAGGTTTGGTTGTGACGATATGTGTTCTATAACCTTACTTGCTTATGACCTATGATTTGAATTGCTACTTGTAACTTTATCATATTATGTATAAAAACCTTGGAAACTCACCAACTATTTATAGTTGACCTTTTTTTTATCATGTTTTAGAAAATCCCCAAGTTTAAAGTGGACTTTTGAAGCTTGGAAATAAAACTAGGACTTGGACCTAGTTTAATAATTAAAATGTTATGTCATGTTTTGTGATGTGTTTAAACTTATTTCACGTTTGATACTTATGTTTGTATTCCCTTTTTGAATCTTATAATTTTTATATGTTCATCTAAATTATAGCGTTATGTGGTTGTGAACAATCTTAACCCTCACATCTCGACGTTTCCGCCGTCAAGGTTGGGGTGTGACAAAGGTAGATTATGGCAGCTTGTTTATGACTGTCCATTTTGCTTGTTTTTGTGTTCATAGCTTGCTTATTCACATATTAAGATCCTTTGATTTTGGGTCTGCTTTATACATTTATATGGTCACCTAAAGAACATGTTTTTCAGCTTATAAGTAAGTTTATAAAGTTGTTATTCCGCTGCGTTTTCAGAAAGTTTAACGGGTTAAACTATGTTTTGTGTTCTTACAAACCCATCAAAATGTAGTTAGACGTAAGGTTTGAACGGTTATATTCACCCCACATTCACGTCACCTAAGTCTCTGACACTATAGTCATCGTGCGTAAACTAACCATTACAAAATGCAAACAAAAAGAATCGATCTAGGTCTTATAGAAGAAACTCAAGGATCCTAGTGCGGAACCATCTATGTGATGGATATCTAACATTCTATAGATTAATTGGCTATCAATATTTTGTTTTGTTTTCACTAATTAACGTTTCATTTTGATTTTTTTCTTTAATTAATTCTTATAATATTCATATCATATGTTATTGTCGATTATAACATTTAATGTGCTAACATGGACCGTATGTTTAGGTACCATGCTTATCGAACTTATTCTAGGGAAATTGTTTGATTTAGTTAGATAAATTACATGAGATTATGTGGGTTAATTCAAATCATGTAATGAATTAATGTGGATCATCATAAATTATATAAGGAATAAAAAATAGAACATTCTAAATAAAAATAAGTTCAAATTTACTAGCAACCATTGTTAGTCACCAACCCCTATAAGTCCTCATCGATGTCATCTCCATCTCCGCACTGCCCCGCACATTATTGCCAGCACCGCCTTGTTGATGCCTCTAACACCCCATTTATCATCACCAGCACACCACTACCCCCACCACTCATTGTTGCCCTCATTGTTGCTATCATTATCATCATTGTCACAGTCACCACACCAACTACACTGCCTCTAACTCTATCATCGCTAAGCTACGTGTCATCACTGCCTCTACGACCACCTCCACTTGTCGCGAATAACCGCCAAAAAGTATACAATAAGTGGATCTATTTTGATATATTAGTTTAAAACTGATTATTTTTTAACTTTAGCCTCTTGGTTCTAACTCATTTTAATTCAAACCAAATTGATACTTTCTTAAACTAGTTTTTGACCTTTACTCGTAAATTCGTTCAATACATTTTGACCCATTACCCAGCTCAACCAAAGTGACATGCTTTGTTAACCGTAGTTTTTAATATTGATATATTAACGTGGTTCTAATCTGTTAGCATAAAAAATAATAGGTAACTTATATAATTATTTTCTCATTCATAAATGAACTAGAATTTTGAAAGGTTAACTTTATTTACATGAAAAATAGTAAGGTGTCCCGCGTGTAATTTCTAATAGAATTTAAGATGGAAGGTAAAAGCAAATGGTAAAATTACTCTTCATAATCTTTCACTATCTCGTATATTTCACTTGTATACAGTTACGCACATATGTGTAAATTGTCGATTTGAATTATGTTTTTAAGCTAAGGTAAATTTCTTGTGCCTATTTATCAACCAAGAAATCATTTTCATCGTTGAATTTTTGATTCCTAAAACTAGGGGTTTTGACAAAGATAAATGTGTTACCAAAGCTTCCTCGTTGCCAACCACTTTCCTCTCATTTTCTTGCTAACTCTCATTCCATAACAATATTATTATTTGGTTATATGTTATCCACCTTAGTAGGCATATCTAATGTTTTTGTAAAACCGAATCGAATAGTGCATCCATCATCTTAGTGGTTCACTAGTTGGACTCGTCAAACCAGATTACGTGTGTGTGTGTGTGTATATATAGGGTTTAGTTTTTTGTAAGACTTTATAAATTGAGAACTTTGAGAGCCATTATTAACCATTGATTAGTATAACCAAGGGATGAGATTAAAAAGGGTATTAATGTAATTTATAAATAATTTTATTAATAAGTAACTAAAATTAAAGGGCAAAACAATAAAACTGCACATTCATTGTTTAGGAAACCTACTAAAGTATCGGGGGATTCTGTTAAATCCTTACTAAATCTAAACTAAATTAGTTTCACCATCTCCTTCAAACTCAAATGCAAAGAAATCGAGTAATAGGCTTTTGATGCATTGTGGTATAGGGTTTAACTCGATGGAAGCTATTGATGTAAGTGTTTAACCTATACTTGATGGTTATGTAGCATTGATTTGTTGATTACATGGGTGATCTGGTATGGTTGTGTAAACGGAAAATATATTGATTTACGATGAACTGAAAGACCATACTCATTTATTATTAATTTCAAATGTATTTTGAGGTTGGAGGTATGAATGTGTTATTTGAATTCCAAGAAGTTATCAAGTGATTTTTTACATTTAAGGATCAAGTCTTAGGTTATAATCGGTTTAAATTAGGGTTTATGTGTAAATACTTTAAATTTTTTTGGTAAAAGAATAGTGTAATGTGTTATAGATGATTATGTATGAGTTTTGATTGAAGTATATTATGTCTCATGAGCAATGTAATTATTGACCATTTTACATATATGTAAATGGTTAAGAGTAATGTTAAGTGCTATGTTTATACATTTAGATAACCTTTTGGAATAATATAAACAGATATATGTAAACTAGTATGCATAAATAAATGTATAACATGTCTGTAATATGTTGTTTACATATAATAATATGATAGTTATATTTATACTTTAATAATATACATATATACAAAACTGAGTATTATGTTGTTCTGTACGTGTATATGATATATGAAATAGCAAAATAAGACTTCTTATACAACGGATACGTACACACGTAAAGTAATGCTTCTGTAAAACCCGTTTTAGAATAGATGTAAATAGATATATGTAAAATAATATGGATTTGCACCTAATTTACAAAAAATGTAATTTAGTTCTAGTTTATTCTATTAGATTGACATATAACTACTATATGTATATGCAAACTTAATGTCATGATGTTATTGTGTATATATATTATATGTATATGTATACTTGACAAGATTGTGTTTATTTGCATGTGTGGCTGATGGATTAATATTAGATGATAAGTAATGAGTAGTCTGACGGTTATATGTGGATGCATATGTAGCAATTTCACGTACATGTACATACATGAAAGCATGAAGTTATGCATTTGTTTGTAGATTTGAACCTGTAGTCATAAATATAAACTGATTATGGTGTTGTCTATAAGTTTGGGTTATGTGTGTTATACATATATGTCAAATACATGTCATGAAGTTAGTATGTATTATGGCTAGTATGCATACATGTATACTTGAAAGGATTGTGGAAAAAAATCTGTCTTCATAAACTGGCTTTGGAAGACTTTGTCTCTGAAGCTTCGGAAGACTTCATGTTTGGCTTTAGAAGATATTGGTCTTGGCTTCGGAAGATTTTACACTTAGAATATTTTCTAATGTAGAATGTGAAACTTTCGAAGCATTCTACTTCAGCAATTTATGCATGCATGCAGGATAGACTGTTTGGATGTTTTAGATTGCATCAGCCTTACATGAAACCTTACAAACTCCCCCAAGGTTGATTCTACCAAAACACTTGAAGACTTTAGATATTGACAGTCCTCATTATGATGATGACCATGCCTTTCTTTATAAGATGGCCAGGATCATTCAGACTCTCAAAATATCTTCTCATCTCAAAGAGATCATGCAAAGGTAGATTGAACATGTCTTGCCACATGTAAACATCTTCAACGCCCTTGATCTTTGATGATGTGCTATCTTTCTGGATTTGTAGAGTAAGTCTAGGACAAGATTGGTCTTCCTGATGCCAGAGGAGCTACTTGGATTGGAATTGGTTACCTCATGTTGCATATTGTCAGGATGTTCTGACTCATCCCGAGGTTTGGATATGGATGCCTCTTTCTTCTTATTTTTTGACTTTGGTTTAGGAGCCATCCTTTTTCTCCTCTTTGAGCTATTTAACTGCAAAGACCGGCTTGCAACACCTTGTTGATCATCTTTGTCTTGCTTAGTTGGGTTTTTCTCTCTCACAGGTTCTGATTGAGTGGGGACAGAACCCTGGTGTGGATCAGATGAAACTTGCTGAGATTCAACAGGAGGTCCGGGTTGTGTTGTCTCAAAAGTTTCAATCTTAACCTCCACATCTTGAGGGACCTGACTTGGTGGGGAGTGTAGGTCAATAAGTTCTCCTCTGTTGATCTTTTGTTTGATCAAACTAATGTGCTCATCCATGGTAGATAGAGGATATAAGGCCAGTTCTCTTTCTAGAGAATCCATACAACTTTAAGAAGCTCATCATCCTCTGCCTATCGGTAGACTTCTTCATGCTTTTTTGGATGATGGATCTTTCCTTTGCAGCTTCTTCTCTCATCTTTCTCTTTGTTGTCTTTCTCTTTTTGAGTACTTTAAGTTCAAGCTGTTTGAGATACTCAAACTCTATGTTCTCAAAGGACGAGATAAGAAGTGCATATGCCTGATATAGGCCTGATATAGGCCTGTGGCACTTAGGTAGTTGATCATATTGATCTTATCAGTTTCTTTGTCTACCTGAGATTCTTGTGGAGCCACAACCTATTGTTCAGGACTTTCTTGAACTAGTGAAAGGGTAGGAACCTGTTTGTAGAGCCTTTTCAGTCTCTTTTCTTCTTTATTTGGAGAAGCAATCTTGTATCCTCTGCCTCCTTCCTTTCTCTTGACATTTCCATGCCAGCCTGTTCATTTAGTTACTTTAAGGGGAGGGATATCATATTATCAATATCATAGTTCCTGGTCTGTAAATGGGTAATCCTGACTGCCCTCAACTCATCATTCTAAATGTTTGGTCTGGGAGCAACCCTAATTGTAGCTTCCATAAAGCCAACAGACCTAGTAGAGGAACTTTCTCCCCTTAGTTTCCTTTTCCTCTCTCTCTCTCTCTCTCTCTCTCTCTCTCTCTCTCCTCTTTAATCTCCGTAGGAGTCATTTTCCTTTTCCCTTTATCACTCACAGACCTTTGTGACTTAGGGTGGAGAGAGTTTTGGTCTTTATTGCTTGGTGTAGCATCCAAGCTCTAGCCAGAGAGAGTTAAGATGCACCTACACCAGTAAGTGTCTTATCAAGGGAATGGACTTCTGAAGCAGTTGTAGGTGTGACAGGACTCTCAGGTTCGATCATTGGGCCTTTAATCAAGGTTTTCCCTTTTAAGCTAATCTCAGGGTTTCCCTCAACATCCAGTTGACGAATGACATTGCCTAATTACCTCTGTCTCCTTCTGAGGCTGAACTCTTCTGTAATCCTATCTTGGATCCTTTGAGCCAACTTGTCAGCTTGTCTAGATTGGCTTGGATTGACAACTGGCATGTTGACAAGGTCAAGACCTTCATAGTAGTTCAAGTTCTAAAAATTTAAGACTTTTTGTTGTCCTTAAACTCTTTGAAGAATGAGGGCTCTTCTATTGGCATCATACATCCACCCTATGATGTAACTGGAAGTTCCTTGAGGTGGAGATGACACAACCCTTGGAATGACTTCCTTAAAAAGACTCTAAATGAAGGAGTCTATAGAGTCCACATCAATATGAACTTGAGGAAGTTACTGAGTATGGACAGTTTCAAGTGAAGGTGGTGAGTCTTCAAAGTCCATGCTCTGTGAAGAACTCCCAGGTTTTATAATTGTAATGACTTTCTCCTCCTTTTTGGTAGCATCACCTTCTTGCATAGGTGAGCTAGCAGTTAGGTCAATCACATTCATAGGTTCTTGTGTTCCTCGTTGAGCTTTTCTTAAAGGTCTCCCAACTAGTTTCTCCTTGAGATAAGAAATCTCAAGTTGTTGATCATTGACCCTGTTATGTAAGATAGTCGCCTGAGATTTCAAGTGACTAACCTTAAAGACTAGATAGGTGCATGTTTTTGATAGTTTTTGAACCTTTAGTCTCATTTTCCCCTTTTCTTCATATAAAAGATTCATTGGGAGATGAGATAATTGGACTAAAGTCCTCAGTCTTACCACCAGTATGATGTTCTTGGCTATTGGTTTTCCTCATCTCACTGTCTACTTCAGATGGAGTATTAGTGGGCTGAGTTGCCATGGTTGAGGTATTAAAGATGTAATAACTTGTAGAAGTGAGAGCCTCTTCCATATGGATTTCCTGAGCAGAGTTAGAGACATCCACCTCAGTAGTGGGTAGATGATGTGGGCTAGATAGGGGAGAAGCAAGAGTACTTATCTCTCTTTGAGTGGGGGAAGAGAAGAGAGACTCATGATACTCACTGAATCCCAAGTCTTCATCATCATATAAATCAAGGCTAGGGATTGTTAGTTTAGATCTAAATGTTGGGGATGGTAGCTTTAAGACTATTGGGCTAATGAGCTCATCAATCTGAGCATGAGGAACCTCAGGACTGATAGTTAAAGTAATGGGAGTGGTTTGCTCCTTTGGAGAAGTGGGAGATCCAGAGTCCACTTCCTCCTATGTGGGTAGTAGTATGGGGGCCTACACAAACTGAGTAACTTGTGCAGGGGTTTGTTTGGATTTTCTTTTGTAGGTGTGGGTGATTTGTGGTTGTTTTGGTGGTTGAAAGGTTGAAGGTGTGGGTTCAACACTAGCTTGTGTTGCTAGGTTGTCACCTTGAGCAATGAGCTCTGACATTTTGGGGACAAGGGCTGTTTCTACCCTAGAGAAGCCAAGAGTTGGCTTCATCAACTGTGAGTCCAGTTCATAGTTAAGAATGTGTTGAACATATCTATGAATCATAGTACTCTAAGGAGTCCAGGTTAGCAAGAAAATTTGTATAAACAAATGGAGAGTACCTGAACTTGACCCCTATACCATTCCATGCACTATGAAGGAGAGATCTTCAAGAATCTGGTCTCAACCCCCATGGTTGTTGGACAAGCTGTGGATGACCACTTGTAGTAAGTACTTCCACTGGGATGAGACCTTCCCTTTCCTGATGGTCTTTATAGAGAAATCTCCCTCATAGTCCATCTACTGAAAGGATTAGTTGATAGCTTCTTTGGGAAAGGACAACTCACCCTCCTCATCATCCAACTGAAGATGGGTGTTTATGATGGCTGAGTAATGAAGATTGTCCTCCCCTGCACTGTAGCAGACAGTGCCTTCTCCCCATCTAGGATGACCTCTTAACAGGTCTTCCAGAAATCAAGCAAATAATCCTTATAAAGAACAAGATCAATGGTAAGAGAGGTAAAGTAGTTTGATAGAGTTAAAAATTGACACACCTCTGAGAAATGTGAACCTTTCTCAGAGTTTAACAGAGCAACATAGTTGTGTTACCTGTGTAACTACATAGAAAATTTTGGGTCATTTCTCCAGTTGATGTTGGCCATTTGAGAGAGTTAGAGGTGAAGGAATTGAAGAACAAAGGCGGTTTTAGAAAGAAGTTTGGGAGTTTAGGTTTGAGAGAAGATAAAGATGATAAAGGAAGTGGGGGAACCATTGGGTTATATATGAAATGGATTTAAGACAAAGTTGATGAAAGATGATAAACTTTGAAATCCGAATGTCAGTCCCACCTCTAAAAAAGTAGTTTGCTTTTTGCTCAAAAGATAGTTTTCTTGAAAGTTGAAAATCTTCCGAAGGTAATTGTCTTCAGAAGTTTTAATAAAAAACATCTGAAACCAAAATGACTTCGGAAGAATTTCCTAATAGTTTTGAAAATTTTGCTTCGGAAGAGAATTAAGTCTTAGATACTTTATTCAATTAAGAATAAAGCTTTAGAGAGATAATTTGCTTAGGAAGAAAGTTGTCCTTGAAAACATTTAAATGCTTAAGGAAAATATTAAGCTTTGGAAGATATTTTAGAAATTTCTTCCGAAGGCAATTCTACTTAAGTAGTTGTTTGTTTTAAAGGCAGAAGTTTCTTTCGAAGATAAAACCATATCTTCCAAAGAAGCAAGATTTTCGAAAGTCTAAGGAAAGTCTTCTAAAAAGATTTTCTTTCAAATAAAGCAGAAGCCTATGAAGAAGATGAAATAGACAACTTAGGACACACAAATTTTAGAAATAATATGAATTAGTTTTAAGAAAAAAGCTACTTAAGGTAATCATCCCAATAGCTGATATGAGATGTTTAAATCTCTGCTCATTAAAAGCTTTAGTGAACAAATCAGCATATTGTTCGTTTGTGTTAACCTTGACTAGTTTGATCAAGCCCTTTTCAAAGTTATCTCAAATCAAATGATACCTGATATTGATGTGTTTAGTCCTTGAGTGCTGCTCAGGATTCTCGGTAATAGAGATGACACTATTGTTGTCAACGTGAATGAGAGTCTCTTTAAAGTTGAACCCATAGTCCAACATCTGATTCTGAATCCAAAGTACTTGAGCATAGCAGCTTACAGTAGCAATGTATTCAGCTTCAGTAGTTGATGTAGAGATACATGATGCTTTTTGCATTGCCAGGAGACAAGCCTTCCACCCAGAAACCGACATCCCCCTAATGTAGACTTTGCAGTCATATTGCATCCATTATAGTAACTATCTATATATGCATATAGATTAAAGTCAGAATTGTTTGGATACCAAAGGCCAAGTGTTGAGGCATCTTTGAGATATCTTAAAAACTATTTTGACAATGATAAGGTGTGACATCTTGGGGTTGGCTTGATATCTTGCTCACATATGGCAAACATGATATTTGGCCTGCTAGCTGTAAGGTACATAAGAGACCCAATTATAGCCCTGTAGAGATGTTCATCCACAAACTCCCCCTCAAGGCTAGGCCCAAAGGAGTGGTTTCTTGCTATGGGAGTCCTAAAAACCTTGCAATCAGTCATGTTGAACCTCTTAAGTATGTCTTGAACATACTTTGACTGACTTATGTAGATGCCATCTTCAACTTGCTTCACTTGAATTCCCAGGAAGAAATTGAGTTCCCCCATGGCACTCATTTCAAATCTATCCTTCATCAGCTTCTCAAAGTCTTTGTAGAGATTTGGATTAGTTGAACCAAAGCTAATGTCATCTATATATACTTGAACTAGCATCAAGTCATTTCCTATTCCTATGATGAAGAGAGTTCCATCTATAGTACCTCTTTTGTATTCATGCTTACAGATATACTGAGATAGAGTCTCATACCACTTTCTTAGTGCTTGGTGCAGCCCATAAAGAGACTTATCAAGCCTACAGACATAATCAGGATGATCAGGATCTGCAAAGCAAGGTGGTTGTTTGACATACACCTTTTCATCAATCACTCCATAGAGAAAAGCACATTTGACATCAAGTTGATAGACCTTGAAGTTCTTGGATACAACAAATTCCAAGAATATCCTAACAGCTCCCAATCTTGCCATAGGAGCAAAGACATCTGTGTAGTCAATTCCTTTTCTTGTGTATACCCTTGAACAACTAGTCTAGCTTTGTTTTTGATGACAAGTCCTCTATCCTCCTTCTTGTTCCTAAAAACCTATTTGGTTCCTATAGTAGTCTTCCCACAAGGAAGAGGACATAGGTTCCAAAGCTTTTGCCTTTTGAATTGAAGCAGCTCCTCTTGCATAGCTTTAACCCAACTTCCATCCTTTAGAGCCTCATAAATTTTCTTAGGCTCTATCTGAGATAGAAAACAAGAGTGAAGAGAAACATTTGCATCATGGGTTTTCCCTTTTGTTCTTACCCTTGAGTTAACATCTCCAATGATGTTTGAGGCTGGATGAGACTTATGGATCCTTAGCTAAGGAATCATAACAATTTGTTGAGTGAGATCTAAACTAGAAAAATTTAAATCTGGCATTGATGTTTCTCCCACCTTATCAGCACACTTATCAAGTGAGACTTGATCCAATGAGTGTGTGACATCATTGATGTTGTCTTTAATGGAGTGGTTGTCAGCATGAAAAAATTCTTAATCACTATCACCACCACCATGGTCTTCTACATTTGAAGCTTCTTTATCTGGTTGTTGAGCCTCTGAGCTGGAATTTGAAAGCAACTCAAATGTATCAGCTGAATTGGTCATTGTAGTGCTGATGGAAACTTCATTTGCAGAATTAGTTACAACTAGAGCTGAAGTTGTATAGCTTAAAGGTCTTGTCAACTAAAATCTTGGATCAGGATCACCTGTTGGTAGAATATCTGTAGACCCTAAAACATTCTCACAAGATTTGTTAGAATAGTTTGTAACTAAATCAAGATCAAATAGCCAATCAGGACCAGAACCAGTTACACTAGGTGTGTGTTCATCGAAAGTCACATTGGCTGACTCTTCAATAATCATGGTTTTGAGATTGTATACTCTATAAGTCTTAGCTTGGGAAGAGTACCCAATGAAATGTCCATTATCTGATTTCTCAAAAAATTTGTTAATTTGATCTTTGGTATTCAAGATAGTGCAAGGACATCCAAAAGACCTGAGAAAACCAATCAAAGGTTTCCTCTTGTGCCAAAGTTCATAAGGAGTCTTACCAAGTGTCTTAACTACTAAAATTCTGTTTTGCACATAGCAAGCAGTATTGAGTGCCTCGGCCCAGAAGGTGATAGGTAGTTTAGAGTCAGACAACATAGTTCTTGTAGCCTCAATAAGTGTCATGTTTCTCCTCTTAGCAACACCATTTTGCTAAAGAGTACTGGGAGCACTATATTGTCTTGTAATACCCTTTTCATCACAAAATGTATCAAGGATTTGATTCTTGAATTTAGTTCCTTGATCACATCTTATGGTTTTGACCTTGTGATCAGATTGATTCTTAATATTTAAGATTTAATTCTTTAGAATCTCAGGAGTCTCATCCTTAGTTCTAAGGAAGAAGACCCTAGTGAATCTTGTGAAGTCATCTGTGATCATTAAACAGTACAAGGTCCTTCCTAGACTCATTACACTGGTGGGGGCCAAAGAGATCCATATGTAACAAGTGTATGGGAGTAGTGACGGAGTTTCTTCCCTTTGGCTTGTGAGATAGCTTATGTTGATTCCCTTTCAGGCATGCAACACAATGATCATCACTTGTAAACTATTTCTTTGGCATTCTAGTTACCAAATCATTCTTAATTAGCTTATTCATGTTATTAAAGTTTACATGGCACATTCTTTTATGCCAGAGAAAAGACTCGTCACTATTTGCCTTAGACAAAAACATGAGATTGTTCCTGAGGAATGACCACCCCAGGCTTATGAACAATGCACTCATGCTCAATGAAGAGCATGTTATGACACTAATCACAAAATTAAGATACACTCAAAAGATTGTATCCAAGCTCCTTAACAAAGTTTACCTTCTCAATGCTGAGCTTACCATTTATGACATTGCCCCTTCTAGATATGTAACCACCCTTATCTCCTCCAAAAGCAATTAGCCCTCCATTAATTCTTTCAAAGTTTTGGAGTAGTGACCTATTGTTTGTCATGTGCCTGGAACAACCACTATCAATGATCTAGACATTCTTGTATGTCTTGAGTTGTTCCTGCATAAAAGAGATGGTTAGTTACATTTGGAAATCCAAGCCTTGTTTGTCTTGGGTTTTTCAAAAGAAGTTGAAGGTAATGAAACAGTAAATAATCCTATAGTCATGTTTTGAGGATCCTTTGCTGTTGTTGATGGAGAACTTTCAGTCACTTTGTCTTTTTTGAACTTCCACACCACCTTTGTAAGTTTAGACTTGACCTTCAATATTCGGAAGTTTGACAGACTTTAGAAGCTTTGATGACTGGTCATTCAGAAGATCTTGCTATCACTGTAGCAGGCTTTAGTGCTTCGGAAGTATTCCCTTCTTCTGAGACCAGATTTTCTTCCGAATGCAATTTTCCACTTGCGTTCATCTTCATTTTGGAGCTTTCAAAGGAAACAGATTTTCCTTCCGAAGCTATTTTCTTCTTGGAAATCTTAGAAGTCTCTTCTTTGGTCACATGGAGAGTGCCTTTTGGATTGTAGAAACAATCCTTAGCAAGATGAGAAGTACTCTCACACATAACACAGTTCATTTTCTTCTTCCTAAGAGCCTTCCTTTGAGAACAATATTGAACTTGATCACTTTCCTTCTGCACCTTCATCTTTGTAGATGCTGAGATAGTTCTTTTAGGGTGACAACTACACTTGGAGCTGGATGGTTCAGGCTATATAGCAATGGTACATAACTGAACAACCTTCTTCTTGATGTTGGGATGATTTGAACATGAACCAAAACTCTTGGTACTAGAGTTCAATTTGATGTCTTTAGTCTTAACCACTTCAAACCCTGCAGAGATAAATACTTGTTTATGCTTAGAGTCAAAAGTGGCCTTGATCTCCCGAGCCTTCTTTGCTTTTCTCTTGCTCTTTCTGACTAAGTTCTTTCTCATAGACTTGGTCATCACATGCTTCTTACTCTCCTCAGAAGGATAGTGACCCTTCTTAGAATCCTCTTCTTTACCTTGCTCAATGGCATTCTCCACTATCACTTCTTCATCCTTTTCAGTCAAAGGGTTTATGAGAGGAAGCTTATCTTTGCAAGTTCCACACCTAGGAGATCTTACAGACAAGATTACATATGGATGAGCTATCTCATTAGATCTCAGTCCCTGCTTATTCTGATAACAAACTTTTGCATGCAAAGATGAGGATATAATGTTCTTAATGGTCTCTTCTTCAAAAACACATTTTCTGCCCTGGCTTTGCTGATCACAAGCTCATCTTGACATTAGTAGCTGTAGGACATGAGTCCTGTAGTTTGTGTGTTCATGTTTAAGAACAGAAATGGTTTTCTCTAAGTACTCTATCTTTAACTTATAGTCATTTTTAGATCTTTGAAATTAGATTTTAAGATATTCAAGGACTTAAGATCAGATCTCATCTCTAAGTTGTAAGACCTGTATCTATTAACTTTAGCAATACATTCAGGTGTACAAAAATGTTCCAATACCTTTGCTTCATCATGGTCAACCATTAGTGCTTGGTTTGGAGATGTATCTTCCGCTTGAAAACTCCAATCAAAGCCTCCTTCTTCAACAACAACTGCAGCTTGCTGCTTTATCTTCTCATTCAGGGTGGCTTTCTAAGTGTAGTTTGGTCTGGTTTGTGCTTGGCCACCATTTGTCTTTGGTGCCTTTCACTCCCTAGAAAAGCGACCTATTGGTTATAGTTGTAATACTTTAATTTGCTTTTATCCAGCCCAAACTTTCCACTAACTGTATTGATAGGAAACTTCCTTCCTATCCTCTGCAGAACTTTTGGCTTTATGAATGAGAAGAGCCTTCTGCTGGACTATCTCCATGTACTCCAGGTCATTTGGATGGATATAGTCCAGGTCTTCAGGGGTAAATAGAAAGTTTCCTGAGCTTTCATCAGAAGACATAAAGGCATGTAAAAAACTTGTCTCTTGGAATGGGCTTTCTAGAGTGTAGCTTTCTCTTGGTGTCTCCAGAAAGGTGACGAAAGGACCCTTTATGATTTGTCAGGGTAGCATATAAGATGATGTTGAGGTTTTATGCTATCCCTTTCAGTCACATGTAGGGTTGAATTCATTTGATTGCTGGAGTTACCAAATGAACCTTGCATGTTCATCTCCATATGGTATCCATTGAGAATACCATACAACTCAGTCAAAGTGAGAGTCTTAAGGTTCTCAATCCTCTTGATAAAAACACAATAATGTGTCCATTGCCTAGGAAGATAGGACATGAACTTTCTTACAATGTCCCTATTTTCAAGGGTTACTCCAACATCCACTAGAGTATCCACAATCTCAACATACCTGAAGTATTGTTAAGTCATGGTTTCACCTGTTTTAAAGGTGAAATTTTCAAACTGCTGCTTCAGAGATCCTTCTTGTTCTCCTTGGCTTCAGTAGAACCCTCATATATTAGTTTCAATGCATCCCACAACTGCTTAGCTGTTTTGCATTTCTTGAAATCTTTGTATACAGAGTTTGGAAGAGAAGTCTGAAGAGCTGTCATGGCTTTCTGATCAATTTCTACTCTCTTTCTATCTTCATCAGAGTAGTCAGCCACAACCTTTGGAATCATATCACCTCCAGCAGCTGAAGAGGTGCTTGGTATGTAAGGTCCTGAGACAACAGATTCCCACATCCTAGAATCTTGAGACTTGATAAAACCTTCTATTTTTTGGCACCAAGTGTCAAAATCTTCAAGAGTGATCAGTGGGGACTTTGTCATGGTTCAATTTCCATATCAGCTTTAGTGATGGCTTCCATTTGATATGTTAAGTATTTTGTGTGTGTGAGGGATCTTAAGATGGTGAGATATTACTATCAAGAGCCTAGAATGCTTTGATAACAATTGTAGGACCGTTTGAGGGGGGTTTGGTCACTTACAACACAATACATAATGAGGAGAGATTAATTATAGAACACCTAACAGATCAAATGGGGAACTTGTAACTAGTTACAATGATACTGAGAAACACAAGTAAATGAGAGATAGAGCAAGAACAAAATACACAAGTGTTTAATTTTCAAGAGTGTTGTATATTGCTCTTTAGTTCCTTACAAGTGTTACAATGCATACATTGAGATATATAGGACCAGAGATACTTTATACTACATCCTACAACCGACTATACTTGAAGGCCAGCTGGATACATGATCTAGACAACAACAAAATCAATGTAGAGTCAAAAGGCAGATTGCCTTTTGACTAGTGACTATAATATGCTATAGCTCACATCCTAATATATTACAATAAGGATAAAAGTACATAAAGTAGAAAGAAACAGACTCAAGACGTCAATGTACAGTTTACCAAAAGCATGGACCTTTTCACCAACTTGTGAAAGTTGGTGAGTCAAACAGAGTTACAGCGGAAAGGTAGTCCAGCTTTATGGTAAAAGCTACATAAGATAAAGCATGTACTCAAAAGTATTCAGAAGAAATCTGTCTTCATAAACTGGCTTTGGAAGACTTTGTCTTTGAATTTCGGAAGACTTCATGTTTGGCTTCGGAAGATTTCACACTTACAATATTTTCTAATGCAGAAGTGAAACTTCCGAAGCATTCTACTTCATGCATGCATGCAGAAAAGACTGTTTGAATGTTTTGGATTGCATCAGTCTTATATGAAACCTTACACCACACACATGGTTGACAAAGGCTAAGGGTCAAGCATACTTATTGTCTACTATTATTAGGGGAAAACAAGCATATGATGAGGGTAATCAAGGAGTTAAAGGATATGTTAGATGATGATTAATGAGCAATATATTAATTGGAGCTTTTTTGGCATTTAGTTTTTTTGTGGATGAATCCTATTGTTTTTCTTTTGGATAAGTTTATTT
The DNA here is from genome assembly GCA_025506515.1 of Flaveria trinervia. Taxonomy (NCBI): domain Eukaryota; kingdom Viridiplantae; phylum Streptophyta; class Magnoliopsida; order Asterales; family Asteraceae; genus Flaveria; species Flaveria trinervia. Next base: position 28,786,071 of record CM046441.1, read on the forward strand.
TGATCTAGAACATGTTTTTATTTAGGAAAATATAATTGGGTACTTTGGTGTTTAAAATTTATGTGTTTTTACATATGGTAAACATATTCAATCAACTAATGTCATACATAGATATAAAACAAATATTAATTCATGTCTAAGTGCACATATACATCGGTCAAAACATACTCAAGAAACTAATGTGTATAATATTCACCTATACATTATTAATATGCATATAATATTCGTCTCATTTTAAAATTTTACACTTTACATTGTCTATGGAAAACATGTAAATATTTTGAGTACATGACATATGTGTAAAAGTACTATTTTACTAATATAGTTGTTACAATTATTTTAATCATGAAATACTTAAAACATAAAATTGTTAAGATCTAAAATTTAAGTAAAGTAGCTGCAATCATACGTATCGCTAAATAAAAATAAACATGGGTACATTGTATTATGAAACAAACATAATACAACGTGAGAAGACAGACTCATAAAAAATTATGCTTATTGTTTTCTTATGACAAGGTATCATGCTCATTAGTGAATTGATAACATGTCCACATAACCTTTGGGTTTTTGAATTTTAAAAATAGTTTTTTCTCCGGAACCAATCAAACATTTTTTTGTTCCACGACTTTCGTTCTGAATCCCTTGTGGTGGATAATATTTTGTTTCTTCACCTTGAGATTATCCGTCCAGATCTTCAACTACAATAGCTTTTTTTGACAACAAATTTACAAATAAGTAAAATAGCATATATATAAATAAATCAATAAATCACAAATAAATAACATTCGTCTTTTAATTTTATCAATGAGTATATAATATATTACAATAAAAAACAAATGAGTGTTATCCTTCAATATAACAATTTAGAAAGTACACAGATTTAAATATTTATATTGTGTTATGTGAGAATCATTTTCAGAAGATTAATCACACCAATCTAAAAGTTGAATCGAACTTAGAACAAAATATATGTATAACTATATACAAATATGTTGAATACACAACTCTATTGATAAAAACAAAATTGATTGACATTAACCAAACTTGAATTCTTGTTTTATGTATGTTACATATGTGTAAAATATAAAAAAATCAATTCATTATTCAACATAAATAGAAAATGACCAGACTAATGCAATTGTATAAAATTATTATTACACACAAATACTTGAAGATGTGCGGTATTACCTCCTCATTGACATCGAATTCATTACCCATTTGCTCCGATTGGTTTTGGAGTGAAACATCCATAGGAATAATCGTACTAATTTCATTACGATTCGGCATGTCACTAGAAAATGAAAGAAATTAAATAAGAACCTTGGTGTGAGACGTTTCAATAGAGAATGTATATGGATTTATACATGAACAAACATATAACATTTTCAATAAAATATGAATAAAATTACAAAACTAAATGAAAAAGATATCTATAAATTATTGACAATAATCCTACCTAAAAGGATAAAGCTACGAAAAGTTAAAACTGATTTTGAAAATCGATGTTGAATTGCGATGTCTAGGTGTAAGTATTCGAACAAGATGAAAACTGCTGGTGAATCATGACTTCTAATTTTTTAAGGAATTTTATGGATATTGATGAATAAAGAAGGGGGAAGAGAAAATACTAATCAAATGTATTAAAAACAATATACAATATTGGTTGAATATAAGAGAATTTGAAACTCCAATAATTAAATGGAAATAATAAATAACTCATTAATACATAATATAAAAGTACCATAATACCCTTAATTACTTAATTAAATTAAAAATAAATTGTATACCAATCAACGGCTTGCATGAGTTCTTATAGTTCTCGCAATCTTTAAAAGTCTTGAAAAGATCTTGACCCTCTCTATATATATACACTTTGAAAATATAAATATTATTTATATATATCTAGTTCAAAACCAAAAAATAAAAACACTGTATGTTTTAATGTGCATTACATGTTAATATAATATGAACACCTAAATAACAAAAATAGTATCATAAATAATTAAATTAATCAAAAAATAAGATTTGAAAGGAAAACATAACAAAGTTCTAAAATTAGGTTCGAACACTCGATAACCAGTTCCCCAATACCACTGGTAACCTGTCGGTTCAACTGAAAACAATCTAGATTCACATAACTGGTCCAGTTCTATGACCTGTTCCTCATCCAACCAGTTCAACCCACCAGTTCAGTTCGATTTCAGAAAATAGTAGGTGTATCTCATATGTATCACCTAGAAAATATTTAAATAAAATAATAAGAATTGAAACTTCAAGGAATGAATTTTTTTAAAGAATTATGGTTTTAAGCCTAGTCGCACAAGGCACCTTGGTTGACTCCCATGCAATAAAATTGGGGTTTCAGGAATTCAAGTAGCATAGCAGATTGCTCTACTACCCTATTACGGTACTATGTGTTCCCCTCATGTATTGATACATGGCATGCTAATAAGGACTAAAAGGGTGATATGTGTCATCCTAGAGTGGCATGTGCTTAATAACAAGGCTCTAAAAGCAACACGTGTTGATACGTGTCAGGTTTTGGTTGGACCATAATATTCTCAGCTACCATGGTTGGATGGCGAACCACCATCACCATGCTTAGCGGTTCGCGATGGTGCCCATGAGCAGACTATAAAGTGTAGCACTTTTGAGTTGAATTTTCACACACAAGTTATGTCTCTTTTTTCACATGTTAGTCGAGTACCCAATTTTACCCTGTTTAAGCTAGTATAATACCCCTCTAAGCACAAGGTGGATATGTTGAAATGTTGTAAGGGTTTTAGGAGGTTGAAGCTGAGAATCTAACTCACTTGTTAAGGTGAATATGTTTCTTAAACTTCATTTGCATGCTATGTCTATATGCATAAATGTTTATAAAATGTTTTCAAACATGTTTTGTTGGGTTTTGTCACATGTAAAACACTTGGTTTAACCATTTAAACTATGAAAACGCAGCGGAATAAGAGGTTTAACATATGGTTTATAATCTAAAATTTTTGCCATATTAAACCATCAACAAAACCCAAGAATGAGGATCGAATATATGAAATAGTGCTATCAAACAAGACTACAACCCTAGGGTGTTTATAGATACAACCTTTTGTACTAAAGTTGTAGATGTATGAGATGAATGTAGAGATGTTGTTGAATGTCCAGCCCTCAAGGAGAGAACCTCAAGTTGTGATACCCACAAGCTTTTCCAAACACCTAGCTTTTTAGGAAGCTCAACACCAAAACTCTACAAATGTTCCTTCCAAAACCCGAATTTTCAGCCTTCTCTTGGACTTCAAATCCGGAAATTTTAGCTATGTCTTGAGAGAATTCTTGCAAGGTGTTTGTGTGAGAAAAGTGTGTTAATGATGGAGGAGTGTAGTAGTGGGAAAAAATTGCAAAAGGCAATAAAAAGGCTGGTCCACATGCCCCCTTTGGGCGGCCAAAAACCCATTCTCAAATGGGTTTTTCTCTCCATTTTAGTTTTATAAAATATACACTCTTAACCCTTAATTTTATAAAACTAAAACCTCTTTTTTAATTTTATAACAATAACACACTTTTATTTGTTATTATTTAACCAACTTAAATAATGAAACAAATAATTTTTCATGAACAAATTATCCACATAATGTTGTTCTTTTACAAAAGCAACATTTTAGAAAAACCCATTTTCTAAATTGGTGTCGGTATTTATTTATTTGATCCTATCAACAAATAAATGTTAATTGGTGTTTGTATAGCTTGTTATTGGGTATGACCTGACTTGGATTATGACGTACTAACCACATCAATCTTGTATGTGTCTTGGGCATATGAGGTCCAACAATCTCCCCCTTGAAACAATTCATAAAGAAATTGATGCAAGCGGTAAATACCGCCTAACCACGGTTTACTACCCTTAATACGTATGACTAAGTGCCATTCAATAACATCATCTCCTTCAAGTACCATACTTGAAATGTTTTAGGTGAATCAATCATTTATCCTTTTGTCGCAGATGTCATGTTAAATCCTAGAGACATAGAGTGATCATTCTCCATTGATTTAACTTTATCAGGCCTTAGACATCTTACTCTCAACGAATAAGAGGGACACATCTCATCTTGACAACATACGTCTCTCACAATTTTCCTTATATCATACCTGAACTAAGACTTATGTACTGCCATGTTTCAGAACAGTGAAGCTAAGTCAAAGTATAATATTCGGTAAATCAAGACCCAATATGTATCTCAGGTCAGAGGATACCAAATGATGTTCGCCTTTACTCAAAATTACTTATGATCAATCAGGAAGATTCCATGTAGTAATATTTGAGGTGCAGGTCAGTCCATATTTTCATCCCACAAATACCTATGAACCTTGGCAGCAACCTTTTGCTCTATATTCATCCATATGAATATTTACCAATCCAAGTTCATAATAGCATTACCTTCATACTTGTTCCCACAAGCATGAATAGCTACGGACATTCTGAGTAAATTATTTACTCATGGATTTTAAACATGCAAAATAGGAATATTTGTTGAATCATCATAACTGAATAATCCATTCAAGTAATAAAGGGTTACAATATCTCATTATAGAAATTAAAGATCAAATCCAGTCACTAGAATATTGAAGCCCCATGGCACAAGCATGACTTTCATGCTTCGCCTTTTCAAGAAGCTTCATGAGTGGATCCACAATGTTTTGATCCGTGTGAACTTTGCGAATACATATCTTTCCCTTTTCAACTTCATCCCTTATGTAGTTGAATCTTCGTTCAATGTGCCTAGTCTTTTGATGTGCACGGGGTTCCTTGATTTGAGCAATCGCACCCTCGTTATCACAAAGAATTTCTAAGGGGTCTTGAATGGAAAGGACCACCCCTAGATCGTCAATGAACTTCTTTAACCATGCAGCTTCCTGAGTTGCTAATGAAGCAGCATGTATTCTGACTCTGTAGTTGATAATGCCACCACATCTTGCTTAGAGCTCTTCCAAGAGATTACTCGTCCATTCAAGATGAAAATGTACCCCGACTGTGATCGTGAATCATCCCGATCAGTTTGGAAACTCGCATCCGTGTAATCCTTTACTACGAGCTCCTCCTCACCAGATCCATAGATTAGGAACATATATTTGGTCCTCCTTAGGTACTTAAGTATGTTCTTAACGACCATCCAATGACTGCTTCTAGGATTTTGTTGGTATCGGCTTTTCATGCTAAAAGCGCATGGCATGTCCGGTCTAGTGCATATCATTACATACATGATGGATCCTATAGCAGCGCATACGAGATTCCCTTCATTTGTCTTGCTCATCCTTTGAGCTTGGACATTGAGGTCTTACTCAATATCATTCCTCTTTGAATAGGTACGTATCTTTCCTAGAGTTTTCTATCTTGAACCTTTTCAAGATCTTTTCATGTATGCACTTTGATTCAAATCTATCAACCGCCTTGATCTATCCCTATAGATCTTTATTCCTAAATATAGGCGGGTTCACAAGATCCTTAATGGAGAAACAACTTCCAAGCCAGGCTTTTACACCTTCCATGGTTGGAATGTCATTTCCAATAATAGAATGTCATCGACATACATACTAAGAAAATGGTGATGCTCCCACTAGTCTTCTTATATACACATGCTTCATTAGCGTTTTTGATGAATCCAAATTTGATTATTTCTTCATCAAAACAATGATTCCAACTCCTTGATGCTTGCTTTAATCTATAGATTGATTTCTTCAACTTGCATACTTTGTTAGGATGTTTTGAGTTGACAAACCTTCAGGCTGAACCATATAGACATCTTCCTCAAGATATCCATTTAGAAAAGCGGTTTTGACATCCTTTGCCAATTATAATCATAATGAGCAGCTATGGAAAATAATATCCTAATAGACTTTAGCATTGCAACTGGTGAGAAGGTCTCATCATAATCAACCCCTTGAGTTTGAGTGCAACCTTTTGCTACAAGTCTAGCTTTATAGTATCCAAGTTCCATTCATATATTTTCTTCTTGAAAACACTCGCTTACTTCCAACTATCTTGGGTAAGAGGTGTTCAACCAAGTCCCCATAGTGCATGGTTGTCATACAGGATTGCATCTCAACGTTCTGTCTTCAAGCCATTTTGTCACATCCAATTGGACATCTGCATCATGATATGGTGGTTGGTTGTCCTGGGTCGCTCTCCAGAACTTTCATTGGAATCTACCACTAGCTCGCATCTACGAAATCCATAGCTTTTAGGTGCGATACTAATCTACTGGATCTGCGCACGTTTTAGAATTGATGCACCCACTTGATCCTTCACTCAACATCCTCATGTGATGCTAGTTGTCAACCAAACGTGTATCGATTTGGGTTCTTTGATCTCCTCAGGATCCACATTCTACGCTAGCTCTTCCGTAAGGACTTCAGCTTCCTAAGAACTCAGCCTTCTTGCAACAAACTCCTTTTGTTCTATTCATCATAGACCAAAATAATCTCTGGGATAGCCATGCAGATACACTTAGTGGAACGACTTTCTAGCTTTGTTTAGGTGGGAATATTACATAAGCCTCACCCACCCCATACCTTTAAATTTACAGTGATGTAACCCTCCATGCCCTATTTCAAAAGTGTCGTTTCCACTTTCTTGGTTGGGGCCATATTCAAATACGGCCGCAGCAGAGCAAAATGCGAACCCCAAAATGATAGAGCAGTGAGCTGCTGTTGGACAAAAGAACCAATGAGCCAAGATCAGAAAACCTCTAAGTCCCACACGGTATCACAACAACTGCTGAAAGCCTCATCAGTAGTTTGACAAGTGCTGAAGACTTCAACAGCTGAAGATCAAGTGCTGAAGACCTTAACAGCTGAAGAACCAAAGTGCTGAAGTACAACAGCTGAAGAACACAAGTGCTGAAGCTGAAAGACCAAAGTACTGAAGTACAACAGCTGAAGAGTTCACAAGTGCTGAAGATCAACAACTGATGTACAAAGTCTGAAGACAAAGACTGAAGACATCAGCTGATGATATCTACTGAAGTCATCAGATGATGAACGCCTGAAGGTCAAAGTCTGAAGATCAAGTACTGAAGCCTCAGTAGTTTGTCACAACTGCTGAAGAGTACTTCTTCAGTAGTTGTGATATCAGTAGTTTTATTTTCTTTGTTTCAGTAGTTTTGTAAAACGACTGAAGAGCTTGTTCTTCAGTCGTTGTAGTTTCAGTAGTTTTATATTTTGTACTTAACTTGCTGATATGTTCTCAGTAGTTGTGAACATTTCAGTAGTTTGTTAAGAATTAGTTATTTCTGTATTGGATCTGCCAGTTGTCACTTTCCGTGATAACAGCAGTGACTGTTGCACTCTATATAAGGAGTGACAACCTATTGTAATGATTGAATGATGAGGAATTGAATGGAATGAATGATTGATTCGATTAGAAATATTCTACATCTATAAACATTCCTAGAAATCAGAAATACATACTCTCCCTATAACGTATGCGATCTTAATGCTTACAATATCGTTGCTTGCTACAATTTGTCTAATTCGTGTTTGTATTCCGCTGCTTTATATTCTGATACATCAAACTTGTGATCACTGATCCTGTCAAATGGTATCAGAGCAGGTTAATCATTGATCGATCTAATAATTGATCATTGAAACTGCTATTCAAGATCCAAGTTTGATTGAATTAGCTTTTGTTTTTGCAAGAAACGGTTATAGAGATTGAATTTTTCTGTATTTCTGCTCATTCATCCTGAGATCTTTTTCTTGGTTCTCATTGAGTTTGTTGTGGTTTGTCTAAAACTTTTTTAAAACTTGAACTAAACTGTTTTTGAACTGAAAATGACCACTCCCTCCAATGATCCTCACAATACTGGTTCCTCAACCAAGCCTCCTATGCTGGTTAGGAATGAGTATAACATATGGCAAAGACGTATGCTCCATCACCTGTCTGTTAACAGCGCAGGGTGTTGGACATCAGTGGTACATGGTCCACACAAGCCTATGGTGAATAACCCGGAAACCAATCAAATGGTTCCGAAGAGGAGGGAGCAATACTCAGATGAGGATAAAAAGTTGCTTGAGATTGATGCAAAAGCCCATGGAATTCTGGCCATGGCTTTGCCCAATGAAATCTATTCTGGGCTAATGCATCATGAAACTGCCCATGACCTCTGGATTGCTTTGAAAGAACAATTTGGAGGAACAGATGAGGTCTTGGCAAATAATAGAGAAATTCTTGCCCAACAATATGAGACATTCTCTCATAGAAAGGGTGAGACACTGACTCAACAATATGAGCGGTTTTCTTGTTTGATCTCTGAACTAAAAATGGTCAAACTTGAATACACCAATATCAGATGAATAACAGATTTCTCAGATCACTGCCTGAGAGATGGGACACATATACTATTGTCCTACGCTCCAGTGCAAGTTTGGACAAACTATCTCTCACCCAACTCCATGGGAAATTGCTCACTTTTGAGAGAGAGATAGAACAGAAGAGAAAGCTGTCTTCATCTGGAAAGCTCACTGAAGACTTTATACAAGGCAACACTGCCTTGGTGGGTCATGAGTCAGAATATGCTTCATCTGAATGCCAGTATGATGAGCATATTAATTTCTCTTCGAGCACTTCTAATTCTGCATTTGTAAGTGTTGATGGTCAGTTTACTGGAGGTAATAATGACAATTTATGTTTCATTATGGATGATCTCAAGGGGATTGCTGATGATGACTTAGAAGAGATGGATATTTTGAGCCAAATGGCCTTGATAAATATCAGATCTCAGAAGTTCTACAAAAGAACTGGAAGAAAATTCCCAGGACTCTCTGGCAAAACCAAAGTTGGTTTTGACAAGAGCAAGTTGAGGTGTCACAAATGCCAACGGCTTGGACACTTTGCAAGAGAGTGTAGATCAACTGGATCAAACTCTACTGCACCCTTTGTGACTTTTCCTGGCAACAGTCAACAAAAGAGGGCAACATCCTGTCACATCTAGTCATCATCCTCAACAACAATCTCCGGCATATTTTGTTCCTCAGGGTCAAATGCCTTATCAGTACCCTTGTTATTACATGCCACAGTCAAGTCAAGTTCAAGTTCCTATGACACCACAACCTCATGCATTACCAGAACCTCAGCCTTCCCTATCTCATCAACAACCTTCATCTCAACAACACAGCTTCTTCACCCCAGGAGTTGTTGACTGGAGCAGTTTACCAGATGACTTGTCTGGTCATGATCAACTGTTCTCAGGTGCTGGTCAACATGGTGGTGACAGTCCCTTTGGGAATCTAGCTCTTATGGCTTTGGAGTCTGCTGATACTTCATCTTCCAATGCCTCTACACCTCAGGTATCACAGGTATCCTCTGAGGCAAAAGCCAAATTATGTTCTGAACATGCATAGCAGCATTTGCTTCCATTAGAGAAGCAAATGTAGCTTTAATTAATAAGAACATTGAGCTAGAACAAGTAATTTCCAAAAACAAAGCTGAGTTTGAGTTTGTGCTCAAAGATAAAATGATGAGGTTTATAAACTGAATTGCAAAATAATTGATGATAAGGCTAGAGAAGATGTACTTTTAGAGAAGTACAAAGATCTCAAAGAAACCCTTGCAGTTACCCAGGTCGAGTGTGATAGATGGGTACAATCATGCAAAGGTTTTGAAATGCTTCTTAGTAAGCAATCTGCTTCAAATGTGAAGTTTGGAATTGGTTACAATCACACTGCTCCACCTACAGATTTTACCCCAAGAGCAGAGGTAGAATCTGATGGTGAGAGTGATAACCAATCCATCAAGTCATGTGATCTACCTTCTGATACAGCACAATCAGAAGTAGCAGTCAGTATCAAGTCCTCTTTGAACCTATCAGCTGATGTTGATGGTCCAAATGCTGACATTCACATGATCAATAAGTTGATCAACTCAGGAGTCAATCCTGAAGGTCCTGAAAGGACTGGAGAGCAGGATTCAACTCCTGAAGTTCAAACTTCACTGCTGTCAGTACTGAAGAGAAGAAAACTGGCAGTAGAAAGAGTTTGAAGACTACTAAAGATGCTGTCAAGAAAGCAACCAATGCTTCCAAAGCATTGAAGAACAAGTCTTCACCATCTTTAGTTGATGATCAACCTAAGATGAAGAAGAAACCATGTGAAGTATGTGGTTTGTTCAATCATCTTACAGATGATTGTTGGTACAAAAGAGGTTCCAAACTCAAACAAAAGGAAAAATTAATGAGAAAATGGTAAAAATGAAAACTGAGTTTGAGACCACATTTGTATCAGCAACATCAAATCCTGTAACCCTTAAGTCCTTAAAGCAATCCAAAAAGGAAGGAGTTAAACAGGTGACAGCTGAGGGTGCTCAAAAGAAGAAGGGCAACATAGGACCTTATCTAACTCCACTAGCAATGTGTCTGATGAGCTGAAAGCTTTATCACAAAATCAGACACAGCTGGTGATGATGGTACAACATCTGTTGGGTAGAGTTAACCAACTAGATTCTCCTATGTTGAAACCACAGAAAAGGAGGTCTAAGCCAAAGGACTCCTCTTCTGCACCATCTTCTTCCTCTCAGGCTGTTGTTACAAATAAACATGCTAGTTTACCATCTATTGATGAGACCAGGCCCAAAACCAAAAAGGTTTGGGTCTCTAAAACTAACTGATTGTTTATTATTGCAGGGTTCTTCAACATGCCAAAATAGCATCTGGTATGTAGACAGTGGGGGATCCATGCACATGACTGGGAACATCTCTCTTCTTCATGACTACTCTCAAGGAAAGAAGGGATTTGTCTCTTTTGGCAATGATGCTAGGGGTTACATCATCGGTAAGGGCTTTGTCTCCAATGGAGAAATCAAATTTGATGATGTTAATCATGTGGAAAATCTCAAGTACAACCTCTTGAGTGTCAGTCAAATGTGTGATAAAGGCCATGTTGCCCTTTTCACAAGTCAAAACTGTAGGATTCTGTCATCCAAAGTTTTGCCCTTGATTGACAAGGTGTTGGATGATCACACTCTCCTGAAAGCCAACAGGACAGGAAGAGTGTATGCCTTAGATCTCTCTAAGAAGATAGATCTCAAAGGCAATCCTTGCCTATTTTCCAAAGCCTCTTTTCAAGAATCTAAACTATGGCACAGGAGGCTTGGTCATGTTAATCTCAAAAACATGAATCAGCTTAGCCACAATAGTTTAGTCAGAGGCTTACCAATAAAGGAGTTCCACTGTGATGAAACTGCACTGCTTGTTTAAAAGGAAAACAGCACAAGGTCTCATTTCCTCCTATTGAAGTGTCCAAGTCCACTGCCTGCTTGCAATTACTGCATATGGATCTATTTGGTCCTGTGAGAGTAATGAGCATGGCAAAGAAGAAATACTGTCTGGTAATTGTGGATGATTACTCCAGATTTGTATGGACTTTCTTTCTACATTCAAAGGATGAGGCTGCTCAGAAGATTATCCACTTTGTGCTGTACATTGAGAAGCAGTATTCCCTTCCAGTCAAGTGTATTAGGAGTGATAATGGAACTGAGTTCAGAAATCATACACTTGATGACTTCTATCTCTCAAAGGGAATCAAAAGGCAGTTCAGCATTCCAAGGACTCCGGAACAAAATGGAGTAGTGGAGAGAAAGAACAGGACCCTCATTGAAGCTGCAAGGTCCATGCTGGCTGACTCAGGTTTGCCATTGACCTTTTGGGCCGAAGCTGTCAACACAGCTTGTTATGTGCAAAATAGAGTTTTAGTAAATCAGAGGTTGATGAAGACTCCATATGAAGTTCTCCATCATTTGGCTCCTCTGATTTCATTTTTCAAAGCATTTGGGTGTCCCTGTTTTATTCTCAACACAAAGGATCAACTCCACAAATTTGATCCTAAGGTGGATGCAGGATACTTTGTTGGTTATTCATCTACTTGCAAGGCATACAGAGTCTTCAACTGCAGAACAAAGATGGTTGAAGAAACTCTACATGTTAAGTTTAATGAATCTCCAAAGGACAAGATTCCACAAAGTCCTGTGGAGTTATTTGATTTGGACATACTGCAATATGTTCCTATCAAACTCCTGCTGTTGCTCCTGTCAACAGTTCACCACCTGGTGGTACTGCTGATGATGATGATTGCAGTACTCACCTCTTCAGGTTTAGTGATCAGCTGCCTGATTCAACTAGACCTGATGTTCCTGTAGCGCCAGTAGCACCATCCACAACAAATGCTGATGAGATTTCTTCGAATTCAACTTCCTTTGAATTACCATCCACTGATTGGTTTCAAGGAAATGATTCACCATCACCATCTGTTGCTGCTGAACCGGCTACAAACACTTGCACAGATCTCATGTGTATCAAGATCTGAAGAATCACCCCATGTCTCAAATCATTGGTGATATCACTGCTGGAGTATCAACAAGAAGTCAATTGTCAAATTTCTGCTTCTATGCTCTCTTCATCAGTCAGCAAGAGCCAAAGAATTATCACATTGCTTTAAAGGACAATGGATGGGTTGATGCCATGCAGCTTGAGCTTCTTCAGTTCAAGAAACAGCAAGTGTGGGAACTGGTTCCTCTACCTCCAGGTAAGTGTGCAATAGGCACTAAATGGGTGTTTAGGAACAAAACTGATGAAAATGGGCTTATTGTTAAGAACAAGGCCAGACTGGTTGTTCAGGGTTTTGCACAAGAAGAAGGTATTGATTATGATGAAACCTTTGCCCCTGTAGCCAGACTGGAAGCAATTCGATTGTTTTTAGCTTATGCTGCTTATCAAAAACTTAAAGTCTTTCAAATGGATGTCAAAAGTGCATTTTTGTATGGAAAAGTTAAAGAAGAGGTTTATGTATGTCAACCTCCAGGCTTTGAGGACACAAACATCCTAATTGGGTGTATAAGCTTGATAAAGCTCTTTATGGGTTAAAACAAGCTCCCAGAGCCTGGTATGAGACATTATCAAACTTTCTTCTGGAAAACAATTTCACTAGAGGCTCCATAGACAAGACTTTATTTATTAAGAAAGCTGGGCAGCATAATCTACTTGTTCAAATTTATGTAGATGATATCATTTTTGCATCCTCTGATCCAAAGTTGTGTGATGCCTTTACAAAGTTGATGCAACAGAAGTTTGAAATGAGTGCCATGGGAGAATTACAGTTCTTTCTGGGGTTGCAAATCAAACAAAAGGCTGATGGAATTTTTATTCATCAATCCAAATATACAAAAGATCTTTTGCAAAAGTTTGATTTACAAAACTGTAAGCCCTGTTCTACTCCCATGAGCAGCACCACACAACTGGACTCAGATCAGAAAGGTAAAGTGGTTGATGAAACACTTTACAGATGTATGATTGGGTCCTTGATGTATTTAACAGCTTCTAGACCAGATATTATGTTTGCTACATGTGTTTGTGCTAGATTTCAGGCTGCACCTAAAGAGTCTCATCTGATTGCAGTCAAGAGGATCTTTAGATATCTGCAAGGCACTCCATCTCTAGGTTTATGGTATTCTACCAGACATTCTGGTAAATTAGTTGCTTTTTCTGACAGTGACTATGCAGGGTGTAAGTTGACCAGGAAATCAACTTCTGGTGGATGTCAATTCCTAGGCAACTGCTTGATTTCTTGGCAGAGCAAGAAACAGACCTCAGTTGCTACATCCACTGCGGAAGCAGAGTACATTGCTGCTGCAAGCTGTACATCTCAGGTACTCTGGCTTCAAAACCAACTTTTGGATTATGGCATTACAGAGACTAAGACTCCATTGTTAATGGATAGTGCTTCAGCTCTTTGCATTGTCAAAAATCCAGTCCAGCACTCTAGGACCAAACATATAGAGATCAGACATCATTTTATAAGGGATTGTTTTGAAAAAGGTCTGATTGATCCTAAGTTTGTGCCCAGTGCTGATGAGCTTGCAGACATTTTTACTAAGCCTTTGGATAGTTCAACTTTCCAAAACCTGGTGTTAAGGCTTGGTATGCTGCAGCTAGAATAGGTGACAACTACTGATGATCTCAGTAATTCATATTGATGATCATGAGTGCCTGTCACATATAAGTACTGATGAGCTCTTTTAACCTCAGTAGTTTTTATAACTACTGAAGGCTAAAAGTTCTCACAAGTACTGAAGTACTTCATCTGCTCTAAACTACTGAAGTAGTTACAACTACTGATGCAGTCATAACTACTGCAATCAGTAAAAACAGATAAGTACTGATGTCCTATGAAACAACTGAAATCAGCCATAAAGACTGATGAATGTGTTGAGGACAGTTTGAAACAGCTGAAAAGCTAAGAATTGACGAAAACAGCTGAAGAGAACTTTCTCCTCAGTCGTTTGTACCACTGCTGTTTCATTTTAAACAACTGAAGCAAAACCACGTCTTCAGCAGTTTTATAACTACTGATGACCAATACCAAGTCTTCAGTTGTTTACAACAGCTGATGACAAAACCACTGTCTTCAGTAGTTTCATAACTACTGATGACAAACACCATGTCCTCAGTTGTTTCAATCACCTGAAGTCAAAACCACGGTCTTCAGTAGTTTTCTAAACTACTGATGCCTAACACCACGCGACTTCAGCTGTTTCAACGTCTGAAAGGATAATACCATGTCAACGGTCGTTTAAAACTACTGATGACTAACACCACATCCTTCAGTCGTTTCCTCACCCGTACCCTATAAATACCCTTAACCTGAGCTCTCCATGCTTTATCTTCTTCAAACCTAACGTTCCTCTCCAAAAAAATTCCATGGCGTCTATGCAAATTAAACCGCGACACAACTGTGTTGCCTACCTCACAAAATCGCCGATCTGGACTAAGTTCGATACTGCTATCGATCTTATGGTTCAGTCCCAATACAACAAGGCATTCCTTCTGAACCCCGTTTTACATACCGAATCCTTGAACCATTTTGGATGAACGTTAATGTTACTACTGAGGAGAGCAACACACAATCCCTCCGGTCAGTCGTCAACACAAAGAAGTAGTGATTACTCCTGCAACAATCCGTAAAATTCTTCAACTGAGTGATGCTACCTCTCCTGCTGGATATCCGAAGGGCACCATAGATCTATCATTTGCTCAGCATGGATATCAAGGTGATCTCAGTGCCACCACCATCATGAAGAAACACTTTAATGACGCTGAGCGCCTGATTTTTCACATGGTCAATGTATGTTTGGCCCCTAAGACATCGTCTTGGGATCAAATGTCCACCAAATGGCAGCAGGTAATGTATTCTATCCTTGAGCAACAACCACTGAACTTTTCAGAATTAATATTTTCAGAGCTCAAAGATATGGCTCAAAAACTAACTGCCAACCGTTGGATACTCTATCCACGGTTCATAATGGCCA
The DNA here is from genome assembly GCA_025506515.1 of Flaveria trinervia. Classification (NCBI taxonomy): domain Eukaryota; kingdom Viridiplantae; phylum Streptophyta; class Magnoliopsida; order Asterales; family Asteraceae; genus Flaveria; species Flaveria trinervia. Next base: position 28,801,417 of record CM046441.1, read on the forward strand.
TTATAATAGACCAGCTTAATGCTGAGGGACTTGTTGGCTTGGGAGTCCCTGCTACGGCTGTTTTGCCAGAAGTATACTCCCGGCACAACTCCGACCGGACACTCAAACTGGCTGCCAAGCTGCGAAAACCCACGCAGCTGGAACCCACAGCCACCACCTCCAAATCCAATGTCCCCACCAAACCCACCAAAAGAAACCCAAAATGGCTACTCAGGGAATTGAGTCCCCTGAGGATGCTCCTGCACAACAAACGCAGGATATATCCACTAGTCCAAACCCCCTAGTGGATACCATGACTCCTCCAGCCACAGCCGCTCAGGCTTCCTCTCAACAGGAGCCTGCAGCAACCCAAGGGGCACCTACTTATCTGGGATCTTCCTCACTTGAGGAGATTGCCATTGAAGAGCACCATCCACCCCAGGTGCACACTGCTTCTACCCCCTACCCCAAACAACCGCCCCTCACAGCCCAACTTTAATAGTTGCTCAAGTGCTGACTCAATTGCACTCCTCACCCCCTCCCCAGAAACCACTTATTACTGGGAATACCTCTACAATTGAGGGGGAGGAACACAGTGCACCTGAGAACCCACAGCACAGGGGTTTCCCAATTCTATCTCCTGGTGTAGAGAAGGAGCTTAGAATATCTAGTGAGGCTGCCACCTCCTCTGACTCAGCACATGACCAGAGTGAGGCTGGTAACATTGCTAAGACCTCCCTAGAGGCAACAGCTGATGATGGACATTGTCCTGAGGCTGGAAGTCCCCAGTACCAAGCACAAGGGGCACATGCACCAACTGGTCTACACCCAGTGCATGTAAATCCTGCTCTAAGCAGGAGGTCAGGTGATTCAGTATCAACTGATGATGACCTGAGCTTCTTCTTCGATGTAGTTGCTCAAAACACCATTCTAGAGGATGAGGTTAGCAGACTCAAAGAGCTGCTGGCCAAGATGTCTCAGGATGCAAGTCCATCTGCCACCCTCATACACCCACAGATGGCACCTTCCCTTGAAGGTTTCCCAATACAGAGCCACCCCAAAATCAACCACCTGCCTCTGCTTCAGGCCCTACTTCTCAGGAACAGAACCCTCCTGAGCAAATAGGTGCTGCACTCAAAAATTCCCTCCCTCTCATCACCCCCTAATCACTGATATAGTGATCAAAGCCCTTGATGAGAGGCTTTCCTCAACATTACAGCCCTTGGTTGATGCTGCTGTCCACAAGACTCTTTCTGCGGTCTCAACCCCTTCCTCCAATGCAACCAAAAAGGGGGAGAGTCCTGCAGTGAAAGAACAGAAGAGGAAAGATCCGAGGAAAAGAAGGAAGCGAAGCAAGCCCAAAGGAAGAAAGAAGCAACCAATGCTCACCTACAAGCGAAAGAAAGGTGCTGATGAGCACATTGCTGAAGATAAAGCCTTGGAGCTACTGATAAAAGAGGCTGATGCCGAACACAGTAGATCAATGGACAACATCATTGATCAGCTGTTCAGGCAAGGTCATGACACCAACAAACTTGACTCTGAGATTCGACGACTAGAGATTGAAGAAATCCAGAATAGATGGGCAAGTTATGAAGTGTTAGAAAGAGAAAGGCTAGAAATCATGATAAGATTTATTGCAAAATATCTTGGAAGATCAATGATTGAGATCAAAGCTTGGTCCAGGACAGTATCTTGGCAATCACCACCAAGATCTGTTCGTCTGAAGCATACACTAAGGGGCTTGTTATTGAAGCTTTGAATGAAGTGGGTGCTGGGAGCAGGACTGAGCTAGCAAAGCAATCAAAAGCCACACTCACCTCAAGGATGCTAGCACAGCCTGTCAACATTCCCACACCAAAACCACCCAAAACACAACCCACCAAACCAACTCCCTTACCCTCAAAACCCATAGCCGATGATATACCCTTGAAGAAGAAGAGAAGGATATTGAGGCTAGAAGAAGATGAAGAAGATGATGAAGACAGGCTGCCGCTATCAGCTGTGATTCAGTTGCCTAAGGCCACAAGTCACTCCTCAGCAATTACTCCTGAAGTCCAGAGACAAATGGTTAAAGTGAAGCTAGAAGAAGAAGAGCTTCATAAACAGCATGATGAGGAATTGCTGAAGAGAGTTGACAAAGCTTATGCAGCCACATCTTCCATCATCAATATGAAGGAGCAAGCCCTCAGACTTTACACTCTCAGGCATACCTTTCAATATCAAAAGGAAAGAGTGAGGATTTGGCCTGATCCCAGGGTCTCTCACAGAATTCATAAGAACAATATACCTCGGAGATACATTGGCCAGGTGAAAAAGATCGTAGATGAAGTGATCTCTCTGGTCTTTGTAGTTTCACCCTGGGAAATCCTAGAAGACTTCAAGAAGGCCTACAAAGCTAATCTAACCCCTCAGAAGATGCTGGAAAACAAATAGTGAAAAAGGGGTTAGTTTACAAGAGGCTTGAGGAAGTCAGGAAAAATGAGCTCCAGTTGTTCCTAGAGGGTAATCACCCGGATGAGTTTGCTTACAGAATAATAACAACTGTGGAGCTAAAGAATGGGAAACAGGCCAAATACCTGTCTGAGTATTATGGCCGGAATCATTGTTTGAAGGAGGTGCTGAAGAGCTAACCATGGAGGAACAAATCACCTTCCTTGAGGCCTACACAAGAGAGTCGTACAGACTCATTATGGGGAAGTGAATCTCATGAATGGGATAACAACTCTGTGTCCAGTTCCCCAAAACAGAGTTCCCATTCATACTCTGCCAAACAAATATTAGGTTCTTCCCAGGCCGGAGCGTACATGGGTCATCTTCTCTACTGATCAAGAAGGAAAAACCAACATTTTTGCCATCAATAAGTGGGAGTATAAATAAGTTAGAGGTTTTGGCTGCATTGGTTCAGGGGGAGTTTGTTGGACCAAAAGAACCAATGAGCCAAGATCAGAAAACCTCTAAGTCCCACACGGTATCACAACAACTGCTGAAAGCCTCATCAGTAGTTTGACAAGTGCTGAAGACTTCAACAGCTGAAGATCAAGTGCTGAAGACCTTAACAGCTGAAGAACCAAAGTGCTGAAGTACAACAGCTGAAGAACACAAGTGCTGAAGCTGAAAGACCAAAGTACTGAAGTACAACAGCTGAAGAGTTCACAAGTGCTGAAGATCAACAACTGATGTACAAAGTCTGAAGACAAAGACTGAAGACATCAGCTGATGATATCTACTGAAGTCATCAGCTGATGAAACGCCTGAAGGTCAAAGTCTGAAGATCAAGTACTGAAGCCTCAGTAGTTTGTCACAACTGCTGAAGAGTACTTCTTCAGTAGTTGTGATATCAGTAGTTTTATTTTCTTTGTTTCAGTAGTTTTGTAAAACGACTGAAGAGCTTGTTCTTCAGTCGTTGTAGTTTCAGTAGTTTTATATTTTGTACTTAACTTGCTGATATGTTCTCAGTAGTTGTGAACATTTCAGTAGTTTGTTAAGAATTAGTTATTTCTGTATTGGATCTGCCATTGTCACTTTCCGTGATAACAGCAGTGACTGTTGCTCTATATAAGGAGTGACAACCTATTGTAATGATTGATAAATGAAATTGAATGAATGAGATTGATTCGATTAGAAATATTCTTCATCTATAAACATTCCCAGAAATCAGAAATACATACTCTCCCTATAACTGTATGCGATCTTAATGCTCACATATTTGTTAGCTTGCTACAATTTGTCTAATTCGTGTTTGTATTCCGCTGCTTTATTTCTGATACATCAAACTGTGATCACTGATCCTGTCAGCTTCTAGCCACATAGATCGAACCATATCTCTGAGTTTCGATTTCTCCTCTCGAACACACCATTAGTTATGGTGTTCAGGAGGAGATGTTTGTGAGACATACCCACTTCTAAGATGATCTCTAAAGCATCACTTAGGTTTCACCTCCTCTATCGGTGCGGAGAATTTTATTTTCCTTGTTGATTGAGTTTCAACTTCATTTTGGAGATTTTGGAACATTTCAAAAGCTTCATCTTTTGTCTTAACAAGAACCATAACCATATGACTATAGCAGTCGTAAAGTAATGAAGTAGCTTTCATGGTACCTAGTCATTGGTTGAAAGGAACAAATACATCCGAATGTATGATGCCTAACAAATCTTTTGCCCTCTCGGACTTGCACTAAAGGTGCCCTTAGTCTTTTACCTTTCAACATATCACATACATCGAATGATCCATATTCAATTTGCTTTTAAAAGACAGTTCTTTTGAAGTTTTTTATGCCGCTTCTTTTTTTATATACAAGACGGCAGATGCCAAAGTATAGGTACACTCGCATCCAATTGAGTTTCTTAGTGGTGGTTTGGTACAATGAGCTATCATATAAGTGTTTTCATGAACACAATTCATAAATACCATTATGGGAGAGCTTTAAAATAAAACGGCCATTTAAAGAAACTGAATCTCATCTCAATAATGACAAAACATAACCATATTGTCTTAATTGGGCAACAAAATAATGTTCCTAGTCAAACTAGAGCATACAAAATATTATTCAAAATTGCTTCCAAACCATTTGGAAGCTTCAAGATGTAGTCCCCTCGGCCTTCAACTTGAACCTTTGCCCCATTCCCCATGTAGAGGCTAACATCCCCTTTCTTGAAGTCCTTACTTCTTTTGAACCCCTATAATAAGTTTCAAATGTGAGTTCCACATCCGGTATCCAATACCCATGTGTTAGAGGATATTAAATTTAGATCAACATGGATCATGAAAACTGTACCTGAGGTTTGCCCGACATCCCTCTTTGCTTGCAACTCTTTGAGATGGACTGGGCAATTTCTTGCCAATGTCCAATCTCCCCACACTTAAAGCATGGTCATTTGAAGCAACCTTTTGCTTCTTCTCCGCTGGTTTTGGTGGTGGCGCTCTTACCACTCCCTTTCCCTTTCCCCTAATGTGCCCCTTAACCTTGGCAACATTTGCCTTGGGTGTGGGGTGAGGCCTCTTCTTGTTCCCACCTTCATTAATGGTGAGAATGGGTAAAACCCTTTTACCCATGGCCGCCTCGGCAGTTTTGAGCATAGAGTGAAGCTCACTTATGCTCTTGTCCCACTCGTTCATGTTATAGTTCATGACAAAGTTGTCAAACCTTTTTGACAAAGAGTTGAGGATCAAATCCGTAGCCAACTCTTTCGAGATGGGACATTCAGCCTTTCGAGGCGGTCGATGTGGCTTTTCATCTTAAGTACATAAGATGAAACATATTGGGTGTCGTCCATACGACACGCATGGAGTGCTCGAACCGTTTCGAAGTGCTCAACCCGTGCTTGTTGTTGGAACGTTTCCTTCAATTGGGTTATCATGTCGTATGCTCCATGATGTTCATACTCCTTTTGGAGATCTGGAGTCATACTTGCCAACATGAGGCAAGACACTTGGACCGAGTCCTCAGTGTATTTTACCCAATTATTATAGGGCTCCTCATCATCCTCACTAGGTTGATCGGGAATCGGATCGTCTAATATGTATGATCGTTTCTCTTGCTTGAGAACAATTCTCAAGTTTCGAAACCAATCAATAAAGTTATTATGGTTTAGATGCTTCTTTTGGAGAATGGTCCTTAATGATAGTGAGTGAGCGGTCGGGATTTCATTGTTATCATTATTGTTGGTGGCCATCTACAAAATACAACAAAGTTCAATTTTAGTAATTTCGATGTTGTTCATATTTTAATAATTAAAACCCCTTTAAGTGTCTTATACAATTTTTAAATCTAGAATCCAACGTTCATTTAAATAGTGGTTAGGTGACCTTTATCCCTTATTTAAATTAACAAGGTAGTCAACGTTTTGACAATTGCAACCCTTTGCAACTTTTAGGGTATGGGATCGACTTTAAACATCATATGTATAGTCGGCATGTTTATCCCATCAACACCTTTGTAAACCATATTGTAGGTGATCCATTTAACATGGTTTGTAAATCAAGTTACCCTACTTGCACACACATGTGAGTTTTCCAACATAAGTGGTTAGGTGACCTTTATCCCATAAATACCTTATATTTAGCCTATGGTTCACTTTTAATAAGACCTTTTTTATTAAAAGCATTATTTCTTTTAATAACCTTTTATTAACCACTTAATGATAAAACCATCAAAATTTTAGCTTGTTAAGTTTGTTAATGAGTTTGTAATGCATATCCAAATATCAACCAAACAATCAAACAACAAACATCCAAACAAGCATAAACATACAACATGGGTGCATAACCATAGCCACTAAGTTGACCACACTTGTTTGCCATCACAAGTGTTGTCATAAGGTCTTTCCTAAGGGTGAAGATGACACATCAAGATGTGTCCATGAACTCCCACTTGAATCCACATCCAAATGCTTCAAGTGTCCATGTCTTTTGTGTCCTTCTTTGAGTCTTCATCTTGTGCATTTTTTTTTACAAAAATCATATCCTAATACATTTTTCTAATAAACGAAATGCACCTATATATTTATTACAAAACCAAATGAATAAATAAATTACAACCCAAGATACAAAACACAAATTACAACCCTTTCAAGAAACAAACCAACATGACATACAACAATCAACCAAAAACCAACACATGAGGCCAGGGCTATGTTATGCACCATAAATGAAACACATTCAACATCCAAGAACAACAAAGAATCTCTTATTTCAGCCCTAAAGTTTCAGCCAACATAAACTAAAACTTTAAGGTTGTCCAAACAAAACAATCAACCATTTGATGTAAATATTTCAAGGTTTAAACCAAAGGATGCAAGATTAACCTTGAAATATAAGGGATTCATAAATCCACAACAAAGCAGCCCCTAATGGGTTGAAAAAGTCCACGAAAACTAATTTTTCAAGACCCTTTGAAGCACATATTCCTCATAACCGGCTGTAGATGCCATTGTTGGGTTTTGTCACATGTAAAACACTTAGTTTAACCATTTAACTATCAAAACACAGTGGAATAAGAGGTTTAACATATGGTTTATAATCTGAAAATTTTTGCCATATTAAACCACCAACAAAACCCAAGAATGAGGATCGAAATATATATGAAATAGTATGCTATCAAACAAGACATAACAACCATAGGGTGTTTATAGATACAACCTTTTGTACTAAAGTTGTAGATGTATGAGATGAATGTGGAGATGTTGTTGAATGTCCAGCCCTCAAGGGAGAGAACCTCAAGTTGTGATACCCATAAGCTTTTCCAAACACCTAGCTTGTTAGGAAGCTCAACACCAAAACCTCTACAAATGTTCCTTCCAAAACCCAATTTTCAGCCTTGTCTTGGGCTTCAAATCCATTTCAGCTATGTCTTGAGAGAATTCTTGCAAGTGTTGTGTGTGAGAAAAATGTGTTAATGATGGAAGAGTGTAGTAGTGGGAAAAGCTTGCAAAAGCCAAGAAAAAGGCTGGTCCACATGCCCCCTTTGGGCGGCCGAAAACCCATTCTCAAATGGTTTTTTCCCCCATTTTAGTTTTATAAAATATACACTCTTAACCCTTAATTTTATAAAATTAAAACCTCTTTTAATTTATAAAAATAACACACTTTTATTGTTATTATTTACCAACTTAAATAATGAAACAAATAATTTCTCATGAACAAATTATCCACATAATGTTGTTCTTTTACAAAAGCAACGTTTTAGAAAAACTAAATTTCTAAATTGGTGTCGGTATTATTTTGTTTGATCCTATCAACAAATAAATGGTATTGGTGTTTGTATAGCTTGTTATTAGGTATGACCCGACTTGGATCATGACGTACTAACCACATCAATCTTGTATGTGTCTTGGGCATATGAGGTCCAACATGTTTATGAAATATATGTTTACAAATGTGTATATTAAGTAAAACTAGCATGTGACTATATTAATTTTATTAAGTAAGGGTTTAAGTGACCATGACACATTATACATATATCGATTAGGGATACACATATTAGTAGTAACTGAGTGTTATGCCACAATGCAGCTGAAATCATTTTAGCATACATGAACAGGATGAATTAGTGTATACCTATTACTTAGTTTAGGCCTTATCAATAAATAAGACAACTATAAATCAAGTTGTCTTAATAATTATTTATATTGAACATGTTGTTTTGATTTTATATGTAAGCACCTGTTTCTAGACAACCTCATAATTGGATTCAAATATCGAAAACACAAGTATTGCATTGTGAAAAAGATTTGGATGTAGTATTGGAAGTACAACCAAATGGAATGGTGAAAACTGAACAAGTGCTTTGGAACTCAAATGACAAGAAGGCTAGAGAGGCTATACATTAGTGTTGGATCTAGAAAGGCTGGTGCAACCAAAACCAAGTCACTTAGAAGATTTTGGTACAACAAATAAAGGACTTTCGAAGCCAAGTGTGGAACTTCCGAAGGAAAAAGGAGATCTTCCAAAGACAAAGTGTAAAGCTTACTTCCGAAGGAAAAGTTCCAACTTCCAAAGACAAAGAACCTACTTCCGAAGTTCAAGACTTAGAAAGAAAGATCTGAAGTCAACTTTCGAAGTATAGAAGTCCTTAAGCCTCGGAAGTATAGAAGCCTCTTCCGAAGTATAAGTGGGTTCGGAAGAACTTGTTCTTCCGAAGCCAACTTACCTTTGGAAAACACTGCTATTATCCTGTGGACATAAGTATGGCCTTCCTGACACTCCGCTGCAAATCTTTGAGATACTGCATGGCGTTTTCTCAAAAGCCATGTAGTTGACCATACTTTAATCCACTGTTTACCTTTTATGTTAGTACAGTTGCCATCTTTAGTTGGTGACAAAAGGTAAGTCATGGACATGTCATGATTACCATATCTAAAATAATACTTTATCTAAGATACCTTAACTTTAGCATTGTAGTATATGCTTTAGTCTTAGGTTTCCAGCTGGTATCAAAGTATATCCGGCTGTAGGATCTAGTATATATAGTCTCTCATTGTAACTCATATATCATGCTTGTAAGAGTCTTGTAATATCTTGAGTTGAGAAATAATATATACAAGTGCCTTGAAATTTATTTCTGTGTGTTCATTCACTACTTATTATATTATTATCAACTCTTGTGAAAGACTTTACTTCATCTGAATTGAGTGTGTCTATAAGTGAGTTTGCGAGAAATCCAAGTGTTTCTATGACAAACCCAATCCTGCAATTGGTATCAGAGCTTTTTAGGCTCTTGATTGTGAGATCTTACCATCCTAATCAACCTGTTTTTTACTCCTCCTTATATCTCACTCAATGGCCCTCAACAAATCTGAAGTAGAGATGGGGACGGTGACCAAAGCACCCATCATCACCCCTGAAAACTTTAGGTCCTGGAGCAGAAGAATGGAGGGCTTCATCAGATATCAAGACAGCAAAATGTGGCAATCCATTGTCAATGGCCCGTATAAGCCAAAAGTAACTGGTGGAAACGGTGCCATGATCGAGAAAGCTGTTGAAGATTATTCTGATGAAGACAGGAAGAATCTTGACATTGACAGCAATGGTATGACTGTTCTCATGACTGCAATTCCAAACTCTATTATGGTGGGGCTTGAGCACTACAAGTCTGGCAAAGAACTGTTTGATGCACTTGCTCAAATGTACTCAAGCTCAAATGACTCCAAGAAGGACTCACTGAAGCAGCAGTTCGAGAACTTCACCCATGTTGCTGGAGAGATTCTTAGCCAGTAATATTTTAGGTACATGGATCTCATTTCTTCCCTTTAATCTATGGGAATTGCTCATGAACTCAGAGACCTTACAAGAAAGTTCATGAGTGCATTACCCAATGAGTGGACATTTTACTGTGTCTCTGTCAATAGAACAGAAAATCTGAATACACTCACCATGACTGAACTCTATGGGATCCTTGATGGATACCGTTTGGAAATGGAAAGTAAGAGGGGTCATCAGACAAGCAGACCCTTGACTCTTCCTGCTAGCAACGCCTTAATGGTTGCTGAAGGCTCAGGAATGTCCCAGCCTCAACAATACCTGACTTACACCCAACAACCATCTTGTTCTTCTAGACATACATCACATTTCCTGAGACTCCAAGGTCTCAACAAGCTTAGCAAAGCTCCTTTCAGGACAGCTGTGCTTTTGTCTCAGGAAATGGACACTTAAGTGATTATTAATACTTCTTTGATGATCTAGAGTGTTTTAGCCCGGATGACGTGGAATACGTGGACATAGTCCAACAAATGGCTCTTCTAACCTACAGAGCAAAGAAGTTCTTTAAGAGAACTGGAAGGCAATTTCCCCAGAACCCAATCAACAGCAAATTTGGGTTTGACAAAACCAAGGCCAAATGTTACAACTGTAACCAACTTGGTCATTTTGCAAGGGAATGCAAGGCTCCCAAGTCCAACCCGAGAACCCCACAGGCCTCCACACATCCATCCACACCAAAGCCCACCGGAAAGTCAACTGAAACAGCTGCAATGGCTCAAGAAGTTGACTGGAGCTTCATGATACAGGATGTGACTCCTGCTCAAGCACTCATGCCCGGAACAGATGAAAATAAGGTATATGTACATCTTTGTACTCCTGCCTGTATTGCTAAGGTTAAATTGTATTAGGACTACAATATGGAGATTAAATGATATTGAGTCTTTAAATGTTTTGAAATCTGACTTTAAAAGGGCTGAATTTGATTACCAAAGAAGAGCAAAACTTTCAAGCCATTCTTGCATCATCCTCTCACTCAAAACTTTGTTACCAAAACAAAGGAGGGTTAGGAACCAATGAAATTGCTCCACCACACTCTTATGAGTCTATAAGACAACGAAGGTGTGGTATTGAAGAGCAAGAGGTTCCATCTGCTTACCCACCTTCTCATGAGTCAAAGAATGATACAACTATGGAGACCATCACCAGGTAATTGCCCTCCTCTACCAATGATGATCAAACCCTGACCACCGAACCCAGAAGAAGCAGAGCTAAGGCAGCTAGAAAAACTGCCAAGAAAGTAGCTGAGTCCAAGCTAAAGATAGACCCAAAGCAAAAGGGTATATTAATCTCAGCTGGATTCCAGGTGGTTGGAAACTCTAATTCAGGAAAGGGGAGTAGTACCAGCACTCCTGTCCTACCAAAGGATCAGAAGTTAAGGGAAAAGTTGCTGACAAAGATAAAAAGAACAAGAAACAGCAATCTTTAAATCCCTAAAAGGTTAACATTGCATGCATAATGTGTGGTCTGCAAAACCACATGGCCAAAGATTGTTATTACAATCCTGCCAGCACACATTATGCAAATAATGTTAAAAGGGAAGGAGTCAGGGAAGGTTTCTCTTTTGGACCATATCAAATGGTTCAAGTGATGAAAAAAGGAAAGCTTGTTTCTGAAGCAAGACTGCTTTCGGAAGAAAATTCTTCTTCCGAAAGGAAAATGCTTCAGAAGCTAAAGCTGTCAAGACTCAGAAGAACATAAGAGTCCCCTTGAAACCATCCTAGAAGAAGACTGCTTCGGAAGAAAAGGTGGTGAAGGCTTCTTCCGAAAAGAAAGAAGCTTCGGAAGAATGCCAAGTTACAAATGCTTCAACAAGCTCATCCTCCATGATCAACCAAGGGATGGAATGGAAGATCAAGGAAGATGCTGTAGCCGAAACCTCTTCTTCAACGACATCCATTGAACCCCCATGCATAAATTTTGGTTCAATTATGTCCTTATCTTTGGAAGAACCCAAGACCAAGAAAGCTTGGGTTTCCAATCAAAACTAATCATCTCATCTTATGTGCATGGACATCCATTTGACAAGAATAACAACATTTGGATTGTAGACAGTGGATGCTCCAGGCACATGACAGGGAACAGATCTCTCCTTCAACAATTTCAACATTATGATGGAGGTCCTGTCCAGTTTGGAGGTGAGGCCGGAGGATATATTTCTGGCAGAGGGTATATCCAATGGTATGTTAACAGTTGAAAAAGTTAACTTTGTCAAACAACTTGAACATAATCTGTTAAGTGTTCTCAATTCTGTGATCAAAAGCACCAAATGCTTTTCACAAAACATGAGTGCATTATCCTCAAACCAGGGATGACAATTCCTCTGGAATTGGTGCTTCTTAGATCTCCCAGGAAAGGGGATATGTACAAGCTTGATATGAACAATGCTTCCCCAATGGGTGAAGTATCATGCTTTCTTTCCAAAGCTGATAGTGATGAGTCAACACTGTGGCATAAACGTATGTGTCATGTAAATTTTAAGACAATGAATAAATTGGCTAAAAATAACTTGGTACATGGTTTGCCTAAAAAGGAGTTTTTCTGCAAAGACATTGTGTTGCATGCCTGAAAGGGAAACACACAGGACATCTCCTCATAAATCCAAATGTGTTAACTCTATCACTACTCCATTGCACTTATTGCACATGGATCTTTTTGGTTCCACAAGTATAATGAGCATTGGAAGGAAATCATATTGCCTTGTGATAGTTGATGATTTTACAAGATTCACATGGGTATTCTTTTTAAGAACTAAAAATGAAACTATTGAAATATTAAAATCTTTTATTCTTAAAATAGAAAATCAAATTGATCACAAGGTTAAAACTATTTGAAATGATCAAGGGACTAAGTTTAAGAACTTCGTTCTTGACTCATTCTGTAACTCAAAAAGGATTGCCAGATAATATAGTGCTCCCAGAACTCCTCAACAAAACGGTGTTGCTGAGAGGAGGAATAGGACACTTATTGAGGCTGCTCGAACTATGTTAGATGATTCAAAGCTACCTCTAACATTCTGGGCAGAGGCAGTCAGCATTGCATGCTATGTGCAAAATAGAGTTCTTGTAGTTAAGCCCCATGGAAAACCCCTTATGAGCTATGGAACAAGAGGCCACCGTCATTGGCTTTTTAAGGTCCTTTGGCAGTAGGTGTACCATACTTAACACAAAGGAAAATTTAGCAAAATTTGCTGAAAAGTCGGATGATGCTATCTTTGTTGGATACTCTTCTAGCTCCAAAGCTTACAGAGTATACAACATAAGAATCAACAATTTGAGGAGTCATCCAATATAGTTGTTAATGAGCACACTCCTTGTGTTAGGGGGAATGGACCTGATCACATCTTTGATTTAGAATTGTTTCCAAACTATTCTAAACCCTCTTGTGAGAATGTTTCAGTTGGAATAGGTGCTCAAAATGATGCTGATGCTGCTGCTAATGATCAACTATTTGAGCTTCCCAGGCCTAGACCAAATTCTCCAAGTGTTGCAATACATCAAGCTTCCACTATTCACAGATCCGATAGTTTAACTATATCAAGGAATAGTGAAGCTTCAATAAGTGAGTCACCTACTGAGCCTCAAAACTCATTAGGTGATCCATTACAACACCAGGCAGAAGGAGGTAGTACTTTGAAGGAACAAGCAACTGTTAATACTACTTCATAGCCAACTATTGATGATGTTTCTCATTCATTCAATTAATCCTCATTGAATGACTTTGAAACAGCAGCTGGACAAGTGTTCTAGTTCCTGAGCAGAATATGTCAAACCTGGATCTATCTTGCAACTGGAAGTGATTCCTCGTCTTAGGATTCACAACACTCATCCAACTGAGAACATCATAGGGAATGTCTCTAAGGGTATGAGAACAAGAGGACAGACTCATCAAATGAATGTCTGTTTGTACTCATGCTTTCTATCTCAGATGGAACCCAAGAAGGTAGAAGATGACAGTAGCTGGATTGAATCGATGCAAGAAGAGCTACTTCAATTCAAGAGACAGAAGGTATGGAACCTATGTCCTCTACCATCTGGTCAAGTACCTATAGGCACCAAATGGGTTTTCAGATTCAAGAGAGATGATAGAGGCTTGATCATCAAGAATAAGGCAAGACTTGTGGTTCAAGGATACACTCAAGAGGAAGGAATCGATTATACTGATGTCTTTGCACCAGTTGCAAGACTTGAGGCAGTTAGGATATTCCTTGCTTATGCTGCATCCAAGGACTTCACAGTATACCAACTTGATGTCAAGTGTGCTTTTCTATATGGGTATATAAATAGGGAAGTCTATGTATGCCAAACTCCAGGATTTGAAGATCCATAGCATCCCAACTATGTGTGCAAATTGGATAAAGCTCTATATGGGCTGCACCAAGCACCTAGGCTGTGGTATGAGACTCTATCTCAGTTTCTTCTAAAGAATGGCTATACTAGAGGTACCATCGACAAGACTCTCTTCATCAGAAAGTCTGGAAAGGAAATTTTGCTCGTACAAGTCTATGTTGATGACATCATATTTGGTTCCTCAAATGACCAAATGTGCAAGGACTTTGAGAGCATTATGAAGAAGAAGTTTGAGATGAGCTCTATGGGAAAAATGGACATTTTCCTTGGAATTCAGGTAAAGCAACTGAAGGAAGGGTTCTTCATTAATCAATCTAAATATGTCTCTAACATCTAAGAAAGATTTGAGATGAAGGATTGCAAGCCTGTCAAGACACCCATACCCAGAAACCATAATCTTTGTCCTGACCTTGAGGGGGAGGATACTGATCAACATTAGTATAGGGCAACTATTGGTTCTCTGATGTATCTAACAGCCAATAGACCTGATATCATGTTTGCTACTTGCATTTGTGCAAGATATTAGGCTGCTCCTAAGGTGTCTCACCTAGCTGCTGTTAAGAGAATCCTCAGATACCTCAAAGGAGCACCTAAACTAGGTCTTTGGTATCCCAGAAACAAGGATTTCAATCTTTATGGATACTTTGACAGTGACTATGGAGGCTGCAATATTGACAAGAAATCAACATCAGGAGGATGTCTATTTCTTGGTGGAAGGATCATCTCATGGCAATGCAAGAAACAATCCTGTGTTCCACATCAACTGCTGAAGCTGAATACATTGCTGCTGCTAGCTGCTGTGCTCAACTGCTATGGATTCAAAATCAGATGTTAGACTATGGATTTAACTTTATGAGTACTCCTATCCATATTGACAACAATAGTGCTATCTCCATTACTGAAAATCCGGTGAAGCACTCCAAGACTAAGCACATTGACATCAGGTATCATTTCATTAGAGACATTCGTGAGAAAAATCTAATCAAGTTAATCAAAGTTGATTCAAATGAACAATATGTTGATCTGTTTACCAAAGCTTTTGATGAACAAAGGTTTAAGTATCTTATAACAGCTATTGGGATGATAAACATTGATTAATCTGATCTCTTTTGAAAACCTTTTTAATATGTAAGTCTTGTGTCAATACAATTTAAGCCCTGTTACAAGAAATTCTCTCTGAAAATTTCTAAGTGTAAATTCCTTCCGAAGAGAAATTAACCTTTAGAAGACATTCTCATATCTTCCAAAGCAAAATTTCTCAAAGGATAACTTTCTTCTCGGAAATTTTTTTGGCCTTGGAAGAAGCGATTGATTGTATATCAAATCTACTTCTGAAACTTTCTTCACAGGTGGGGCAACATCATTATAACCCAACCCAGACCTTTTCTTTGATTCAATATGAGAATTTAGTAATTTCTCATATTGTTGAGATGATAATTGAAACTTCTGAAGTTTCATTTCAGTTGAAACATGATCAGCCATGGATTTTGTTAAGGAAGTGGTCAGATGCTCAACTTGGGCTTTTAGGCTATAGTTTTTAGAAACAAATTTTTCTAAATCCTTTTGAAAAGAGTTAATTTTGATTTGATACAATTTATGTTCTCTAACATGCGATTCTATCAAAATCATAGTTTCTTTTACTTTGTCAGCCAACTGTTGAGCATGGACTTTGTAACATTCAACTTCCTCAACACATGTTGATGAACACAACCTTTCTTTTACCTCTCTGGGCATTGAAGGAACTTTGTGTTCCATATAAGCCATCAATGCTTGATTCTCTTCCAAGATTTCTTTTTCGTACATACTCCAGTCACACATTCCATTTTGAAGTATGATCAGCCCTGACTCTTTTGAATTGCTTGGTCCAGCTGGTTCATTGGTGGCTGGTGGGAATGTATTGATCAGTTGAGATTGTCTGTGCAGAGATCTTTAAGAGTTTCATTGTTGATGAGGTTCAGTCTGATGTTGCTGATGCTGTTGATGCCGTCTCATCTCTGTATATGACTGTTGATTGCATTCTCTAGAGAAATGTCCATAGAGATTGCACTTGAAGCATCTTACATTTGATTTGTCAACACCAATCTTTGATGTTTTACTGGCTGCTGCCAAGTTCTTGTTTGTCTGAGATATTGCTTTGCTCTATAAGCAATCATTGCCATCTACCATTATAGGTTCATTTCTTCCACTACATCAGGATGTAGTTCTACTAAGTCTTGTTTGCAGATATTTGCTGAAGTTAGAGAGCTTCCTAGATATGCTTGAAAACTAGAACTAAAAGCTGCAAAGGCTGCTTTTTGTTCTTCAGAATCCAATATCACAGTGATTGGTTCTGACTGATTGTTTGAATGTGAAGACTTAACTGTTGCTGCAGTTGTATCTTTTCTCTCAGCAGTTCGTCCTTCATCCTTTTGATTTTTATATTGAGATGATTTCTTTGAGGGTTTAGAAGCATGAAAGCTAACTTCCTCCTCATTATCACTCCAAGCACAAGAGCTATCACTTTCATTATTTGAAATAAATGCACTTCCAACATTATTTGTTTCTTTGAAGTGATAGGGTGAGACATGTGTTCTCACACTCTTGTTTCTTGATTTTTCATCCATTTCAAGAGCTTCCACTTTTGCAACCAGAGTATCTAGACCAGTTGACTTCAGATCTATTGTGTTCTTGAACATGGATATTGTTTGATTCCAACTTTCTGGCAAAGTGTGGAGCATTTTCTTGTTTAATTCCTCATTGGTATATTTCAACTCCAAATATTCATCTCAGTTACCAACTGCATGAGTCTATGAAGTTGTTAAGGAATTGATTCACCCTCAATATGATGAAATGTTTCATATTGTGATCTGAGGGTGTCTCTCCTTATGCTTCTAATCTTATCACTCCCTTCACAGAGAGTATGAAGGATCTTCCACAAGGAGTTTGCTGTTTTGTAGTTCTCACACCTGATCAATATCTCTTCAGGTAAAGCTATACTAAGCAAACTGTATGCTTTGATATCAACTTTGACCTTTTTGACATCATCAGGTGATAGATCTTTGGTACTGATTGGTTGATTTTTGTCTTTATAATCCAGCCCAAGGGTGGGTGGAATATAAGGACCTTCAGTGATAGAGACCCATAAGTCAGAATCAGTATAGTTTACATGATTCATAAACTTGATTTTCCATGACTTGAAGTCTGCTTTTGTTTCCAACTTCAATGGTTGGTAAGATGTTCCACTGAAGTTGCTCATGATGTAAATTGATGAGAATGATCAACTAGATCAGCTATTCAATTGATTTGAATATAGATACAAGTTAATCTAATTGAATGCTGTTGAACCACAAAAAAGTTTCACACAAAATTCTTTAAAGAAAAACAGTAGATCTAATACAGCAAAAACTGAAAAATCTACAGGATTCAAAGCAATTAAACACAACTAACACTAATAGATCAACTGATCTAAATCAATGAGCACTTGGCTCTGATACCACCTGTGAATCCAGGATCGCAATCAGGAATTATCAGTATCGGTTGATGGCAAGTCATCGTTTACGGAATCAACGTTAATTTGGTTTAATTGTTTGTAATAACTTTAATTATAAATAAATATTCAAGAACACACTAGCAGAAACACAATAATGAATAAGATGTATTTCATTAAAATATGTTAATGATTACAAAATAATGAATGAATAATATCAAAGTTTGTTATGATGTGACGGCTGCTAGGGTTTGGTTGAGAGACGGTGATTGTCATATTGCTATTGCTGTTGCTGTTTAATCAATCGTCTAAAAAACCGTCTCTGAGTTGAAACCTAGGATCCATATATATAGACAATGATGTTTCTGTAATAGGAAACACCAGATCTCTTGGGATTTGATTTGTGTCAGTTAAGGAATCATCGGATTTCTTAGGATTCGCATAACTGCCTTGTTGACTTGTAACACTTGCATTATACAAGTGTTTGGACTCCGCAGGAATAGTGTCTTCCGTAGGCGTTTGTTCTTCCGTAGAAGTCTTTCTCTTCTGTGGGAATCTTGTTCTTTGGTAGAAAACTTGTACTTCCGAAGCAAACTTGTTCTTTAGTTCTACTTGTTCATCCGCAGAAGATCTTTGGATGTAATGTTACTTGTAAGAAACATATGTATGGAAGAAAAAAATGTTCATCCGTAGATGTTTCTTACACTTGGTCAATATCATAAATTGACCGAGACTAATGTTTGTACCTACAATTATCCACAACACACATATATGGGTTAGCATATATAATTAATGCATGCATAATAAATGACAATTACAAATATTCATTACAAGAATTGATTAAAGTTCTAAGCCTATACAAATTGATCTAGACCTATAAGTCCTAGACTAGTATTCCATAAGGAAGTGGACATAGGTACCATTTGGTTTTGATGACAAGCCCTCTATCATCCTTTTTATTCCTAAAAACCCATTTGGTTCCTATAGTAGTCTTCCCACAAGGAAGTGGACATAGGTACCAGACCTTCTACCTTTTGAATTAAAGCAACTCCTCTTGCACGACTTCAACCTAACTTCCATCCTTCAGAGACTCATTAATTTTCTTAGGCTCTATCTAAGATAAGAAACAAGAGTGAAGACAATCATTTGCATCATGGGTTTGTCCTCTTGTTCTTACCCTTGAGTCAACATCTCCAATGATGTTTGAGGTAGGTTAAGACTTGTGGATCCTTAGCTGAGGGATCACAACAACTTGCTAAGAGAGATCTAAATTAGAAAAATTTAAACCTGGCATTGATGTTTCTCCCACCTTATCAGCACACTTATCAAGTGAGACTTGATCTATTGAGTGTGTGACATCATTGATCTTGTCTTCAATGGAGTAGTTGTCAGCATCAAGAAATTCTTGATCACTATCACCACCACCATGGTCTTCTACATTTGATGCTTCTTTATCTGGTTGTTGAGCCTCTGAGCTTGAATTTGAAGGCAACTCAGTTGTATCAGCTGAATTGGTCATTGAGTGCCGATGGAAGCTTCATTTCAAGAATTAGTTACAACTAGAGCTAAAGTTTTATAGCTTGAAGGTCTTGTCAGCTCAAATCTTGGATTAGGATCACCTATTGGTGGAATATCTGTAAACCTTGAAACATTCTCACAAGATTTGTTAAAACAGTTGGTAACTAAATCAAGATCAAATAGCCAATCAGGAAGAGAACTAGTTACACTAGATGTGTGTTCATTGAAAGTCACATTGGCTAACTCTTCAACAATCCTAGTTCTAAGATTGTATACTCTATAAGCCTTAGCTTGGGAAGAGTACCCAATGAAATGTACATTATCTGATTTCTCAACAAATTTGATAATTTGATCTATGGTATTCAAGATGGTGCAAGGACATCCAAATGACCTAAGAAAATCAATGAAAGGTTTCCTCTTGTGCCAAAGTTCATAAGGAGTCTTACCATGTGTCTTAACTACTAAAAATCTATTTTGCACATAGCAGGTAGTGTTGATTGCCTCTACCAAGAAGGTGATTGGCAGTTTAGAGTCAGACAACATAGTTCTTGTAGATTCAATAAGTGTCTTGTTTCTCCTCTTAGCAACACCATATTGCTGAGGCGTCCTGGGAGCACTACATTGTCTTGTAATACCCTTTTCATCACAAAATATATCAAGGATTTGGTTCTTGAAATCAGTTCCTTGATCACATCTTATGGTTTTGACCTGGTGATAAGATTGATTCTTAATCTTTAAGATGAAATTCATTAGAATCTCAGGAGTCTCATCCTTAGTTCTAAGGAAGAAGACCCAAGTGAATCTTGTGAAGTCATCTATGATCACTAAACCAATAAGAGGTCCTTCCTAGACTCATTACACTAGTAGGGTCAAAGAGATCCATATGTAGTAAGTGTAAGGGAGTAGTTATGGAGTTTCTTTCCTTTGGCTTGTGAGATACCTTGTGTTGCTTCCCTTTCAGGCATGCAACACAATGATCATCACTTGTAAACTCTTTCTTTGGCATTGTTGTTACCAAATCATTCTTAATTAGCTTATTCATGTTCTTAAAGTTTACATGGCACATTCTTTTATGCCAAAGAAAAGACTCATCACTATTTGCTTTAGACAGAAAGCATGAAACTTCTTTTGATGAAGATGTTTCTTGCAAATCCATCTTGTACATGCTCCCTTTCCTAGGGGCTCTAAGCAGAATATGCTCATGAGGAATGACCACCCCGGGCTTGAGAACAATGCACTCATGCTCAGTGAAGAGCATGTTATGAATCTGATCACAAAATTTAGATACACTCAAAAGATTGTATCCAAGTTCCTTAAGAAAGTTTACCTTTTCAATGCTGAGCTTACCATTTCTGACCTTGCCCCTTCTAGATATGTAACCACCTTCATCTCCTCCAAAAGCAATTGGCTCTCCATCTATTCTTTCAAAGTTTTGGAGTAGTGACCTATTGCCTGTCATGTGCCTGGAATAGCCACTATCAATGATCAAGACATTCTTGTTTGTCTTGAGTTGTTCCTGCATAAAAGAAATGCTTAGTTACATTTGGAAACTCAAGCCTTGCTTGTCTTAGGTTTGTCAAAAGATGTTAAAGGTAATGAAACAGTAATTGATCCTATAGTCATATTTTGAGGATCCTTTGTTGTTGTTGATGGAGAACTGTCAGTCACTTGGTCTTTCTTGAATTTCCACAC
Organism: Flaveria trinervia; assembly: GCA_025506515.1. Taxonomy (NCBI): domain Eukaryota; kingdom Viridiplantae; phylum Streptophyta; class Magnoliopsida; order Asterales; family Asteraceae; genus Flaveria; species Flaveria trinervia. The sequence continues at coordinate 28,822,178 of CM046441.1, forward strand.
CATCTTTGGAAGTTTAGACTTGACCTTCAATACTTCGGAAGTTTTACAAACTTTGGAAGTTTTACAAACTTCGGAAGTCTTACAAACTTCGGAAGTCTTACAAACTTCGGAAGTCTTACAAACTTCGGAAGTCTTACAAACTTCGGAAGTCTTACAAACTTCGGAAGTCTTACAAACTTCGGAAGTTTTACAAACTTCGGAAGTTTTGATTACTGGTCCTACGGAAGATCTTGCTATCATTGCAGCAGACTTTAGTGCTTCAGAAGTATTCGCTTCTTTTGAGACCATATTTTCTTCTGAAGGCAATTTTCCACTTGCCTTCATCTTTATTTTGGAGCTTCCAAAGGAAACAAATTTTCCTTCTGAAGTTTTTTCTTCTTGGAACTGTTAAAAGTCTATTCTTTGGTCACATGGAGAATGCTTCTTGGATTGTAGAAACAATCCTTAGTAACATAGTTCATTTTCTTCTTCCGAAGAGCCTTCCTTTGAGAACAAGACTGAACTTGATCACTTTCATTCTCCACCTTCTTCTTTGCAGATGTTGAGAAAGTTCGTTTTGGGTGAGAATTGCACTTGGAGCTGGATAGTTCAGGCTGTGTAGCAGTAGTACATAACTGATCTGCCTTCTTCTTGTTGTTGGAATGATTTGAACATGAACCAGAACTCTTGGTACTAGAGTTCAAGTTGATGTCTTCAGTCTTAACCACTTCAAACCCTGCAGAGATAAAGACTTAATTCTACTTAGAGTCAAAAGTGGCCTTGATCTCCTGAGCCTTCTTTGCTTTTCTCCTGCTCTTTTCTGATCAACTTCTTTCTCACAGACTTGGTCATCATAGGCTTCTTACTCTCCTCAGAAGGATAGTGACCCTTGTTATAATCCTCTTCTTCACTCTTCTTAGAGGCATTCTCTACTATCACTTCTTCATCCTCTTCAGTCAAGGGGTCTATGAGAGGAAGCTCATCTTCACAAGTTCCACACCTAGGAGATCTTACAGACAAGATTATGTGTGGAGGAGTTATCTCACTAGATCCACTCCCTGCTTATTCTAATCACAATTTTTTTCATGCAACGATGAGGATATAATGTTCTTGAAGATCTTTTATTCAAGAACACATTTTTCTACCGTAGCTTTGCTTATCATAAGCTTAGTCTGGCATTCAGTCAACTTGGTTATGAGATTTTTTGATGTGATCCCTGTAGTTGGTAAGTTCATGTATAAGAACTGAAATGGTTTTCTCTAAGTCCTTTATCTTTAACTTATAGTCATTTTTAGATCTTTTGAAATCAGATTTTAAGATATTCAAGGACTCAAGATCAGATCTCATCTATAAGTTGTAGGACTTGTATCTATTAATTTAAGAAATACATTCAGGTGTATAGAGATGTTCCAATACCTTTGTTTCATCATTTTCGGCCTTTAGTGCTTGGTTTGGAGATGCATCTTCTACTTGAAAACTCCAATCAAATCCTCCTTCTTCAACAACAACTGCAGCTTGCTGCTTTGGCTTCTCATTCTAGGTGGTTTTCTCATTGTACTTTGGTATGGTTTGTGATTGGCCACCATTTGTCCTTGGTGCCTTGCACTCCCTAGCAAAGTGACCCATTTTGGTATAGTTGTAACACTTAACTTTGCTTTTATCCAGCCTAAACATTCCACTAGCTGTATTGCTAGGAAACTTCCTTCATGTCCTCTAGTAGAACTTCTTGGCTCTAAGAGTGAGAAAAACCATTTGCTGGACTATCTCCATGTACTCTAGGTCTTCTAGATGGATACAATCAAGGTCTTCAAGGTGAATAGAAAGTTGCATGAGCTTTCATCAGAAGACACAAAGGCATGTGAAGAACTTGTCTCTTGGAATGGGGTTCCTTGAGTGTAGCTTTCTCTTGATGTCTCTAACAAGGTGATGAAAGGACCCTTTTATGAGTTGTTAGGGTAACATATAAGATGATGTTAAGGTTCTATGCTATCCCTTTCAGTCACATGCAGGGCTGAACTCATTTGATTGCTGGAGTTACTAGATGAACCTTGCATGTTCATCTCCATTTGGTATCCACTTAGAATACCATACAAATCAGTGTTCCTATTTTCATAATAATGTGTCCATTGCCTAGGAAGAGAGGACATGAACTTCCTTACAATGTTCCTATTTTCAAGAGTTACTCCAACATCCACTAGAATATCCACAATCTCAACATGCCTGAATTATTGTTAAGTCATGGTTTCACTTGTTTTAAAGGTGAAATTTTCAAACGGTTGCTTCAGGAGATCCTTCTTGTTCTTCTTGGCTTTAGTAGAACCCTCATACATTAATTTCAATGCATCCCATAGTTACTTAGCTGTTTTGCATTTCTTGAAATCTCTGTATACAGAGTTTGAAAAGTAGTCTGAAGGCTTGTCATGGCTTTTTGATCAATTTCTACTCTCTTTCTATCTTCATCACAGTAGTTAGCCACAACCTTTTGAATCATACCACCTTCAGTAGCTGAAGAGGTGCTTGGTATGTAAGGTCATGAGACAACAGATTCCCACATCCTAGAATCTTGAGACTTGATGAAACCTTCCATTCTTTGGCACCAAATGTCAAAATGTTCAAGAGTGATCAGTGGGGACTTTGTCGTAGTTCTAGTTTCCATGTCAGCTTTAGTGATAGCTACCATTTGAGATGTTAAGTATTTTGTGTGTAAGAGGGATCTTAAGTTTGTGAGATCTTACTATCAAGAGCCTGGAATGCTATGATACCAATTGTTGGACCGTTGGAGGGGGTTTGGTCACTTACAACACAACACATAATGAGGAGAGATTGATTATAGAACACTTAACAGATCAAATGGGGAACTAGAAACCAGTTACAATGATACTAAGAAACACAAGTAAATGAGAGACAAAACAAGAACAAAATACACAAGTGTTTGGTTTTCAAGAAGGTTGTATATTGCTCTCTAGTTCCTTACAAGTGTTACAAATCATATATTAAGATACAAAGGACCAAAGATACTTTATACTACATCCTACAACCGGCCATACTTTGAAGGCCAGCTGGATACATGATCTAGACAACAACAAAATCAATGTAGAGTCAAAAGGTAGATTGCCTTTGGACTAGTGACTATAAAATGCCATAGCTCACATCCTAATATATTACAAAAAGAATAAAAGTACATAAAGTAGAAAGAAACAAACTCAAGACCTCAATGTACATCTTACCAAAAGCACGGACCTTTTCATCAACTTAGGAAAGTTGGTGAGTCAAACAGAGTTACAACGGTAAGGTGGTTCAGCTTTATGGTAAAAGGTACATTAGATAAAGCATGTACTCAAAAGTCTTCAGAAGAAATCTATCTTCATAAACTGGCTTCGGAAGACTTTGTCTCTGAAGCTTCCGAAGACTTCATGTTTGGCTTCGGAAGATATTGGTCTTGTCTTCAGAAGATTTCACCCTTAGAATGTTTTCTAATGAAGAATGTGAAACTTCGAAAGCATTCTACTCCAGCACTTTGTGCATGCATGTAGGACAGACTGTTTGGATGTTTTGGATTGCATCGGCCTTATATGAAACCTTATAGCATTGCTTAGCTTGTACACACGATGAGGGAATTCAGCATCTTCAAATCCTTGAGCTTGCTTGACATACACATCATCTGTGATTGGTCCATACAAAAAGGCACCTTTGACGTCCATTTGGTACACCTTAAATTTCATATAACAAGAAGACATGAATTGTGTCAAGTCTTGCAACTGGAGAAAACACTTCGTCATAATCAATTCCTTCCTCTTTGGTTTAACCTTGTGCTACTAGCCTTGGTTTGTTTCGAACAACCATTCCTCAATCATCTGATTTGTTTCTGAACAACCATTATGTGCCAATGGAATTTTCTCCTCCTAGCAAATCCAAAAGCTTCCACACTTCCTATTAATAGAATTGTAGTAACTCTTCTTGCATAGCCTCAATCCAAATATGTCATGGAATACTTTAGTGATGTTTTTAGGAACAACTGGAGATAGAAAACATGTGTATAAGCAAATGTTTGCTTGCTTTGAATGACTTCTCAATGTTCTCTCATTCAAAGGACTAATAATCTATGATATAGGATGTTTCTTGTAAATATGAGATGTTGGAATCTCATCTTCTTGAACATTCACATCAAGATTAGTCTGGTACAAGTTGGATAGCTAATGCAACAGGTTTGAAGAATGTGGAGTGAAATTTGGAACTTGAGTTAGTGACTTAATAAAATAATCAAGCCTATCATTAACATCTACATCTCTAGATACAAATGAAGTTCTAGACTCTGGTTGTAGAATTTCTGGTCCATCATCAGAAATTAGTTGAGAAACATCTAAATTTTGAGAAATGGGATGTTGTTCTTGAGCTTGTTGATGATGAGATTCAGATTGAATACATGATCTTTAACAAATGAGAAGAATGGATAGTCTGGGCTTGAATCATCCATATCATCAGAGTCTGAATCATCACTAAGGATCCAAGCTCCCCTACCTGTTTCTGTTGGACCTTATATGCCCAAGACACATACAAGATTGATGTGGTTAGTACGTTATGATCCAAGTCAGGTCATACCCAATAAAAAGCTACACGAACACCAATTAGAATTTATTTGTTGATGAGATCATACAAATAAATACCGACACAATTTAGAAAATGGGTTTTTCTAAAATGTTGCTTTTGTAAAACAATAACATTATATGGATAATTTGTTCATGAGAAATTGTTTGTTTCATTATTTAACTTGGTTAAATAATAATAAATAAAAGTTTCTTATTTTTATAAAGTTAAAAGAGGTTTTAATTTTATAAAAATGAAGGGTAAGAGTGTAACATTTTATAAAAACAAAATGGGGGGAAAACCAAACTTAGTGGCTTGGTTTCGGCCACCAAAAGTTTTGTTTGGGACTCCCTTTTGTGTTGTTATTTGCAAGTCATTAACCACAAGGCTGCAGATTTTCGGATTTTTCAGCTCCAAGAAGGCTGAAATTTCGGTTTTGAAGGTCCCTTGGTGTAGAACTTTGGTGTGAAGCTTCCTAACTAGCTAGGTGTTTGAAGAGCTTGTGGGTATTACAAGCTTGAGGTCTTCTCCTTTGAAGGCTAGCAACTCAAAATCATCATCCCCTTCATCTATACATCTTCAACAACTCATACAAGAAAGGTTGTTTCTTTGTACTCCATATGGTTGTTATTTTGTTTTGATAGCACACTATTTCACATATGTTTATATGATCCTTATTCTTGGGTTTTGTTTATGTTTTAAATGGGCAAAATTTTCAGATTACTAACCATATCTTTAAACCATATATCCGTTGCGTTTTCAAGTTTAAATGGTTAAACTTAGTATTATACATGTGACAAAACCCATCAATGGCATCTAGAGTCAGTTTTGTGTGTGCTTCAAAAGGTCTTGAAAAATTAGTTTTCATGGACTTTTTCAACCCATTAGGGGATGTTTTTGGTTTTGGTTGATTGTTGTATGTCATGTTGGTTTGATCCTTGTAAGGGTTGTAATTTGTGTTTTGAATCTTGGAATGTAATTTATTTATTCATTTGGTTATGTAATAAATAGATTAGGTGCATTTCTTTTATTAGAAAAATTGTATTAGGATATGAATTTCGTAAAAGAAGATGCACAAGATGAAGACTTAAAGAAGGACACAAAAGACATGGACACTTGAAGCATTTGGATGTGGATTCAAGTGGGAGTTCATCGACACATTTTGATGTGTCATCTTCACCTTAGGAAAGACCTTATGACAACACTTGTGATAGAAAACAAGTGTGGTCAACTTAGTGGCTATGGTTATGCACCCATGGTTGTATGTTTGTGTTTGTTTGGATGTTTGTTGTTTGATTGTTTGGTTGATATTTGGATATGCATTACAAACTCATTAACAAACTTAACAAGCTGAAAATTTGATGGTTCTTTATCATTAAGTAGTTAATAAAAGGTTATTAAAAGGATTAATGGTTTTAATAAAAGAAGTTTTATTAAAAGTGAACCATAGGGTAACTTGTATTTGAAAGCATGCAAATATAAGGTACATAGAGTTTTCTAAACTAAGATTATGAAAACTTTAAATTCCTTTTATAAACAAGTTTAACACCATCCTTTTGCATAACACTTGAGTCATTTGGAAACTCTTAATAGGATAAAGGTCACCTAACCATTTTTGAGGGAACTTGTGACTTGAGGTGGGGATACCATATTTATAGAATAAAGGTCACCTAACCACTCATGTTGGAAAACTCACATGTGTGTGCAAGTAGGGTTACTTGATTTGCAAACCGTGTTAAATGGATCACCTACAATATGGTTTACAAAGGTGTTGATGGGATAAACATGCCGACTATACATATGATATTTAAAGTCGATCCCATACCCTAGAAGTTGCAAAGGGTTGCAATTGTCAAAACATTGACTACCTTGTTAATTTAAATAATGGGATGAAGGTCACATAACCACTATTTAAATGTAACGTTGGATTCTAGATTTTAATATTATGTAAGACACTTAAAAGGGGTTTTAATTATTAAAATATGAACAATATCGAAATTACTAAAATTGAACTTTGTTATATTTTGTAGATGGCTACCAACAATAATGATAACAATGAAATCCCGACCGCTCACTCACTATCACTAAGGACCATTCTCCAAAAGGAGCGTCTAAACCATAATAACTTCATTGATTGGTTTCCAAACTTGAGAATTGTTCTCAAGCAAGAGAAACGATCATACATATTAGACGATCCGATTCCCGATCAACCTAGTGAGGATGATGAGGAGGCCTATAATAATTGGGTGAAATACACTAATGACTCGGTCCAAGTGTCTTGCCTTATGTTGGCAAGTATGACTCCAGATCTCCAAAAGGAGTATGAACATCATGGAGTGTATGACATGATAACCCAGTTGAAGGAAATGTTCCAACAACAAGCACGGGTTGAGCGCTCGTAACGGTTCGAGCACTCCATGCGTGTCGTATGGACGACACCCAATCTATTTCATCTTATGTACTTAAGATGAAAAGCCACATCGAGCGCCTCAAAAGGCTGAACTGTCCCGTATCGAAAGAGTTGGCTATGGATTTGATCCTTAAATCTTTGTCAAAAAGGTTTGACAACTTTGTCATGCACTATAACATGAACGGATGGGACAAGAACATAAGTGAGCTTCATTCTATGCTCAAAAATGCCAAGGCGGCCATGGGTAAAAGAGTTTTACCCGTTCTCACCATCAATGAAGGTGGGAACAAGAAGAGGCCTCACCCCGCACCCAAGTCAAATGTTGCCAAGGGTAAAGGGCACGTTAAGGGAAAGGGAAAGGGAGTGGTAAGAGCGCCACCACCAAAACCAACGGAGAAGAAGCAAAAGGTTGCTTCAAATGACCCATGCTTTAAGTGTGGGGAGATTGGACATTGGGCAAGAAATTGCCCAGTCCATCTCAAAGAGTTGCAAGCAAAGAGGGATGCCGGGAAAACCTCAGGTACAATTTTCATGATTCCTATCGATCTTAATTTAATATCCTCTAACACATGGGTATGGATACCAGATGTGGAACTCATATTTGCAACTTATTGCAGGGGTTCAAAAGAAGTAAGGACTTCAAGAAAGGGGATGTAAGCCTCTACATGGGGAATGGGGCAAAGGTTCAAGTTGAAGGCCGAGGGGACTACATCTTGAAGCTTCCAAATGGTTTGGAAGTAATTTTAACAATATTTTGTATGCTCCTAGTTTGACTAGGAACATTATTTCTGTTGCCCAATTAAGACAATATGGTTATGTTTTGTCATTTATTGAGAATGAGATTCATGTTTCTTTGAATGGAACGTTTTATTTTAAAGCTATTCCCATTAATGGTATTTATGAACTGGTTCATGAAAACGCATTATATGATAGCTCATTGTACCAAACCACCACTAAGAAACTCAAATTGGATTTGAGTGATACCTATCTTTGGCATTGCCGTCTTGGTCATATAAACAAGAAGCGCATACAAACACTTCAAAAGAACGGTCTTTTAAAAGAAAATGAATATGATTCATTCGATGTATGTGAATCTTGTTTACAAGGTAAAATGACTAAGGCACCTTTTAGTGGCAAGTCCGAAAGAGCAAAAGATTTATTGGGCCTCATACATTCGGATGTATGTGGTCCTTTTAAGCCAATGACTAGGTACCATGAAAGATACTTCATTACCTTTATCGATGACTATAGTCGATATGGTTATGTGTACTTGTTAAGACACAAAGATGAAGCTTTTGAAATGTTCAAAATCTTCCAAAATGAAGTAGAAAATCAACTTAACAAGAAAATAAAAATTCTCCACACCGATAGAGGAGGTGAATACCTGAGTGATGCCTTAGAGATCATCTTAGAAGTTGTAGTATTGTCTCACAACTATCTCCACCTGGAACACCACAACCTAATGGCATGTCCGAGAGGAGAAATTGAACTCTATTAGATATGGTTCGATCTATGATGGCTAGAAGCTCACTGCCTCTATCATTTTGGGGTTTCGCTTTGCTCTCTGCGGCCCGTATTTTTAATATGGCCCCAACCTAGAAAGTGGAAATGACACCTTTTTAAATATGGCATGGAAGGGTTCCATCACTATCATATTTAAAGGTATGGGGTGGTGAGGCTTATGTTAAGACTCCCACCTCAAACAAGCTAGAAAGTCGTTCCAATAAGTGTATCTTCATTGGATATCCTAGAGATTCTATGGGATATTATTTCTATGATCCATTGGAACAAAAGGAGTTGTTGCCAAGAAGGCTGAGTTCTTAGAAGCTAAGTTCCTTACGAAAGGAACTAGCAATAGAACTGTGGATCTTGAGGAGGATCAAGAACCGAAAACCGATACACGTTTGGTTGAGTAAGACTGAATGTCCAAGTTCAAAGGAAAAGCAAGACAAAATGAAGGAAATCCCGTATGCATCTGTTATAGGATTCATCATGTATGCAATGATATGCACTAGACCGGACGTGTCATGCGCTTTGAGCATGACAAGCCGATACCAACAAAATCCAGGAAGCAGTCATTGGATGGCTGTTAAGAACATACTTAAGTACCTAAGGAGGACTAAAGATATGTTCCAAATCTATGGATCTCGTGAGGAGGAACTCGTAGTAAAGGGTTACATGGATGCGAGTTTCCAAACTGATCGGGATGATTCACGATCACAATCGGAGTACATTTTCATCTTGAATGGAGGGGCATTCTATTGGAAGAGCTCTAAGCAAGATGTGGTGGGATTATCAACTACAGAGTCGGAATACATTGCCGCTTCATTAGCAGCTCAGGAAGCTGCATGGTTAAAGAAGTTCATTGCCGACCTAGGGGTGGTCCCTTCCATTCAGGACCCCTTAGAAATTCTTTGTGATAACGAGGGTGCGATTGCTCAAATCAAGGAACCCCGTGCACATCAGAAGACTAGGCACATTGAATGAAGATTCAACTACATAAGGGATGAAGTTGAAAAGGGAAAGATATGTATTCGCAAAGTCCACACGGATCAAAACATTATGGATCCACTCACAAAGCTTCTTGAAAAGGAAAAGTATGAAAGTCATGCTTGTGCCATGGGGCTTCAATATTCAAGTGACTGGATTTGATCATTAATTTTTGTAATGAGATATTGTAACCCTTGATTATTTGAACGAATTATTCAGTTATAATGATTCAACTAATATTCCTATTTTGCATGTTTAAGATCCGTGAGTAAATTATTTACTCAGAATGTCTGTAGCTATTCATGCTTATGGGAACAAGTATGAAGGTAATGCTATTATGAACTTGGATTGGTAGATATTCATATAGATGAATATAGGGCAAAAGGTTGCTAGCAAAGTTCATAGATATTGTAGGATGCAAATATTGGACTGACCTGCATCTCAAATATTACTACATAGAATCTTCCTGATTAATCATTAGTAATTTTGAGTAACGGCGAACATCATTTGGTATCCTCTGACCTGAGATACATATTGGGTCTTGATACTTACCGAATATTATACTTTGACTCAGCTCTTCGCTGTTCTGAAACATGGCAGTACATAAGTCTGATTTCAGGTATTATATAAGGTAATTATGAGAGACGTATGTTATCAAGATGGGATTTGTCCCTCTTATTCGTTGTGGGTAAGATGTCTAAGGCCTGATAAAGTTAAATCAATGGAGAATGATCATTCTATGTCTCTAGGATTTAACATGACATCTGCGACAAAAGGATAGATGATTGTTTCACCTAAAACCTTTCAAGTATGGTACTTGAAGAGGATGATGTTATTGAATGGCACTTAGTCATACGTATTAAGGGTAGTAAACCGTTGTTAGGTGGTATTTACTGCTTGCATCAATTTTCTATGAATCTTGTGCAAGTGGGAGATTGTTGGACCTTATATGCCCAAGACACATACAAGATTGATGTGGTTAGTACGTTATGATCCAAGTTGGGTCATACCCAATAACAAGCTATACAAACACCAATTAGTATTTATTTGTTGATGAGATCATACAAATAAATACCGACACCAATTTAGAAAATGGGTTTTTCTAAAACGTTGCTTTTGTAAAAGAACAACATTATGTGGATAATTTGTTCATGAGAAATTGTTTGTTTCATTATTTAACTTGGTTAAATAATAACAAATAAAAGTTTGTTATTGTTATAAAATTAAAAGAGATTTTAATTTTATAAAAATGAAGGGTAAGAGTGTAACATTTTATAAATACAAAATGGGGGGAAAACCAAACTTAGTGGTTTGGTTTCGGCCGCCCAAAGTGTTGTTTGGGACTCCCTTTTGTCTTGTGGTTTGCAAGTAATTAACCACTAGAGCACTCTTCCATCATCTCACCTTTCTCTCACACACACTTAAGCAATAAAAGGCTCTCCACAAGGCTGCAGATTTTCGGATTTTTCAGCTCCAAGAAGGCCAAAATTTCGGTTTTGAAGGTGCCTTGGTGTAGAACTTTGGTGTGAAGCTTCCTAACTAGCTAGGTGTTTGAAGAGCTTGTGGATATTACAAGCTTGAGGTCTTCTCCTTTAAAGGCTAGAAACTCAAGAACATCATCCCCTTTATCTTATACATCTTCAACAACTCATACAAGAAAGGTTGTTTCTTTGTACTCCCTATGGTTGTTATTTTGTTTTGATAGCACACTATTTCACATATGTTTATATGATCCTTATTCTTGGGTTTTGTTTATGTTTAAAATGGTGAAAATTTTTAGACTACTAACCATATCTTTAAACCATATATCCGCTGCATTTTCAAGTTTAAATGGTTAAACTTGATATTATACATGTGACAATACCCATCAGTTTCTGTTGACACAAGAAGATTCAAACAAGTTAGAAATGAATGAGTTTGACAATGAATCTAAATCAAATAACCAAGATGGACCATTTGCAACCGATTGAAATGAATTTTCAAGGAATTTAACATTGAAAGTTTCAAAGATAACATTATTCTTAGAGTTATAAACTCTAAATGCTTTTGAAACTCACGAATATCCATGAAAAAAATCCAACATTAGATTTTGCATCAAATTTTACGAGCTGGTCATTTGAGCTTCGAATCAAAACTAGAAAACCAAAAGATTTAAGAAAATCTATGTTTGGTTTCTTGGCAAACGTCAACTCATAACAGAGTAGGCTTTAATATCATTCTTTACTTTCTTTAGATCATCACCATGTAGACCATCTTCTGGATGATAAGGCTCTTGTGAATCTTTGGTATACACAAAACCTCTATCAAGACCATCAAATGTAATAGGATTATATGGTCCTTTCTCAATTGATTTCCAAATATCAGTATCAATAGAGTTTAGATGGTGTTTCAATCTGAGACACCAGTTCTTGAAGTTATTTCTGTTCTTTAACTTAGGAACCTAGTTCAAGAATCTTCAAAACTTATGCATTTTAAGATTTGAGTTTAAGAAAATAAACTGTTTTTGTTGTTTTTACAATTTAAAATGAAACAAGAAATGACAATATTTTTGGATTTTAGCTTTTGAAAAATTTTCTAAGTTTTGAATGAAAAGTTTGAATTCTGATGCGCCTGAATAGTAGTAAAACATCCACTTTGACTTAGAAACACGTAAGAGAATGCTTAGTAAAATTCTAAAAATGTCCAAATGAAGATGCGCCTTAAAAGTGGTGAAATGCCAAAATAGTTGTGAAGCGTCCCAACAGTTGTCAAGCGCTTGGGAACTTAGTCAAAATTTATGAATTTCAACCTAAAGTGCCCAAACAATCTTCAAATGCCTAGAATTCTTAATTTTTAAAAGTGTCCAAACAGTGCTAAAACGTCCACAATGTGTCAAAATGTCGAAATCTGAAACGCCTAAACAGTGTTCATGTGTCTAAATAGTTGTTATGCGCCTACACTTAGGTGAATTTCAGATGATTTGAAATGCCTAGTTCATCATCTTCATAACAACTTGATCTTAACAAATTCTTTAAAACTTGATTTATTGATCTAAAAACTTTCAATAAAGTAGAATATACATCGTTAATCAATCCTCAATCATCAATTCTCTCAATTAACAACAATTAATTTGAACTTTTTTAGAATTTGAGGTCAAATATGAAGAATAGTTCCACACACAAATCTGATTAAAATTATGATCTGAATGTGTGAAATTACTCAATTGTGATCCAATTCATGTTTCTAATGATAAAACATAACTAAAATCAATAATTAATTGATCAATTGCTGTCAAATACATATTCAAGTGATTCACAGGGTCTCAAAAGTCAATTTTAAGCTCCAAATCACTTAACTGAAGGCTCTGATACCATTTGATATGTTGGACCCTAAAAGGATTATGCATGCCAGTTCAATGGGTGAGTTGATGGTTGCTTTGCTGGATTCCCACAAGTCCAAGAAGAAATGCGAATGAAGATCCTGCACAGAAGAAAAACAAGTATGGTCTTCCGCATTTGTCAATGTGGAAGACATAAAACAAATACAGACAAGTATTTGTTCTTCCGCATTAACAAATGCAAAAGACCAATCAATAATGCGGACAAGATTTTGTTCATCCGCATTTGCCAATGCGGATGACCAGACCAATGCGCAGAAGTATTGTTCATCTGCATTAACCAATGCGGATGACAAACATACTAATATGGATGATCAAGTGAAGAAATGCTGATGAAGTCAACTTATCTGCATTTGCCAATGTGGATGAACAAACAGAGATACGGATCCAGACTTAGACTAGTTCTGATGTAATAGGTCAGGGGTAGTTTAGTCATTTTGTAAATGGTATCTTGTCTGCCTATAAATAGAATAGATAACCTCGTACATGAGGTGACGGAATTTAGACAATAAGAATATTTGTATTCTCTAGGTGCATTATTACTTTTCTTGCTAAACCCTAGCAGTCATTGTAATCAATCACCTTTATTAATATATACAAAGCATTTATGAGTATTTCTTGTGCACTGAATGTTTCTTGATTGTATGATTCCGCCATTCAATCATTAACTCAGTCATTATATTCAATCCTTAATGAGAATCTCAATCTCACTAACCCAGTCAATTGGTATCAAAACTTTGGCTCTTGGTTCTTTTTCAGATCTACCAAAGGCCTGAATAAAACTTGATTGATCTGGTGATTGAGTTGCTAATAGAGTATTTCATCATCTCTAATTAGTAAACAACAGAAAATACTCCTGTCAACACGTTCTTACCAAAACATTCACATCAACGAGTTACTGTTCAAGCGATTTCTGTCAAGAACATAGCAACCGACTTCATTCCTGAAGCTGTGAACCGTTGAAATAGCAAAAAATCAACAACAAGAAACTCACTAAAGTAACAGATTTGATTCTGAAATCTGTTTGGATTGTTTGGACAAGTTGGACTAATTAATCTTAAAACTCACCTAATCTATATTTATACAAGCTAAACACCTTGATAAAAATGGATTCTCATAGTTTCTCAAAACTTGGCCATACACCTAAACCTCCTATGCTTAAACACAAATCAAAGTTTAAACAATGGAAAATCAGGTTTATGAATTACATTACACGTGTAGATCCTGATTTTTGGATCTCAATATGCAAGGGGCCACACATCCCTGTCACTCTATCTACAGATCAAGCTGCAATTTATAAAACTGCAAGGATACCCATTGAAGATCTAACTCTTGATGATGAGAATAACAAGAAAATCAAGATTGATCTGAAAGCTCACTCTATCCTAACTCAAGCACTCAAGATGGATGTGCTGAAAAGATTAGAGAAGTATGGTACTGCAAAAGCTATGTGGGATGCACTTAAAATTATGTGTGAGGGAAGTAGTGAAGTTGCAGAAATTAACAAGGATAAGCTTGTTAATCAGTACGAAACATTTCATCTCACCAAGGGGGAGTCCATATCCAAACAACTGCATAGATTTGTATAGTTGGTAAATGACTTGGAAATCATGGGAGTCACTTACAAAATCAAGGAATTAAACAAGAAAATGCTACATAACCTTCTTGAAAGCTGGAAACAGAATGTAACTATGCTAAAAATACTCTTGATCTCGAGAGATCTACTTTGGATATCATGATAGCCAAAATAGAAGCATTGGAACTTGATGAAAGAAGTAGAAATCTTGGTGGACCAAGAGTGATTGAGGCTTACAAATTTCCATCAGAATCTCAGTATGTGGAAAATGCCTTCATCACTAAGGAGGATGATTTTATCTCATCAAGAGATCAACTGAACACCATAGGGTTCATTGCAACTTCATCAACTAGTTATCCATCTACATCATCCCAAGCATCCAGAGTCACTGTTGCTCCTACAACCACTCCTGAAGACACAAGATCAGAAGAACAAAAGGCAACTTACAATGCCTTTGTTGCAAGCTTTCAAGCATATTTAGGAGGAAGACTCACTTCTACTCATCTGATCCAGGAAAAGCTAAAGGAAATGGATCCAGATGATGTGGAAGAAATGGATCTACAATGGAAAATGGCCATGATTGCTATGAGAGCAAAGAAATTCTTCAGAAAAGGCAGAAAGCTCAGCCTTAATGAAAATACAAAACTTGGATATGTTAAATCAAAAGTGAAATGCTTCAACTGTGGCATGGCTGGCCACTTCTCTAGAGAATTCAATGACCCCAAGAGAATCAACTTTCAAAGAAATTCTCAAGGACAGTTATCCTCACAGTCCAACTCAAGCGTTCACTCCAACAATCATCAGCAGCAGTATCATCATCCACAACAACATCAATCATATCAAAATCCACCTCAACTGACAAACCAAGCTCATGGAAGCAGTCAGTCATCTGCAATCCTCTCATGATAAAGCAATATAGGGTATGTGACTGGAGCATGTATGCAGAGGAAGTCAAGCCTCAATTTCAAAATCATGCACATATGGCTCACATCAACGATGGTCCATCTCCAATGCCTACTGAGGTAAAATCTAACCTTTGTAGTGAAAAATGTATTACTAAATTGCAAGGTTATAGAGAGCATAACCATAAACTGGTAGATAAAATTAAAGAAGAAAAGGTGAAGTCATAGATGATGAAAAGAGAGATAAAAGACTTTGAAATCAAAATCAAATCTCTTATCTCTGACATTGAGAAACTGCATGGTGAAAAGTACACTCTTGAAGTTGAGAATGAGCTACTTACTAAAAAGTTAGCTCAATCTAAGGCTGAACATACACTTACTGAAGTGAAACTTGAAAAGTTTCAAATGTCTTCAGTCAAGTTGCAAGAGATGCTTGATTCTCAAAAGGATCCAAAGGACATGTTGGGGATTGGGTATAAATCATATCCTCCACCATACAATGACAACTACACTGTCATGCCTGAATCTGTCTTGCTCAATGAGAAAATTGAAACTAAAACTATGGAACCAAAATCTATAGTAAAACAAGTGACCAATCCTCAAAACAAACCTGATGTTTGTATTGAAACAAATGAGGATAAAATCAAGTTAGGTCACCCAATCAAAATCAAAGAGTGTTCAAACAAGGCAGTGATTGTCATGAAACCCACAAGCCCCATAAAAACAATTGTTCCATTTATAAAATTCATACCTTCTGTTTTAAAAGGTAAAAAGAAGTATGTGAAGCCAGTGAAACCCACTGTTGAGAGCAGCTCTGATAATGAGATCATTGTAGGGTTGTTAGAACAAGATACATAGTTTAACCATTTAAACTTTGTAAAAACGCAGCAGAAATAAGCTTTATAACATAGTTTGTAAAAAAATATTTCGGGTTCCATCTTGATATTATAAAGACACAAACAAACCCAAGAACAAAGGACCTTTTATATGTGAATAAGACTAGCTATGAAAACACAAAGTCAAGCATTATGGACATCCATAAAGAGGCTGCCATAAACTACCTTTCAGCAGCAAAAGAGTCAAAATGGATGAAGATTTGCTCCAAGAAAACAACCAAGGAACCAACAAGAGGTCCTCTCAAGCTTGTATACCCAAAGCCTTGTAGCAAACACCTTCTTTCTAGGGAGAAGAACACCAAAAAAAACTTCTAAGACCCTCTAAATTTGCTTCTTCTGGCCGAGAGTTTGAGGGGAGAGAAGAGATTGCTTTTGTGTGTAAAATGATGAATGCATGTATGGAGACTTGCACACCTTTCTAATATGAGTTTTCAAGGCAAAGAAACTCATCCAATTGGACCATAGGGAGGCAGATTTTCAGCCTTCTAGAAGGGTTTTCCCTTCCAAACTTTTAATAAAATCACACATTAGGAAGTCATGTACATCATTTAAATTAAACCACTTTTAATTTAAAATGACTCTCTTGTTTTATTATTTAGTGTTACTTAAACCTATTTAAATAACAATACAAATAATAAAATTCATCAACAAATTATCCTTATAATTTGTTCCAGTACAAATGCAATTGTTTAGAAAACTTATTTTCTAACTTTGGTGCGATTTTTTAATTGCATGATCATATCATCAATTAAAAATTGTTTGTTTTTGCAAAGCTTGTTATTGGGTATAACCCGACTTGGATTATAACGTACTAACCACATCAATATTCTATGTGTCTTGGGCATATAGAATCCTACAATCTCCCACTTGCACAAGATTCATAGAAAATTGATGCAAGCAGTAAATACCGCCTAACAACGGTTTACTTCCCTTAATACGCATGACTTATAGCCATTCAATAACATCATCCCATTCAAGTATCCTACTTGAAATGATTTTGATGAATTAATCATCTATCCTTTTGCTACAGATGTCATGTTAAATCCAAGGACACAGAATGATCATTCCTTGTTGATTTAACTTATCAGGCCTTAGACATCTAACTCCTAACGAATAAGAGGAACAAATTCCATCTTGACTACATACGTTTCTCACAAACACCTCGTGTTACACCTGAACATAGCCTTACATATTGTCCATTATTTCAGGCCAGTGAAGAACTAGCTCAAGGTATAACACTTGGTGAATATGAAAACCCAATATGTATCTCAGGTCTGAGGATACCAAATGATATTCGCCTTTACTCAAATTTACTTATGATCAATCTAGAAGATTCCATGTAGTAAAATTTGAGATGCGGGTCAGTCCAATATTTGTATCCCACAAATATCTATGAACTTTGGCAGCAACCATTTGCTCTATATTCATTCCTTATGAATATCCACCAATCCATATTCATAATAATCTTACCCTCATACTTGTTCCCACAAGTATGAACGACTATGGACATTTAGAGTAAACAATTTACCCATGGATTAAACATGCTAAATTGCAACATTTATTGAAATATTATAACCAAATAGTTTTATTCAAGTAGTAAGGGAGTTCCAAATATCCAAATACGAAATCACAGATCAAATCCAATCACTAGAATATCGAAGTCCCATGGCATAGGTATGACCTTCATGCTTTTCCTTTTCTAGGAGCTTTGTAAGAGGATCCGCAATATTTTGATCTGTGTGAACTTTGCGAATACATATCTTTCCTTTCTCAACTTCATCTCGTATGTAGTTGAATCTCCACTCAATGTGCCTAGTCTTTTGATGAGCACAAGGTTCCTTGATTTGAGCAATCGCACACCCGTTATCATAAAAGATCTCTAGGGGGTCCTGAATGGAAGGGACAACCCCAAAATCGGCAATGAATTTCTTCAACCATGCAGCTTCTTGAGCTGCCAATGAGGCGGCGATGTATTCAGATGCTGTAGTTGATAAAGCCACCCCATCTTGTTTAGAGCTCTTCCAAGAGACAGCTCCTCCATTTAGAATGAAAATGTATCCCGATTGTGATCGTGAATCATCACGATCGGTTTGAAAACTCGCATCTGTGTAACCTTTTACAACCAGTTCCTCATCACCAGATCCATAGATTAGAAACATACCTTTAGTTCTCCTTAGGTACTTAAGTATCTTCTTAACAGCCATCCAATGACTGCTTCCAGGATTTTGCTAGTATCGGCTTGTCATGCTTAAGGCGCATGAAACGTCCGGCCGAGTGCATATCATTTCATACATGATGGATCCAATAGCAGATGCGTATGGGATT
Source organism: Flaveria trinervia (assembly GCA_025506515.1). NCBI lineage: Eukaryota > Viridiplantae > Streptophyta > Magnoliopsida > Asterales > Asteraceae > Flaveria > Flaveria trinervia. The sequence continues at coordinate 28,840,716 of CM046441.1, forward strand.
CCCTTCATTTTATCTTTCTCATCCTTTGAGCATGGACATTGAGTCGTACTCAATATCGTTCCTCTTTGAATAGGTACCGTACCTTTCTTAGAGTTCTCCATCTTGAACCTTTTCAAGATCTTATCAATGTATGCACTTTGATTTAAACCAATCAACCGCCTTGATCTATCCCTATAGATCTTAATTCCCAGAATATAGGCGACTTCACCAAGATCCTTGATGGAAAAACAATTTCCAAGCCAGGTTTTTACACCTTCCAAGGTTGGAATGTCATTTCCAAATAGTAGTATGTCATCAACATACAATACTAGGAAAGTGATGTTGCTCCCACTAGCTTTCTTATATACACAAGCTTCATCAGTGTTCTTGATGAATCCAAATTTAATTACTTCTTCATCAAAACGGTGATTCCAACTTCTCGATGCTTGTTTCAATCCATAGATTGATTTTTTTAACTTGCATACTTTGTTAGGATGTTTTGGATCGACAAAACCTACAGGCTGAACCATATAGACATCTTCCTCAAGATATCCATTTAGGAAAGCCGTTTTGACATCCATTTGCCAAATCTCATAATCATAATGAGTAGCTATGGCAAACAATATCCTAATAGATTTTAGCATTGCAACAGGTGAGAAAGTTTCATCATAGTCAACCCCTTGATTTTGAGTGAAACCCTTTGCTACAAGTCTTGCTTTATAAGTATCCAAGTTTCCATGCATATCGGTTTTCTTTTTGAAAACCCACTTACTTCCAATTAATTTGGAGTTAAGAGGTGGTATAACCAAGTCCCATACTTGATTGTCATACATGGATTGCATCTCAACGTTCATGGCTTCAAGCCATTTGTCACAATCCGAATTGGACAACACATCATGGTATGTGATTGCTTCATCAGAATCTATCACATAGCATCCATCAGTGAAAAATCCATATCTTTCAGGTGGATTACTAGTTCTACCAGATTTGCGAACGTTTTCTGTGTATTGATGAACTATTTTATCACTTTCAACATCCTCATGTTGAGTGCTAGTGTCCACCAAACGTGTATCGGGTTACGGTTCTTGATCCTCTTCAAGATCCACAGTTCTACTACCAGTTCCTTCCATAAGGAACTTGGTTTCCAAGAACTCACCCTTTTTGGCAACAAACTCCTTTTGTTGTATTGGATCATAGAAATAACATCCCATAGAATCTCTTAGATATCCAATAAAGATACACTTAGTGGAACGGCTTTCTAACTTGTTCGAGGTGGGAGTCTTCACATAAGCCTCACACCCCCACACCCTCAAATATGAAAATGATGGAACCCTTCCATGCCATATTTCATAAGGTGTCCTTTCCACTTTCTTGGTTGGGGCCATATTCAAAATACGGGCCGTAGAGAGCAGAGCAAAACCCCAAAATGATAGAGGTAATGATCTTCTAGCCATCATAGATCAAACCCTATCCAATAGAGTTTGATTTCTCCGCTCGGACACGCCATTATGTTATGGTGCTCCTGGTGGAGATAGTTGTGAGACAACCTCATAACTTCTAAGATGGTCCCTAAAAGCATCATTCAGGTATTCACCTCCTCTATCGGTGCGGAGAATTTTAATTGACTTATTGAGTTGATTTTGTACTTCATTTTGAAAGATCTTGAACATTTCAAAAGCTTCATCTTTGTGTCTTAACAAGTACACATACCCATATCGACTATAGTCGTCAGTAAAGGTAATGAAGTATCTATCATTGTACCTTGTCATAGGTTTAAAAGGACCACATACATCCGAATGTATGATACCTAATAAATCCTTTGCCCTTTCAACTTTGCCACTAAAAGGTGCCTTGGTCATTTTTCATTGTAAACAAGACTCACATACATCAAATGAATCACATTCATTTGTTTTTAAAAGACCATTCTTTTGTAGTGTTTGTATTCTTTTCTTGTTTATATGACCAAGACGACAATGCCAAAGATAAGTCTTACTCAAATCCGATTTGAGTTTCTTGGTACTAGTTTGGTACAATAAGCTATCATTCAATGTATTTTCACGAACCAATTCATAGATACCATTGATGGGAATAACTTTAAAGTAAAACATGTCATTCAAAGTAACATGGATTTCATTTCCAATAAATGATAATACATTCCAAAATGTTTTAATAGGGCTACGGAAATAATGTTCCTAGTCAAACTAGGAGCATACAAAACATTGTACAAAATTACTTCCAAACCAATTGGAAGTTTTAAGATGTAGTCACCACGTGCTTCAACTTGAACTTTAGCCCCATTGCCCATGTAGAGGCTAACATCCCCTTTGTTGAAGTTGCTACTTCTTTTGAAACCCTGCAACAAATTGCAAATGTGAGTTCCACATCCGGTATCTAATACCCATGTGTTAGAGGATATTAAGTTTTAATCAATATGGATCATGTATATAGTACCTGAGGTCTGCCCGGCATCCCTCTTTGCTTTCAACTCTTGGAGATGGACAGGACAATTTCTTGCCCAATGTCCAATCTCCCCACACTTGAAGCATGGGTCATTAGAAGCAACCTTTTGCTTTTTCTCCTGTGCTTTGGGTGGCACCCTTGCCACCCCTTTCCCTCTTCCCATAACGGGTCCCTTACCCTTGGAACTCTAGCCTTGGGTGCAGGAAGAGGCCTTTTCTTGTTCCCACCTTCATTGATGGTGAGAACGGGTAAAACCTTTTACCCATGGCCGCCTCGGCCGTTTTGAGCATAGAGTGAAGCTCACCAATGCTTTTGTCCCAAGCATTCATGTTGTAGTTCAACACGAATGTCTCGAACCTTTTGGTAAGGCCATTGAGGATCAAATCCGTGGCCAATTCCTTTGAGACGGGACAGTTTAGCCTTTCGAGGCGGTCAATGTGACTTTTCATCTTAAGTACATAAGATGAAACAGATTGGTTGTCGTCCATAAGACATGCATGGAGTGCTCGAACCGTTTCGAAGCACTCAACCCTCGCTTGCTGTTGGAATGTTTCCTTCAGTTGGGTTATCATGTCATAAGCTCTGTGATGCTCATACTCCTTCTGTAGATCCGGAGTCATGCTTGCCACATAAGGCAAGACACTTGGACAGAGTCCTCAGTGTACTTTATCCAATCGTTATAGGCCTCCTCATCATCCTCACTAGGTTGATCGGGGACAGGGTCGTCTAAAACATATGATCGTTTCTCTTGCTTGAGAACGATTCTCAAGTTTCGATACCAATCGATAAAATTGTTATGATTTAGACGTTCCTTTTGGAGAATCGCTCGTAAAGATTGGGCGGACGTGGATGAATTATCATGATTATCATAATTACTGGTGGCCATCTACAAAATTTAACAAAGATCAATTTTAGTATTTTCGATATTGTTATTTTAATAATTAATACTTTTTAAGGTCATTTTCATATTAAAATCTAGAACCCAACATTACATTTAAATAGCGGTTAGGTGACCTTTATCCCACGATTTAAATTAAAGGTGGTCAACGATTAACGATTCCAACCATTTGCAACTTCTAGAGGTATGGGATCGACTTGAAACATCATATGTAAAGTCGGCATGTTAATCCCATCAACACCATTTGGAAACCATATCGTAGGTGATCCATTTGACATGGTTTGAAAATCAAGACACCCTATTTACACACACGTGTGAGTTTGCCAAATTAAGCGGTTAGGTGACCTTTATCCCACGAATATGGCATTCTCACCTCAAGTCACAAGTTCCCTCAAAATGGTTAGGTGACCTTTATCCCACTAAGAGTTCCCGAGTGATTCAAGTGTTGTGTAAAAGGACGGTGTTGATCTCATTTTTAAAAAAATTAGAGATTTCATATTTCTAGTTTAGAAAATTCTATGTATTCATATTTGCATGCTTTCAAATACAAGATACCCTATGGTACATTGATTAAAATCCATTTTAATCTTTGAAATCATTAAACAATTTTAATAACCTTTTATTACCTTTTAATGATTAAAGCCCATTTAGATAGTTTGTTATGATCACTGAAAAGATTGTTAAGCAAGCATAATATATAAGTAATCAACCACAATACCAAGAATTAACCAAATAATAGTGCATAACCATAGCATCTAAAGTGGCCACACTTGTTTGCCATCACAGGTGTGGTCCATAGGACATTCATAAGGGACAAAACATAACACAAAAGGCTTCCATGAACCTCCCACTTGAAACCGCATCCAAATGCTCTAGGTTTCTTGTGTCTTTCTTTGTGCTTCTAACGCGTACATCTTCATATTACAAGATATTATATCCTAATACAAGATTTCTAGTAAAATGAAAAGTACCTAATCTCTTTATTACAGCCCAATAATAAATAAATTACACTTTAAACCAAGCACAAATAAAAGATTATACAACCCAATTGAATGAATAAATACAACCATTACAAACATCCAAATAACACAAGGTCAAGGGCTAGGTTATGCACCATAATGAATAATGATCATATCATCCAAACCAACAATCAATCCCCACCTAAAACCCACGAAATTTTAGCCAACATAAACTGAAATTTCGGGTTTTATCTTGTCCAAACATATAAACAATACAACATACATATCTTTCAAAGTTTAATCACAAGCATGGGTGATATAACTTTGAAAGTTTGGGGTTTCATAATACATGAATATAGCAGCCCCTAAAAGGGGTTTCAAAGTCCCATAAAACGAAATATTACAAGGACAAAACAAGCTAGCTATCCACATAACCGGCTCTGATACCAATGTAGGGTTTGTTAGAACAAGATACATAGTTTAACCATTTAAACTTTGTAAAAACGCAGCAGAAATAAGCTTTATAACATAGTTTGTAAACTGAAATTTCGGGTTCCATCTTGATATTATAAAGACACAAACAAACCCAAGAACAAAGGACCTTTTATATGTGAATAAGACTAGCTATGAAAATACAAAGTCAAGCATTATGGACAGCCATAAAGAGGCTGCCATAAACTACCTTTCAGCAGAAAAAGAGTCAAAATGGATGAAGATTTGCTCCAAGAAAACGACCAAGGCACCAACAAGAGGTCCTCTCAAGCTTGTATACCCAAAGCCTTATAGCAAACACCTTCTTGCTAGGGAGAAGAACACCAAAAAAAGCTTCTAAGACCCTCTAAATCTGCTGCTTCTGGCCAAGAGTTTGAGGGGAGAGAAGAGATTGCTTTTGTGTGTAAAATGATGAATGCATGTATGGAGACTTGCACACCTTTCTAATGTGAGTTTTCAAGGCAAAGAAAATCATCCAATTGGACCATAGGGAGGCAGATTTTCAGCCTTCTAGAAGGGTTTTCTCTCCCAAACTTTTAATAAAATCACACATTAGGAAGTCATGTACATCATTTAAATTAAACCACTTTTAATTTAAAATGACTCTCTTGTTTAATTATTTAATGTTACTTAAACCTATTTAAATAACAATACAAATAATAAAATTCATCAACAAATTATCCTTATAATTTGTTCCACTACAAATGCAATTGTTTAGAAAACTTATTTTCTAAATTTGGTGCGATTTTTTAATTGCATGATCATATCATCAATTAAAAATTGTTTGTTTTTGCAAAGCTTGTTATTGGGTATAACCCGACTTGGATCATAACGTACTAACCGCATCAATATTCTATGTGTCTTGGGCATATAGAATCCTACAATTATATCTCCAAAATATTTAGGGAGTCAGAAAAGGTTTCACTGTAAAAGAAACAAAAAGGATCACCGAGTTCAACACATAGAACTCTATCTGACCCTCAGTCTTCAAAATTAAGATATGGAGTTGGGTTTGATATTTGCAACAAGGAACACGTTGACCAGTTTGAGAAAGATATGAGAAATGGGTTAAAGAAAAAAAAACAACCCAGAAAATCAAACAAATGCAGTGTTGTGAAACAAACTACAAAATGATCTTTGAAAATAAAAAAAACGGTTTAAATTTCTTAAAAATAATAGAGATCAAAGATTTCACTACTCATCTGACTCCTCTATTGATGTTGATGAGAAGACTTTAGCAAGATATCATAAGCAATCTCCTAGGTCACCTTTGAATAGATCATAATTTAGAGGAAAGTATCAAGAAGTCACCATAATAGATAGGAACAGGAAACCCAAGATCATCATGGCTTGGGTTCCACATTCTAATTAGTTCTTTTATGCTCGCAAAGTCATCCACATAGGTCCAACAACTTATGGTACGTGGACAGTGGATGCTCCCGACACATGACTTGATATCGTTCCCTCCTTCATGACTTCAAGCACATACAAGGAACTATGGTGGCATTTGGTGGAGATTCGTAAGGTGGTAGAATTACATGTGAAGGATCTATGACAAATAGGATGCTGAGCTTTGATAGAGTGAACTACTGTGAACAACTGAACTTCAATCTGCTAAGCGTGTCTTAGATATGTGATAAGAAATATTCAACTCACTTTACACACACTCATTGCTACATTCTAAAACCTGGATTTCAGATCTCTCAAGAATGGGTTGTCCTAAAGACCCCGAGGAGGAATAATACTTATGTTTTAAACATGTGTTTTGCATCACCTAAAAAAGAAACATGTCTTTTGTCAAAAGCATCATTTGATGAGTCACAGCTTTGGCACAGACGTTTGGGGCAACCAACTTTAAAAACATGAACAGACTAGTCAAAGGAAACTCATTGGTCTTCCACAAAAAGAATTTCACTTTGTTGATCACTGTTTAGCGTGCCTCAAAGGAAAACAACACAAATTTTCTCATAAATCCAAGCTTGTGAACACAAACAATACTCCATTGAAGCTACTTCATATGGATCTGTTTGGACCAACTCATGTCATGAGTATTGGAAAGAAACAGTATTGTTTGGTGATCATTAATGACTTTTCATGATTCACATGGGTGTTCTTCTTACTTCATAAAAATGAGGCATCCAAGCTTCAAAAAAGAAACATGTCTTTTGTCAAAAGCATCATTTGATGAGTCACAGCTTTGGCACAGATGTTTGGGGCACACCAACTTTAAAAACATGAACAGACTAGTCAAAGGAAACTCATTGGTCTTCCAAAAAAAGAATTTCACTTTGTTGATCACTGTTTAGCTTGCCTCAAAGGAAAACAGCACAAATTTTCTCATAAATCCAAGCTTGTGAACACAAACAATACTCCATTGAAGCTACTTCATATGGATCTGTTTGGACCAACTCATGTCATGAGTATTGGAAAGAAACAGTATTGTTTGGTGATCATTGATGACTTTTCATGATTCACATGGGTGTTCTTCTTACTTCATAAAAATGAGGCATCCTAAATAATGCAAAACTTATCACACAAATTGAAAATCAACTTGATCTTAAGGACAAAACAATCAGAAGTGATAATGGAACTAAATTTAAAAATGAAGACATGAGTTCTTTTTGTGCAACCAAAGGCATTGCTTATCAATTTAGTGCAGCTAGAACTCCTCAACAAAATGGGGTAGCTGAAAGGAGAAATAGAACACTGATTGAAGCAGCAAGAACTATGCTAGCCGATGATAAGCTGCCAATCACCTTTTGGGCAAAGGCAGTTAACACATCGTGCTTCGTTCAAAATCGAACTCTAATTGTAAAAGAAAGCAATATGACCCCATATGAACTGTTCTTTTATAGAAAGCCATTCATTGTATTTCTTAAATCATTTGGTAGTCCTGTCTCAATATTAAACACCCGAGACTATCTGGGAAAGTTTTCATCTAAGTCTGATGAAGGATTCTTTGTAGGTTATCTTCTGTTTCAAAGGCTTACAGAGTGTTTAATCCTAGATTAAACATTATTGATGAATCAACAAATGTTCAATTCAAGGAACATTCGTTTCCCAAATCTACAAATGGTCCCGACTGATTGTTTGATGTTGACTCTTTTACAAAATCATTTGATTAATTTCATTTGTCTGTTGCAGGAAATCTCCATTCAGGTGACACTTCTTCAGCTATAGAAAGAAGAGATGACTTTCCATCGATTCCTCCTACATCTGTTGAATACCTGAATGAAGATGTTCCTCTCCAAGCTGATCCCATCAGACAACCATCACAAAATCAGAGTGTTTCAACTGAAGGAGGTCAAATCTTGTTACCATCATATTCAGATGATCTTTCAACTGAAATCAAAAATCAAAAACAAGCTTTTCCTCCATCTAAAACACAAAGAACATCAAATGATAAAAGCATTCATAGTGCTTCTAAAGGTAAAGCAGGAACTGAAACAAAGTCTAACAATCTTCATAATTCAACACCAGTACAAGATGAATGTGCCTCTGACAATAATAAACGGAATGTCTCCAATCTTGATGTAACTACTGCTGGTGACTCCACTCCAACCACCAGAATACACAAGAATAATCCAGTTGAAACCATTATTGGTGATCTTAATGAGAGGGTGATAAGAAGCAAGTCTAGTATTGCAAACATTGTTTGTTCTCATGCTTTCTTTGTCAAACAGTACCCAAGAACATCAAAGAGACTCTTCAAGACAATAGCTGGATTGAAGCAATGCAGGAAGAATTGCTCCAATTCAAGAACCAAGAAGTATGGCAACTAGTAGATCTTCTCAAAGGACAATACCCTATCGGTACCAGATGGCTGTATATGAACAAGACTGATGATAGAGGGATTGTCATAAAAAACTAAGCAAGATTAGTGGCACAGGGATACACTCAAGAAGGAATCGACTATGACGATGTGTCTTCACCAGTTGCCAGATTAGAAGCAATCAGAATCTTTCTAGCATATTCTGCATCCATGAAATTCACTATTTATCAAATGGATGTGAAGTGTGCCTTCTTGTACGGAAAGATTGCGAAAGAGGTCTATGTGAGTCAACCACCGGGCTTTGAAGATCCAGATTTCCCTCACAAAGTCTATAATCTTGACAAAGCTCTATATGGTCTTCACCAAGCTACAAGAAAGTGGTATGAGACTCTGTCATCTTTTCTTCTTGAACATGGATACAAAAGAGGAAAGATTGATCAGACTCTATTCAGAAGAAAAAGAGGAAAAGGCATGTTTTTAGTCTCGATTTATACGGATGACATCATTTTTGGCTCTACAAATAAGCAACTCTGCAAAGAATTTGAAGACCTTATGCATTAAAAATTCCAAATGAGTGCAATGGGGGAACTGCTTTCTTTCTAGGGGTGCAAGTCCAACAGACAACAGATGGAATCTTCATCAATCAATCAAAATACATGGAAACTATGTTGAAGAAATTCCACTTTGCTGATTGTCAGCCTATGAGAACTCCTGTGGATACTAAAGTGAAGATTGGACTGATCCTGAAGGCAAATTAGTGGACCATACTCACTATTGATCTATGATCGGTTCACTTATGTATCTAACAGCCAGTAGGCTTGATATTATCTTTAGTGTTTGTGTGTGTGCCAGATATCAAGTTGATCCAAAAGAATCACATGTGAATGCAATCAAGAGGATATTCAGATATCTAAAGGGCAAACCAACTCTTGGATTATGGTATCTAAAGGAAGGAGACTTCAATCTCTATGCCTTCATAGAAAGTGATTATGGAGGATGCTACTTCAACAAAAAATCCACCTCTGGCGGTTGTCAATTTCTTGGTCCTAGATTGGTCTCTTGGCAATGCAAGAAGCAGACAAACGTGTCTGTATCAACAGCAGAAGCTAAGTATATTGCAGCATTAGCTTGTTACTCTCAAGTACTCTGGATTCAAAACCAGATGCTTGATTATGGTTATAACCTCTTGCACACACCAATTTACATTAACAACACAATAGTTGTTTTCATAACCAATAATCCAATTTAGCACTCAAAAACAAAACACATTGAAATTAAATATCAGTTTTTGAGAAACTATGCTAAAAAGGGGTTAATCAAATTGATTCAAGTACCCACTGAAAATCAATTAGCTGATTTATTTACTAAGGCATTGAACCTAGTAGATTTGAATTCTTGGTTCAGTCAATTGGCATGATTAACCTTGAGTAAAAATTATTCAAAACATCAAAAACAAGTAAAAAATAATAGAAAAACACAAAAAAGTCAATTTTATGAAGAATAGAATATGGGAAATGATATAATTACAGTCGATATATCATTCACTGTGCTTAATTTCAAAAATTGCAAGAATGTCATGACTTATCAGATATGTTGGTAGGCTTAACTTGGAGGAGAAGATACATGCAGTGATGAATTAAAAATCTTATTCAATAGTGAAACACTCATCATAAAGTATACGTATGTATTGGCTTATCTGAGTGCATGTGTGTGTAGTAACCTAAACACACCAAGTAATAATGCTTTATGAATCTTGTAGGATCGATTTGTGTCACTAAACACTTCATTTTCTCTCAAACTCACTTAAACAACACTCTCGATGAAAGCAAAGTCTTTAAGAGTTGATAACAATATAATAAGTAATAATAAAACACAAGAAGTAATTTTCAAGGTACTTGCATATATTGCTTCTCAACTCAAATATTACAAGACTCTTACAAGCATGTGTTTATGAGTTACAATGAGAGACAATATATAATACTACTTATAGCCGGATATACTTTGATACCAACTGGAATCCTCTAATTATAGCAAATACTATAAAGCTATAGTTTAAGGTATCTCAGATAAGACTTTATCTGAGATATGGTAGTGAGGACATGTCCCTGACTTACCTTTTGTCACCAACTAAAGTTGGAACTTGTACTAACATAAAAATATGAACAATGGAATAAAGTATGGTCAACTACATGGCTCTTTGAGAAAATGCCATGCAATATCAGAGGTCTGCAGCAAAGTGTCAAAGACCATACTTATGTCCCCTGGTTCATAGCAGTGTCTTTCGAAGGTTAAATGGTTTCGGAAGAACAAGTACTTTTGAAGCCACTTATACTTCGGAAGAGGCTGCTTCTTCCGAGGCTTGAAAACTTCTTCTTTCTTCATACTTCAGAAGTAGTCTTCTAATTTCTTCTTTTGAGACTTCTTCTTCGGAAGTGAATACTTTATCTTCGGAAGTAGAGCTTTGTCTTCAGAAGTGGAACTTTTACTTTGTCTTTGGAAGAACTCTACTTTCTTCAGAAGTTCCACACTTGGCTTGGGAAGCCTTTGTAAGCAGCACCAAAATTTGTCTAAGTGATTTGGTTTTGGTTGCACTAGCCTTCTTCTTGATCCAACAAACTCCCCTAGGATGATGCTACCAAAACCTTACTTGTTTCTGCTCCTCAAAACTTTTAGCACCATGGGGAGTAAATACTTGTCAGTCTCTATGTTCTTCCCTGATGTGGTGCTGAGAAGTTTGTACAAATGTTTGGTTGACAAGATCTCTAGTCTATCACCCTGAATGATATGTACCCTTTGTTGTGTCCCTCTGAAAAGAGTGGGAGCTATAATCATATTCCCATCAAACTATAGGTTCCAATTTAGGACCTTCCACCATTTGTAGAAAGGCTGTGCCCTTGGTGGGAAATCGATCCTTGTCTTCCTTTCTTCTCAATATTAACTCTTCCTCAATCTTAGCTTTTGCTGTTAACTCAGCCAGATGAAGACTACTGAGATGATTCTTAATGTGAGCAGTAGTTTCAGAGTTGGAGGGGTTAGAGAATGGTTTCTCTGCTAAATCAACAATATCAAATCTGCTAGAGTGTAGCACAGAGGTGGCATTTAGCCTGTTAACTTCACCGTTCTCTCTTTCCACAACAAAGTTGTGAGTAGCTTCATCGAAACTCCACTGGAGTATATTCTTTCTAGGCACAAGAGACTGACTAGGAATCTTGTCCTCTTTCCTTGTATCCAGTAGAGTCACCAGCTTCCTTCTTAGTTTCTTCTCTTAATCATTTAATGATTCTAAGTTGATACCTAGAAGTACTGCATCCTGGTCCAGTGTTCCTCTGGGTAGATCAAGAAATTGATCTCTTGTGAGGGAACATGACGATCCATCGACATAGGTTAGCTTGATGGAGTCTTCCTCACAGGAGATATCGCTCAGGGTTGTGCAATTGATGAGCCTATTCTTGATGATTTTGAACTCTTCTAGAGAGACATGTTTGGAAGACTGAGGAGATGGTTGAGAAGGTTGTTGGGTAGGATGTGGTGAGGTGGTTCGGGTAAGAGTTTTGGGTTGAAGGATGGGCAGTTTTGGTGGTTGAGGTGAGGAAGTGGATGTAGGTAAAGGTGTGGGTTCAAGAGTGTAAGGTTCAGTTTCGATGGTGAAAGGAGTAGGAATTGGTTCAAGTTGGGGTTGAGTGGTTGGTATGAAGGTTATCTCCTGTACACTTTTGTACATGTCTCTTCTTTTCCCGGAACGAACGTCAGCTTTAATCTCACTGACAATTCGTTGGAGTGTCCTTTCAGACACAGGACCCACTGCCTTTTAGAGAAGCCGTGAGCCCGGTGATAGTCTTTCATCCAGGCTTTGTCACCTATCTTCCTTGTTGCAGATGCCTTTGCTTTTCTTCCTTCTTCTTCTTTTCCTTCAACTTTTCTCTTGCAGCTCTTTTTTCTTTCTTTCTCCATTTGATCCTCCCCTTTGTTGAAGAGCCAAAGGATCGTTTCATCATTGTGTGCAAAAAGTTCTTGAAGATAGAAGCCTCTAGAGGTTAGGAAATCTATCCTTTCCCTCCTGAGCTGCATGTCAGCTTCCCTCTATTCATGTTCCTTCTCTTCTTCTGAGGCCAACCTTGCTGCTTCCTGCTGCAGCCTGGTTACCTTTTCCAGTTCCACCAACTCCTCTAATGGTAGCAGGAGTGTTTCTTCATTGGCAGCTCCGAGCTGAATGAGCTGGTCAATGACCTCTTCTCTCTTTTTGTTGTTGACAGCCTTCTAATTGGTTGCAGCTGCTTTTGTACTAGCAGCCAACAACTTCCTAGTTGGAAGTCTTCCTTTTCTTTCAAGCTTCTCAATCTTCTCCTCTTCCTGAAGCTCTTCCGCAGTCATCTTCTGTTTTCCTTTGTTATCTTTTGAAGAACTTGACTTTAGTGGTTCTTGGACAGTGGATTCTAATTGAGAGAGAGGTAGAGAGGGTGTCTGGACAGGAGGTTGATCCAGAAAGTCCTCAATGTTCACCTTAGTTCTAGGATTGCATCTGTGATGATTAGTTCCTCGGACATTTTGAACAGTCCTTCCGCAGCTTCCATTTCAGCTTCGGAAGATTCAGCTTGTTCTTCCAAGGCTTTAACTTCAGCTTCGGAAGTAAGAGGGAATGCAAATTCTGTCCCAACTTTTTAGTTGTTCGGCCATCGGTCCCCATTTCCCCTTCGAATTGAATCTCAGCTTCCATGTGGACCTTAGGTTGACCAAATTCTTCCATAGTGGTAGAAGGTGCAATTAGCCTCTGAAGCTCTTCAGCTCCAAAGTATATCATGGTAGCATCAAGACTTGGCTAATCATGAGCAGATCTCGACAAGAACTGAGAAAAGAAGCTATAGAAATCTCTGAGCATCCTTGAATTAATTGTTAGAGTGATTTGAGATGGCTCAGAAGAAGTTATGATAGGAGCCAAATACTTTGAAGTTGAAGCTTGGCTCTATGGGCCTTAGATGGTTGTCTTTGAACACTCTCCCCCTTTTTGGTAGCATCATCTTGAGAGCCAGATGAGCTAGAGGAAGAGGTCAAGGAGACCTAAACAGGTACGTGCTTAACAAATCTCTCAATCTGTTTCTCAGCTAGTTGAGCCTTGAGATTGTCAATCTCAAGTTGCTGAGTCGCAGACGTTTCTTCTAAAGTCCTAACCTTGGATTCAAGGTTTGAGACTTTAGATAGTAGGTCTTTAATGAAGAGTTGCATGCTTCCCTCATCTTCTTTTGAGAATCACGGGGAGATGAGGTAACATACCTAGTATGTTCAGCCTCACCACCAGATGTGGTTTCTTGGCACCCTGGTTTCCCTAGCTTAGTGATGTCTCTTTAGAGTCATCAAAAGGCATGGTTGCCGCAGATTCAGTCTTAGAATCGTTACAACTGTCCATAGGGTCCAATGAGGCACCTTCTGTAGTGGCAGCTGAATCTGCATGGTCCTCTCCACACTAGTGGGACTCACCTCAGTAATGGTTTTCTAATGGGGGCTAGAGATAAGAGGTCTCTCTAGGCTCTGTGATCTTGGAGAGGGTGTTGTAGATCAACATCATTGCCATGGAGAGATTTTATCTCTTGATCAGTTTTAAAAAGAAGGTTAGTGAAAGATAAGGAGGTTAAACCTACTGACCCGAGACCTTGGTCAATGTCTACAGGCATTGAGCCATTGATTGGGTTGTCCCTTATTGGCTGCTCAGAGGAGTGTAAAGACTCACCCTGAGGGCTTTCAGATTGGGTAATGGGCTCATGGGTTTGAGACTGTGGAGACTCAAGACCCATATTAAGGTCGATAGTGAAGGAAGGTGAGACCTCAGACTGAGTAGGAGCCCAATATTCCACTCTAGCCTTTTTAGGTTGAACAAAAGGAGCTTGTTCAATCAGAGTAGATTGAACAAGGGTTCGTTTGGGGCGTCTTGTATAGATAATGGTGATGGGAGGAGAAGGTAGTGTTGGCATTATGGTTTCAGTTGCTGGTGTGGGTTCATCACCTGTGGGGTGAATAGGGATGTCACCAGGAGCGATGTGCTCAGTCATACTATAAGCTAAAGAAGTGTACCTTCTAGTGAAGTTAGTGGATACCCTCTTCAATGTCTTGAAGATGGTTGGCCTCATGTAAGGGACATAAAGAGTTGTTGCATAGACAAGCCAACTCTGGTCCAACTCACAGTTAATGATGTGCTGAAGAAATCTGGGATACATAAAGAATGTTTCCCTCTGAAGATTTCCAATAAGATTGAGAAGCACAAATCTTGAGTAGTTGAAGGGCATGCCTCTCACCAATCCATGAACTAAGCACCCTAGTTCATATGGGATTTGATCCTATCCCCCAGATTTGTTTGACAAGCAATGAAGGACAATGTGCAGGAGGAACTTCCAATTGTACGAGAAGTTGAATTTGTAGAAAGTCGACCTTCTCACGTCTCCACCATATCCCATGAGGATGTAGGTGCTGTCTAAATCTGTCTTGGGGAACTTAGTAGGGGCACCTTCAACATGAAGCTCCAGATACTCCCTAATGAGTTGTTCAGAGATGACCAACTCTTGGCCACAAACGCGGGATCGTATTACACGAACCCCATTTAGGGTTTTGACCTGACCGCTTCCCTGAAATTCTGTCATGTGGTTGAGGTAAACTATTGTATTAACAGTCAAGGTTGTGCAGTAGGATGATTGGGTGAGGAATGAGATGATTTCAGAGAAGTCTGCATCTCTTTAAGAGTCAAGAAGTGCGACTTGGTTGTGTTAAGGATTTAGGGCCATTGGGAAAATTTGAAGGTGGAGCAGTTTGAGCTTGAGTGAATTTGGAAGCAATGAAACTTTTAGGGCTGTAAAATTTGTGGTAAGAAGATAAGAGTGAAGAGTCTGGATTATTTAAAAGAGGGTGGAATGGTGTTAAAGTGTTAGGATAAGGTGAAATGACGGTTTAGTGGATGAAGTGACAGGGGCAGTAAGGTTAAATTCAGTTAAATAATCCAACATCATTAACAAAATCTTTGCTTTTTACAGTGCGGGGCCCAAGAGATTTTCGTTACACATTAAAATCTCTCGTTCGAATATAAAACATTTTGGAAGGTAATTTGTCTTCCGAAGGCAATTCCTACTTCTGGAGGTAAAAGTTACTTCCAAGAGTAGAGATTGCTTTCCGAAGGGAGAGATTTTGTAAGCTTTGGAAGTAGATTTGATATGAAATCAATCGCTTCTTCCGAGACTAAAAACTCTCCCGAGAAGAAAATTATCCTTGGAGAAATTTTGATTCGGAAGATATGAAAATAACTACCGAGGGTTAATTTCTCTTTGGAAGAAATTTATACATAGAAAATTTCAGAGAGATCTTTTGTAACAGGGATTAGTTTGTATTGACATAAGACTTTACACATTAAAAGGTTTTCAAAAAAGGTAATCTAATCAATGTTTATCATCCCAATAGCTGTTATAAGATACTTAAATCTTTGTTCATCAAAAACTTTGGTGAACAAATCATCATATTGTTCATTTGAATCAACTTTGATTAGTTTAATTAGATTCTTCACATGAATATCTCTAATGAAATGGTACGTAATATCAATGTGCTTTGTCTTGGAGTGCTTCACTAGATTTTTAGTGATGGAGATAGCAATGTTGTTGTCAATATGGATAGGAGTCCTCATAAGGTTGAATCCATAGTCCAACATCTGATTTTGAATCCACAGCAGCTGAGCATAACAACTAGCAGCAGCAATGTATTCAACTTCAATAGTTGATGTAGAGACACATGATTATTTCTTGCATTGCCATGAGATGATCCTCCGACCAAGAAATTGACATCCTCCTCATGTTAATTTCTTGTCAATGTTGCAGCCACCATAGTCACTGTCAGAGTATCCGTAGAGATTAAAATCAATGGTTCTAGGATACCAGAGACATAGTTTAGGTGCTCCTTTGAGGTATCTGAGGATTCTCTTGGCAACAGCTAGGTGAGTCATCTTTGGAGCAGCCTGATATCTTTCACAGATGTAAGTTGCAAACATAATATCAGGTCTACTAGATGTGATATACATTAGAGAACCCATAATCGCTCTATACTGTTGTTGATCAGTATCCTCCCCCTCAAGGTCAAGACAAAGATTATGATTTCTGGGTATGGGTGTCTTGGCTAGCTTGTATTCTTTCATCTCAAATCTTTCTAAGATGTCATTGACATACTTAGATTGAGTAATGAAAACCCTTCCTTCAGTTGCTTCACCTGAATTCCAAGGAAAAAAAATCCATTTTTCCCATAGAACTCATCTTAAACTTCTTCTTCATAATGCTTTCAAAGTCCTTACACATTTGGTCATTTGAAGAACCAAATATGATGTCATCAACATAGACTTGAACAAGAAAGATGTCCTTACCGGACTTCCTTATGAATAAAGTCTTGTCAATGGTTCCTCTGGTGTAGCCATTCTTAAGGAGAAACTAAGATAGAGTCTCATACCATAGCCATGGTGCTTGATACAGCCCATATAGAGCTTTATCCAGTTTGCATACATAGTGAGGATGCTGTGGGTCTTCAAATCCTGGAGGCTGGCACACTTACACTTCCCTATCTATATCCCCATATAGAAAGGCACACTTGACATCAAGCTGGTAGACGGTAAAGTTCTTGGAAGTAGCATAAGCAAGGAAGATCCTAACTGCCTCAAGTCTTGCAACAGGGGCAAAGACATCAGTATAATCATTTCCTTCCTCTTGGGTGTAACCTTGAACTACCAGTCTTCCCTTTTTCTTGATGATCAAGCCTCTATCATCTCTTTTGTTCCTGAAAACCCATTTAGTGCCTACTGGTACTTGACTAGATGGTAGCGGACATATGTTCCAAACCTTCTATCTTTTGAATTGAAGCAGCTCCTCTTGCATTGATTCAACCCAGCTACTATCTTTCAAGGCATCTTCCACCTTCTTGGGTTCCATCTGGGATAAGAAGCATGAGTACAAGCAGACATTCCCATGATGAGTCTGCCCTCTTGTTCTCACACCTTCAGAGACATCCCCAATGTTGTTCTCAGCTGGGTGAGTGTTGTGAATCCTTAAACGAGGAATCACTTCCAGTTGCAAAGATAAGTTCAGATTAGACATATTTTGCTCAAGAACTGGAACACTTTGTCCAGCTGTTGTTTCAAGTTCATTCAGTGAGGACTGATTGAATGAAAGAGAAACATCATCAATTATTGGCTGTGAAGTAGCATTAACAGTCACCTGCTCCTTCAAAATGTTACCTCCCTTAGCTTGGTGTTGTGTTGGATCACCTGATGAGTTTTGAGAATCAGTAGGTGATTCACTAGTTGAAGCTTTACTATTCCTTGATATGGTTATACTTTTGGATCTGTGAATAGTGGGAGCTTGATTTGTTGCATCTCTCAGAGACCTAGAAGAGGTCTGGACAACTCAAACAGCTGATTGGCATCAGCATCGGCATTAGCATCATTTTGAGCACCTGTTCCAGCTCAAACATTCTCACAAGAAGGTTTAGAATAGTTTGGAAACATTCTAAATCAAAGATATGATCAAGGCCATTCCCCATAACATTAGGAGTGTGCTCATTAATAACTATATTGGATGATTCCTCAAATTGTTGATTCTTAATGTTGTATACTCTGTAAGCTTTGGAGCTAGAAGAGTATCCAACAAAGATAGCATCATCCGACTTTTCAGCAAATTTTGCTAAATTATCCTTTGTGTTAAGTATGGTACACCTGCTGCCAAAGGACCTTAGAAAGCCAATGAACGGTGGCCTCTCGTTCCATAGCTCATAAGGGGTTTTTCAATGTGGCTGAACTACAAGAACTCTGTTCTGCACATATCATGCAGTGCTAACTACCTCTGCCCAGAATGTTAGAGGTAGTTTGGAATCAGCTAACATAGTTCGAGCAGCCTCAATAAGTGTCATGTTCTTCCACTCAGCAACACCATTTTGTTGAGGAGTTCTGGGAGCACTATATTGTCTGACAATCCCTTTTGACTTACAGAATGAGTCAAGAATGATGTTCTTAAACTCAGTCCCTTGATCACTTCTAATAATCTTAACCTTGTGAACAAATTATTTTCTATTTTAAGAATAAAAGATTTTAATGTTTCAGCGGTTTCATCGTTAGTTCTTAAGACGAATACCCATGTAAATCTTGTAAAATTATCCACTATCACAAAACAGTATGATTTCTTTCCAATGCTCATTATACTTGTGGGACCAAAAAGATCCATGTGCAGTAAGTGTAATGGAGTAGTAAGAGAGTGAACACTTTTGGATTTATGAGAGGCCCTATGTTGCTTCCCTTTCAGGCATGCAACATAGTTGTCTTTGCAGAGAAATTCCTTTTTAGGAAAACCATGTACCAAGTTATTTTTAGCCAATTTATTCATTATCTTAAAATTTACATGACACATACGTTTATTCCAAAGAATTGACTCATCACTATCAGCTTTGGAAAGAAAGCATGATACTTCACCCATTGGAGAAGCATTGTTCATATCCAGCTTGTACATATCCCCTTTCCTGGGAGATCTAAGAAGCATCAATTCCGGAGGAATCGTCATCCCTGGTTTGAGGATAATGCACTCATGCTTTGTGAAAAGATCTAGTGCTTTTGATCACAAAACTAAGAAACACTTAACAAATTGTGTTCAAGCTGTTTGACAAAGTTAACTTTGTCAAGTTTTAACTTACCATTAGATATGCTCCCTCTGCCATAAATATATCCTCCGGCCTCACCTCCAAATTGGACAGGACCTCCATCATAGTGTTAAAGCTGTTGAATGAGAGATCTATTCCCTGTCATGTGCCTGGAGCAACCACTATCTACAATCCAAACATTGTTGTTCTTGCCATATGGATGTCACTGCACATAAGATGAGATTATTAGTTTTCATTGGAGACCCAAGCCTTGTTGGTCTTAGGTTCCTCCAAAGATAGTGACATAATTGAACCAAAAGTTAAGCATGGGGGTTCAATGGATGTCTTTGAAGAAGAGGCTTGTGTTGCACCATCTTTCTTGATCTTCCAATCCATCGCTTGGTTGATCATGGAATATGTGCTTGTAGAAGCTTTTGCAGCATGACATTCTTCGAAGCTTCTTTGTTTTCAGAAGAAGCTTTCACCACTTTTCTTCCAAAGCAGTCTTCTTCTGGGATGGTTTCAAGGGAATTTTCTTTTTCTTCAGAATTTTAACTGCTTTTGCTTCCGAAGCCATTTTACCTTCGGAAGAAGGAGTTTCTTCCGAACACAACTGGCTTTAGAAACTAGCTTTCCCTTTTTCATTACTTGGATCATCTAATAAGGTCCAAATGAGAAACCTTCCCTGAATCCTTCTTTTCTAACATTATTTGCATAAGGTGTGCTAGCAGGATTGTAGTAACAATCTTTAGCCATGTGGTTTTGCAAACCACACATTATGCATGTAATGTTAGTCTTTTAGGAGCTTGTAGGTTGCTGTTTCTTAGTATTTCTCTCTTTGTCAGCAACCTTTCCCTTTAACTTCTGATCCTTTGGTAGGACAGGAGTGCTGGTACTACAATCCTTTCTTGAATCAGAAGTACCTATCACCTGGAATCCAGCTGAGATAAAAGACACCCTTTTGTTTTGGGTCAATCTTCAGCTTAGACTCAGCCATTTTCTTAGTAGTTCTTCTGGCAGCTTTAGCTCTGCTTCTTCCGGCTTTGGTGGTAAGGGTTTGATCTTCACTGGGAGAGGTGGGTGGATTTACCTGTTCCTTTGTGTGGTGGCTACTATTGTTGCATCATTCATCAAATCATGTGAAGAAGGGTCAACAGATGGGACCTCTTGCTCTTTAGTAGCACATCTAGGTTGTCTTATGGACTCATAAGAATATGGTGGAGCAATTTCATTGGTCCCCAACCCTCCTTTATTCTAATAACAGATTTTGGAGTGGGAGGATGATGCAATTATAGCTTGGAAGTTTTGCTCAGAAATAACATACTTCCTTGCTTAAGCCTCAACAGTGACAAGCTGGGCGTGAGCCTCAGACAATTTGGATATTAAATCCTTTATTTGAGTCTTGTAATTGTTGTGTTCATGTTTTAATAAGAAAACAATTTTCTCTAACTTTTCAATTTTCTTTAGGTAGTCAGATTCTGCCCTTCTAAAATTAGATTTCAAAACATTTAAAGACTCAATATCAGATTTAGTTTCTGTTGATACATGTATGTCCCTAGATCATGATATGTAATGTAATAGATCTTGTTTGGTATGATTGATGAAATGATATTGATTGTTTGTTAGTTATAATGGTTAATGTTTCATTAATGAGTCGACATTGAATTGGTTAATTTGGTTAGTGATTGCTTTAATGATTACACATAATGTTTATTAATTAATACATTCAAACTTAACATATTGAAGTTCTCATGCGAATGGCTCATGCGAATGAACCATACGCATGAATAACTTCACACGATTGACTCAGTCGCACGACTGAACCAGGAGACTGGATCAGTCGTACGATTGTAACATAAGATTGGCTCAGTCGCACGACTGAACACTCAGTCGTACGAATGAATCAACCGCATGGTTCAATCGCACTAATGGTTCAGTCGCATAATTGAATAGTACCAACCTATAAAAATAACTCAATTCGTGAAAAACAAGGACTCTCGATCAATTACGATTCCAGACGTACCCTAGCCGTCCAGAAACCTCCCAATTCGTTCTCCAAGTTCATAGAACACATTAGATCGATTCCCAATCGATTTCTAACGTTAGTTTCAATTCTTGATTGATTCTTCGTGTGTTCTCACTGATTGGATCGCCAATCAAATAGGAATCCGCACTATTTGATCTGGTTTACACGTTAATCTCTAGGTATTTCGGTCAAATACCAGGTCCTAACAAGTGGTATCAGAGCCTTGGCTCTTGATTAAGTGTAATTCAATCAAGATTGATAAAAGGTTTGTGTATTTGCACTAGAAACACAATCTTTTATGTCAAAAGTGATATTGGACGTTCCCTGCTCATCAAAGTTTGGTTTCTACGGACTTAGGCAATTCAACCTTGCGAAAGTTCGAATTTTTACGGCTAAAACACGTTTAACCTAGAAATTTTCGCATAACAGCAGCTTCAGTCGCACGAGTGAGCCATTCGCACGACTGGACTCATTCGCATTGCTCAGTCGCACGATTGGACATAGTCGTAACTCCATTCGTACGATTGAACCGTTCGGTCGCACGGTTCATACGCATCAGATTCATTCGCACGACTGAGCTAATCACTTAGTTCAGCCGCACGATTGAACCAGTCGTAGAGTTCATACGCACGACTGAGTGTTCATACGCACGCCAGTCCATTCGCACCCTTCAGTCGGCCGAGTGAAAATTGCTTATTAGACTTAAAGTTATTTACAATGGAAGATCAAATGTCAGCCTTTACTGCTGGGAAGGACTCTAGGATCCAAAATCTGCTGTTACTTGAGAGTGAGGTGGGTAATCATAATAAACCACCAAAGCTTTTAACGTTAGATGAGTTTCCCCACTGGAAACAACGTTTTGAGATCTACCTCAATGGAGTGGATCCGAATCTATGGGAGGCCATCGAGATTGGATATAGTACACGGTGGGAGCCGATGGAGTAAAGTTAACCTTAGGAGGGATGACAGACGCGCAGAAAGTCAAATATAATGCAGAGAAGAGGGTCTATGCATTGATTACACAGTCTATCCCTAAAGAGATATTCCACCAGTACTCAGAGAATAAGCAGTCCAAGAAACTATGGGATGAGCTAGAGAAGAGGTACGACGGGAATGCCTCGTTGAAGGCAATCAAGGCAAAGGAGTTAAAGAAGGAATTCGACAACTTCTCATCGATGGGAAACGAGAGTTTGGACGATGTTATAGATAGATTCTACCATCTGATGAGTGAAATGCATACACATGGAGTGGCTACTACCATGGAAGAGAAAGTTAATAATTTTGCAGACGGATTGCCTGAAAAATGGGTTTCATTCGTGTCTAATCTTAGACAGAATGGAATGCTGTCAAAACTGGATATTAATGACTTCATTCTTAAGTTACGAGAAGAATCACATAGAATGAAGTACAGAGCTCAGAAGTCTACGTACAATCAAAATCCAGCTTTATACAATGCCACACCTCAAGCTAAGACATCTGGAGCACCCCTCCAGACTGCATTTGTGTCTAGCTCATCGAGTCCTACACATGCACCTGCTTCAGGTTCAGAAACATCAGGGTCTTCTTGTACCCAATACATTGGATCTGAAGCGAATGCTACTAGACTGAAGACCGAGAACCTCGGTAATGTGACTGTGGAAGTAGCTCGAGAGCACATGGATCTATTAGCAGCAATGGTCCATTCTATGATGAACTTGTTGCTGGAAAGATTGGAAACTGCCATCTGGCAGACGAGGACTACGAGCAGGTGGACGAAATGGAGCTTGAGAGAATGGACATAATGTGGGCCTTAGCAAGTGCTGTACGGAGGGCGAAGAAGTTTGTGAAAAAGACTGGACAGAACTTGGTTGCTACTAAGGATACCACCTTTGGCTTCGACAAGAGTAAAGTGACCTGCTTTAACTGTGGTGAAAAGGGACACTTCAAGAGAGAATGTGTGAAGCCAAAGAAGACTGGGAACGGGAACCCGTTCTCATCCTTCACTCGTCTAGACAAGCAAACTACCAGTTCTACTTCCTCAAACAAGGACTCAAAAGCCTTGACTGCTCATGATGATGAAGGACAGGATTGGAGCTTTAGGTTTGTCTCACCAGGGGAATCAAACATTTCAAATGTAGAAGATATTGACAGTGATTCCGCTAGTGAAGGAGATCTAGCAATTGAGATAGCAATGTCACATAGTGAAAAAGCAACTGCAACCGAGGTCAGTTACAAGCCAAAAGTGGAGACTACCATGTCAGAGACAGAAAAGACAGAAGCAAAAGAATCAGAATCATCTGATACTGCATTGATGGCAAACGCTTCTGAATTAGCTCAGGTAAGTACTACTGACACAATGTTTAATAATCATGCTTGTTCTGATTGTGATGCCTTTAGGAATAGCATAGATGCTAAATTTGCTAGGTTACTAGATCATAATGATAACTTGATAAAAGATTTGCATCTATGCACTGAGGCTAAAAGGGTCTTAAAATTAAAATGTTCAAAATGATTGTAAACTCACTAAGTGTGACCCATTCGCACGATTGGATCATGGTTATGGACCAACTATGCAAATGGCTCCCAATCGGCCGAATGGACATGAGAATGATCCATTCGACTGAATAGAAGGGGGAGAATGAAGCAGTCGACCGACTGAGGCTCAGTCGGTCAACTGAAGATGCGAATGAAAGAGACCGAATGAGGAAGTCGACCGACTGAGACTCAGTCGGCCGACTGAATGCGATTGACTAAGCCAATCGTACGATTGAACTTAGGTTCAGTATTTAAGGGCCTCAGTCGATCGCATGTTCCTCATCACACCAAAATCGCACCCAAATTGCATTCTTCCCGTTACTCTGCCAAAAATTGCTACAGATCCTGATTTACATTGCTGTTGAGTTTCTTACATTCGAGTGACGATTTTACAGGTACACTACTCTTGAATCTTACCAAAATCAGAAGATTAAAGAACCTACATAAGAGACACTCGATTGAATCAAGAACCGAACTGTGAAATGACCCAATCACCTCCGTAAACTAAGCAAAATGTTAAAATTAAGTTTAATAGGTTATTAGTGACAAGTAGGCGAGTCTAATGGACCATTAAACACTGTTAAATGACTTAAATTGGTCAAGACTCGACCCACAGGCAATCGAACAGTGGGGCAAGCGACTGGTCGTTCGAATGAACTCCAATCGCACGATTGAACCTTGCGATTGGGTCATTCGGCCGAATGAACCACCCGAATGAGTTCACTTGGCCGACTGAACCAATCGAACACTCAGTCGGCAGATTGAACTCAATCGCATGTCTCATTCAACCGAATGAACTCAGTCGTACTTAAGAACAACCAATGACTCCAGTCGCATGATTCATTCGCATGAATGAATCAGAATGGAAGTGAAACACTACACTTAGAACTGAATTCTGATGTATTATGTACTAATGATCATGTGTTTTGTGTTTCAGGAAAAATGGCTGACAGATGGTCTCTTAATCCAAAGCACAACATGTGCCCATTTGGACCACACACTCAGAACGGGGCCAAGTTCTCCGAGATTATAGCCTTCCTCAAACGCTCACGGATACATAAGGCTATATCTACACCGTGCACGCCTTACAAATCACTACACCAGGCATTCTGGGAGAATGCCTCAGTGGATCGCTCTCGTGAGCCATACAGCATCCGAAGCACCATTATGGGTCAAGCTATCGACATTACCGCTACTGACATCCAGAGAATCCTTGAGTTTGGGGATGACTCCACTCACCCCACTAAGTTACATCCTTGACAGTGAGAGGGTGTTTCCTCCGAATCAAGTATGCGGGGGACATTAACTCGGGGGTGCTAAATAAGAGCAACCTGTGCCCACAATACAAATATCTGGCACATGTGATTCTTAAGTGCATTGCTTCGAGAAGGGGTGGCTTCGATGACCTATCAGATCAGTTAAAAAATGCCTTCATGGCTCTGGTGCTGAACCACCCTTTCAGCTTCTCGAATATGATCTTTGCTTATTTGGTAGAGATCATTGAAGCAAAAGGGAAGAAGGTTTTTGTATGTATCCAAGGTTTCTTCAGATGATATTCAATGAGAAGCTGCCTCTGCTCCCCAAGGAAAGTCACGATGCAGTGACTTTGGAACTTATGGATGACACTACTTGGGTAGGATGGTGGTGTATCGGGGCAAGCAAGTGAAGCCCCAGGCAAAGAGGCTGATTGGCCATTTAGCAGATGAAAGTTATGTGGCACCGGGGAGACGCCAATGCCGTCACGAGGATAGTGACTCCGACCTGGAGCCAATTGTCCTACCCACTGATGATTCAGATGATGATGATAGTGGGGGTGCCAGAGACAATATGCCTGTTCCACAGAGAGGCATTACGTCTGATGTCGTGCCTCCAGCATCCACCCCGACTGCAGAAGTTACCAAATCAGCTGGGTTTCATCATGATTTTGTCCTTGACACAGAAGTAGAAGAAGAAGAGTCTGATGAGGAGCCCCTCACCAGGACTGTGGGAAGAAAAGTGGTTCCCACAGTACATGGGCTTCGGGTGGTTGGTGAGCACCTAAGAGACTCTGGAGAGACAGAGACCGACCCGACCTATGCTCTAGGGTCAATCGGCAGGGTAGAAGGGGGAGCATCCACCTCGAAGGGAACGGGGAGAAAACGGATGGCTCAACCCCATGGGCAGAAACCAAAGAAGAAGCGTCGTTTGACCTTCATCACTACTACCTCAGCCACTACAGCCACCACCACTACCACCTCTTCAGACACACCATCCACCACCATAGCCACCACAGCCCCCACAGCAACCACAGACACCACCAGACCGACCACGACAATACAGATCCCAGCCACCACTACATCATTCACCCCTCACTCACCACCACTATCATCCCGACCTGACCCGATATTCACCACAGCCACCACCACCACCACTAGCCACTAAACCGAGCCCTCAGCCTATCCCTCATTCACTTACAGATCACCTCTACCTACAGTTGCGGTAGAAGAACAGTTGTCGGCACTAAACAGAATGGTAATGCGTTTGCTGGCTGCCGATGAGGAAAAGGCCTCCCAAATCCGCCAGCTTACGGACCTGACTGCTACACAAACTCACCAAATTGCAGAGCAGGCTCAAGTGATAGAAAGGCAGGCCCGACAGTTGACTGCCCAGAGCAACGAGATAGCCCTTCTCCAAGCTCAAAGCATCACCTCAGGGAAGAAAATAGAGGAGTTGGAAAAGGCTAAAAAGACCATTTTGCTAAAGCTGAAAGGATCGAAGGAGGAGCCATTAAAGATAAGGGATGGGGACAGAAATGTTGATGATGATGAAGACGATGATGATGATGATGAGAGTGAAACTGACAAAGAGAAAACTGAAGAATGGCACGAAGATGATGACACTAACGAAGGAGAAGCAGCTGAATCTGTCTCAGCTCCAGGGCAAGAGAAAAGATCAAAGAACAGACAAGATCTGCCAGCTTCTGCTTCTGCACCTCCATGTGATGAGCCGAGTATTCAGGATAAAAGTAAATAGTAGATGTTTATGTATTTATTTACTTTTGTATTCTGTATTGAAAAACCATGTATTAAATATTTATATTAAGTTAATGCATTTCGTTGATAAATTACTAATGATTTGAGTGTGAAATGTGTAAATCAAACAGATCCAAATTACAAAAGAGATGAGTTTGATATTGCTCCCCTTCAGTAGGTCAAGTCTCAACTCACAATGGTTCTTGATCTGCAAGGGATTGTCAGAAGGTCAGTGAGTTATACCCCTGAAGAAGGGGAAATAATTCACGATCTATCAAACGAGCAACTGGCAGAAATTTTCAAGCTCAATCCTGATGAAATAGTGAAAGATGCTCCAACATGTAATTCTACCTGTGATGACGATCTAAATGACGTTGATGAAATAGAGATAGAAGATGTCACTACAGAGCACTATCCTCAGTATGCTGACAATGAGGGCAATGTGGTTCCCAATCTGGGTGAATCCCTTGTCGGTGATACATTTGAGGTGTTAGACAAAATGGAGCAAGAGTCAGAGAAGACAGAGGGAATGGGCCAAGCCTCAAAGGATGATGTTGATATCCGTAAGGCTGAATGGGCTGCATGTTTTAAAGAAGTTAGAGCCCAACGTGCTGCACCGAAGAGGGATGCCTACACCAGCTCTACAGAGTCAAGAAACATCTTAAGGTGTCAGGCAGGATTATAGCATGGGCATATTTTGATGATCTTAATGTTTATGCCGTTAAGAGGAGAAGGGCATAGAGTACTTTAGATTTCCACATGATCTAAAGACTCTACCAGGTTTTGAGCTCAACCAGCTAGCCAAATTGAAGCTGTTGTATGCTGACCCGAGAAAGATGTCAAGCTGGTTTGAGGCTGCCCTAAAGAAAGAGTACCACACCAGGTGGATTAACTTCAGACCTCAACAACCTACAAGGTATATTAGAAGGTCTGAGATGGATGCCATTACTGGAAAACCAAAGATAGTGTTGAAGTGGAATCCTCCGCGCACAATGTCAAGAATCCCACTCCGGGAAATGACAAAGGATTTCACACCACACTTTAAGTGGTGGTACTACGATTGGAGAACAGCAGAAGCGGTCATAGTTCTAAATAAAGAGGGCCAAATGGATACAATCAGAGTATTCGACCCGATGTGGCTTACCAACTTGTCGGAAAAGGATGTCTATACACTATACAAGTGGCCACTGTTCTATGATACGCAAGATATTGTACAGCCCTCCAGTTCCAAAATGTCATAAGACTTTGCTTCGCGTTTGATATTCACGCGGGAGTCACAAAAGAGGACAAGTACAAGAATATAAGGAGGTAATGAAGAAAACAAGATATTAGAGAGATCTAGGTCCAAGGGGGAGTTTGTTGATACATGTATGTCCCTAGATCATGGTATGTAATGTAATAGATCTTGTTTGGTATGATTGATGAAATGATATTGATTGTTTGTTAGTTATAATGGTTAATGTTTCATTAATGAGTCGACATTGAATTGGTTAATTAGGTTAGTGATTGCTTTAATGATTACACATAATGTTTATTAATTAATACATTCAAACTTAACATAATGAAGTTCTCATGCGAATGGCTCATGCGAATGAACCATACACATGAATAACTTCACACGATTGACTCAGTCGCACGACTGAACCAGGAGACTGGATCAGTCGTACGATTGTAACATAAGATTGGCTCAGTCGCATGACTGAACACTCAGTCGTACGAATGAATCAACCGCATGGTTCAATCGCACGACTGAACCATACTAATGGTTCAGTCGCACGATTGAATAGTACCAACCTATAAATACAACTCAATTCATGAAAAACAAGGACTCTCGATCAATTACGATTCCAGACGTACCCTAGCCGTCCAGAAACCTCCCAATTTGTTCTCCAAGTTCATAGAACACATTAGATCGATTCCCAATCGATTTCTAACGTTAGTTTCAATTCTTGATTGATTCTTCGTGTGTTCTCACTGATTGGATCGCCAATCAAATAGGATTCCGCACTATTTGATCTGGTTTACACGTTAATCTCTAGGTATTTCGGTCAAATACCAGGTCCTAACAATTTCCCTATTGTAGTCCTGATATAATTTAACCTTAGCTATACAGGCAGGAGTACAGAGATGTTCATATAGCTGGTTATCATCTATTACGGCCATGAGAGCTTGAGCAGGAGTCACATCCTGAACCATAAAGCTCCAGTCAACTTCTTGAACCATTGTAGTTGTTTCAGTTGACTTTCCAGTGGGCTTTGATGTAGAGGGATGTGTGGAGGCCTGTGGGGTTCCCGGGTTTGATTAAGGAGCCTTGCATTCCCTTGTAAAGTGACCAAGTTGGTTATAGTTGTAACATTTGGCCTTGGTCTTGTTGAACCCAAATTTGCTGGCAGCTGGGTTTTGAGGGAATTGCCTTCCAGTTCTCTTAAAGAACTTCTTTACTCTGTAGGTTAAAAGAGCCATCTGTTGGATGATGTCCACATACTCTACATCGTCTAGAATGAAATACTCTAGATCATCAAAACATTATTGAAAATCACCAGAGTGCGTACGTCCTGAGACAAATGCATAACTGTCCTGAAAGGAGTTGTGCTGAGCCAGTTGAGACCTTGGAGTCTCAGGAAAAGTGATGTAAGGTCCAGAAGAGCAGGATGGTTGTTGGTTGTATGTCAGGTATTGTTGAGGTTGTGGGGGTACTGAGCCTTCAACGACCATTAAAGCGTTGCTAGCAGGAAGGCTTAGAGATCTGCTTGTTTGGTGGC
The DNA here is from genome assembly GCA_025506515.1 of Flaveria trinervia. NCBI lineage: Eukaryota > Viridiplantae > Streptophyta > Magnoliopsida > Asterales > Asteraceae > Flaveria > Flaveria trinervia. The sequence continues at coordinate 28,870,224 of CM046441.1, forward strand.
CCTTCTTACTCTCAATCTCCAACTAGTATCCATCAAGGATGCCATAGAGTTTAGTCATAGTAAGGGTGTTCAAGTTCTCTGTTCTCTTGGTAGAGACACAGTAGAATGTTCACTCATTTGGAAGAGCACTCATGAACTTTCTTGTAAGATCTCTAAGTTCAGGAGTGATCTTTATAGACTGAAGTGAAGAGATAAGATCCATGTACCTGAAAAACTACTGGCTAAGGGTCTCTCCAGCAATATAAGTTAAGTTCTCGAACTGCTACTTCAGTGAGTCCTTCTTGGAGTCTTTGGAGCTTGAATACATTTGAGCAAGTGCATTAAACAGTTCTTTAGCAGATTTACAATGCTCAAACCCCACCAAGGTGGAGTTGGGTATTATAGTCATTAGAATGGTCATTGCATTGCTATCAACGTCCATTTTCTTACGGTCTTCGTCAGAATAATCTTCAACAGCCTTTTCTATCATGGCATCGTTTCCACCAGCCGTTGCCACCTTGGGTTTATACGGGTCGTTCCCAGTAGAGTTCCACATCTTGTTGTCTTGGTATCTGATGAAGCCTTCCATTCTTCTGCTCCAAGACCTGAAGTGCTCAGGAGTAATGATGGGAGCTTTGGTCATGGTTCCTTTCTCTACTTCGGATTTGTTAAGAGCCATTTTTGTGAGAGTTGTAAGGAGGAGTGAAAAACAGGTTGATTTGGATGGTTAGATCTCACAATCAAGAGCCTAAAAAGCTCTGATACCAATTATAGGATCGCTTTGTGTCACTAAACACTTGATTTTCTCTCAAACTCACTTAAACAACGCTCTCAATGAAAGCAAAGTCTTTAAGAGTTGATAACAATATAATCAGTAATAATAAAACACAAGAAGTAATTTTCAAGGTACTTGCATATATTGCTTCTCAACTCAAATATTACAAGACTCTTACAAGCATGTGTTTATGAGTTACAATGAGAGACTATATATAATACTACCTACAGCTAGATATACTTTCATACCAGCTGGAATCTTCTAACTAAAACAAATACTACAAAGCTATGGTTTAAGGTATCTCAGATAAGACTTTATCTGAGATACGGCAGTCAGGACATGTCCCTGAGTTACCTTTTGTGACCAACTAAAGTTGGTAACTTGTACTAACATAAAAAGGTGAATAGTGGAATAAAGTATGGTCAACTACATGGCTTTTTGAGAAAACACAATGTAGTATCAGAGGTCTGCAGCGGAGTGTCAGAGACCATACTTATGTCCACTATTTCATAGCAGTGTCTTCTGAAGGTTAAATGGCTTCGGAAGAACAAGTACATCAAAAGCCACTTATACTTCGGAAGAGGCTGCTTCTTCCGAGGCTTGAAAACTTGTTCTTTCTTCATACGTTGGAAGTAGTCTTCTGATTTCTTCTTTTGAGACTTCTTCTTCGGAATTGAATACTTTATCTTCGGAAGTAGAGCTTTGCCTTTGGAAGTGGAACTTTTACTTTGTCTTCGAAAGAATTCTTCTTCCTTCGGAAGTTCCACACTTGGCTACGGAAACCTTTGAAAGCAGCGCCAAAATTTGTCTAAGTAATTTGGTTTTGGTTGCACCAGCCTTCTTCTTGATCCAACAAATCTCTTTCACCTACATCAAGTTTCATCTTTCTTTTGCTGAGCAAAGACCTGATGAAACAAGCACATAGTGTAGATGTAATGATCCAAAAGATTCCCAATAAGGAACACATCAAATTGGATAAATCTACAAAAGCAATACATTCCAAGTGAATGAACAAAAGAATCATATCATGGATCACCTTTCAAAGTGAAGTGAAAAGAATCCCATGTGGATCATCATGAAAGGATCAAAGTAAAAGAATCCTAATGAGGATCAGTGAAAATGAGTTCTCATAACTTAAGTAACTGGTAAAGAAAGTTGTGAAAAAGTTCTACCATGCATTGTATAAAGATGGTTGATCATTCCATGCTTATGTGTGTGAGGTACATATTGAATAATTAAATCAACCAAAAACATGATAAATATCATTTGCATCAAAATATCAACCAGGTATGAGTTTAAGAGGACAACATACCTTCAATCATCAAGTTCATCAACATATCCATTTTATCATAAAGAATGCACATGTGCAATGTAAGATTGATAAGATCCCAACAATAGATATACTTCTCTTCATTAATAATAATCAATGTATATAATTGTCAAAAAGTTTTTAAATCTTTAAAGTTTCTATCCAGATGTGGATATAAACTTTAGGGGGAGTAATTAAAATTTTTTATTAAATCTATATAGATTGTTACTATCTTAAATTACTTTCTTAAAAAACATTAAAACAAAAGAAAAAGAAAATGCAAGTGTTGATGCAGAAGTTATACCATAGTATCTCAGCCTATGTAGAGTCTTGGAAGCAGGAAAAGTGCAAGATCAGTCAAACAATGGGAAACTTGTATCACTTCTGACATACAAGTCAATCCAAGCAAGAATTGACAACCTCAACAGTCAACAACTTCTTACGAAAAATCAATCAATGACATCTCTTCATAACATAAAAAATCAAAACAGTCACATTAACTTATGATTAAGTTCAACAGTTAATGTAGGTAAGTGCATTGGTTAATGCGGGTGAATGTAACCCATGCTTATAACCAATGCGGGTAGCTTTTTATTTCCAAGTGAAACTAATGCGGACAATGATTGTACTCTACCGCATTAGTGTGTTACAAGTATACATGAAATTTTGAAGTGTTAAAACCTATGCGGAACAAAAATTGTTCTACCGCATTTGTCAACGCGCATAAAATATTTTTGAGTGTTTAACCGCATTTGTCAATGCGGATAACCTTTTAAGTGTCCAACCGCATTTGTCAATATGGATGAAATGTACACTTCCACATTTGGTTTACCCATCCGCATTTATGGATGTGTATCTTCAATGTTCATGAAATTTCAAGCAGAAATAATTATGTGATTAATCTCCTGTCAATGAATGATGATCAACTAAATCTGGATTTTATTCTATCGCATTTGCTACAGTTAGCAAATGCTGACAAAGTCAGATCTTCCACATTTGCCATAGTGAGCAATGCTAACAAATTTTGTTCAGCCATATTTGCTACAGGGAGCAATATTGAACAAGTTTTGTCAACCATATTTGTTACAGTGAACAAATGCTGATGAACTTAGTTCTTCCGTATTTGCAATAGTGCACAAATGTGGATAGAAGAAAACAGAAGTAACAAAACATCCACATTTGCTACAGTATGTAAGTGCAGATGCCTAAAATCACTAGTTAACTCTTCTGCATTTGCATTAGCAAACAAATGCGGATTGCAAAGTTATTTAATCTTTCATTTCCATATTTACAACAGTAAACAAATGCAGATAACCCAAAGGCTTAAAATTTACCCTTCCACATTTGCTACAATGACTTAAAAATGTGACCGCATGTGCTCTGAAACTTGTAAAATTTTGTAAAAGCCATTATTTGATTATTTAAAGGAATTTCAAAGGGTCATTTAATACTTTTCAAATTTGAGAGACTACATAGTGAGACGAGCGCAAAAACACTATACACCCTCTTCGATCATCTCATCAACAACAACTTGGTTGATTTTAGTGTGTTCTACCCACCTATTCTTGTAATCTATTCCAAACCACAAAGCATTAAAAGAAAGGTAAAATTTCCAAATACTCTTATGACCTAACTTTCGGACTGTTGAACCAAAAGTAAACGAAGAACCTAATAATAATGAAGAACACACAAAATCCAATTTATTCAAATATATATTATACATTATTGACATCAATGAACATGCAAACTAAGAGGAGTTCTAACAAGCATGAAAAACCTTCCTAGTTGTGTTCATCATAAGAATAGAGTTTGATGAAAACGAAAATGTGTAACAAATTAATGAAGTAACATCTAATAAATGGTTTATTTAAACTTGAAAAACAGAGAAAATGTGATTGTTCTACAACAAATTCACCATTTGATGTGACAATAATAAAATCTGACTTCAAACATTCATCTTTGACCATGAAAAGTCAAACTGATCAATTGTGCACATGTTTTCTCATCAAAACTAACACATATGTCTCTTATGCATATTAAATGGCTAATCTTTCATGGAGCAAGCTCCATAATGTCAGTGGTTATTTAGACCCTGATGTACTAGAGGCTAAGGGACCCATTATCTACACAAGGCCTTTCTAGAATTCAGCTGAAGTGATTGAAACAGATAGTGTTAGAACTTTATTCGGAAGAATTGATAATGAGCATACTCTGATCATAACTAAAGATTCTGTGAGAAGATGTCTGTAATTTGGTGATGATGCTGATGCACCATTAGAGTTGGATGAGGATGATATCACTACCTTCTTTGCAGAAATTGGGTATGAAGGGGGATTTGTGTTGCATCTTGTATGCCCAAGACAAATACAAGATTGATGTGGTTAGTATGTTATGATCCAAGTCGGGTCATACCCAATAACAAGCTACACAAACACCAATAAATGTTTATTTGTTGATGAGATCATACAAATAAACATTGACACCAATTTAGAAAATGGGGTTTCTAAAACATTGCTTTGTAATAGAACATATTATATGGATAGTTTGTTCATGAGATATTATTTGTTTAATATTATTAGTGTTAATAATAAAATAAAAGTGTCTTAATGATATTAAATTAAAATAGGTTTTAATTTTGACAGGATCAGTGATCACAAGTTTGATGTTTATCAGAATGTAAAGCAGCGGAATACACAAACGAATTAGACAAATTGTAGCAAGCAAACAATATATGTAAGCGTTAAGATCGCATACGGTTATAGGGAGAGAATATGAATTTCTGATTTCTAGGAATGTTTATAGATGGAGAATATTTCTAATCAAATCAATCAAACATTCCATTCAATTGCTCATTTCGCTCAATGATTACAATGGGTTGTCACTCCTTATATAGAGTGCAACAGTCACTGCTGTTATCACGGAAAGTGACAACTGGCAGATCCAATACAGAAATAACTAAATCTTAACAAACTACTGAAATGTTCACAACTACTGAGAACATATCAGCAAGTTAAGTACAAAATATAAAACTACTGAAACTACAACGACTGAAGAACAAGCTCTTCAGTCGTTTTACAAAACTACTGAAACATAAAACATAAAACTACTGATATCACAACTACTGAAGAAGTACTCTTCAGCAGTTGTGACAAACTACTGAGGCTTCAGTACTTGTCTTCAGACTTTGACCTTCAGGCGTTTCATCAGCTGATGACTTCAGTAGATATCATCAGCTGATGTCTTCAGTCTTTGTCTTCAGACTTTGTACATCAGGTGTTGATCTTCAGCACTTGTGAACTCTTCAGCTGTTGTGCTTCAGTACTTTGGTCTTTCAGCTTCAGCACTTGTGTTCTTCAGCTGTTGTACTTCAGCACTTTGGTTCTTCAGCTGTTAAGGTCTTTAGCACTTGATCTTCAGCTGTTGAAGTCTTCAGCACTTGTCAAACTACTGATGAGGCTTTCAGCAGTTGTTGTGATACCGTGTGGGACTTAGAGGTTTTCTGATCTTGGCTCATTGGTTCTTTTGGTCCAACAAACTCCCCCTGAACCAATGCAGCCAAAACCTCTAACTTATTTAAACTCCCACTTATTGATGGCAAAAATGTTGGTCTTTTTCCTTCTTGATCAGTAGAGAAGATGACCCATGTACGCTCCGGCCTGGGAAGAACCTCAAATATTTGTTTGGCAGAGTATGAATGGGAACTCTGTTTTGGGGAACTGGACACAGAGTTGTTATCCCATTCATGAGATTCACTTCCCCATAATGAGTCTGTATGACTCACGGACATAGGCCTCAAGGAGAACAATTTGTTCCTCTTGAGAGAGTTCTTCAGCTCCTCCTTCGAAGAAGAACTCTGGACCATAGTACTCTGATAAGTACTTCATGGTCCTGCCATTTTTCAGCTCCACCGTAGTTACCTCCCTGTATACAAATTCATCGGATGGTTGCCTTCAAGGAGTAACTGGAGCTCATTCTTTTGGATGTCTTCAAGCTTTTTGTATAACAACCCCTTCTTAATCATCTTGTTTTCTAGTAAGGCTTGAGGTGTCTTCTTTGCTTGGTGAGCTTTCTTGAATTCATCAATGATTTCCCAAGGTGAGACTACAACGGCCAACATGATGGTAGATTCTATTGTTTTTCGTACTTGGCCGTTGTATCTGTGTGGGATAGTTCTTTTATGGATTCTAGAACTCACCCTGGGGTCTGGCCATACTCTCACTCTCTCCTCTGATACTGAAAGGTGTGTCTGAGAGTGTACAGCCTTTGAGCATGCCCTTTCATGGCTTGAATAGATGATGACTGAGGAAATTCCTTGTCAACCATCTTCAACAGTTGCTCATCGTGCTGTTTCTGCTGTTCTTCTTCTTCTATTTTACTCTGACCATTTCCCTTTGAGAGTCGGGTGTGATCATGGATTGACTCTGGGGCTTTGGTAGCTTCAGAACAGCAGAGAGTGGCAGACTATCATCTTCATCCTCTTCTTCTGCTTCTTCTTCCATCCTCAGCACCCTTCTCCTTCTACGGGGTGCATCACTGGATGATGGTTGGGTTGGTGAAGGGATTGGTTTTGAAGAGAGAGGATGTTTGGATTTTGGCTTAGAGGTTGGTTGGGAGATTTGAGGGATAGGATCTGTTTGAGTGGGTGGAAGGGAAGGTTGATCTAGCATCCTTGTAGTTAATTTTGCTTTTGTAAGTTTAGCCATCTCTAACCTTTTGCCAGCCCCAGCCTCATCAAGGGCTTCCACAATGATCCCTTTGTTGAATTGCTCAGACAGACAGATTCTGGTGGCTATAGCCAGAATGCTGTCCCTGGACCATGCGCGGATCTCCATTAATGATCTTCCCAAGTATTTTGCAATAAATCGGATCATTATTTCCAACCTCTCTTTCTCAAGAGCATCGTACCCTGCCCATCGGGTTTGTATCTCTTGTACCTCTAACCTTCTGATCTCACTATCCAGTGTAGCTGTGTCAAACCCCTGCCTGAATAGTTGGTCAATTATCTTATCCATGGAGCGGCTGTGTGTGGTGTCAGCTTCTTTGACCAGCTCCTCCAAGGATTTTTCTTCAGCAGTATGATCATCAGCACTTCTCTTTCTTTTGTACGTGAGCAGAGGTTGCTTTTCTTGTTTCTCCTCTTCCTCAGATCTCTTCCTCTTTCTATCTTTCACTGCAGTACCCTCCCCCTTTTTGGTTGCATTGGAGGAAGGGGTTGGTACCGCAGAAAGAGTCTTGTGGACAGCAGCATCAACCAGGGGCTGTAATGTTGAGGAAAGCCTCTCATCAAGGGCTTTGATCACTATATCAGTGATTATGGGGGTGATGAGAGGGAGGGAATTTTGTAGTATAGCACCTATTTGCTCAGGAGGGTTCTGTTCCTGAGAAGTAGGGCCTGAAGCAGAGGCGGGTGGTTGATTTTGGGGTGGCTCAGTGTTTGGGAAACCTTCAAGGGAAGGTGCCATCTGTGGGTGTATGAGGGTGGCAGATGGACTTGCATCCTGAGACATCTTGGCCAGCAGCTCTTTGAGTCTGCTAACCTCATCCTCTAGAATGGTGTTTTGAGCAACTACATCGAAGAAGAAGCTCAGGTCATCATCAGTTGATACTGAATCACCTGACCTCCTGCTTAGAGCAGGATGAACATGCACTGGGTGTAGACCAGTTGGTGCATGTGCCCCTTGTGCGTGGTACTGGGGACTTCCAGCCTCAGGACAATGTCCATCATCAGCTGTTGCCTCTAGGGAGGTCTTAGCAATGTTACCAGCCTCACTCTGGTCATGTGCTGAGTCAGAGGAGGTGGCAGCCTCACTAGATATTCTAAGCTCCTTCTCTACACCAGGAGATAGAATTGGGAAACCCCTGTGCTGTGGGTTCTCAAGTGCACTGTGTTCCTCCCCCTCAATTGTAGAGGTATTCCCAGTTGGAAGTGGTTTCTGGGGAGGGGGTGAGGAGTGCAATTGAGTCAGCACTTGAGCAACTATTAAAGTTGGGCTGTGAGGGGCGGTTGTTTGGGGTACAGGGGTAGAAGCAGTGTGCACCTGGGGTGGATGGTGCTCTTCAATGGCAATCTCCTCAAGTGAGGAAGATCCCAGATAAGTAGGTGCCCCTTGGGTTGCTGCAGGCTCCTGTTGAGAGGAAGCCTGAGCGGCTGTAGCTGGAGGAGTCATGGTATCCACTAGGGGGTTTGGACTAGTGGATATATCCTGCGTTTGTTGTGCAGGAGCATCCTCAGGGGACTCAATTCCCTGAGTAGCCTTTTTGGGTTTCTTTTTGGTGGGTTTGGTGGGGACATTGGATTTGGAGGTGGTGGCTGTGGGTTCCAGCTGCGTGGGTTTTCGCAGCTTGGCAGCCAGTTTGAGTGTCCGGTCGGAGTTGTGCCGGGAGTATACTTCTGGCAAAACAGCCGTAGCAGGGACTCCCAAGCCAACAAGTCCCTCAGCATTAAGCTGGTCTATTATAATGGCCATTATGAACCGTGGATAGAGTATCCAACGGTTGGCAGTTAATTTTTGAGCCATATCTTTGAGCTCTGAAAATATTAATTCTGAAAAGTTCAGTGGTTGTTGCTCAAGGATAGAATACAATACCTGCTGCCATTTGGTGGACATTTGATCCCAAGACGATGTCTTAGGGGCCAAACATACATTGACCATATGAAAGATCAGGCGCTCAGCGTCATTAAAATGTTTCTTCATGATGGTGGTGGCACTGAGATCACCTTGATATCCATGCTGAGCAAATGATAGATCTATAGTGCCCTTCGGATATCCAGCAGGAGAGGTAGCATCACTCAGTTGAAGAATTTTACGGATTGTTGCAGGAGTAATCACTACTTCGTTGTTGTTGACGACTGACCGGAGGGATAGGTGTGTTGCTCTCCTCAGTAGTAACATTAACGTTCATCCAAAATTGGTTCAAGGATTCGGTATGTAAAACGGGTTCAGAAGGAATGCCTTGTTGTATTGGGACTGGACCATAAGATCGATAGCAGTATCGAACTTAGTCCAGATCGGCGATTTTGTGAGGTAGGCAACACAGTTGTGTCGCGGTTTAATTTGCAAAGACGCCATGGAAATTTGTTGGAGAGGAACGTTAGGTTTGAAGAAGATGAAGCATGGAGAGCTCAGGTTAAGGGTATTTATAGGGTACGGGTGAGGAAACGACTGAAGGATGTGGTGTTAGTCATCAGTAGTTTTAAACGACCGTTGACATGGTATTATCCTTTCAGACGTTGAAACAGCTGAAGTCGCGGTGTTAGGCATCAGTAGTTTAGAAAACTACTGAAGACCGTGGTTTTGACTTCAGGTGATTGAAACAACTGAGGACATGGTGTTTGTCATCAGTAGTTATGAAACTACTGAAGACAGTGGTTTTGTCATCAGCTGTTGTAAACAACTGAAGACTTGGTATTGGTCATCAGTAGTTATAAAACTGCTGAAGACGTGGTTTTGCTTCAGTTGTTTAAAATGAAACAGCAGTGGTACAAACGACTGAAGGGAAAGTTCTCTTCAGCTGTTTTCGTCAATTCTTAGCTTTTCAGCTGTTTCAAACTATCCTCAACACATTCATCAGTCTTTATGGCTGATTTCAGTTGTTTCATAGGACATCAGTACTTATCTGTTTTTACTGATTTCAGTAGTTATGACTACATCAGTAGTTGTAACTACTTCAGTAGTTTAGAGCAGATGAAGTACTTCAGTACTTGTGAGAACTTTTAGCCTTCAGTAGTTATAAAAACTACTGAGGTTAAAAGAGCTCATCAGTACTTATATGTGACAGGCACTCATGATCATCAGTATGAATTACTGAGATCATCAGTAGTTGTCACCTATTCTAGCTGCAGCATACCAAGCCTTAACACCAGGTTTTGGAAAGTTGAACTATCCAAAGGCTTAGTAAAAATGTCTGCAAGCTCATCAGCACTGGGCACAAACTTAGGATCAATCAGACCTTTTTCAAAACAGTCTCTTATAAAATGGTGTCTGATCTCTATATGTTTGGTCCTAGAGTGCTGGACTGGATTTTTGACAATGCAAAGAGCTGAAGCACTATCCATTAACAATGGAGTCTTAGTCTCTGTAATGCCATAATCCAAAAGTTGGTTTTGAAGCCAGAGTACCTGAGATGTACAGCTTGCAGCAGCAATGTACTCTGCTTCCGCAGTGGATGTAGCAACTGAGGTCTGTTTCTTGCTCTGCCAAGAAATCAAGCAGTTGCCTAGGAATTGACATCCACCAGAAGTTGATTTCCTGGTCAACTTACACCCTGCATAGTCACTGTCAGAAAAAGCAACTAATTTACCAGAATGTCTGGTAGAATACCATAAACCTAGAGATGGAGTGCCTTGCAGATATCTAAAGATCCTCTTGACTGCAATCAGATGAGACTCTTTAGGTGCAGCCTGAAATCTAGCACAAACACATGTAGCAAACATAATATCTGGTCTAGAAGCTGTTAAATACATCAAGGACCCAATCATACATCTGTAAAGTGTTTCATCAACCACTTTACCTTTCTGATCTGAGTCCAGTTGTGTGGTGCTGCTCATGGGAGTAGAACAGGGCTTACAGTTTTGTAAATCAAACTTTTGCAAAAGATCTTTTGTATATTTGGATTGATGAATAAAAATTCCATCAGCCTTTTGTTTGATTTGCAACCCCAGAAAGAACTGTAATTCTCCCATGGCACTCATTTCAAACTTCTGTTGCATCAACTTTGTAAAGGCATCACACAACTTTGGATCAGAGGATGCAAAAATAATATCATCTACATAAATTTGAACAAGTAGATTATGCTGCCCAGCTTTCTTAATAAATAAAGTCTTGTCTATGGAGCCTCTAGTGAAATTGTTTTCCAGAAGAAAGTTTGATAATGTCTCATACCAGGCTCTGGGAGCTTGTTTTAACCCATAAAGAGCTTTATCAAGCTTATACACCCAATTAGGATGTTTGTTGTCCTCAAAGCCTGGAGGTTGACATACATAAACCTCTTCTTTAACTTTTCCATACAAAAATGCACTTTTGACATCCATTTGAAAGACTTTAAGTTTTTGATAAGCAGCATAAGCTAAAAACAATCGAATTGCTTCCAGTCTGGCTACAGGGGCAAAGGTTTCATCATAATCAATACCTTCTTCTTGTGCAAACCCCTGAACAACCAGTCTGGCCTTGTTCTTAACAATAAGCCCATTTTCATCAGTTTTGTTCCTAAACACCCATTTAGTGCCTATTGCACACTTACCTGGAGGTAGAGGAACCAGTTCCCACACTTGCTGTTTCTTGAACTGAAGAAGCTCAAGCTGCATGGCATCAACCCATCCATTGTCCTTTAAAGCAATGTGATAATTCTTTGGCTCTTGCTGACTGATGAAGAGAGCATAGAAGCAGAAGTTTGACAATTGACTTCTTGTTGATACACCAGCAGTGATATCACCAATGATTTGAGACATGGGGTGATTCTTCAGATCTTGATACACAATGAGATCTGTGCAAGTGTTTGTAGCCGGTTCAGCAGCAACAGATGGTGATGGTGAATCATTTCCTTGAAACCAATCAGTGGATGGTAATTCAAAGGAAGTTGAATTCGAAGAAATCTCATCAGCATTTGTTGTGGATGGTGCTACTGGCGCTACAGGAACATCAGGTCTAGTTGAATCAGGCAGCTGATCACTAAACCTGAAGAGGTGAGTACTGCAATCATCATCATCATCAGCAGTACCACCAGGTGGTGAACTGTTGACAGGAGCAACAGCAGGAGTTTGATAAGGAACATATTGCAGTATGTCCAGATCAAATAACTCCACAGGACTTTGTGGAATCTTGTCCTTTGGAGATTCATTAAACTTAACATGTAGAGTTTCTTCAACCATCTTTGTTCTGCAGTTGAAGACTCTGTATGCTTTGCAAGTAGATGAATAACCAACAAAGTATCCTGCATCCACCTTAGGATCAAATTTGTGGAGTTGATCCTTTGTGTTGAGAATAAAACAGGGACACCCAAATGCTTTGAAAAATGAAATCAGTGGAGCCAAATGATGGAGAACTTCATATGGAGTCTTCATCAACCTCTGATTTACTAAAACTCTATTTTGCACATAACAAGCTGTGTTGACAGCTTCGGCCCAAAAGGTCAATGGCAAACCTGAGTCAGCCAGCATGGACCTTGCAGCTTCAATGAGGGTCCTGTTCTTTCTCTCCACTACTCCATTTTGTTCCGGAGTCCTTGGAATGCTGAACTGCCTTTTGATTCCCTTTGAGAGATAGAAGTCATCAAGTGTATGATTTCTGAACTCAGTTCCATTATCACTCCTAATACACTTGACTGGAAGGGAATACTGCTTCTCAATGTACAGCACAAAGTGGATAATCTTCTGAGCAGCCTCATCCTTTGAATGTAGAAAGAAAGTCCATACAAATCTGGAGTAATCATCCACAATTACCAGACAGTATTTCTTCTTTGCCATGCTCATTACTCTCACAGGACCAAATAGATCCATATGCAGTAATTGCAAGCAGGCAGTGGACTTGGACACTTCAATAGGAGGAAATGAGACCTTGTGCTGTTTTCCTTTTAAACAAGCAGTGCAAGTTTCATCACAGTGGAACTCCTTTATTGGTAAGCCTCTGACTAAACTATTGTGGCTAAGCTGATTCATGTTTTTGAGATTAACATGACCAAGCCTCCTGTGCCATAGTTTAGATTCTTGAAAAGAGGCTTTGGAAAATAGGCAAGGATTACCTTTGAGATCTATCTTCTTAGAGAGATCTAAGGCATACACTCTTCCTGTCCTGTTGGCTTTCAGGAGAGTGTGATCATCCAACACCTTGTCAATCAAGGGCAAAACTTTGGATGACAGAATCCTACAGTTTTGACTTGTGAAAAGGGCAACATGGCCTTTATCACACATTTGACTGACACTCAAGAGGTTGTACTTGAGATTTTCCACATGATTAACATCATCAAATTTGATTTCTCCATTGGAGACAAAGCCCTTACCGATGATGTAACCCCTAGCATCATTGCCAAAAGAGACAAATCCCTTCTTTCCTTGAGAGTAGTCATGAAGAAGAGAGATGTTCCCAGTCATGTGCATGGATCCCCCACTGTCTACATACCAGATGCTATTTTGGCATGTTGAAGAACCCTGCAATAATAAACAATCAGTTAGTTTTAGAGACCCAAACCTTTTTGGTTTTGGGCCTGGTCTCATCAATAGATGGTAAACTAGCATGTTTATTTGTAACAACAGCCTGAGAGAAAGAAGATGGTGCAGAAGAGGAGTCCTTTGGCTTAGACCTCCTTTTCTGTGGTTTCAACATAGGAGAATCTAGTTGGTTAACTCTACCCAACAGATGTTGTACCATCATCACCAGCTGTGTCTGATTTTGTGATAAAGCTTTCAGCTCATCAGACACATTGCTAGTGGAGTTAGATAAGGTCCTATGTTGCACCTTCTTCTTTTGAGCACCCTCAGCTGTCACCTGTTTAACTCCTTCCTTTTTGGATTGCTTTAAGGACTTAAGGGTTACAGGATTTGATGTTGCTGATACAAATGTGGTCTCAAACTCAGTTTTCATTTTTACCATTTTCTCATTAATTTCTTCCTTTTGTTTGAGTTTGGAACCTCTTTTGTACCAACAATCATCTGTAAGATGATTGAACAAACCACATACTTCACATGGTTTCTTCTTCATCTTAGGTTGATCATCAACTAAAGATGGTGAAGCAACAGAAGACTTGTTCTTCAATGCTTTGGAAGCATTGGTTGCTTTCTTGACAGCATCTTTAGTAGTCTTCAAACTCTTTCTACTGCCAGTTTTCTTCTCTTCAGTACTGACAGCAGTTGAAGTTTGAACTTCAGGAGTTGAATCCTGCTCTCCAGTCCTTTCAGGACCTTCAGGATTGACTCCTGAGTTGATCAACTTATTGATCATGTGAATGTCAGCATTTGGACCATCAACATCAGCTGATAGGTTCAAAGAGGACTTGATACTGACTGCTACTTCTGATTGTGCTGTATCAGAAGGTAGATCACATGACTTGATGGATTGGTTATCACTCTCACCATCAGATTCTACCTCTGCTCTTGGGGTAAAATCTGTAGGTGGAGCAGTGTGATTGTAACCAATTCCAAACTTCACATTTGAAGCAGATTGCTTACTAAGAAGCATTTCAAAACCTTTGCATGATTGTACCCATCTATCACACTCGACCTGGGTAACTGCAAGGGTTTCTTTGAGATCTTTGTACTTCTCTAAAAGTACATCTTCTCTAGCCTTATCATCAATTATTTTGCAATTCAGTTTATAAACCTCATCATTTTTATCTTTGAGCACAAACTCAAACTCAGCTTTGTTTTTGGAAATTACTTGTTCTAGCTCAATGTTCTTATTAATTAAAGCTACATTTGCTTCTCTAATGGAAGCAAATGCTGCTATGCATTGTTCAGAACATAATTTGGCTTTTGCCTCAGAGGATACCTGTGATACCTGAGGTGTAGAGGCATTGGAAGATGAAGTATCAGCAGACTCCAAAGCCATAAGAGCTAGATTCCCAAAGGGACTGTCACCACCATGTTGACCAGCACCTGAGAACAGTTGATCATGACCAGACAAGTCATCTGGTAAACTGCTCCAGTCAACAACTCCTGGGGTGAAGAAGCTGTGTTGTTGAGATGAAGGTTGTTGATGAGATAGGGAAGGCTGAGGTTCTGGTAATGCATGAGGTTGTGGTGTCATAGGAACTTGAACTTGACTTGACTGTGGCATGTAATAACAAGGGTACTGATAAGGCATTTGACCCTGAGGAACAAAATATGCCGGAGATTGTTGTTGAGGATGATGACTAGATGTGACAGGATGTTGCCCTCTGTTTTGTTGACTGTTGCCAGGAAAAGTCACAAAGGGTGCAGTAGAGTTTGATCCAGTTGATCTACACTCTCTTGCAAAGTGTCCAAGCCGTTGGCATTTGTGACACCTCAACTTGCTCTTGTCAAAACCAACTTTGGTTTTGCCAGAGAGTCCTGGGAATTTTCTTCCAGTTCTTTTGTAGAACTTCTGAGATCTGATATTTATCAAGGCCATTTGGCTCAAAATATCCATCTCTTCTAAGTCATCATCAGCAATCCCCTTGAGATCATCCATAATGAAACATAATTGTCATTATTACATCCAGTGAACTGACCATCAACACTTACAAATGCAGAATTAGAAGTGCTCGAAGAGAAATTAATATGCTCATCATACTGGCATTCAGATGCAGCATATTCTGACTCATGACCCACCAAGGCAGTGTTGCCTTGAATAAAGTCTTCAGTGAGCTTTCCAGATGAAGACAGCTTTCTCTTCTGTTCTATCTCTCTCTCAAAAGTGAGCAATTTCCCATGGAGTTGGGTGAGAGATAGTTTGTCCAAACTTGCACTGGAGCGTAGGACAATAGTATATGTGTCCCATCTCTCAGGCAGTGATCTGAGAAATCTGTTATTCATCTGAATATTGGTGTATTCAAGTTTGACCATTTTTAGTTCAGAGATCAAACAAGAAAACCGCTCATATTGTTGAGTCAGTGTCTCACCCTTTCTATGAGAGAATGTCTCATATTGTTGGGCAAGAATTTCTCTATTATTTGCCAAGACCTCATCTGTTCCTCCAAATTGTTCTTTCAAAGCAATCCAGAGGTCATGGGCAGTTTCATGATGCATTAGCCCAGAATAGATTTCATTGGGCAAAGCCATGGCCAGAATTCCATGGGCTTTTGCATCAATCTCAAGCAACTTTTTATCCTCATCTGAGTATTGCTCCCTCCTCTTCGGAACCATTTGATTGGTTTCCGGGTTATTCACCATAGGCTTGTGTGGACCATGTACCACTGATGTCCAACACCCTGCGCTGTTAACAGACAGGTGATGGAGCATACGTCTTTGCCATATGTTATACTCATTCCTAACCAGCATAGGAGGCTTGGTTGAGGAACCAGTATTGTGAGGATCATTGGAGGGAGTGGTCATTTTCAGTTCAAAAACAGTTTAGTTCAAGTTTTAAAAAGTTTTAGACAAACCACAACAAACTCAATGAGAACCAAGAATAAGATCTCAGGATGAATGAGCAGAAATACAGAAAATTCAATCTCTATAACCGTTTCTTGCAAAAACAAAAGCTAATTCAATCAAACTTGGATCTTGAATAGCAGTTTCAATGATCAATTATTAGATCGATCAATGATTAACCGCTCTGATACCATTTGACAGGATCAGTGATCACAAGTTTGATGTTTATCAGAATGTAAAGCAGCGGAATACACAAACGAATTAGACAAATTGTAGCAAGCAAACAATATATGTAAGCGTTAAGATCGCATACGGTTATAGGGAGAGAATATGAATTTCTGATTTCTAGGAATGTTTATAGATGGAGAATATTTCTAATCAAATCAATCAAACATTCCATTCAATTGCTCATTTCGCTCTCACTGATTACAATGGGTTGTCACTCCTTATATAGAGTGCAACAGTCACTGCTGTTATCACGGAAAGTGACAACTGGCAGATCCAATACAGAAATAACTAAATCTTAACAAACTACTGAAATGTTCACAACTACTGAGAACATATCAGCAAGTTAAGTACAAAATATAAAACTACTGAAACTACAACGACTGAAGAACAAGCTCTTCAGTCGTTTTACAAAACTACTGAAACATAAAACATAAAACTACTGATATCACAACTACTGAAGAAGTACTCTTCAGCAGTTGTGACAAACTACTGAGGCTTCAGTACTTGGTCTTCAGACTTTGACCTTCAGGCGTTTCATCAGCTGATGACTTCAGTAGATATCATCAGCTGATGTCTTCAGTCTTTGTCTTCAGACTTTGTACATCAGTTGTTGATCTTCAGCACTTGTGAACTCTTCAGCTGTTGTGCTTCAGTACTTTGGTCTTTCAGCTTCAGCACTTGTGTTCTTCAGCTGTTGTACTTCAGCACTTTGGTTCTTCAGCTGTTAAGGTCTTCAGCACTTGATCTTCAGCTGTTGAAGTCTTCAGCACTTGTCAAACTACTGATGAGGCTTTCAGCAGTTGTTGTGATACCGTGTGGGACTTAGAGGTTTTCTGATCTTGGCTCATTGGTTCTTTTGGTCCAACAAATTTTATGAATTAAGGGGTTGAAAGAGTACAAGTTTATAAAAGTTTCAAAATGGGGGGAACCATTTTGAAAACACATTTCGGCCGCCCCTGTGGGTTTGAGGGGTCTTTAGTCTTTGTTCTTTCAAGACTTAATCCATACTTGAACTCTTCCAACTCTCCTCTATCCAAGAGACACACTCTCTCTCACACACAAGCAAAACAACCTCCCAAAACAAGCCTGAAAAATCGGATTTAGAAGCTGGAAAAGGGCTGAAACTTTCGGTTCTTGGAAGATCTAAGGAAAAGGTTACTTTGGTTTTGATCCTAACAAGCAAAGTGTTTGAAGAGCTTGTGGGTATCACAACTTGAGGCTCTCTCTCTTGAGGGCTGGACATTCAACAACATCTTCAATTCATTTCATACATCTACAACATTTGTACGAGAAATGTTTGTTATCTATAAACACCCTATGGTTGTTATGTCTTGTTTGATAGCGTACTATTTGACATAAATATTGATCCTTATTCTGGCTTTGTTTGTGGTTTAAAATGGTAAAAATTTTCAGATTATAAACCATATGTTAAACTGTAACACCCGAATATTTATTATTTTGAAGCCGGTGAAGAAAGAAAAGAAAATAAAGTCCAAAAGTCGAGGGACCAAACTCGCCAATGAAAGAAAGTCGGGTGAGGGGGAGTATATAAGGGAGAGGGCAGCCCTTACCCTCTCCCCCACACTCACAAATCAGCCAAAGAAAGGGGAGAAGAGAGAAAGAAGAGAAAAAGAGGAGAAGTGCCGGTTCGGGTGGTTCGGGTCGCCAAAAATCGTCGTGAAGCAAGCCAAATCGAAGCCCTTAACGTTGTGCTCGTTTGTGTGAGTTCTAGAACCCCACTTTTATTTGTTTTCAAATGATTTTGGGGCTGGAAAGCATAAAAACCCGTTTTTGTATGTGTATGTGTTTGACCCATTTGGGTGTGATGTGTGTGATGCGTTTCGTGTATGTTCCGGGCGTGTGTGTGCTTGTATGGTGTTATGGTATGCATTCATAAGGTTTAGGATGGTCGATTTAGGCTTAAAATGGGTTTAGATGAGTTTGGAGGCCGAAAACCCTCGGCTGCAGTCGTGATGAACTGCATTCTGCATCAGTTAGGGCTAGGCGACCGACTGAAGGCTGAATGGAGGCCATACGGCCAATTAGGGTGCGATTGGGGTCCATTCGCACGATTGAAAGGCCAGTCGCATGGAGGTCATGCGACTGAAGGTCCAGTCGCATAAGTGCTCATCCGCATTAATCCTATTCGCATGAGGTCCATCCGCATCGTCCATTCGCACGACTGGATGTTCATTCCCATAGGTGTTCATCCGTATTAGTTCAATCGCATGATGTTCAGTCGCATGGAGGCCATGCGACTGAAGGGTGTCCATACGCCCGAATAGGGCTGTTGTACCCGAGGAAGGTATAGATTGACTTCTGACTTTCGGGGGAAAGTGAAGATGTAAGTTTTGACGTAAAGGTTCCCATAAGAGTTTGTAAGATGACGCTTGAGGCCTTAGAAAGCATGTTGGGCATGATGATGATGACGATGTTGCATGTTATGTATGCATGATGTTGCCCTACATGATGTGATGTGAATGCATGTTAATGTTCCTTAGTATGATGTATAATATCTTTCCTATGGCTTTACTTATTATGAGGAATGAATGAAGTATTATGTAACGTAAAGTGGAAGATAATGAAAGAGGAACATGATAATGATTGCATGCATTAATGAATGAATGAAAGAAGTCTTGCAAGCATCGGATAACGGATCCTTCTTTGTGATTAACCCTTAATGTAGAACCTCTACCGCTCACCCCTAGTACTGTGGCATACGTTTAGCTGTTCATTTATTGACTTTGGCCCAGTAGCTAAGACTGATGGTTACTCCTAGTACCGTGGCATACGTTTAGCTGTTCATTTATTGACTTCGGCCCGGTAGCTACGACTAACCGGGGTGTAGCACATGGTATTGGTGCGGATGACGTCCGATGCGCAAGTAAAGTCATAAAGAACGAAGGAACGAATGATTGAATGAGGAAGACAATAATGATATTATCTATGTGTACGTACGACGTGTGATCATGTAAAAGTAACGAATGGTTTTATATGAAAGTAAAGTATGTTTTGTAATAAAACTAGAACTCACTCAGCAACGCTGACTTTTTATATGTTTTCCAGTTGGCAGGTAATGTTTGCTGAGGATGGCACACCGTGAAGCTACTCAGCTCTTTTGGGATGGCATTCTTTTGATTAATGTTTTTGCATTGTAATGCGAACAAGCTATTTTGTAATGAATGTTGTATTAACTTGCAAAACCACTTACATGTAAATGAAAGATTGTTTTAGTTTTCCGCTGCAATTTATGAAATACAAATGAAATTATACGTTTTATGAGCGATGAGAACCCAGCTGTAAGCGTCCCAGGAACGGGGCCTTACATAAACTCCTTTTTCCGTTGTGTTTTCATAGTTTAAATGGTTAAACTAGCTTGTTTTACATGTGACAAAACCCAACAATGGCATCTAGAGCCGTTATATGGAATATGTGCTTCAAAAGGTCTTGAAAATTTAGTTTTCATGGACCTTTTCAAACCATTAGGGGCTGTTTTGTTGTGGGTGTATGAATCTCGTATGTTTCAAGGTTTAATCTTGCATGCTTTAGTATAAACCTTGAAAGATTTACAGCAAATGGTTGATTGTGTTGTTTGGACAAACCTTAAAATTTGAGTTCATTTTGGCTGAATTTTTGGGCTAATATAAGGGATTCATTGTTGTTCTTGGATGTTGAATGTTTCTCATATTATGGTGCATAACATAGCCTTGGCCTTATGTGTTTGGTTTTGGTTGATTGTGATTTTTCATGTTGGTTTTGATTCTTGTAAGGGTTGTAATTTTGTGTTTTGTATTTTGGGTTGTAATTTTTATTCATTTGGTTATGTAATAAATAGATTAGATGCATTTCTTGTATTAGAAAAATTGTATTAGGATATGATATTTGTAAAAGAAGATGCACAAGATGAAGATTCAAAGAAGGACACAAAAGACATGGACACTTGAAGCTTTTGGATGTGGTTGTGGGAGTTCATGGACACATTTTGATGTGTCAATTCTACCCTTAGAAAGACCTTATGACAACACTTGTGATGGCAAACAAGTGTGGTCAACTTAGTGGCTATGGTTATGCACTCATGTTTGTATGTTTATGCTTGTTTGGATGTTTGTTGTTTGATTGATTGGTTATCATTTGGTTATGCATTACAAACTCATTAACAAACTTTACAAGCTGAAAATTTAATGGTTCGTTATCATTAAGCGGTTAATAAAAGGTTATTAAAAGGATTAATGGTTTTAATAAAAGAGGTTTTATTAAAAATGAACCATATGGTACCTTGTATTTGAAAGCATGCAAATATAAGGTACATAGAGTTTTCTAAACCAAGATTATGAAAACTTAATTTTCTATTATAAACAAGTTTAACACCGTCCTTTTGCACAACACTTGAGTCATTTGGAAACTCTAAATGGGATAAAGGTCACCAAACCATTTTGAGGGAACTTGTGACTTGAGGTGGGGATACCATATTTGTGGGATAAAGGTCACCTAACCACTTATGTTGGAAAACTCACATGTGTGTGCAAGTAGGGTAACTTTATTTGCAAACCATGTTAAATGGATCACCAACAATATGGTTTACAAGGTGTTGATGGGATAAACATGCCGACTATACATATGATGTTTTAAAGTCCATTCCATACCCTAGAAGTTGCAAAGAGTTGCAATTGTCAACACGTTGACTACCTTGTTAATTTAAATAATGGGATAAAGGTCATCTAACCACTATTTAAATGTAATGTTGGATTATAGATTTTAAAATTGTGTAAGACACTTAAAACTGGTTTTAATTATTAAAATATGAACAATATCGAAATTACTAAAATTGAACTTTGTTATATTTTGTAGATGGCCACCAACAATAGTGAAAACAATGAAATCCCATCCGCTCACTCATTATCACTAAGAACCATTCTCCAAATTGAGCGTCTAAACCATAATAACTTGATTGATTGGTTTCGAAACTTGAGAATTGTTCTCAAGCAAGAGAAACGATCATACCTATTAGACGATCCGATTCCCGATCAACCTAGTGAGGATGATAAGGAGGCCTACAATAATTGGGTAAAATACACTGAGACTCGGTCCAAGTGTCTTGCCTCATGTTGGCAAGTATGACTCCAGATCTCCAAAAGGAGTATGAACATCAAGAGCATACGACATGATAACCCAGTTGAAGGAAATGTTCCAACAACAAGCACGGGTTGAGCGCTTCGAAACGGTTCGAGCACTCCATGCGTGTCGTATGGATGACAACCAATATGTTTTATCTTATGTACTTAAGATGAAATGCCACATCAACTACCTCGAAAGGCTAAATTGTCCCTTCTCGAAATAGTTGGCTATGGATTTGATACTCAACTCTTTGTCAAAAAGGTTTGATAACTTTGTCATGAACTATAACATGAACGGGTGGGACAAGAACATAAGTGAGCTTCACTCTATCCTCAAAACTACCAAGGTGGCCATGGGCAAATTTTGCCAAGGGTAAAGGGCACGTTAGGGGAAAGGGAAATGGAGTGGTAAGAGCGCCACCACCAAAACCGACGGAGAAGAAGCAAAAGGTTGCTTCAAATGACCCATGCTTTAAGTGTGGGGAGATTGGACATTGGACAAGAAATTGCCCAGTCCATCTCAAAGAGTTGCAAGCAAAGAGGGATGTCGGGTAAACCTCAGGTACAATTTTCATGATTCATATTGATCTAAATTTAATATATCCTCTAACACATGGGTATTGGATACCGGATATGGAACTCACATTTGTAACTTATTGCAGGGGTTCAAAAGAAGTAAGGACTTCAAGAAAGGGGATGTAAGCCTCTACATTGGTAATGGGGCAAAGGTTCAAGTTGACGGCCGAGGGGACTACATCTTGAAGCTTCCAAATGGTTTGGAAGCAATTTTGAACAATATTTTGTATGCTCGTAGTTTGACTAGGAACATTATTTCTGTTGCCCAATTAAGACAATATGGTTATGTTTTGTCATTTATTGAGAATGAAATTCATGTTTCCTTAAATGGCATGTTTTATTTTAAAGCTATTCATGTTAATGGTATTTATGAATTGGTTCATGAAAACACATTATATGATAGCTCATTGTACCAAACCACCACTAAGTACTTAAATTGGATTTGAGTGATACCTATCTTTGGCATTGGCGTCTTGGTCATATAAACAAGAAGCGCATACAAACACTTCAAAAGAATGGTCTTTTAAAAGCAAATGAATATGATTCATTCGATGTATGTGAATCTTGTTTACAAGGAAAAATGACTAAGGCACCTTTTAGTGGCAAGTCCGAACGGGCAAAAGATTTATTAGGAATCAAACATTCGGATGTATGTGATCCTTTTAAGCCAATGACTAGGTACCATGAAAGATACTTCATTACCTTTACCGATGACTATAGTCGATATGGTTATGTGTACTTGTTAAGACACAAAGATAAGCTTTTGGAATGTTCAAAATCTTCCAAAATGAAGTAGGAAATCAACTCAACAAAAAAATAAAAATTCTCCGCACCGATAGAGAGGTGAATACATTAGTGATGCTTTTAGAGAACATCATAGAAGTTGTTGTATTGTCTCACAACTGTCTCCACCTGGAACGCCACAACATAATGGCGTGTTTGAGAGGAGAAATCGAACTCTATTAGATATGATTCGATCTATGATGGCTAGAAGCTCACTGCCTCTATCATTTTGGGGTTTGCTCGCTCTCTGCGGCC
Organism: Flaveria trinervia; assembly: GCA_025506515.1. Lineage (NCBI taxonomy): Eukaryota > Viridiplantae > Streptophyta > Magnoliopsida > Asterales > Asteraceae > Flaveria > Flaveria trinervia. The sequence goes on from CM046441.1 coordinate 28,893,287, forward strand.
TGTATTTCGAATATGGCCTCAACCAAGAAAGTGGAAACGACACCTTTTGAAATATGGCATGGACGGGTTCCATCACTGTCATATTTAAAGGTATGGGGTTGTGAGGCTTACGTGAAGACTCCCACCTCAAACAAGCTAGAAAGCCGTTCCACTAAGTGTCTTTATTAGATATCCTAGAGATTCTATGGGATATTATTTCTATGATCCATTGGAACAAAAGGAGTTTGTTGCCAAAAAGGCCGAGTTCTTAGAAGCTAAGTTCCTTACGGAAGGAAGTAGCGGTAGAGCTGTGGATCATGAGGAGGATCAAGAACCACAAAACGCTACACGTTTGGTTGGTACTAGAACTCATCATGAGGATGTTGGGAATGATCAATTGGTTGATCAAAGTACACAGAACATTTACAGATCTGATAGAATTAGTAATCCGCCTGAAAGATATGGTTTTTTCGTAGATGGATGCTATGTGGTAGATTCCGATGAACCAACCACCTATCATGATGTAATGTCCAATTTGAATTGTGAAAAATGGCTTGAAACCATGAATGTTGAGATGCAATCCGTGTATGACAATCAAGTGTGGGACTTGGTTGAACCACCTTTTAACTCCAAGATAGTTGGAAGCAAGTGAGTTTTCAAGAAGAAAACCGATATGCATGGAAACTTGGATACTTATAAAGCTAGACATGTGACAAAAGGTTTCACTCAAACTCAAGGGGTTGATTATGATGAGACCTTCTCACCAGATGCAATGCTAAAGTCTATTAGGATATTGTTTGCCATAACTACTCATTATGATTATGAGATTGGCAAATGGATGTCAAAACCGCCTCTAATTGGATATCTTGAGGAAGATGTCTATATGGTTTAGCCTGAAGGTTTTGTCAACTCAAAACATCCTATTAAAGTATGCAAGTTAAAGAAATCAATATATGAATTGAAGCAGACATCAAGGAGTTGGAATCACCATTTTGATGAAGAAATAATCAGATTTGGATTCATCAAAAACGCTGATGAAGCATGTGTATATAAGAAAGCTAGTGGGAGCATCACCATTTTCCTAGTATTGTATGTCGATGACATCCTACTATTTGGAAATGACATTCTGACCATGAAAGGTGTAAAAACCTGGCTTGGAAGCTGTTTCCTCTATTAAGGATCTGGGTGAAGCCGCCTATATTTTAGGAATAAAGATATATAGTGATAGATCAAGGAGGTTGATAGGTTTGAATCAAAGTGCATACATTGATAAGATCTTGAAAAGGTTCAAGATGGAAAAATCTAAGAAAGGTACCATACCTATTCAAAAAGGGACGATATTGAGTAAGACTCAATGTCCAAGCTCAAAGGAAGAGCAAGACAAAATGAAGGAAATCCCGTATGCATCTGTTATAGGATTCATCATGTATGCAATGATATGCACTAGACCGGACGTGTCATGCACTTTGAGCATGACAAGCCGATACCAACAAAATCCTGGAAGCAGTCATTGGATGGCTGTTAAGAACATACTTAAGTACCTAAGGAGGACTAAAGATATGTTCCTAATCTATGGATCTGGTGAGGAGGACTCATAGTAAAGGGTTACATGGATGCGAGTTTCCAAACGGATCGGGATGATTCACGGTCACAATCGGGGTACATTTTCATCTTGAATGGAGGAGCTATCTCTTGGAAGAGCACTAAGCAAGATGTGGTGGCATTATCAACTACAGAGTCAGAATACATCATCGCTTCATTAGCAGCTCAGGAAGTTGCATGGTTAAAGAAGTTCATTGCCAACCTAGGGGTGGTCCATTCCATTCACGACCCCCTAGAAATTCTTTGTGATAACAAGGGTGCGATTGCTCAAATCAAGGAACCCGATGCACATCAAAAGACTAGGCACATTGAATGAAGATTCAACTACATAAGGGATGAAGTTGAAAAGGGAAAGATATGTATTCGCAAAGTTCACACGGATCAAAACATTGCGGATCCACTCATGAAGCTTCTTGAAAATGCAAAGCATGAAAGTCTTGCTTGTGCCATGGGACTACAATATTCGAGTGACTGGATTTGATCTTTAATTTTATATGAGGTATTGTAACTCTTTCTTACTTGAATGAACTATTTGGTAATAACAATTCAACTGATGTTCCTTTTTGCATGTTTAAAATCCATGAGTAAATTATTTACTCAGAACGTCTGTAGTTGTTCGAGGTAATGCCATTATGAACTTGGACTGGTAGATATTCATATGGATGAATATAGAGCAAAAGGTTGCTACCAAAGTTCATAGATATTTGTGGGATGCAAATATTGGAATGACCTGCATCTCAAATGTTACTACATGGAATCTTCATGATTTATCATAAGTAATTTTGAGTAAAGGCGAACATCATTTGGTATCCACTGACCTGAGACACATATTGGGTCTTGATATTTACCGAATATTATACTTTGACTTTTTTCTTTGCTGTGTGAAACATGGCAGTACATAAGTCTGAGTTCAGGTATGATATAAGGTAATTGTGAGAGACGTATGTTGTCAAGATGGGATTTGTCCCTCTTATTCGTTGAGAGTAAGATGTAAGGCCTGATAAAGTTACGTCGATGGAGAATGATCACTGTGTGTCTCTAGGATTTAACATGACATCTGTGAGAAAAGGATAGATGATTGATTCACCTGAAACATTTCAAGTATGGTACTTGAAGGGGATGATGTTATTGAATGACACTTAGTCATACGTATTAACGGTAGTAAACCATTGTTAGACGGTATTTAGTGCTTGCATCAATCTTCTATGAATCTTGTGCAAGTGGGAGATTGTTGGATCTTGTATGCCCAACACACATACAAGATTGATGTGGTTAGTACGTTATGATCCAAGTCGGGGCATACCCAATAACAAAAGCTACACAAACACCAATAAATGTTTATTTGTTGATGAGATCATACAAATAAACATTGACACCAATTTAGAAAATAGGTTTTCTAAAACATTGCTTTGTAATAGAACAATATTATATGGATAGTTTGTTTATAAGATATTATTTGTTTCATTATTTAAGTTGGTTAAATAATAACAAATAAAAGTGTCTTAATGATATAAAATTAAAATAGGTTTTAATTTTATGAATTAAGGGGTTGAAAGAGTACAAGTTTATAAAAGTTTCAAAATGGGGGGAACCCATTTTTGAAAACACATTTTCGGCCGCCCTATGTGGGGTTTGAGGGGTCTTTAGTCTTGGTTCTTTCAAGACTTAATCCATACTTGAACTCTTCCAACTCTCCTATCTCCAAGAGACACACACTCTCTCTCACACACAAGCAAAACAACCTCGCAAAACAAGCCTGAAAAATCAGATTTAGAAGCTAGAAAAGGGCTGAAACTTTCAGTTCTTGGAAGACCTAAGGAAGAGTTTACTTTTGTGTTGCATCCTAACAAGCAAATTATTTTAAGAGCTTGTGGGTATCACAACTTGAGGCGCTCTCTCTTGAGGGCTGGACATTCAACAACATCTTCATATTCAACTCATACATCTACAACATTTGTACAAGAAAGGTTGTATCTATAAACACCCTATGGTTGTTATGTCTTCTTTGATAGCATACTATTTCACATACATTTTGATCCTTATTCTTGGGTTTTGTTTGTGGTTTAAATTTGGTAAAAATTTTCAAATTATAAACCATATGTTAAACTCCTTTTTCCGCTGCGTTTTCATAGTTTAAATGGTTAAACTAGCTTTTTTTATATGTGACAAAACCCAACATTTTGAAGCTAAACAAATTGTAAAGGTATTAGTTGATTGCCTTGGAGATTTCTAATCCACATCTTTAAGCACTGTTTGTCCAAAAGGAAAACAGGGTGGAATAATATTCCAATCATCACTTCAACAACAATTTGTGCTTTATGCACAAATACGCCATTCAACATGTCAGCCTATGTGTTTAATGTTCTAGTATCAAATATTCAAGAGGGAAGCAGATATAAATTCTTGATGTACCCAAGATTTATTCAATGCTTGATGAATGAAGCATTCCCTAATCTGGCTGCTGAGGGAGCAGCACTAAATCTTCTACATTATGATGCTAAGTCTTATAAGTATATCAAGAAGAAGGATCCAAGAAACTTCTACAGTGGAGCTCACTCACCTCTTCTTCCTTGGATGCTTCAATAGATCAATCCAGATGAACAAGGAGAAGAACAACATGTTCATACAAATGATCACTTTGAAGAACAAGCTGCTGATGAGCAAGTTGATGGTATCGATAGGAAAAGGTCGGTGTCACCCCAGGATGGTGCAGGGGGTGATTCTCACACTGAACCTAAACTTCATGATTCTGCTTCTCCATTTGTACCACTACCACAACCATCACCAAAACCATCACCATTACAATCTCCCTATAAAACTCCTATTCCATCATCAATAGCGCAACCAATAACATCTCCATGTCATCACTCTCCAATATCACCACATCATCACTCACCAAAATCACCACCTCAACCATTGCCTACCCATGATAATCCAACTGAGTTTGGAGACTCAACCAGCTCATCTAAAGCATCCAAATCATCTTCGAATGAGGAGGATCAACATGTTCAAATGCATGTAAAAAAAGTCACTTCTGAGACTACTCCCTCAGACAGTTTTGCTGAATCCAATGTAAATAGACCAGATGAAAAGGACGAGTTAATCTTTGAGCTCATACAAAAGATTGAAAGGATGGAAAGAATACTGAATAGGAGAGCAATAATAATTGATGATAGGATTCTTGAACTTGATGAGAAGGTAAATGAGTTAAAAGAGCTAAAAAAGAAATATGAAGCTGAAAAGAAAGAGAAAGATAAAGAGATTGACTACTTAAAAGCAACTCTCAATCATGCTAGAGAAGAATCAGTGGCCATGTTGATACTCTTGCCATACAAACCATAGCTATGGAAGAGCAAGAGGAAATGATTGAAGAACAAGTAGAGAATCTCTGAGCTTCAGATGTTAATTGAAATTCAAAGAAGTAATAAAGCTGAAGAAAATGAAAAAGTTGAAGAAAGAGTCAAGGCTGATGAGAAACAATCCTCTTCTGAGAATGATGAAAAAGAAGAAGTTGCAAGAAAAACAAAGAATGAAGAACCAAGTCTAGAAATTGTGCTTTATTTTGGACAATCAGATGCTACACAAACTGAGAAGGCTGAATTTGAAGAACTAATCAGTGCTCTAGACAGCTTTACTTTTGAAGAATTCATAATTGATGATGAATTTTGGGATTTTCTTGCTAACCAGAGGACCAACACTAAACCCATTGTGGTCATTCCTTAATTTCCAGTTCCCTTGGAGAAAGAGTTGAGTATGCAAATGGTACCTGCTGTGTCATTGTCAGAGGAACAAAAAGATATGATCAGAGGGTTTTGTGAAAAAGAAAAGGAAAAGGAAGAAAAAAAGCTGATGATCGGGAACAAGTACAAACTGAGGCTGAAAAAGTGCCTGAGGAGATGAAAAAGGCTGAATCCTCTTCTGGTCCTACACTTCAAACTTATACCAAAAAGAGGAAATACTTATCTGAAAAAGCAAAAGGAAAAAGACCAATAGTTGAAGAAGAACATGTGAAGAAAAGTAAATGAGATGATCCAAGAAGTTTGGCAGCCATAGCTGAATTCCTAGATGAACAAGAGAAGGATGAGGCTCAATTAAAGAAACAAGCTGCTTTTATTGATCTGGAAGAAAGAGAAATAGAAGGAGGATATGATGCTGAAAAGGCTGTAGATGTGGACAGTCCTATGCTAAAAGAAAAACCTTTTGATGAAATGGTGTTAAAGGCACAAACTAATGACCTTATGACAAAAGCCATGTTTTTGATCAATCACGGGTATGATGCTGAAAGGATCGAGATCTACTTTGATCAATTAGATTAGGATTTGCTGTGGAATAGCACATGAATTAGACGAAATTCTAGCAAGAATAATAGAAATATTCAATCAAACAGTTACAGTTATAGAGAAAGAGTTTTCTGCAAAAAGAATGTTTTCATTCATGCACAAGCTTCCCGTGGAGGGAAATTAGGTCAACATTCCTTTTATAAGGAATGTGACATCAGCTGACGTCACATGATAGTGACATCTAAATGATTTATACAAACAACTGAAATTAAACTAAACTACTGAAGATGTCCACAACAACTGAGGACATCGTCATTAGAAGCTAAGTATAAACTAACATTATAACTACTGAAGTTATAACATCTGAAGTATAAGAACTTCAGATGTTTTACATAATATAAAACTACTAATAACAAACTACTGAAATATAAACTATCACAACTACTGAAGAGAACTACTTCAGATGTTGTGACAACTTCTGAGAACTTGATCTTCTGACTTTGTCTTCAGCAGTTGTCTTCAGACTTTGTCTTCAGACTTTGTCTTCAGCAGTTGTCTTCAGACTTTATCTTCAGACTTTGTCTTCAGCAGTTGTCTTCAGACTTTGTCTTCAGACTTTGTCTTCAGCAAATGTAGATCACTTCAGTTGTTTTGATGTCTGTGGGACTTAAAGGTTTTTCTGATCTGGCTTATTGGTTCTTTTGGTCCAACAAACTCCCCCTGAACCAATGCAGCCAAAACCTTTAAAATTATTGAGGTCCCACTTATTGGCAGAAACAAAATCTGGATCAGCTCAGAATTCTTCAATTATAAGCTCAGGCCAGGGAAGAGATTTGAGAAGGTTTGATTGGCAAAGGATGAGTGGGAACTCTGTCTTGGGGAATTGGACACAGAGTTGTTACCCCATCCAGGAAACCTACTTCCCAATAATGAGTCTGTAAGACTCTCTAACATAGGCCTCAAGGAAAACAACTTGTTCTTCCATTGTGAGTTCTTCAGCTCCACTTTCAAAGAAGAACTCAGGCCCATAGTACTCAGATAAGTACTTAATATGCTTCCATTTTTCAGCTCTACAGTTGTTATCTCTCTGTATGCAACTCATCAGGATGAGTGCCTTCAAGCAATAACTGGAGCTCATTTCTTCTTATTTCTTCAAGCTTCTTATAAATTAACCCCTTCTTTACCATTTTGTTTTCTAGTAAAGTTTGTGGAGTCATTTTAGACTTGTAAGCTCTCTTGAAGTCATCAAGAATTTCCCAGGGTGACACTACAATGGCCAGCATTATCACAACATCTACAATCTTCTTTACTTGGCCATTGTATCTGCTTGGAATCTTCATTTTTTGAATTCTGTCACTTACTCTGGGGTCAGGCCAAATTCTCACTCTCTCTTTCTGATATTGGAATGTAAATCTGAGAGCATACAACCTCTGAGCATGTTTTTTCATAGCTTGTATGGATGAAGACTTGGGAAACTCTTTATCAATCATCCTTAACAGTTGCTCATCATGTTGTTTGTGCTGTTCTTCTTCTTCAAGTTGACTTTTACCATTTGCCTTTGAAAGTCAGGTGTGATGTTGTTGGTTGACTCCTAGGCTCAGGCATTTTATTTTGAGAATAGCAGAGAGTGGCAGACTATCATCCTTATCATCTTCTTCTTCTTCTTCCTCCTCACACCCTTCTTCCTCTTAGTGCATCATTGTATGGGTTCTGTAGGTTTCTTAGGTAAGGAATTGGTTTTGAGGGTTGTGAAGGTGGTTGTTTTGGTTTGGGTGATAGTGCAGGGTGCTCTAGCATCTTGGATTTGAGTGTAGCTTTGGATAGTTTTGCCATATCAGTCCTTTTCCTAGCACCAGCTTCATCAAGAGCTTCTATGATCAATCCATTGTTAAATACTTCAGAAGAACAGATTCTGGTGGTTATCTCCAAAATACTGTCTCTGGACCATGACTTTACTTCAATGATCGACCTTCCCAGATGTTTTGATATAAATCTTGCCATAGTTTCCAGCCTTTCTCTTTCTTTTCACTCCAACTTTGTAACAACCAACCTCCAGGTTGTAATTCTAACCCTAATCTACTTGCATCAATATCCATCTTATAAATGCCATTAATAGAAGCAATCTAACCCTATTGGTGATTTTAGTGTCATCTATTGCTATTTGTTCCCTTTTTATGATTCTATGAGACTTTTGTGACTATTTAGTCAAATTGAGTCTCTACCAATTAGAACTTAGTGCCCGGGAATGTTAATTAGCTACCCTAGCTAGAATATAAAAATCCTAATTCAAACCAATTTATTAGTGAAAACAATTAAAATGTGTGTATACAAACACACTTGTAATTTTCAGCTAAGAGACATGCATGTGCATGCATAACACTTAACAATTAACTAAACCTTACCACCAAAATACTACCCAATACTATAAATTAATACTACACATTATTATTTAACAATTAAAATGAAAGGAGAACTGCCCATTGGAGAGCATCTAGGCCACCCCCACCTTCCCCAATCCACACTTCCCTTCTCCACTAAAACACCACCACCCTCACTCTCCAATCCCATTTCATGCAATCCTCTCTCAATCCTCTCCCTCTCCTCTCTTTGTTCGAATTCTCAGCTGAGAATTACACACACACACACACACACGCTCAAACTCTCTCAATCCTCTCTACCCAAAACCGTGAACCACAACACCAAGCAAGCATCGGCCAAGCTTAAACCGCAAGAAGGTGGCCACATTCACGAGTCTTGGACACACACCTGCACTTTGTCCGACTTTTCCAGCCTTTGTTTGAGGTTCTACAGCCAAGTCCAAGGACTTTCTAGCCATCCACGACCATCAACACCTTCCAAACCGTGAGTTACATCAAGTGTAAGCTCCATGTTGTCGGTTTTGGACATTTCTCATGTTTTCTTCATTTTTCACCTAAAAACCTTGCTTTTTCTAGTTGTAGCAGAAACTTCTCACCATCACTTTGTTCTTAAGGAGTTCCCAACATTCTTGAAGGTAAATCATATGATATGATAGTCATTCTTGAGGTGGAAACTGATTTCCACCATGAAAACCCTCTTTTTGGTGCTTTGCATCATCTAACTTATGAATGTTGCAACTCTTGTAAACCAAACTTGTAACCTGCATGTTAATGGCTTAATGGACTCCCAAGAATCTGTTTTAAAAGTTACAAAAGGTTACAAAACTCGAACCCATGGTTATTACATGGATTACACCTTGAAAATCCTTCTTTCTACATGTAACAACACCCTTTAAACATTTGTTTGAAAAACCCTCTCAACCAAGACTCATAACCTGCTCATGAACGACTTTGGACACCTTAATAATCTGTTTATAAAGCTAAATGAAGTGTTGGTAATGTTTAAGCTCAAGTTAAGATGATTTACACATGTGTTATGGTCGGTTATGACATTTTCTACATATTTGAAGTCTATGGATGTGTAGAACAACTAGGCCATGTTTTGGGACTGAAATTTCAGTAGGCTTTGATGAATATTAAGAGTGTTAACGATGTTTAATCTCTGGAATAAAGGACATGTTGTGATTAGACCCCCCCCCCCCTTATAGTCACTTTTGGAACCGAAACATGGTAAAACAATGGTAAAATAATAAAGCATGGATGTTAACCATCTAAAAAAGTATTCCAGGCTCAAAATGATTAATAAAAGGGTTCTGGAGTCAATGAGAAAGTTTAGTGATAAAAGGTAATTAAATGGTTTTTAAGTGAAAACAGGTACCACCGAATGACGTTTTTGAGAAAAATCTAAGAAAAATGAGTATAAGGTTAAAAATTATAAAAACCATGTTATTCCATAAGATTAAGTGAGAAAATAACTTATAAGTAAAAAGTTGGTCACACGAGTTTTTAAATAGTCAAATTCGGTTAAAACGATTTAACGGGTAAACGTAAAAACGGGTCTTTCAACCTTTAAAGGAAAATTTTTGTGATTAAAATGAATTGAAAATTATAAAATGTCTTAAGGTGTTACCTACTGGTCTAAGTCACCGATTTATGGAGACCTTTGTTTAACCGTTAAAACTCTTCGGTTTTACCGTAACCGGAACGTTAAACACATAGGTTTTAAACCGAACCCATTATCTAAAAATTTGTGTACACTTACTTAATAATAAGTCAATTTAACTTTAAAAACCTGATTTTTGGTCATAAATGTCATTTTATACAAGAAATCAAACTTGAGGGTAGAAACTGTCAATTTTGAAACTTGAGGGGCTAAATTGTAAAATTTTGCCAAACGTCATAACCAGCTCTTACGAGACTTATAATCACTTGAAAAACTTAATTACCCTATATTCTTAACTAAATGGTGTTAAAATCCTTGATTAAATGAAAAACCTTGACTTTCCATAAAAGGAAACTTTTTATGCAAACCCTAATCGAATCAAAGCCGAACCCGACAACTAATCCTTTGACACCCTTGTTGCACCATTGATAAGTTTAGAGCAGTAGCTTATCACTTACTATATTCATGTTAGGGTGCTAGACTTGAGACATTCCCGGCACGCGAAGTTTCATTTTGCTTAAACACCTAAGGTGAGTTTAGTGTTTCCCCTTTTTCTCTTTTAAATGTTTTGGGGATGGAACATGCGATTATTTTGACTGTTAAATCTTTATGTGTTATAACTTATGATGCTTGAATGTTGTGGATTAATTGAACCTGCCTTGTTTATACTTTTTGACAATCATTAATTCTTGGTGAACCGCTTGTCTATATGGGTAGATCTACTTGGGGTATCCCCCATGCACAGTGCCTTCCTAAGGGAAGGGGACCACACTGAGATCCTGCGGGGTTGTTGCAGCATGTAACAGGTACTTGTATGATACTACGGTGTACCCCTCAGCAGGTAGGGTGCACCTATATGAGGCTCAACTATCCTCTAATGTTAACCGACAACACTTTACTCTTGAAGAGGCTAGTCGGGGCTGAGTGCAGGGTTGATTGTGACCTCCACAACCGCTATACTATCATGTTGATAATAAAAGTGAACTAATTCTTTTAAAGTGCAGTCTTTAAAAACCTCCTTTTTTTCAACTTTAAACACTGAACTCACCAACATTATATTGACCCAAAATTTCTTTTGAGCATGTTTCAGGTATCTAGCATGGATAACTTGAAGACCTAAAGGACTTCAAGTAGAGGACTTAGAACCGAGACCTTGATGGCATTACATTGGCTTTAATTTTAAGAAATGACTTTTCTTGGATGTTTGCTAAACAATTAAATCTTTTGAATACGTTGGGTATTTGAACTATGTATCTTTTAATGGGTTAACTTTTGTAACCCGAGACATGTATTTGATGTAATGCCATGTATTTCTTTTCCTTGTTGTGCTCATATTATGGTTTGTTTCCGTTGCCATATTAAGCCAGTCAGTGATGTCCCACCTCCCTGGGCCCGGGGTGTGACAAATTGGTATGAGAGCCAAAGGTTGGAGGGAAATCAGGAATACCTTAGTGAACCCTAGGCTACAACCCGAGACCTTAGGACTGTCCTTCTGACGATGAAATGGACTAGAGTGAGTGGGTTAGGTAAGTTGATGGTTACACTTGATCAACGTAACCATGAACTTACTGGACGCATGAATTCTAGGAAAATTCATCCGGTAACAATAGATAATGATAAAGACTAACCATTATTTGAAAAACTCACGGTCAAATCCTAGAAACTATGTAACCACAATACTTGGCACTATTATTACTATTATTGCTATTTATATTATTATAGCCTTTGCCAACCCACTTTTGAGATACTATGTGCAAGCGACAGGTTCTTATGGCAGACAAAGGTAAGACACATGCATTCCCTGTTGACGAGACCACCCCAGTGGGTAGGTTGAGGAGAACGGAGAGTCCATCTCAGTATGAGGACCACCTATGGGGGATTATCACCTGGGATGGGTTTCGGTTACTTCGGATGACACGGATCCGTCTGACGATACGTCGCCACCCATGTGGAGGAGCCGAACCCATTCTCGTTCCCCTCAGGTCCCTGTACCGGTCAAGCCACTGATCCCCCATAGTGGGAGAGGTGCGAGGGTTATTACGCGCCCTCGCAAAAGCGTTCGACCGGGAACATCCGTGTCATTTCGGATGCCTCCTCCTCCTCCTCCCTCGGCTAGTGGCCCGGTCCTGGTACCCCCAGAGATCGATCCCCCGAGGCATAGCACTCATTGGGTGCCTGCCCGTCACAACTCATATGCTGGCCCGAGCATACTACCTGGAGATCCCTACGCGCAGTCCAGCCGCCGGGCTAGTGACGCTGAGCTGGAGGACATCATCAGGGTCTTCCGGCGCCATGAGATGTCAATACAGCAGGTGGCGCGGGACTCACAGTCCTCGTGCTTTCAGGCAATAATGGCTACTCAAGGCATCCAAAGGATCGAAGAGGAGAGGCGAAGGCAGAAGACCGGGTGGTTCAAGTGGCCTTGGAGGAAGTGAGCATGGGTGGAGAAGCATTATTAGTATTTCTATTTCATGAGACTAAACTTGTTATTATTATGGGGGTGTAAGCACCTTCCAACTTGTTATTTCTGATACTACTTGGTACTATGCTATGCAGACTGTGGACTTTAATTATGTGTGTGATTGGAACTATTTATGGTTTTGCTTGAATTAATCTCTGTTATAAACTAACCATTTTATGCAGGGAATATGCGATGGCATATTTCAATTGATAGTCACAGGTACTAGTGATAGTATAGCTATCTTCTTGATGCATGCGAGCATCAGGATATTTTTATTTATATCTAACTTTACACGTACATAGGCATCCCTCGTTAGGAATGAAAGATATTTTGAGTTGAAATATATGAATTATAGAGATAGCATTGTACGGTAATATCTGATACTAGAATATGGATACTAAATGGTTGTTAATATTGAAACTAGAATGCCGCCGATGACAAGAGCCTGTGGTGGAAGGACCGCACTAATCGTGGAGGCGGTGTCGGGGCCGGAGGAACCGGAAGAGGGGGACGCCAAGCTCCACGTACTAGGGGACCCGGGGTGACCAACCTCCGCCATCCACTCCACCGAGATCACCACGAGGTATACCTAGAGGTGCGAATGATGACGAAAGGATTGCGAACTTAGTGGCTCAACAAATAGCCAACACCATCCCAACGATCATCGCTCAAATTAACGCAGATCGGGAACTTGAAACCCATAGTGGTGGGCCTAGAGCAAGAGAAGAAGCTTGCGATGATATGGAAGAACTGAGGAATGGGTGTTCCTACAAAACTTTTATGGAGTGCAAACCGAGAGATTTTCGTGGAACTGAGGGTGCCACTGAATCACTAAGGTGGCTAGATGAGATGGAAGCGGTACTGGACATCAGTGAGTGCAAAATTGAGCACATGGTAAGGTTTGCCTCCCAGTCTCTGAAGGGCCCGACACTTGAGTGGTGGAAAACCATAATCCTACCTCGAGGAAGAAGTGCTGCAGGCCGCATGAGATGGTCTGAGTTTAGGGAGTTGATAACCAACAAGTACTGCTCAATCAACCAATTAGAGAAGCTCGAGGCTGAATTCCTAAGCCTAGAGATGAAGGGTCCGAATTACACCGAGTACCTCAACAGGTTTCTTGCTCTATCCCGACTGGTGCCACACCTGGTGAACCCCGAGTCGAAAGGGATAGCGCATTTCATCTGGGGCCTACACCCTAGAGTTAGGGGCATGGTCTGATCATCGAAGCCTATGACCTTGCAATATGCGGTTGATTTCATCGGTAGCATAACCGATGACTTGGTTAGGGCAGGCTAGACCGAGCGGGGATGGATTGAAGATGGAAAGAAGCAAGTTGATAAGAAAGAGGTGGTTTGATACCAAGAGGTTTGACAGTGGGAGTAGTTGCTCAAGCAAGAGGCCCGGTGAAAATTTGAGGCGTGATGATCGTGGAGGGAAATCTAGGAAGTTGTATCCGGGCATCAATCCATTTTGTAACAAGTGCAAGCTACATCACCAAGGGGAATGTAACCCAATTACCTGCTTTAGGTGCAAGAAACCTGGGCACCTAATCAAGGACTGTAAGTATGAGCCGGGGAAGCAGTGCTATGAATGTGGGGATCCGGGCACCAGAGGAACACATGCCCGAAGCTAGCGAGAGACAAGGACATTAAGCCCAACAAACCAAAAGGGAGAGCCTTTGTGATGGACCCCAAGCTAGCCAAGAAAGAGCCTGATGTGGTCAATGGTACGTTCCTCGTAAATAACCATCCTGCTACTGTCTTATTCGATACTGGTGCAACGGGTAGCTTCATTCTACCACCACCTTTAGACCTTTGATTGAACTAGATACTCATACCTTAACTGATGCTTACACCGTAGAATTAGCTGACGGAAAAATAATAGAAACTAATGAAATAATCAAAGGTTGCACCATTGAATTAAGGGGTAATTTGTTTAAAATAGATTTGATGCCGATAACCCTAGGAGGATTTGATATAGTAGTAGGAATGGATTGGTTGGCCGAAAATAAGGTTGAAATCGTATGCGACGAGCGACTCTTAAGAATACCCTTAGCCGACAATAAAATTCTTACAATTTACGGGGATAATAGTGGCACGTTATGCCCTATGATGTCCCACCTGAAGGCAACCAAATGTCTCAATAAAGGACGTACGGCCTACATTGTCTATGTAATGAGCCCTAAGGAAGAGAAGAAGATGAGGAATATCAAGAGTGTCTGAATACCCGGAAGTATTCCCCGACGAATTGCCCGGACTCCCTCCACCAAGACAAGTTGAATTCCAAATTGAATTCGTTCCTGGTGCGGCCCCAGTGGCCAAGGCGCCATATCGACTCGCCCCACCTGAGATGAAAGAACTGATGGTTCAAATTCCGGAACTCTTAGATAAGGGTTTCATTCGACCGAGCGTTTCTCCGTGGGGTGCTCCCGTGTTATTTGTGAAAAAGAAGGACGGGACCCTACGAATGTGCATAGACTATCGAGATTTGAACAAGCTCATGGTGAAAAACCGTTACCCACTTCCGAGGATTGACGATCTATTCGATCAACTCCAAGGAGCGAGCTATTTTTCCAAAATAGACTTAAGGTCTGGGTATCATCAACTAAAGATAAGGGATGAAGATGTACCCAAGACAGCCTTCCGAACTAGATACGGGCATTACGAATACCTGGTGATGCCCTTCAGACTAACCAATGCACCCGCGGTGTTCATGGATCTCATGAACCGAGTCTGCGGCCCATATCTAGACAAATTCATAATCGTGTTTATCGATGATATCCTAATCTACTCTCGAAGTAAGGATGAACACAAGAAACACCTAAGGCTGATCCTTGAACTACTAAAGAATGAGCAGCTATACACAAAGTTCTCCAAATGCGAATTCTGGATGCGTAAGATTCAGTTCCTAGGGCACATAGTAAATGAAGACGGAATCCAAGTAGACCTCTCCAAAATTGAGGCCATTAAGAACTGGAAAGTTCCTCAGACTCCCACTGAGATCAGGCATTTCCTTGGATTGGCCGGTTACTACCGAAGATTCATAAAGGACTTTTCATGAATCGTGCAGCCGTTGACATCCTTGACAAGGAAGAACGTGGTGTACATATGGGGAAAAGAACAGCGTGAAGCCTTTGAATTACTCAAAGAAAGGCTGTGTAGTGTGCCCATCCTTGCTTTGCTGGAAGGCGTAGACGATTTTGTCGTCTACTGTGACGCCCACAACAAGGGTTAGGGTGCGTGCTAATGCAACGAGACAAAGTCATCGCCGACGCATCTCGACTTCTGAATGAGCACGAACAGAAGTATACTACCCATGATCTTGAACTGGGCGCCGTGGTGTTTGCACTCAAGATGTGGAAACACTACTTATATGGTACCAAATTGTCATATACACCGATCACAAGAGCTTGCAGCACATCCTTGAATAGAAGATGTTAAATATGCATCAAAGAAGATGGGTAGAGCTACTAAGCGATTATGAGTGCGAAATTTGGTACCATCCTGGGAAGGCGAATGTAGTAGCAGATGCCTTGAGCCAAAAGGAAAGAGAAAAACCCCTACGAGTTCGTGCGCTAAGGATGAGTGTCTACTCCAGTCTCCTCACCAGCATAAGAGAAGCACAGAAAGAGGCCTTGAAGGAGGAAATTTGTCGGAGGAGATGTTGACGGGAATGGAGAAACATCTTGTGCTGGGAAGCGACAATGTCTACAAATGTGAAGGTAAGACGTGGGTACCCAGGCACGGGGGACTTAGAGAGATCGTCTTAGACGAGGCTCACAAAACCAAGTACTCTGTTCACCTAGGTAGCAACAAGATGTACCAAGACCTAAAATCCCTATTTTGGTGGCCCGGGCTAAAGCAATCCATAGCCACCTATGTCGGAAAATGCTTGACTTGTTCAATGGTCAAGGCGAACACCAGAAACCATCCGGAACATTACAACAACCAGAGATCCCGGAGTGGAAATAGGATAATATCACCATGGAGTTCGTCACAAAACTATTGGGAACACCTCGTGGCCACGATCCTACTTGGGTCATCGTGGATAGACTGACCAAGTCGGCACATTTCTACCCATCCGAGAGGACTACAACTTGACCAAATTGCCCGATTATACATTAATGAAATAGTGTCGAGACATGGAGTCCCATTATCAATCATTTCTGACCGAGATAGTCGTTTCACCTCACGATTCTGGAGGTCACTCCAGCACGCGCTAGGGACTCGACTCAACTTGAGCACCGCATACCATCCCCAAACTGATGGTCAAAGTGAGCGTACAATCCAAACCCCTGAGGACATGCTGAGAGCCTGCGTGATAGACTTTGGCGGAAGTTGGGACACTCACCTTCCCCTGGTGGAATTTTCCGACAACAATAGTTATCACGCGAGCATCAAAGCACCTCCCTATAAAGCTCTATATGGTAGAAAATGTCGGTCTCCCCTGAGTTGGAATGAGGTTGGTGACAGCCAAGTAGTAGGACCCAACATCATGATGGAAACCACTGACAAAATCTTCAAAATAAAAGAGCGATTGAGAATTGCAAGGGACTGTCAAGAGAAGTATGCAAGTAGAAGGCGGAAGCCCTTGGAGTTCCAGATTGGTGATAAGGTGATGTTAAAAGTGGCACCATGGAAAGGTGCGACCAGATTTGGTAAAAAGGGCAAGTTGAGCCCGAGGTACATTGGACCGTTCGAGATCATAACAAGGGTCGGTCCAGTAGCATACTGATTGAAACTACCTGAGGAGATAAGCTACATTCATGACACTTTCCATGTGTCTAACCTCAAGAAGTGCCTGGCTGACGAGAGCCTAGTGATACCCTTGAAGGAAGCCCAAATTGATAGTAAACTAAACTTCATTGAGGAACCATTGGAAATCACCGATAAGCTTGTCCAAAGGCTAAGGCGTAGCCGCATCCCCAAGGTTAAGGTTAAATGGAACTCTAGAAGAGGACCTGAATTCACTTGGGAATGTGAAGATGAATGAGGAGAATTATCCACACCTCTTCAAACCCACGCGTTCAGACTCCAATCGAAAATAAAATTCCGGGACGAAATTTCCTAAACGGTGGGAGAATGTAACAACCGACCTCCAGGTTGAAATTCTAACCCTAATCTACTTGCATCACTATCCGTCTTATAAATGCCATTATAGAAACAATCTAACCCTATTGTGATTTTAGTGTCATCTATTGCTATTTGTTCCCTTTTTATGATTCTATGAGATTTTTGTGACTATTTAGTCAAATTGAGTCTCTACCAATTAGAACTTAGTGCCCGACATGTTAATTAGCTACCCTAGCTAGAATTTAAATGAAATATCCGAATATAATAATAATAATAATAATCTTTCTTCTACTAGATAACTCGGAAACCAATTTTGTGTGTAAATATATTTTGTATGTATCTATCCATGAATAAAAAGAAATCAATGGTGGACATCTTATATATATTGTGAGATACATATATATATATATATATATATATATATATATAAATATATATATATATATCAACATTAAAATAAACAAAGCACTCATTTAAGTCAACTACTATCATCTTGAATTAAACCGTCATATACCAAACCTCCTGATAAATTGCCATAATCATCGAAACTGACTCCAAGCCTTCCTTCGATATATGCATCTTATGACTCTCGCAATTTCAATCGCAACTCACCGCAATATCGTTTCATTCTCATGTTCTGTTCTTGTTTATTTTCAATCTCATTGCCGGAGATCCATAGCTACGACGGTACCAATCACACCAACCACTTCATTCAGCCAACGTTGTGTGATCATCTGAGCCATAACACAAACATTGTTATCACCGATCAACTCTTCCAATAAGGTAACTCGGATCATGCTTTCTTATCGTATACGTTTGCGTAGAACTTTCTGAATTCCGATTATGACTTGTATGGTTGTCGATTTCTTCCGGTGATTGATTAGACTTTTTCGAGATTCACACGGGCAGAAAAAGGATCGAATCATTACAACGACGATTCAACCGGAAGAGCATTCGTATTAATCGGTTTCATTACTCAAAGTCTAGGCAACGTCATCGACCTCCGTTACGTTTCGATTGTTTTTTTTTCTCCTTTTTTGTGATTGTTAAATTGTTTCGATGGAGCACGGTTAATTGGGCAAGATTGATACTCACATAAACTTGAAGTTAAAGAATGATATATTGGGATTTTTTTTGTGAAGTACATCATTGAAATGGTCTTCTGTAGTTTATGAAAGGCTAAATAATACAGAGTAATGGAGGTGAAGATGACATGCATGCTCCTGTATAGTATCAAACACATACATGCATCTAAATTAATTAATTCCATTTTGTTTATTTTGTGTCATTCTAGAATCAACTTAAATAAATCAAATTATTAAAATATTCATTATTATTTTACGTAGTAAACTGATAACATTAAATAAATGATTTTAACTATTTCAACATCTAAATAAAGGATTTCCTTTGTAACTAAGTGTTCTTATAAAAACTCATGTGAACCCAATGTACGTTAATATTAAATTCAATGTAAATTTAAATTTTTACTAAGTAAAGATCATATAAAACATAATGTGGAGTACTATAGACACAAAAATTAAAAACTAACAAAGCATACACCTAATGCAATTTCAATAATCTAACTGTGAAATGTTATTAATATGTAGATTAAGTAAGGACGTTGTCAAGTGGTGTGCTTAACTTCATATAAGCTAAGCTAAGGTACGGATTCCGACCCTTCCTCTCTTGTAGCATGAATACCTCCCGTTCGTGATCTCTATTTTTAATTTTAGGACTTGATATGCAATTATTGAAATATATTATTGTTACAAGTAATGAATGGTATAGTTAACATCGTATGCATGCGATAGGATCTATTTGCTTTGTATTCCTTGTCGCATGCTCCATAAAGTATTGATTATTGGTCTAGCAAGTAACATTGATTAGAGTAACTTATTGTATACTTTTGACTTGCTTGTATTGTATTATTGACCTCTATACCCGAGCACATCCACCTATGGGGACATAGGGCGTGATTATGGCACAAGTGACGTGCTCTATCTGTGGCAGAGCGATTAGACCACAACGTCTCTACATTATAACTATGTGCTAAGTTGTTGCACTTATTGATTAGTGTTAAAGGAGGCGTATGGATCGATCCTAGGATATCATTGTTATTGTTTATTGGTGAGATGGTTAGGTGTGTGTGCCCACATTCCTATCTCACGTATTAGTGCATTAGAACTGCAGCTAATGTACATATTGTTAATTGTTTATTGTTATCGGCTCATATGGGTATTCCTTTCTAGATGATCATTATTATTTGATTTCTACTTGATCATCTTACCGTTATCGTTATTGATCATTGTATTGCTATTGTTTACTTCCGTTACTGAGCATTCTTTGGCTTAGCCGTGTTTTCTTTTGTTGGTTTTTCTTATGTTTATAACAGGTGCTCAAGGGGCTCAAGGGAACGAGTGAAGAGAGTTAACTCAAGAGTTAGGATGAGAACATTTGGATTAATAAGACTGAATAGTATTTTAAATTTAAAGACTTTATTTCAATTATTTGGACCTATGTAAGGATTGAATGTTTTTTTAGTACTTCAATTTCATTATTTATGAAACTCTGATTACTGTTTGTCTGACACGTCAACCCTACTCGGGTTGGGGTGTTACAGTTATGGTATCATAGCTTAGGCTCCTTCCTGTAGAAAACTTAAACTAAATAATTAAGACATGTGAGATTGGGTAGACATTGGGTTAAGTTCTCTACATATGATATTATTTTCTAACTCTCTTTGTTTTGATTAATTTATATGTTTGTTCATTCTAGATGCCTCCCCATCGCACTTCACGAAATTCTAGCGATCGAATGGACCGGATCCAAACCTTGTTAGTGCTATGACTCAAGCACTTACTGCTATACTACCGACTTTGATTGATGCTATACGTAACCCAAACCCTAACCCAAATCCAAACCTGAATCCAAACCCAACTGGGGTAGATGTTTGGCTAACGCGATTTTAAAAGCAAAAACCACGATCCTTCACTAAGGTGTCTACACCTGTAGTGGCCAAAGACTGGATTGCTCACATTGAGAATATTTTTACCATGCTTAGAGTTGATCAACAGTACAGGGCGGGTTTAGCTGCTTATAAGCTGGAGGAAGATGCTCAAGTATGGTGGGAAAATGTGGTAGCTGAAAGAGGAGGTGAACAATTCGTTGAGACCCTATCTTGGAATGACTTCCGTGCCATCTTCTTCGACAAGTACTTTACTAATGTGGATAAAGCAGCAGATAGACGAGAATACGATAACATCCGTCAACGAAATGATGAGTCACTTACTGATTTTACAGACCAATTTTACCAACTGTTGGGATTCTTAGGTGCTTCTGCTGGACCACCTGAGGAACGTGCCGAAAAGTATCAATGGGCGGTATGTGATCGGATTCGTAAGGCTATTATTCACTCCACTTTCAACAACGTTGAGGAAGCAGTCAGGGCTGCAAAAAGGGTAGACCTCGAAAGAAAGGAATTTCTAGAAAAATTTGAGAATAATAGGAAGCGGAATAGAGATGAGACTCGTAATCAGGCTGGCGGAGAGTCATCACAAGGATCTGACCGAAATGGAAATGATCGTCAGAAAAATCAAGCATCGGGGAAGAACACTAAGCCATGGCATGGTAAGACTCGAAGTCAAGGTCAAATGATGTCCTATCAGCAACCAATTGCAGCTCAATCGGTGAATCAAAAGGGCAATCCTTCTAAACATCTGATGTGTACTCATTGCGGAAAACATCATCCCGGAATTTGCCGTCGACTTACAGGAGCTTGTCTTGGTTGCGGAGATATGGGGCATAGGGTTAGGCAATGCCCAAAGGCGAGGAACCGACCTGAGAATGCTGTTAAGGGAGCTAATGCGCCACCCACTACCGGAGGTCGAGTATTCGCACTAACTGCAGGGGAAGCTTCTAATACTCCAGGTACATTTCTGTATTGTTCCTTTCTAATAATCATAATCTACCTTCATTGATTCTAGTCTCTACCGTCATTGGTATCTCATTAGTTATCAATACATAGGTACGATTTGTGGTGTACTTCATTATGGTGACTATGATATTTCTGTATTGTTTGATACTGGCTCTACACACTCGATAGTATCTCATCTATTCACTAAGCGCCTTATGATCATGCCTACTGCTCTAGAGCCTACATCACTGGTGATTTCTACTCCTGCTGGAGAATCGATTGTCATTTCTCAAGTGTACCAAAACTGTCCTATTCAGATCAAATCAATCGTTAGAGAGGCTGATCTATTTCCAATGCACATGGGTGATTTTGATATTATACTTGGCATGGATTGGTTAACACGACACCGAGTCACCAGAGAGTGTCAAACTCCCGTGTGCTATTTGGTGACCCTATGAATCCTGATTTAGTTTACCAAGGGAGCCTACCTCGGAAGTCTCTCAAAATCATCTCTGCTTTAAGGCCCAAAAGCTTATGTCCCATGGATGTGAGGGATTTTTAGCTGCTATCAAAGATACACCAGTGGATACTCCTCGTATTGAAGACTTTCCTATTGTTTGAGAATTCTCTGATGTTTTTCCTGAAGAACTACCAGGGTTACCCCCTGAGCGTGAAGTGGAGTTTACTATTGATTTAATTCCTGGGGCAGAACCTATCTCTAAGGCACCTTATCGGATGGCCCTAGTAGAGTTAAAAGAATTATAAGAACAACTTCAGGAACTATTACAACTCGGATTCATCAGACCAAGTGTTTCACCATGGGAGCACCGGTATTATTCGTTAAGAAGAAAGATGGTAGTATGCGTCTATGCATCGACTACCGAGAGCTTAATAAGATTACTATCCGGAATCGCTATCCATTACCGCGTATTGACGATCTCTTCGATCAACTATAAGGGGCAAAGTTTTTCTCTAAAATCGACCTCAGATCTGGATACCATCAATTGAGGATCCGAGATCAAGATGTTCCTAAGACAGCCTTTCGCACCCGTTACGGTCATTACGAGTTTCTAGTCATGCCTTTTGGATTGACCAATGCCCCAGCTGTTTTCATGGACCTCATGAACAGAGTGTTCCACGAGTATTTGGACCGCTTTGTAATTGTTTTTATCGATGACATCTTGGTATTCTCTAAAAGTAGAGAGGATCATGAACACCACCTTCACGTGATTTTGGAGACCTTACGCCAAAAGAAGCTATATGCTAAATTTTCTAAGTGCAACTTTTGGCTTGAACAAGTGGCATTTCTAGGCCATGTTGTATCAGCTGAAGGTATCACCATGGATCCGGCAAAGGTGGAAGCTGTTACTAAGTGGCCGACACCGACATCCGTCACTGAAGTTCGTAGTTTTCTTGGTTTAGCGGGCTACTACCGACGTTTCGTGGAAGGTTTCTCTCGTGTAGCATTGCCTCTAACTCAACTTATGAGAAAGGGTGTAAGGTTTACTTGGAACGAGGATAGAGAAAAGAGTTTTGAGGAATTGAAGAAAAGACTAGTATCCGCTCCTATTCTTACTTTACCCTCGGGTTCTGGCGGGTACCAAATTTATAGTGATGCATCAAAGAAAGGACTTGGATGTGTTCTTATGCAGCATGGTAAAGTTATTGCCTATGCTTCACGACAACTTAAACCGTATGAAGTAAACTACCCAACACATGACCTAGAGCTTGCAGCCGTAGTGTTTGCATTGAAGATTTGAAGACATTATTTATATGGAGAGACATGTGACATCTTTACTGATCATAAGAGCCTTAAGTATATTTTTACTCAAAAAGAACTCAACATGAGGCAGAGGAGATGGTTAGAACTACTCAAGGATTACGATGCCAACATCCAGTACCATCCGGGCAAGGCGAATGTCGTGGCAGATGCTCTCAGTCGAAAGAGTGCCGGTGGAGTGGCATGTCTCCAAATCCAACCACAAATTATCTCAGATCTTGATAGAATGGAAGTTAGGTTACAGTTTGGTGAGTCTAACGGTTATCTAGCCAAGATGAGGATAGAATCTGATCTTATTACACGAATCAAGGAAGCTCAGAATCAAGATGGAGAACTATGGGCGATCTTACAAAATTTGAAGATAGGAAAGCAATCTGAGTTTCGAGTTGATGAACAAGGAGTTATCTGGTGTGGGAATAGATTATGTGTGCCAGATGATTCAACCCTTCGCGAGTGCTTATTGGCAGAGGCACACAACTCACCTTTCTCTATTCACCCGGGAGCTACTAAGATGTATAGAGATCTAAGGCAGAACTTTTGGTGGAGTGGTATGAAAGAAGATATAGCTAGGTATGTGAGCCACTGTTTAACTTGTCAGCAAGTAAAGATTGAGCATCAGAGAGCTAGTGGGTTACTGCAACCATTAGATATTCCTGTGTGGAAATGGGACGATATTTCCATGGACTTTGTTACAGGCCTACCAAAAACATTCAAGAAGAACGACGCCATTTGGGTCGTAGTGGATAGACTCACGAAATCAGCTCATTTCTTACCTATTCAGCAGGGTTACTCGGTTAGCAAATTATCAGAGGTATTTCTGCAAGATATCATTCGACTTCATGGCACACCATCGTCGATTGTATGTGATAGAGATCCGCGTTTCACGTCACGCTTTTGGAAGGGTTTCCAAAATGCTTGGGGAACAAAGTTAAGGTTTAGTACCCCCTTCCATCCGCAAAACCGACGGACAGTCTGAACGCACTATTCAGACTTTGGAAGATATGCTTAGAGCATGTTCACTTGAATGGACCGGCAACTGGGATGAGTACTTATGCTTGGTTGAGTTTGCATATAATAACAGTTGGCAGGCTAGTATTGATATGGCCCCGTTTGAGCTTTTATATGGCCGAAAATGTAGAGCACCAATATGTTGGAATGAGGTCGGAGAGAAGATAATCGAAGGACCAGTTGATTAGAATTACTAATGACAAAGTTGTCATTGCTAGAGCGAAGTTGAAAGAAGCTCAAACTAGACAAAAGAGTTATGCCGATCAACATCGACGAGCCTTGGAATTTAAAGTTGGAGATCATGTGTTTCTAAAAGTATCACCTTGTCGTGGAGTACGTCGATTTGGAATTAAAGGGAAATTAAGTCCGCATTTTATTGGTCCGTTTGATATTTTAGAAAGGGTTGGAGAAGTCTCGTATCGTTTAGCATTGCCGCCACAACTCTCTCATGTTCATAATGTTTTTCATGTGTCCCTTTTGAGGGGATACAATTATCATCCATTGCACGTTATTGGCTACCCTCTACATGCGATTCAAGAAGATCTTTCTTATGAAGAAGAACCAGAGGCTATTATTGATCGTCAAGAGCGAATTATGAGGCGCAAGTCAATACCATTCGTTAAAGTTTTATGGAAAAATCATTCTGAACGTGAAGCGACGTAGGAGACAGAAGAAATGATTCGTTCACAGTACCCATACCTATTCAACAACTAAATGTATGTTCTCTAACCTTGTTTGTTTTTTTTGTACTCTACTTGTAAGTTGCGTGAGCTTACAAGAGTATTAGTTGCCTCGAATCATATTTTGAGGATTCATGCTACGCTACTTGAATTTCAAGGACGAAATTAAATTAAGATGGGTGGAGTTGAAATATCCGAATAATAATAATAATAATAATCTTTCTTCTACTAGATAACTCGGAAACCAATTTTGTGTGTAAATATATATTTGTATGTATCTATCCATGAATTAAAAGAATAATCAATGGTGGACATCTTATATATATTGTGAGATACATATATATATATATATCAACATTAAAATAAACAAAGCACTCATTTAAGTCAACTACTATCATCTTGAATTAAACCGTCATATACCAAACCTCCTGATAAATTGCCATAATCATCGAAACTGACTCCAAGCCTTCCTTCGATATATGCATCTTATGACTCTCGCAATTTCAATCGCAACTCACCACAATATCGTTTCATTCTCATGTTCTGTTCTTCTTTATTTTCAATCTCATTGCCGGAGATCCATAGCTACGACAGTACCGATCACACCAACCACTTCATTCAGCCAACGTGTGTGATCATCTGAGCCATCACACAAACATTGTTATCACCGATCAACTCTTCCAATAAGGTATAACTCGGATCATGCTTTCTTATCGTATACGTTTGCGTAGAACTTTCTGAATTCCGATTATGACTTGTATGGTTGTCGATTTCTTCCGGTGATTAATTAGACTTTTTCGAGATTCACGCGGGCAGAAAAAGGATCGAATCATACACACGACGATTCAACCGGAAGAGCATTCGTATTAATCGGTTTCATTACTCAAAGTCTAGGTAACGTCATCGACCTCCGTTACGTTTCGATTGTTTTTTTTCTCCTTTTTTGTGATTGTTAAATTGTTTCGATGGAGCACGGTTAATTGGGCAAGATTGATACTCACATAAACTTGAAGTTAAAGAATGATATATTGGGATTTTTTTGTGAAGTACATCATTGAAATGGTCTTCTGTAGTTTATGAAAGGCTAAATAATACAGAGTAATGGAGGTGAAGATGACATGCATGCTCCTGCATAGTATCAAACACATACATGCATCTAAATTATTAATTCCATTTTGTTTATTTTGTGTCATTCTAGAATCAACTTAAATAAATCAAATTATTAAAATATTCATTATTATTTTACGTAGTAAATAATAACATTAAATAAATGATTTTAACTATTTCAACATCTAAATAAAGGATTTCCTTTATAACTAAGTGTTCTTTTAAAAACTCATGTGAACCCAATGTACGTTAATATTAAATTCAATGTACATTTAAATTTTTACTAAGTAAAGATCATATAAAACATAATGTGGAGTACTATAGACACAAAAATTAAAAACTAACGAAGCATACACCTAATGCAATTTCAATAATCTAACTGTGAAATGTTATTAATATGTAGATTAAGTAAGGACGTTGTCAAGTGGTGTGCTTAACTTCATATAAGCTAAGCTAAGGTACGGATTCCGACCCTTCCTCCCTTGTAGCATGAATACCTCCCGTTCGTGATCTCTATTTTTAATTTTAGGACTTGATATGAAATTATTGAAATCTATATTATTGTTACAAGTAATGAATGGTATAGTTAACATCGTATGCATGCGATAGGATCTATTGCTTTGTATTCCTTGTCGCATGCTCCATAAAGTATTGATTATTGGTATAGCAAGTAACATTGATTAGAGTAACTTATTGTATACTTTTGACTTGCTTGTATTGTATTATTGACCTCTATACCCGAGCACATCCACCTATGGGGACATAGGGCATCATTATGGCACAAGTGACGTGCTCTATCTGTGGCAGAACGATTAGACCACAGCGTCTCTACATTATAACTATGTGCTAAGTTGGTGCACTTATTGATTAGTGTTAAAGGAGGCGTATGGATCGATCCTAGGATATCATTGTTATTGTTTATTGGTGAGATGGTTAGGTGTGTGTGCCCACATTCCTATCTCACGTATTGGTGCATTAGAACTGCAGCTAATGTACATATTGTTAATTGTTTATTGTTATCGGCTCATATGGGTATTCCTTTCTAGATGATCATTATTATTTGATTTCTACTTGATCATCTTACCGTTATCGTTATTGATCATTGTATTGCTATTGTTTACTTCTGTTACTGAGCATTCTTTGGCTCAGCCGTGTTTTCTTTTGTTGGTTTTTCTTATGTTTATAACAGGTGCTCAAGGGGCTCAAGGGAACGAGTGAAGAGAGTTAACTCGAGAGTTAGGATGAGAACATTTGGATTAATAAGACTGAATAGTATTTTAAATTTAAAGACTTTATTTCAATTATTTGGACCTATGGAAGGATTGAATGTTTTTTTTAGTACTTCAATTTCATTATTTATGAAACTCTGATTACTGTTTGTGTGACACGTCAACCCTACTCGGGTTGGGGTGTTACATTAAAAACCCTAATTGAAACCAATTTATTAGTGAAAACAATTAAAACGTGTGCATACAAACACACTTGTAATTTTCGGCTAAGAGACATGCATGTGCATGCATAACACTTAACTAAACCTTACCACCTAAAATACTACCCAATACTACAAATTAATACTACACATTATTATTTAACAATTAAAATTAAGGAGAATTGCCCATTGGAGAGCATCTAGGCCGGCCCCACCTTCCCAATCCCACTTCCTTTCTCCAATAAAACACCACCACCCTCATTCTCCAATCCCATTTCATGCAACCCTCTCTCAATCCTCTCCCTCTCCTCTCTTTGTTCGAACTCTCAGCTGAGAATTACACACACACACACACACTCAAAATCTCGCAAATCCTCTCTACTCCAGCTCCAAAACCGTGAACCACAACACCAAGCAAGCATCGGCCAAGCTCAAACCGCAAGGAGGTGGCCACATTCGCGAGTCTTGGACACAAACCTGCACTTTGTCCGACTTTTTCAGCCTTTGTTCGAGGTTCTACAGCCAAGTCCAAGGAGTTTCTAGCTATCCACGACCATCAACACCTTCCAAACCGTGAGTTACATCAAGTGTAAGCTCCATGTTGTCGGTTTTGGACATTTCTCATGTTTTCTTCATTTTTCACCTAAAAACCTTGCTTTTTCTAGTTGTAGCAGAAACTTCTCACCATAACTTTGTTCTTAAGGAGTTCCCAACGTTCTTGAAGGTAAATCACATGATATGATAGTCATTCTTGAGGTGGAAACCGATTTCCACCATGAAAACCCTCTTTTTGGGTGCTTTGCATCATCTAACTTATGAATGTTGCAACTCTTGTAAACCAAACTTGTAACCTGCATGTTAATGGCTTAATGGAATCCCAAGAACCTGTTTTAAAAGTTACAAAAGGTTACATAACTCGAACCATGGTTATTTCATGGATTACACCTTGAAAATCCTTCTTTCTACATGTAACAACACCCTTTAAACATTTGTTTGAAAAACCCTCTCAACCAAGACTCATAACCTGCTCATGAACGACTTTGGGACACCTTAATAATCTGTTTATAAGCTAAATAAAGTGTTGGTAATGTTTAAGCTCAAGTTAAGATGATTTACACATGTGTTATGGTCGGTTATGACATTTTCTACATATTTGAAGTCTATGGATGTGTAGAACAACTAGGCCATGTTTTGGGACTGAAATTTTAGTAGGCTTTGATGAATATTAAGAGTGTTAACAATGTTTAATCTCTGGAATAAAGGACATGTTATGATTAGACCCCCCCTCTTATAGTCACTTTTGGGAACCGAAACATGGTAAAACAATGGTAAAATAATAAAGCATGGATGTTAACCATCTTAAAAAGTATTCCAGGCTCAAAATGATTAATAAAAGGTCTCTGGAGTCAATGGTAAAGTTTAGTGATAAAAAGGTAATTTAAATGGATTTTTAAGTGAAAACGGGTACCAACCGAATGACGTTTTTGAGAAAAATCTAAGAAAAATGAGTATAAGGTTAAAAATTATAAAAACAATTTTATTCCATAAGATTATGTGAGAAAATAACTTATAAGTAGAAAAGTTGGTCAAACGAGTTTTAAATAGTCAAATTCGGTTAAAAACGTGATTTAACGGGTTAAACGTAAAAACGGGTCTTTCAACCTTTAAAGGCAAATTTTTGTGATTAAAAGGAATAGAAACTTATAAAAATGTCTTAAGGTGTTACCTAATGGTCTAAGTCACCGATTTATGGAGACCTTTGTTTAACCGTTAAAACTCTTCGGTTTTACCGTAACCGGAAACGTTAAACACATAGGTTTTAAACCGAACCCATTATCCAAAAATTTGTGTACACTTACTTAATAATAAGTCAATTTAACTTTAAAAACCTGATTTTTGGTCATAAATTTCATTTTATACAAGAAATCAAACTTGAGGGTAGAAACTGTCAATTTTGAAACTTGAGGGGCTAAACTGTAAAATTTTGCCAAACTTCATAACCAGCTCTTACGAGACTTATATCACTTGAAAAAATTAATTATTCTATATTCTTAACTAAATGGTGTTAAAATCCTTGATTAAATGAAAAACCTTGACTTTCCATAAAAGGAAACTTTTTACGCAAACCCTAATCGAATCAAAGCCGAACCCAACAACTAATCCTTTGACACACTTGTTGCACCATAAATAAGTTTAGAGCAGTAGCTTATCACTTACTATATTGATGTTAGAGTGCTAGACTTGAGACATTCCCAGCACGCGAAGTTTCATTTTGCTTAAACACTAAGGTGAGTTTAGTGTTTCCCCTTTTTCTCTTTTAAATGTTTTGGGGATGGAACATGCGATTGTTTTGACTGTTAAATCATTATGTGTTATAACTTATGATGCTTGAATGTTGTGGATTAATTGAACCTGCCTTGTTTATACTTTTTGACAATCATTAATTCTTGGTGAACGCTTGTCTATATGGGTAGATCTACTTGGGGTATCCCCCACGCACAGTGCTTTCCTAGGGAAGGGGACCACACTGAGATCCTGCAGGGTCGTTGCGGCATGTAACAGGTACTTGTATGATACTATGGTGTACCCCTCAGCAGGTAGGGTGCACCTATATGAGGCTCAGTTATCCTCTAATGTTAACCGACAACACTTTACTCTTGAAGAGGCTAGTCGGGGCTGAGTGCAGGGTTGATTGTGACCTCCACAACCGCTATACTATCATGTTGATAATAAAAGTGAACTAATTCTTTTAAAGTGCAGTCTTTAAAAACCCCTTATTTTTTAACTTTAAACACTGAACTCACCAACATTATGTTGACCAAATTTTTTTTTAGCATGTTTCAGGTATCTAGCATGGTTAACTTGAAGACCTAAAGGACTTCAAGTAGAGGAATTAGAACCGAGAGCTTGATGGCATTACATTGGCTTTAATTTTAAGAAATGACTTTTCTTGGATGTTTGCTAAACAATTAAATCTTTTGAATACGTTGGGTATTTGAACTATGTATCTTTTAAGGGTTAACTTTTGTAACCCGAGACATGTATTTGATGTAATGACATGTATTTCCTTTCCTTGTTGTGCTCATATTATGGTTTGTTTCCGCTGCCATATTAAGCCAGCCTGTGACGTCCCACCTCCCTGGGCCGGGGTGTGACAAACTTGCCCATCTTTGTTCAATTTCCTGAATCTCTAACCTTCTGATCTCAGAGTCAAGTTTGGCAGTGTCAAATCCTTGTCTAAAGAGTTGATCAGTAATCTATCCATAGATCTTCTATGTTGCTCATCAGCTTCTTTGATCAATTCTTCCAACTTTTTCTCACCTTTAGTCTTTTTAGAGGATTTCTTCCTTTTGTAGGTGATCATTTCCTTTTCTTTCTGCTCTTTTTATGCTTCCTCTTCAGCTCTTTTTCTTTTGTCTACTTTCACTGACTTAGACTCCCCCTTTTTGGTTGCATTGGGTTCAGGGGTATGAATGTCAGAAAGTTTCTTGGAAACCGTAGCATCAACTAAAGATTGAAGAGTTGAGGAAAGCCTCTCATCAATGGCTTGGTGTACAGTGTTTGTGATTAT
This sequence comes from Flaveria trinervia, assembly GCA_025506515.1. Lineage (NCBI taxonomy): Eukaryota > Viridiplantae > Streptophyta > Magnoliopsida > Asterales > Asteraceae > Flaveria > Flaveria trinervia. The sequence continues at coordinate 28,924,210 of CM046441.1, forward strand.
GGAAGTGATGAGAGGTAAGGATGTTTGAAAGGCAGCAACCATTTGCTCAGAGGGGTTCTATCCCTAAGAAATGGCACCTGAAGCAGAGGCTGGTGGCAAGTTTGTTAAGAGTGGCTCAGTATTTGGGATAGTTTCCGGAGAAACTGCCATCTGTGGGTGAATGTAGGCAGATGGACTTGATTCTTGTGACATTTTGGCAAGCAGTTATTGTAGTCTACATACCTCAGTCTCAAGAATAGTATTGTGGGCTAGAACATCAAAGAAAAAGCCGAGGATGAACATGTGCTGAGTGTAGATCAGTATTCACATGTGCCCCTATTTCTCGGAACTGGGGACTTCCTGCCTCAGGATAATGTCCTTCATTGGCAGTTTCCTCTGGTGAGGACTTAGAAATGATACCAGCTTCATCCTGATCATGTGCTGAACAAGGAGAAGGGCAGCCTCACCAGATGTTCTAATCTCCTCCTCTACACCGGGAGATTGAACTCTGTAATCCCTGTGCTGTGGGTTATCAGCTACATTATAATCCTCTCCCTCAACGGTTGAGGTTTTCCAATAGTAATAGGTTTCTGGGGAGGGGTAGAGGAATGTATTTGAGTCAACACTTGTGCAATAATCACAGTTGGGCTTGTAGGGGTGGCTTAAGTGGGAGATAGGTGTGAAAAGGATTGCACCTGGGGAGAATGGTGCTCTTCAATGGCAATCCTCTCAAGTGAGAGAGATTCCAGAAATATGGTTTCCCCATTTTTGGTTGCATCAGGATCCTGTTGAGAGGATATCTGAGCGGTTTCACCTGGTAGAGTCCTGGAAAATACAGGGGGATTACTACCATAGTTTCATCCTGCGTTTGTGTTGCAGGGGCATCAGCAGGGGACTTAACTCCTTGAGTAGCCTTTTTGGGTTGTTTGGAGAGAGGTTTGGAGGGGACTTTGGATCTGGAGGATGAGGCTGTGGGTACCTTCTGCTTGGGTTTTAGCAGTTTGGCAGCCTCTTTGAGGTGTGGGTCAGAGTTGTGCCTGGAGTATACCTCTGGCAAAACTACCACAGTAGAACTCCAAGGCCAATAGGGCCATCAGATTGTAACTGATTCATGATTATGGCCATAAGAAACCTTGGATATAAGCCATCTGTTAGCTACAGGTTTCATTGCCAGATCTTTTAATTCTAAAAATATAATTTCAGAAAAATTTATGCTTTGGCGCTCAAGAATAGAATACAATACCTGCTGCCACCTGGATGACATTTGATCCCATGAAGAGGTTTTGGGGGCAAGACAAACATTGATCATGTGAAAGATTAGGCATTCAGCATCATGAAGTGCTTCTTCAGAATGGTAGTAGCACTTAGGTTGCGCTCATAGCCATGATTAATGAATGAGAGATCAATGGTGCCCTTCGGTATTTGGTGATAAAGGTAGCATCATTCAGATCAAGCGTTTGACGAATGATAGCAGGAGTGACAATCACCTTCTTCTTGTTTACAAATGACTGGAGAGTGATCGCAACATCATTCTCACCAATATGGATGGTGACATTGTCTAGAATTGATGAAGAGAGTCGGGATAGATGGTAGGATTTAGAAGAAAAGCAGTTCGATACTGGGAATCCGCCATCAGATCAATAGCATTATCAAACTTAGTCCAAAAGGTCGATTTTGTGAAGTAAGCAACACAGTTGTGTCAAGGTTTGATTTGCATGGTCGCCATTAATGGGAGATGAACTTCGGAAATCGATTTATGAAAATTTGAAGTTAGGGTTAGGTATTTATGGTATGAAATGGCTGAAAGAAAACAACTGAAAGTTTTGGTTTTAGTCATCAGTTGTTAGAAAACGACTAAAGACATGGTTTTACCTTTCAGGTGTTGTAAACAACTGAAGACTTGGTGTTTGTCATCAGAAGTAGAAAAAACTACTAAAGACTTGGTTTGGCTTCAGTTGTTTTAAAATGAAACAGCAGTTGTTAGAACCAATTGAAGAATAAACTTACTCATCAGTTGTTTGCGCCAATTCACATATCTCAGTTGTTTCATTTGAGCTTAACACTTACTCACTCAGTTATCTGATTTTCAGATGTTTCATTGGTCATCAGTACTTATTTGTTAGAACAGACATCAGTAGTTGTAACCACTTCAGTACTTTGCAACACATAAAGTACTTCAGTACTTTAAGGAATTTAGTCTTTAGTAGTTATGAAAAACTGCTGAAGATAAAATAGCTTCAGTACCTATTTATGACAGTTGTATACTGATGCTCATCAGTACTTGGGAGCTGAGATCATCAGTAGTTGTCAATTATTCAAGCTGCAGCATACCAAGCCTTAGCACAAGATTTTGAAAAGTTGCACTATCCAAGGCTTAGTAATATATCTGCAAGCTCATCAGCACTAGGAACAAACTTTGGATCAATTAGACTTTTTTCATAACAATCCTTGATAAAGTGATGTCTGATCTCATATGCTTGTCCTAGAATGCTGGATAGGATTCTTAACAATACAAAGAGCTGAAGCACTGTCCATTAGTAAAGGAGTCTTAGTCTCTGTAATGTCATAATCCAGTAATTGATTCTGAAGCCAGAGTACCTGAGATGTACAACTTGCAGCAACAATGTACTCTGCTTCAGCAGTGGATGTAGCAACAGAGGTTTGTTTCTTACTCTGCCAAGAAACCAAACAGTTGCCTAGAAATTGGCATCCACCAGAGGTGGATTTTCTGGTTAATTTACACCCGGCATGGTCACTATCAGAGAAAGCAACTAATTTGCAAGAGTGCCTAGTGGAATACCAAAGTCCTAGAGATTGAGTTCCTTGCAAATATCTAAAGATCCTTTTGACTAAAATCATATGGGATACTTTAGGTGCAGCCTGAAATCTAGCACAGACACAAGTTGCAAACATAATGTCTGGTCTAGAAGCTGTAAGATACATCAAGGAACCAATCATACATCTGTAAGAGTTTCATCAACTGCTTTACCTTTCTGATTAGCATCCAGTTGTGTTGTGCTGCACATGGGAGTAGAACATGGCTTATAGTATTGTAAATCAAAATTTTTCAACAAATCCTTTGTATATTTTGACTGATGAATGAAAGTTCCATCAGCCTTTTGTTTGATTTGCAATCCCATAAAGAACTGTAATTCTCCCATGGCACTCATTTCAAACTTTTATTGCATCAACTTAGTAAAGGCATCACACAACTGTGGATCAGAGGATGCAAAAATAATATCATCAACATAGATTTGAACAAGGAGCTTATGCATGCCTACTTTCTTAATGAACAAGGTTTTATCTATGGATCCTCTAGTGAAATTATTTTGAAGAAGAAAGTTGGACAGTGTTTCATACCAGGCTCTAGGTGCTTGTTTTAGTCCATAAAGAGCCTTATCAAGCTTATACACCCAATCTGGATGTTTATGATCTTCAAAACCTGGTGGTTGGCACACAAAACTTCTTCTTTTATTTGACCATATAAGAATGCACTTTTGACATCCATTTAAAAAACTTTGAGATTATGAAAAACAGCATAAGCTAAAAACAATCTGATTTCTTCCAGTCTGGCTACAGGGGCAAAGGTTTCATCATAATCAATAACTTCTTCTTGTGAAAACCCCTGTACAACCAGTCTGGCCTTGTTCTTGACAATTTGGCCTTTTTCATCTGTTTTATTCCTAAACACCCATTTAGTGCCTATTGCACACTTACCTTGGGGAAGAGGAACCAGTTCCCACACTTGCTGCTTTTGAAACTAAAGAAGCTCAAGTTGCATAGCTTCAACCCATCCATTGTCTCTTAATGCAATATGATAATTCTTTGACTCTTGCTGACTGATGAAGAAAGCATAGAAGCAAAAGTTGGACAATTGACTTCTGTTTGAAACCCCAGCATTGATGTCACCAATGATCTGAGACATGGGATGATTCTTTAGTTCTTGATACTCAATAAGATCTGTGCAAGTGTTTGTAGGTGATTCAGCAGCAACCAAAGGTGATCCAGATTCTTGAAACCTAGAATGAGATGACAATTCAAATGAAGTAGAGGATTCAGAGATCTCATCAGCATGTGTTGTGGATGGAACTGCTGAAGCTACAGGAACATCAAGTTTAGTAGACTCAAGCAGTTGATCACTAAAACTTGCATTGATACCAACACATGGATAACATGTTGCAGAAGATGATGGATTCACAGAACCTGCAACATTTGGAGACTGATAAGGAACATATTGCAGTATGTCCAGATCAAATAACTCCACAGGATTTTGTGGGATTTTCTCCTTTGGAGATTCATTAAACTTTACATGCAAGGTTTCTTCTACAATTTTTGATCTGCAATTAAAAACTCTGTATGCCTTGCAAGTAGAGAAATACCCAACAAAGTACCCTGCATCCACCTTTGATTCAAACTTCTGAAGTGGATCTTTTGTGTTGAGAGTATAACAGGGACACCCAATGCTCTAAAGAAGGAAATTAGAGAAGCAAATGATGTAACACTTCATAAGGAGTCTTCATCAACCTTTGATTTACCAATACTCTATTTTGTACATAACAAGCTGTGTTAACAGCTTCAGCCCAAAAGGTTACTGGCAAACCAAAATCAGCCACATTGACCTTGCAGCTTCAATAAGGGTCCTGTTCTTTCTCTCCACCACTCCATTTTGTTTAGGAGTTCTAGGAATGCTAAACTGCCTCTTGATTCCCTTAAAGAAATAAAATTCATCAAGTGTGTGAATTTTAAACTCTATGCCATTATCACTCCTCACACACTTGACCGAAAGAGAATACTGCTTTTCCACATGCAACACAAAGTAGATGATAATTTGACCAGCCTCATCTTTTGAATGTAAGAAGAAGGTCCATACAAATCTGGAATAATCATCCACAATTACCGACAATATTTTTTTCTTTGCCATACTCATCACTCTTACTGGACCAAAAAGATCCATATGCAGTAATTGCAAGCAGGCAGTGGACTTTGGTTCTTCTATTGGAGGGAATGATACTTTATGTTGCTTTCCTTTTAAACAAGCAGAGCAGTTGTCATCATATTTGAACTCCTTTAATGGCAGACCTCTCACTAACCATGAAGGACCAGCTGTGTCATGTTTCTAAGATTCACATGACCAAGCCTTCTGTACCAAGATCAGATTCCTGAGGAGAGGCCTTAGAGAACAAACATGGATGGCCTTTTAGATCAATTTTCTTTGATAAGTCTAAGGCATATACTCTTCCAACCATGTTGGCTTTCAGGAGAGTATGTTCATCCAATATCTTGTCAATAATATTCAAAACATTGAAAGACAGAATTCGACAGTTCTGACTGGTGAAAAGTGCAACATGCCCTTTATCACACATTTGACTGACACTCAACAAATTATACTTGAGATTCTCCACATGGTTGACATAATCAAACCTTATTTCACCATTGGAAACAAAGCCTTTGCCGATGATGTAACCCTTAGCATCATTACCAAAAGATACAATCCCTTCTTTCCTTGAGAGTAGTCAGGAAGAAGAGATCTACTTCCAGTCATATGCATAGATCCTCCACTGTCCACATACCAGATGCTTCTATGGCATGTTGAAGAACCCTGCATATATCACAACAACGAGTTAGTTTTTAAGACCCAAACCTTTTTGGTTTTGGGTCTGTTCTCATCAACAACTTTTATACTAACTGATTTTTCATGATTAACAGCCTTTGAAGAAGGAGTTTGTGCTAAAAAGGATTCCTTTGACTTTGGCTTACGTTTCCTTTTTAGTGGTTTAATCACAGGTACATCTATTTGGTTAACTCTCCCCAATAGATGTTGAACCATCATAACAAGTTGTGTCTCATTGGTTGTTAAAGCTTTCAGTTCAGCAGACACATCAAAACTTGTTTGTGAATGATTCATGTGAGACATCATGTCCTCCTTTTTGAAAGACACAGACTTAGTCTGTAGTTTTGATACTCTTTGAGGAGTATTTTCAGTTGTTTTATGATAAACTTCTTTCTTCTGTTTAGATTTTTGTGAAGACTTTGGTTTATCAGGTTGAGATGTTTGTGGCACAAACCTGGTTTCAAATTCATCTTTCATTTCATTAATTTTCTTTTTGATGATTTTATCCTTGTTAAATTTGGAACCCTTTCTGTACCAACATTCATCAATGAGATGATTGAGTAGACCACAAATTTCACATGGCTTTTTCTTCATCTTCTGTTGATCACCTGCTGAAGAAGATAAAACTACTGAAGGTGTGTTCTTCAGTACTTTCTTCCTTTCAGGACTTATGTGTAGTACTGAAGAATTTGTAACAACTGAAGACTTGTTCTTCAGAGATTTTCTATCAATACATTTGGATTTCCTGATAGATTCTTCAGTAGTTGTCAAACCATGTTTGGTTCCATTTGGCTTGAAATGTTCTTCAGGTGTTGTTACTTGCTCTTCAGTACTTTGAATACCTTTTGAGACAACACCTGAAGGACTAAGCTTATCTTTGATCATGTGTTCATCAGCAGTAGGACCATCAGCAGACTGATTAGCTAAGTACTATTACTGACTTCATCCTCTGATTGTACATTATCACTTGAGGATGAGACACATGATGATGTGGTTTGGGAATTGATTTCACCTTCAGATTTTACTTCTGTCTTGGGAGTAAAATCTATAGGAGGTTCAGTGTGATTATATCCAATCCCAAACTTCACATTTGAAGCAGTTTGCTTACTGAGATGCATTTCAAACCCCTTGCAAGATGTTACCCAGCGTTCACACTCCACTTGAGTAGCTGCAAGTGTTTCTTTGAGACTCTTGTGATTTTCTAAGATGACCTCTACCTTAGCCTTTTCATCAATGATTTGGCATTTTAATTTGTAAATCTCATCATCTTTTTCTTTTAAGACAGACTCAAACTCAACTTTTCTTTTGGAAATCACTTTCTCTAGGTCAAGATTTTGATTAATTAAACCTATATTTGCTTCTCTAGTTGAGGAAAAAGCAGCTATGCATGACTCAGAACACAACTTGGCCTTAGCCTCAGAAGATATTTGTGGTACCTGTGATGATGAAGCATTTGAGCTTGAACCACCAGTAAACTCCAGGGCCATAAGAGCAAGATTTCCAAAAGGATTTTCACCACCATATTGACCAGCACCAGAAAACATTTGTTCAGAATAACCAGAAAGATCATCTGGTAAAGTACTCAAGTCAACAACACCAGGAGTGAAAAAGCTTTGATGTGATTGAGATTGAGATTGAGATTGTTGACTTGATTGAGGTGGTTGAGGCTCAGGTAGGGCATGTGATTGTTGAGCTATGGGTACAGGAACCTGATTGGACTGTGGCATGTAAAAACAGGGATAAGGATATGGCATTTGACCTTGAGGAACAAAATATGTTGGAGATGATTGATTTTGTGAATGATGACCAGAACTGGTAGAATGTTGCCCTTTGTTTTGTGAATTATTGCTTGGAAAAGTCACAAAGGGTGCAGAAGAGCTAGATCTAGATGATCTACACTCTCTTGCAAAATGTCCAAGTCTATGGCACTTGTGACACCTCAACTTGCTCTTGTCAAAACAACTTTGGTTTTTCCAGAGAGACCAGGGAATTTTCTACCTGTCCTTTTGTAAAATTTTTGAGATCTGATATTAACTAATGCCATTTGGCTCAAAATGTCCATCTCTTCCAAATCATCATCAACAATTCCTTTCAAATCAACCATCAAAAAGCATAGATTGTCACTATTACATCCTGAATTACCATCAATACCAGCAAAAGCATGATCTTCACTGTTTGAAGAGAAATCAATATGGTCATCATAGGAACTTTCTGATGTAGCATATTCTGACTCATGACCAACCAGAGCAACATTCCCAGGTACAAAGTCATCAGTGAGCTTCCCAAATGAAGTCAGTTTTCTTTTCTGTTCTATCTTCTTTCAAATGTAAGCAGTTTCCTATGAAGTTGGGTGAGAGATAGATTATCTAGATTTGCACTGGTGCGTAGGACAATGGTATATGTGTCCCATCTCTCAGGCAGGGATCTGAGAAATCTGTTGTTCATCTAACTATTTGTATATTAATGTTTAACCATTTTCAACTCAAATATCAAACAGGAGAATCGCTAAAACTGTTGAGTCAGTGACTCACCCTTTCTATGAGAGAATGTCTCATATTGCTAGGCAAGGATTTCTCTATTGTTTGCTAAGACCTCATCAGTTCCTCCAAATTGTTCTTTTAGATCAACCCAGAGGTCATGAGTAGATTCATGATGCATAAGTCCAGAATAGATTTCATTAGACAGTGCCATGGCCAGAATTCCATGGGCTTTAGCATCAAATTCAAACAGTTTCAGATCTTCATCTGAATATTGCTCTTTCTTCTTCGAAACCATCTCATTGGTTTCCGGATTACTCACCATAGGCTTATATGGGCCATGAACCATAGATTTCCAACAACCTGAACTATTAACAGACAGGTGATGGAGCATTCGTCGTTGCCTTATGTTGTACTCACTCCTAACAAGCATCGGAGTCTTTGTTAAGGAGCCAGTATTGTGAGGATCATTGATTGATGTAGCCATTTTCACCAATTCAAACAGGTTCAATAAGAGTTTAACGAGCCTAACTCAAAAACTCAACAACACAATTTGAAATAAGAAGAATCTCAAATTGATTCACAGGAAGCAACAGAAAAACAAACTCTATAACCAATTCTTTCAAATTTGCCAATTCGATCAAACTAGATATCAAAGAACAGTTTCAATGATCAATTGTTAAATCGATCAATGATTAACCTGCTCTGATACCATTTGAAAGGATCGAGATCTAGTTTGATCAATTAGATTAGATTTGCAGCGGAATAGCACATGAATTAGATGAAATTCTAGCAAGAATATATGAATATTCAATCAACAGTAACAGTTATAGAGAGAGAGTTTTCTGCAAAAGAATATTTCATTCATACACAAGCTTCATGTGGAGGGAAATTAGGTCAACATTCCTTTTATAAGGAATGTGACATCAGCTGACATCACATGATAGTGACATCTAACTGATTATACAAACAACTAAAATTAAACTAAACTACTAAGATGTCCACAACAACTGAGGACACCTTCATTAGAAGCTAAGAATAAACTAACATTATAACTATTGAAGTTATAACATCTGAAGTATAAGAACTTCAACGTTTACATAATATAAAACTACTGATAACAACTACTGAAATAAACCCATCACAACTACTGAAGAGAACTACTTCAGCTATTGTGACAACTTCTGAGAACTTGATCTTCAGACTTTGTCTTCAGCAGTTGTCTTCACTTTGTCTTCAGACTTTGTCTTCAGACTTGTCTTCAGCAGTTGTCTTCAGACTTTGTCTTCAGCAGTTGTCTTCAGACTTTGTCTTCAGCAGTTGTCTTCAGACTTTGTCTTCAGTAGTTGTCTTCAGACTTTGTCACAGACTTTGTCTACAGACTTTGTCTACAGACTTTGTCTTCAGACTTTGTCTCAGCAGATGTAGATCACTTCAGTTGTTTGGATGTCTGTGGGACTTAAAGGTTTTTCTGATCTGGCTCATTGGTTCTTTGGTCCCACAGATGCAAATGAAGTTTTAGTATGCCTATGAAGGCATGAAAGCCGGAAGAGTAAGTCATAACTGCTGGACCCCACGGTTGAAACAGATTATGAGAAGTCAATTTCACCCAAAGCTCTAAGCCAAAGCTATCAGTCTGAAGAAGCAATCCAGACCGTGAACCTCTACATCCTGATCCCTATGCAATGACAGATAGGGAAATGAAGGATTACCTCCCATTCATGGCTTCACGAAAGGAATGGGAAACATTAAACTAACTCACTGAGAGCGCCACACTCATAATCATGAAAAGAAAGAAAAGCAAAAAAGGAAGAAGAGAAGTCCTTATCTAAAGCCAAGATCAAGAGGCTCTGCACAAGACATGCATCTTACACATAACGATCAAGACTATTTGGCACCTGTTCTTCACAAATATCCAGAGTGGTTTGCTGACCCCCTCAACTGAACATCGGAAGGTTAACCCTGCTGGATGAATCAAGATGTATCTACTCCAAAAGGCCAAATTAACCAAAAATCATTGCCTGGAAGTATGATAGTTCATGGACTGGGTTCATGGTTAAAAAAAATAAAGTCTAGAGTAATTTTGTTACAGAGTACTTGTTGACGAAAAGAACCAAAGCCGGATCAGAAAAAACTTAAGTCCCATAGACTCACAACAACTACTGCTGAAGTCCCAACAACTGAAGAGAAGTGCTGAAGACAAAGTCTGAAGACAAGTGCTGAAGACAAAGTCTGAAGACAAGTGCTGAAGACAAAGTCTGAAGACACAATGCTGAAGACAAAGTCTGAAGACACAAGTGCTGAAGACAAAGTCTGAAGACAAGTGCTGAAGACAAAGTCTGAAGACACAAGTGCTGAAGACAAAATCTGAAGACACAAGTGCTGAAGACAAAGTCTGAAGACACAAGTGCTGAAGACAAAGTCTGAAGACACAAGTGCTGAAGACCAAGTATCAGACGTTGTCACAACAGCTGAAGAGGTCTTCTTCAGTAGTTGTGACGGTTTTCTTTCAGTATTTTATGTTTTTCTTTTCAGTAGTTTTGTAAAACGACTGAAGAGCTTGTTCTTCAGTCGTTGTAGTTTCAGTAGTTTCGTATCAGTAGTTTTATGTTTTGTACTTAGCACTCTGATATGTTCTCAGTAGTTGTGAACATTTCAGTAGTTTGTTAAGTTTTAGTTTTTTTGTAATAAATCTGCCAGATGTCACTATCCCGTGATATCAGCAGTGATTGCACTCTATATAAGGAGTGTCAACCTAATTGTAATCGGTGAATGATTGAGCAGAAACATTTGATATTATTGAAACATTCCTTTTCACAGAAATATATTCTCTCGTTACAACCGTATTTGTTCTTAATGCATACGAATATCAAATTCTTGCTATAATTTGTCTAATTCTTGTTCTTATTCCGCTGCGTTACACTCTAATCCATCAAACTTGAGATCACTGATCCTGTCAAATGGTATCAGAGCTGGTTCATCATTGATCGATCTAATAATTGATCATTGAAACTGCTATCCAAGATCCAAGTTTGATTGAATTAGCATTTTTGCAAGAAACGGTTATAGAGATTGAATTTTCTGTGTTTTTGGTCATTCATCCTGAGATTTATTCTTGGTTTTCATTGAGTCTGTTGTGGTCTGTGTAAAATCTTTTAAAAGCTTGAATTAAATTGTATTTGGACCTAAAATGACTACTCCTTCCAATGATCCTCACAATACTGGTTCCTCAACCAAGCCTCCAATGCTGGTTAGGATGAGTATAACATATGGCAACGACGAATGCTCCATCACCTGTCTGTTAACAGCTCAGGTTGTTGGACATCAGTGGTACATGGTCCACACAAGCCTATGGTGAATAACCCGGAAACCAATCAAATGGTTCCGAAGAGGAGGGAGCAATACTCAGATGAGGATAAGAAATTGTTTGAGATTGATGCAAAAGCCCATGGAATTCTGGCCATGGCACTGCCCAATGAAATCTATTCTGGGCTAATGCATTATGAAACTGCCCATGACCTCTGGAATGCCTTGAAAGAACAATTTGGAGGAACAGATGAGGTCTTGGCAAATAATAGAAATCCTTGCCCAACAATATGAGACATTCTCTCATAGGAAGGGTGAGACACTGACTCAACAGTTTGAGCGGTTCTCTTGTTTGATCTCTGAATTAAAAATGGTCAAACATGAGTACACAAATAGCCAGATGATAACAGATTTCTCAGATCACTGCCTGAGAGATGGGACACATATACTATTGTCCTACGCTCCAGTGCAAATTTGGACAAACTATCTCTCACCCAACTCCATGGGAAATTGCTCACATTTGAGAGAGAGATAGAACAGAAACGAAAACTGTCATCATCTGGAAAGCTCACTGATGATTTTGTACCAGGAAACACTGCCTTGGTAAGTCATGAGTCAGAGTATGCAGGATCAGAATGCCACTATGATGAGCATATTGATTTCACCTCAAACAATTCTAATCATGCCTTTGTGAGTGTTGATTGTCATTCTGGTAATAATAGTGACAATCTATGCTTTATCATGGATGATTTGAAGGGCATTGCTGATGATGATTTAGAAGAGATGGATATTTTGAGCCAAATGGCCTTGATCAATATCAGAACTCAGAAATTCTACAAGAGAACTGGCAGGAAATTTCCTGGACTCTCTGACAAAACCAAAGTCGGTTTTGACAAGAGCAAGTTGAAGTGTCACAAATGCCACAGGCTTGGACACTTTGCAAGAGAGTGTAGATCAACTGGATCTAACACTTCTGCACCCTTTTTGACTTTTCCAAATAACAATTCACAATCCAAAGGGCAACATTCTGCTGGTTCTAGTCACTCATCACCCCTCAATCTCCTGCATATTTTGTTCCTCAGGGTCAAATGCCATATCTTTATCCCTGCTATTATATGCCACAGTCAAATCAAGTTCAAGCTCCTATAGTACCACAATCTCATGCACTACCAGAACCTCAACCATCTCCATCTCAATCACAACCTCATCACAGCTTCTTCACACCTGGAGTCATTGACTAGAGTAGCTTACCTGATAACTTGTCTGGTCACACTGAGCAATACTATGCTGGTGCTAGTCAACATGGTGGTGAACACCCTTTTGGAAATCTTGCTCTCATGGCCCTGGAGTCTACTGAGGGTTCCTGTTCAAATGCATCATCTTCATAGGTAACTCAGGTATCTTCAGAGGCTAAAGCCAAGTTATGTTCTGAATCATGCATAGCTGCCTTTGTCTCTATTAGAGAGGCAAATGTAGCATTAATAAATCAAAAACTTGAGTTTGAGAAAACCATTTTCAAAAGAAAAGCTGAGTATGAGTCTGCTCTTAACAGTAAAAGTGATGAGATTTATAAGCTTAAATGCCAATTAAATGATGAAAAGGCCAAGCTAGAGGTTATTCTGGAAGACCACAGGAGTCTCAAAGAAAAACTTGCAGTGACCCAAGTTGAGTGTGAACGCTGGGTCTCATCATGCAAGGGATTTGAAATGCTTCTTAGCAAGCAAACTGCTTCAAATGTGAAGTTTGGCATTGGTTACAACCATACTGCTCCACCAACAGACTTTACTCCTAACTCCATAGTTAAGTCTGAAAGTGAAAGCAATCTCCAAACCACATTATCGTGTGAGTCATTCTCCAATGATAATCTAAGATCAGAGAATGAAACCAGTGTTAAGATCTCAACAAATAAATTGACTGATGGTCTAACTACTGAGACTCATATGAAGCTGAGTACTTCAGATGTGTTCCTCAATGTACCCCAGTACTGAAAGAGACCCAACATCTGAAAAGCATTTCAAATCAGTTGAAATACAAGGACTAACAACTGCTGAGGAATCCATCAAACAGTCTATTAGGACGGATGGAAAACAGTTGAATTACCAGTCTTCAGCTGTTACAAATCCTTTAGTACCTAGTACTGATAGGAGGAAAGTACTGAAGATCACACCTTCAGTAGTTTCCACTTCAGCAGTAAAGATGTCCAAGATGAAGAATAAACCATGTGAAATTTGTGGTAAATTCAATCATCTATCTGATGAATGTTGGTACAAAAAGGTTTAAAGCTCCAAAGGGATGAGCTCATTAAACTAGAAATAAATAAAATGAAAACTGAGTTTGAGACCAAGTTTGTACCACAATCATCTCAACCTGATAAACCCAAGGCCTTACCCAATCCACTAAGAAGGATACGGTTTATCAGAAGACAGCTGATATTGTTCCTCATGATAACATAAGACTAAGTCTGTGAAATCTAAGAAGGAGGAAATGGTGGGTCACAGGAACTCATCAAAAACAAGCTCTGGAGTGTCAAATGAACTGAAAGCTCGAGCTTCAAATCAGACACAGCTTGTTATGATGGTTCAGCATCTGTTGGGGAGAGTTAACCAACTTGAAGCCCTGTGATCAAACCACTGGAGAGGAATTCCAGGTCCAAATCTATTTCAGCACCATCTCCATCTTCATCAGCTGTTAATCATGAGAAACCAGCTATGGTTAAATCTGTTGATAAAGTCAGTCCCAAAACCAAAAAGGTTTGGGTCTCCAAAGCTAACTAGTTTCTTATGATTGTGCAGGGTTCTTCAGCATGCCAAAGAAGCATCTGGTATGTGGACAGTGGAGGATCCATGCACATGACTGGGAGCAGCTCTCTTCTTCATGATTACTCTCAGGGAAAGAAGGGATTTGTCTCATTTGGAAATGATGCTAAAGGTTACATCATTGGAAAGGGATTTGTGTCTAATGGAGATATTAGATTTGATGATGTCAACCATGTGGAGAATCTCAAATACAATCTGTTGAGTGTCAGTCAGATGTGTGACAAAGGACATGTTGCTCTTTTCACAAGCCAGAACTGTAGGATTCTGTCTTCCAAGGTTCTGAGCCTGATTGACAAAGTACTGGATGATAATACTCTCCTGAAGGCCAACAGGATAGGAAGAGTATATGCCTTGGATCTGTCAAAGAAAATTGAGTTAAGAGGCCATCCATGCTTGTTCTCCAAGGCCTCTCTCCAAGAATCTAAACTGTGGCATAGAAGGCTGGGTCATGTTAATCTCAAAAACATGAATCAGCTGATCCACAAGAGTTTAGTGAGAGGTCTTCCAATAAAGGAGTTCAATTGTGATGAAATCTGCACTGCATGCTTAAAAGGGAAACAACATAAAGTTTCATTCCCAACCATAGAAGAATCCAAGTCTAATGCCTGCTTACAACTACTGCACATGGATCTTTTTGGTCCTGTGAAGGTAATGAGTATGGCAAAGAAGAAATACTGTCTGGTAATTGTGGATGATTACTCTAGATATGTATGGACCTTCTTCTTGCATTCAAAGGATGAGGCTGCTCAGTCCATTATGAACTTTGTGTTACACGTTGAGAAGCAGTATTCCCTACCAGTTAAGTGTGAGGAGTGACAATGGTACTGAATTCAGAACCACACTCTTGATGAGTTTTACTTGTCAAAGGGAATCAAGAGGCAGTATAGCATCCCAAGGACTCCAGAGCAAAATGGAGTAGTGGAGAGAAAGAACAGGACCCTCATTGAAGCTGCAAGGTCCATGTTGGCTGATTCTGGTCTGCCACTGACCTTTTGGGCTGAAGCTGTCAATACAGCCTGCTATGTACAGAATAGAGCCTTAGTAAATCAGAGGTTGATGAAAACTCCTTATGAAGTTTTACATCATTTAGCCCCTTTGATTTCATTCTTTAGAGCATTTGGGTGTCCCTGTTACATTCTCAACACAAAGGATCAACTCCAAAAGTTTGATTCTAAGGTGGATGCAGGGTATTTTGTTGGGTATTCATCCACTTGCAAGGCTTATAGAGTATTCAACTGTCGGACAAAGATAGTTGAAGAAACCTTGCATGTGAAGTTCAATGAATCCCCTAAGGATACAATTCCACAAAACCCTGTGGAGTTGTTTGATCTGGACATTCTGCAATATGTTCCTTATCAACCACCTGCTGTTGCAGATCATATGAATCCATCATCTTCTGTAGCTAGTCATCCATCTGGTGTTACTGATGATGATGATGATGATATCAGTAATCACCTTTTCAAGTTTAGTGATCAACTGCCTGATTCAGCTAGACCTGATGTTCCTGTAGCTTCAGTAGCACAATCCACAACAAATGCTGATGAGATTTCTACAACTTCAACTTCCTTTGAATTACCATCTACTGATTGGTTTCAAGGAAATGCTTCACCATCACCATCTGTTGCTGCTGAGCCTGCTACAAACACTTGCACAGATCTTATTGTGTACCAAGATCTGAAGAATCACCCTATGTCTCAAATCATTGGTGATATCAATGCTGGCGTTTCAACAAGAAGTCAATTGTCAATTTCTGCTTCTATGCTCTCTTCATTAGTCAGCAAGAGCCAAAGAACTATCACATTGCTTTAAGGGACAATGGATGGGTTGAAGCCATGCAGCTTGAGCTTCTTCAGTTCAAGAAACAGCAAGTGTGGGAACTGGTTCCTCTACCTCCAGGTAAGTGTGCAATAGGCACTAAATGGGTGTTTAGGAACAAAACTGATGAAAATGGGCTTATTGTTAAGAACAAGGCCAGACTGGTTGTACAGGGTTTTTCACAAGAGGAAGGTATTGATTATAATGAAACCTTTGCCCCTGTAGCAGACTGGAAGCAATTCGATTGTTTTTAGCTTATGCTGCTTATCACAACCTTAAAGTTTTTCAAATGGATGTCAAAAGTGCATTTTTGTATGGGAAAATTAAAGAAGAGGTTTATGTATGTCAACCACCAGGTTTTGAGGACAATAAACATCCTAATTGGGTGTATAAGCTTGATAAGGCTCTCTATGGGTTGAAACAAGCTCCTAGAGCCTGGTATGAGACATTATCAAACTTTCTTCTGGAAAATAATTTCACTAGAGGCTCCATAGATAAGACTTTATTCATTAAGAAAGCTGGGCAGCATAATCTACTTGTTCAAATTTATGTAGATGATATTATTTTTGCATCCTCTGATCCACAGTTGTGTGATGCCTTTACAAAGTTGATGCAACAGAAGTTTGAAATGAGTGCCATGGGAGAATTACAGTTCTTTCTGGGTTTGCAAATCAAACAAAAGGCTGATGGAATTTTCATTCATCAGTCCAAATACACAAAAGATCTTTTGGAAAAGTTTGATTTACAAAAGTGTAAGCCCTGTTCTACTCCCATGTGCAACACCACACAACTGGATACAGATCAGAAAGGTAAAGTGGTTGATGAAACACTTTACAGATGTATGATTGGGTCCTTGATGTACTTAACAGCTTCTAGACCAGATATTATGTTTGCTACATGTTTTTGTGCTAGATTTCAGGCTGCACCTAAGGAGTCTCATTTGATTGCAGTCAAGAGGATCTTTAGATATTGCAAGGCACTCCATCTCTAGGTTTATGGTATTCTACTAGACATTCTGGTAAATTAGTTGCTTTTTCTGACAGTGACTATGCAGGGTGTAAGTTGACAAGAAAGTCCACTTCTGGAGGATGCCAATTCTTAGGCAACTGCTTGATTTCTTGGCAGAGTAAGAAGCAGACCTCAGTTGCTACATCAACTGCTGAAGCAGAGTACATTGCTGCTGCAAGCTGTACATCTCAGGTACTCTGGCTTCAAAACCAATTATTGGATTATGGCATAACAGAGACTAAGACCCCATTGTTAATGGACAGCTCTTCAGCTCTTTGTATTGTCAAGAATCCTGTCCAGCACTCTAGGACTAAACATATTGAAATCAGACACCATTTTATTAGAGATTGTTTTGAAAAAGGTCTGATTGATCCAAAATTTGTTCCTAGTGCTGATGAGCTTGCAGACATTTTCACTAAGCCCTTGGATAGCACAACTTTCCAAAACCTAGTGTTAAGGCTTGGTATGCTGCAGCTAGAATAAGTGACAACTACTGATGATCTCAGCTCACAAGTACTGATGATCATTAGTTTATTATTGTCATATATATAAGTACTGAAGTTATTTTCCCTCCGGAAGTTTTCTTTAAACTACTAGAGCTTAACTTCTCAGTACTCAAGTACTTTATTTGATAAAACAATTGATGTAGTTACAACAGCTGATGTAGCTACAACTACTGTTGTCAGAAATACAAATACGTACTGATGTCCTATGAAACATCTGAAAACAGATGAAAACGTCTGATGAGTACGTGTTGAGGACAGTATGAAACAGCTGAAAAGCAATGAATTGACGACAACTACTGATGAGCCTTTTTCTCTTCAGTAGTTTCCCAACTGCTGTTTCTTTCTAAACAACTGAAGCAAAACCATGTCTTCAGTAGTTTCACAACTACTGATGACTAACACCAAGTCTTCAGTTGTTTACAACAACTGATGGTAAAACCAAAGTCTTCAGTAGTTTCCCAACTACTGATGACTAATACCAAGTCCTCAGTTGTTCACATACCTGAAGTCAAAACTGTCTTCAGTAGTTTTATAACTACTGATGACTAAATCAAAGACTTCAGCTGTTTCACAGCGTCTGACGGTTAAAACCAAGTCTTCAGTTGTTTTATAACAACTGCTGATCACACCAATACGGTCAGTCATTCCAAACCTCTGAAAGTTAATACCACGTCATCAGTAGTTTCAACAACTGATGACTACACCAAAACCTTCAGTCGTTTTCTAACCCTACCCTTAAATACCTTATCCCACCTTCAGAGTTTTTTTCCTTCTCTCTTCTCAAACCTAACGTTCAAAAATCTGTAACCTCTCTTCATCAATGGCGACCATGCAACTAAAACCACGACACAACTGTGTCGCACATCTCACAAAATCGCCATACTGGACCAAGTTTCACAACGCCATTGATTTAATGGTTCAGTCACCTTACAAAACGCTTTTCTGTAAATCCCACCATATATGCCGAATCTCTTAACCAATTCTGGACAAACGTCACTCTTGTCTCTGAGGAGAATGACACAGAGTCTCTTCAATCGTTTGTCCATCGTCAAAAAGTGGTCATTACTCCAGACATCTTCGCCAAACCTCAATCTGGATGATGCCACTTTCCCAACTGGTTATCCAAAGGGCACAATAGATCAATCATTTGCCCACCATGGATACCAGGGTAACCTGAGTGCATCTACCATATTGAAGAAACATTTCCAGGATGCCGAACGTCTCATCTTTCACATGGTAAATGTCTGCCTTGCCCCCAAGACTTCATCATGGGATCAAATGTCCACAAGGTGGCAACAGGTAATGTACTCCATCCTTGAGCAACAACCTTTAAATTTTTCTGAAATACTATTTTTAGAGCTCAAGGATATGGCCAAAAACAACTTGCTAACCGTTGGATATTATATCCTCGGTTCATAATGGCCATAATTGAAAACCAGCTTCAAGCTGAGGGACTTGTTGGCCTGGGAGTCCCTGCTACGGCTGTATTGCCTGAAGTATACTCCCGGCACAACTCTGACCAATCACTAAAAATGGCTGCCAAGCTGCGCAAACCCACGCAGCTGGAACCCACAGCCACCACCTCCAAATCCAAGTCCCCACCAAACCCACTAAAAAGAAGTCAAAAAAGGCTACTCAGGGAAATGAGTCCCCTGAGGATGCCCCGCAACACAAACGCAGGCTATATCCACTGGTTATAACCCCCTAGTGGATACAAGGACTTCACCAGCCACAGCCGCTCAGGATTCCTCTCAAAAGGAGCCTGCAGCAACCAAAGAAGGGGTACCCACTAATCTGGGATCTTCCTCATTTGAGGAGATTGCCATTGAAGAGCACCATTCTCCCCAGGTGCATACTGCTTTTACCCCATCTCCCACTGCAACACCCCACAAAGTCCTACTCTCATTATTGCAAACGTGCTGACTCAGCTGCATGCCTCTCCTCCTCCCCAACAAACACCAACAAAGGGAAAACCACAGCAATTGAGGAAGAGGATCAACATGCTTCTGACAGCCCACAGCACAGGGTTTAACTGTTCTATCTCCTGGTGTGGATATGCAGATACGAACATCTGGTGAGGCTGCCACCTCTTCTGAATCAGCACATGATCAGACTGAGGCTGGTAACATAGCTAAGACCTCACCAGAGGCAACACTGATGAAGGACATGTCCTGAGGCTGGAAGTCCCCAGTTCCAAGAAAAAGGGGCACATGCTAAAACTGGTCTACACCCAGTGCATGTACATCCTGCTACAAGCAGGAGGTCAGGTGATTCAGCATCTGCTGATGATGACCTGGGCTTCTTTTTTGATGTTCTGGCCCAGAACACAATTCTTGAGGAAGAAGTCAGTAGACTACAAAGACTACTTGACCAATTCTCTCAAAAAGCAAGTCCATCTGCCACCAACATAAACCCACAGATGGCACCTTCACCTGAAGGTCTCCCACACACTCAGCCACTCAAAACTTCCGAGCCACCAGCTTCTATTTCTGGCACTGCTTCTCAGGGACAGAACCCCTCTGAGCAAACAGCTGCTATCTTTCAGCCCCTACCTCTCATCACCCCAATGATCACAGACATTGTGATCAAAACCATGGATGAGAGGCTTCCCTCAATCATACAACCCCGGTGGAGGAGATTGTGAGCACAAGGCTTTCTGCTACTCAAACCCTTGCAACCAATGCAACCAAAAAGGGGGAGAGTCAGTCAGTGAAAGCAAAGAGGAAGAGCATAGAGGGGAAGAAAGAAAAGGAGACTGAGAAGGAAGAGGAGTTTGTGAAGGGAGCTGACATTGATCAAGTGGGTGAAAGTCACAAAGACTTTCATGTCACATATAAGAAGAGGAAGGTTGAAGGAAAAGAAAAAGAACTCGAACTCGATGAGATGATCAAAATGGCGGATGCTACACACATCAATGGACTCCATTATTGATCAACTGTATAGACAGGGGTTCGATACTGCACAGCTTGACTCAGAGATTAGGAGACTTGAAGTTGAAGAAATTAACTCAAGATGGGCAAGTTATGATGCATTAGAAAGAGAAAGACTAGAGATCATGATCAGATTCATTGCAAAGTACCTTGGGAGATCATTGATCGAGATTAAGTCATGGACCAGGGACAGTATCTTGGCAATAACCACCAAGATCTGTTCGTCTGAAGCATACACTAAGGGATTGGTGATTGAAGCACTAAATGAGCAGGTGCTGGGAACAGAAAGGAACTAGCAAAACACTCAAAAGCCTCACTCACTACAAGAATGCTAGAACAACCTGCAAAACCTCCCACTTCAAAATCACCACTACCACAACCCACTAAACCAATTCCTTTACCCTCAAAACCAACAGCCGATGATGCACCCAAGAAGAAGAAGAGAAGGGTGTTGAGGCTAGAAGAAGAAGAAGAGAGGATGATGAGGAAGAAGATAGGCTGCCTCTTTCCGTAGTCCTAACTTTGCCTAAAGCCAAACCTATGCCCATCACTCCCACCTCGCAGATGGAAGCAAAAGCTTCATGATGATGAGATGCTAAAAAGCATAGACAAAACTTATGCTGCTTCTTCATCAATAATCAGTATGAAGAAAGAAGCTCTGAGATTGTACACCCTTGCTAACACATTTCAATATCAAAGGAAAAGGTGAGAATATGGCCTGATCCTAGGGTGGCTCACAGAATTGTGAAGAAAGACATTCCTTCGAGATACAAGGGCCAAGTAAAAGGATCGTAGATGAAGAGATCACAGTGGTCCTTGTAGTATCACCCTGGGAAATTGTAGAAGATTTCAAGAAGGCCTATGAAACTAAACAGCCCCCCAAAAGATGTTAGAGACAGAGTAATTAAAAGGGGGTTAGTCTACAAGAGGCTTGAGAACTTCAAACAAAATGAGCTCAGTCTGTTACTTGAAGGTACTCACCCAGATGAGTTTGCATACAGACAGATTACAACAGTTGAGCTCAAAAATGGCAAACAGGCTAAGTACATTTCAAAGCTGTATGGGCGTGAAGGACTGTTTGATGGTGGAGCTGAAAATCTTACCATGGAAGAACAAATTATGTTTCTCAGAGCATACACCAGAGAATCCTACAGGCTTATACATGGGAAGTAGATTTCATGGATAGGACCACAGCCCTGTGTCCAGTTCCCCAAGTCAGGGCTCTTATCCATACTATGCCAACCAAATTTCAGAAATCTATTCCCAGGCCAGTGCTTAATTGGGTCATCTTCTTAGCTGATCAAGAAGGAAAAAGACCAATCTTATCGCCAACAATAAGTGGGACCTCAATAAAGTTAAGGTTTTGGCTGCATTGGTTCAGGGGGTTTGTTGGACCAAAAGAACCAATGAGCTGGATCAGAAAAACCTTAAGTCCCACAGACGTCACAACAACTGCTGAAGTCCACAACAGCTGAAGACAAGTGCTGAAGACAAAGTCTGAAGACAAGTGCTGAAGACAAAGTCTGAAGACAAGTGCTGAAGACAAAGTCTGAAGACAAGTGCTGAAGACAAAGTCTGAAGACAAGTGCTGAAGACAAAGTCTGAAGACAAGTGCTGAAGACAAAGTCTGAAGACACAAGTGCTGAAGATAAAGTCTGAAGACAAGTGCTGAAGACAAAGTCTGAAGACACGAGTGCTGAAGACAAAGTCTGAAGACACAAGTGCTGAGCACAAAGTCTGAAGACACAAGTACTGAAGACCAAGTACAGACATTGTCACAACAGCTGAAGAGGTCTTCTTCAGTAGTTGTGACGGTTTTCTTTCAGCAGTTTTATGTTTTTCTTTTCAGAGCACTCTGATATGTTCTCAGTAGTTGTGAACATTCAGTAGTTTGTTAAGTTTTAGTTATTTTTGTAATAAATCTGCTAGATGTCACTATCCCGTGATATCAGCAGTGATTGCACTCTATATAAGGAGTGTCAACCTAATTGTAATCGGTGAATGATTGAGCAGAAACATTTGATATTATTGAAACATTCCTTTTCATAGAAATATATTCTCTCGTTACAACCGTATTTGTTCTTAATGCATACGAATATCAAATTCTTTCTATAATTTGGCTAATTCATGTTCTTATTCCGCTACGTTACACTCTAATCCATCAAACTTGAGATCATTGACCCTGTCAGTACTCTACTTTGGTAAATGCACTTATGATTCATGACCTGAAAGAACTGGCTACTCTGGAACTGATCAACCATAATGGCATGTTTAGAGGATATGAATTTGAAGGTATACTTAAAATGTTCAAGAGAACCAACAACTTCAATTCATTAAAAGCCATATGTATGAGAATAGACAAACCTTTCAAGAACCGACTACAGATGAAACAACAAAATTAGCTGAAGAAGTAGTGTTTCCAGAACTTAGAGTGAAAACTACTGAATCATTGAAAATTAAAATGGTGGCTGGTACTCATTCCTCAATACCAATCTCAATGTTTATTATGATGAAAGACCTATGAATTAGTGATTGAGAGGAAGTGGGTAGGTAAAGAAGGTGCTAAAATTAGACTGTTCAGTGGTTATGAAGTGAGACTACAGGATCAATCATATATTCACTACATATACATAAGGCACTTCAAAGATATCAAACAAATTGGGTCAAGAAGATCTACATTTCTTAATAAAGTGCATCAAAATATTAAAGATGGCATATGATCAGATCAGTTCAAAGAGAGAGAAAAGAAAGAAGAAGAAGACAACTCTACAGTTGCGAAACATTGTCAACTAGAAGTTGATGTAGATGATTCTCTTTTAATTCACAGGGATGGGATATCTATGGTGTCTATTTGGGAACCAATTTCACTTAAGAAACTACCACTTGAAGCCGTTCACAATATGAGTAGAATGAAGATTCATGTACTAAGCAGGGATAAAATGTCAGATGCTCAAGACTTTGTCAACATGATCAAGGAATTTTGAATCCAGCTCATGCAACCCTTTTACACCATCCCAAGACCCAGCATAATCATCACAACCTCAATCACTACCCAAACATTGATGAACATAGGCTACATAATCCTTAGGGGGAGTATTGTTTGACCCTAAAAGGATTATGCATGCTAATTCAATAGGTGAGTTTATTGTTGCTTTGCTGGATTCCACAAGTCCGAGAAGAAATGCGGATGAAGATCCTGCACAAAAGGAAAACCAAGTATGGTCTATAGCATTTGTCAATGCGGAAGACATAAACAAATACGGACAATTATTTGTTTTTCAGCATTAACAAATGCGGAAGACCAATCAGTAATGCAGACAAGATTTTGTTCATCCGCATTTGCCAATGCGGTGACCAGACAAATGCACAGAAGTATTTGTTCATTCGCATTAACCAATGCAGATGAGCAACATACTAATGCGGATGATCAAGTGAAGAAATGCTGCTCAAGTCAACTCATTCGCATTTGCCAATGCGGATGAACAAGCAGAGATGCGAATCAAGACTTAAACTACTTCTGATGTAATAGGTCAGGGGTAGTTTAGTCATTTTGTAAAAGGCATCTTGTCTACCTATAAATAGAATAGATAACCTCGTACATGAGGTGACAGAATTTAGACAATCAGAATATTTGTATTCTGTAGGTTCATTATTACTTTTTCTTGCTAAACTCTAGTAGTCATTATAATCAATCACCTTTATTCATATATACAAAGCATTTATGAGTATTTTTCTGCATTGAATATTTCTTGATTGTATGATTCCGCCATTAAATCATTAACTCGGTCATTATATTCGATCCTTAGTGAGAATCTCAATCTCACTACCCCAGTCATGATAGGTTCAAATGGATCGATAGGTGTTGATGTTATGATGCAATTATCAATTATATGAATAAAGTAATCAAGAAATGAAAATATATCAAAAAAATTAATTGAAGTTTCATTAATAATTAGCAAACAGATACAATGTACAAATGAGATTTCTAACTTTATTCTCAAAGTCTACCTGCATAAAAATACATAATATCCTATTTATACAAAACGAATAAGCTAAGGAACATATATTTACAAATAAGTCCCTATGCTATGATAAAAACAAAATATAAAGACTAAATGCTAACCTTCAAAGGCTCCAACATATTGTGTCATAAATCAAAATTGTAAACTCTAACAACACACCACTCAAATGGCTTTACATGGATCCTTTTGGCCTTGCAAACATATTGAGCATAAGAAATAAGCAATACTGCTTTGTTATAGTAGATGATTACCCCATATTCACTTCGGTTTTCTTTCTATTACACAAGTTAGAAACAATAGAAAACATCAAATCATTTATCACTAAAATAAAAAATCAATTGGACCTGAAAGTAAAAAACTTTCGGAAGTGATAATTGTACATAATTCAAGAATGATATTATTTCTTTCTTTTGTGTAGAGAATTAATTAAGTCATTAATTCAGTGTATAAAGGGCTCCTAAGTAGAATGGAGTTGTTGAACGAAGAAACAAAACGTTGATAGAAGCTGCTAGATCTATTCTAGCTGACTATATTGCCCATATCCTTTTGGGATGAAACAATCAACCCAACTTGCTACATTCAAAATAGATTATTGATAATTAAAGAACATACCAAAGCACCACATGAATTAATGTATAAAATAAAACCTTACATTGAATTTCATAAAGCATTTGGGTGTTCTATATTCATATTAAACACCAAAGAACACTTACCTAAGTTTGCTCTAAAAGTAGATGATGGATTTTTTTGTTGGATACTCTAGAATCTCAAAAGCTTACAGGGTATACAATCAAACACTAAACATAGTGGGAGAAACAACGGATGTTGTTTTCAAGAAACATTCTTTCATTAAGAAGGTCATTGGATCAGACTAGTTGTTTGATATTGACTCAATAACAAAATCATTTGACACATCTTACTTTGATGTTTCAGATACCGTGGATGACATTGACTAACCCATGTTTCCTCCACTAACCATTGATGTTCCTTTAACTACAAATCCTTCAAAGAGAACAAACACTCCTTCTAGACACCTCAGTTGTATGAGCTAAATTTGTCATGGTTGTGCTAATAGGAACTCCATTTGCAGGGTTAGTTACCATTGAAGCTGAAGTAGTTTCTTGCTTGGTCTTCTCAGATCAAATCTTGGATTAGGATCTCCTGTTGATAAGTTACATGTACATCCTAAAACATAAAAACAAGATTTGTTAAGATAGTTGGTAACTAAATTAATATCAAAAAACCAATCATGACTAGAACCTTTCATACAGAGAGTGTGCTCATTAAAAGTCATATTGACTGACTCCTTAACTACTCTAGTTCTGAGATTGTATCCTCTATAAGCCTTAGCTTAAGAATGTTATCCAATGACGTGTCCATCATCTGATTTTTCAACATACTTGGCTACTTGATCTTTGGTATTCAAGATGGTGTAAGGACATCCAAATGATTTGAGAAAATCAACGAAAGGTCTCCTTTTGTGCCACAACTTATAAGGATTCTTACTAAAAGTCTGAACTGTTAAAAGTTTTTTTTGCACATAGCATGTAGTGTTGACTGCCTCTGCTAAGAAGGTGATGGGCAGTTTAGAGTTTGATAACATAGTTATTGCAGCTTCAATAAGTGTCGCATTTCTCATCTTAGCAACACCATTTTGCTAATGAGTCCTGTGAGCACTAATTGTCTTGTAATACCCTTTTCATCACAAATTATGTCAAGGATTTTATTCTTGAATTCATGTTAGGACCGTTTAGGTATGGAGTACTAACTGATTTACGTGCATACCAAACCAAATAGCGCGGAATCTTATTTGATTGGCGATCCAATCAATGAGAACGCAAGTGTAATCGATCTAAGAATGATTCGTGCGACTGAGGGTCAGTCGTGCGACTTGCACAGTCGGTCACTTTCAGTCGTGTGACTAGGTGTCAGTCGTGCGACTATGTCATTCGGTCACCTCCATTCATGCGGTTGGTTCAATCTTGTGATCCAATCGTGTGAGTTTACCCATGCTGATGGTCCAATCACGCGTCTGGGCCATGCGTGTGGTTTAGTCGTACGATTGGGCTCATACTTATGGTCCAATCGTACGGTTGGTCCATACTCATTGTCTAGTCATGTGAATAGGCTCATACGTGTGGTCCAATCTTACGGCTGGTCCATACTCATGGTCCAGTCGTGCGAATGGCTCAAACTTATGATTTGACTTTATGACCATTTGACACTTAACCCTTTTAACTATTGATAAAACATATCATGCATTCGATCATCACAGACATGACCATTTTAACTTTGAGGACTTTTGATCATCTCAGATGTGATCCTTTTAACATTTGAAAACCCGTTTAGTCACCTCAGAGGTGACCCTTTTTAGTGATTAAATCCAAGACAGAATTCCAATGCATAGTCCGACGTTTAACAACTAAACTTGCAAAAAATTAAACAAATGAAATGACTAGAACTAAAAGACAAAAGTAAAACATATTTTTGTAATTTTGTGTGAGGTGGAATCCTAAGACAGATATCTAACAGATTTGTTTTTTTCGAACATTACAGCTTCAAGTTATTTTAACCATAACTGGAACGATTCCTTATGGAATCATACAGGTAAATCAATCATTCGGAACATGTTACCAAAACCTTTTGATGCTAGATTCTTGTTTTCATCGAGAGTCCTTAGCAAGTCTAGGAAATCATACTAGTGCCACAAGATGCACACAGTGATTTGGAATTTCAAGAGTTGCAGCCATGATGATTGTCAGTATACTTGTCCTCTAAAATCCATACATAGAATTTTGACACAGATTGGTGATGATTTAAGGTTTAATTATTTCAACAAGCATTTGTGGATCCCACGCTTATATGGTAATCAACGTTCCTCAGGAGATTTTTTAGTGGTCTACGGGTAGTATTAAGAAGAAACTATTCTAGAGCTTTCAAAGAGATGCTAAGCCTCAGGTTAGTGCCACCGCACAGCCTAGAGGCGCAACCAACAATGAATTCTAGAATATTTAGGTTATGCTTATCCTTAGGTCAATGCCACCGCACAACAGACAGGTACACAACCCATCTTCTTGTTTGAGCAATTATATTCTTTTAGCACAGATCACACCAACAACATAGGTTATTAGCTTGATTGTTTTTCCTTTTGCATTTTTCATGTGCTTTGCTCATTTTATGGTCATATGCACACATTTGTGGCATTTATTTTGCTTGTCACCCCTTATTGGAACTTGTTGATTGTGTTAACCAGGGATAAGATGATAACCCATAGCTTGTTGAACAACTTAGTTTGAACTTGAAATCACCAACGAAGTCTACTTATCTATTGTGTTGAATCTACCGACACATCATCAAATGGTCTAGCAACCTCTAGGTCTACTTTCTCCATGTTACCTTAGTAGTATCTAGTTTTACTATCATTTTTCCTTTTATTGTTGCTTAGAATTCTCAGACTTATACTTTGAATTTTACATTTCTTCTTTTAAAGTTCCAAACTATTTGTTCCTGTGTACTAACTATCATTTTCCATAGTCATTGAAATAGTATCACAGATACGATATCATTTCTCTTAGCTAGACTGTCCTCCTCCCTCATTTTTTTACATACTGGAAAAGTACAACTAAATTTAATACTAACTTAACCTAATCTCCCCCTAAAATTCTGAAATTGAAAAAGTTTTGGAGTTTTTGAATTTTATAAGACAGGAAATTAAAAGAAGAAAAAATAAAGAAAATAAAAAACAAAGATGTCGAACTACACAGTTTCATCCTCTGAAATTACATCACTTTTCTTTTTAACGCCGTTGACCTCTAACATATATAAAAAATGTGGTTTATCAAAGCTTTAGTGTAGAGATCAGCTCGTTGAAAATTCGTATTTATTTTGTAGATACATGTGTCCCTAGTTTCTGAACTTAATGTAAAATGTCTTTATTGTCTTACACATATGTAATTGAATGGGTACTTAATGAAATACAATGTGTGGTTGTGTTTATAATGTTTATTATTCATTAATTAGTAGGTTAACGCTTATTGAACTAATTATATAGGTTTGTGGTTGTTTGAATAGATCTAAGTCAAATAATGATTGCGAAATATATTCAAACTTAAGCATATGAAGTTCACATGCGATTGGCTCATGCTAATGGACCATACGCATGAACAACTTCATGCTAATGAACCAGTCGTACGAATGAACCAGGAGACTAGATCAGTCGCATTATTGTAACATGAGATTGACTCAGTCGCACGAGTGAACACTAAGTCGTGCGAATGGATCAACCGCATGACTCAATCGCACGACTGAACCATGCAATTGGTCCAGTCGCACGATTGATAAACCCTAACCTATAAATACCACTTAAATCTTGAAAAAACGGGACACTTTGAACAATTTGATACGTACACGTACCCTAGCCGTCTAGAGACCTCTAGCAACATGTTCCAACTTCATAGATCGCAGTAGATCGATTGCTAATCGTTCTTAACGTTTAGATACAATCTTTAGTTTATTCTACGTGCATTCTCACCGATTGGATCGCCAATCAAATAGGATTCCGCACTATTTGAATCGGTACACGCGTAAATCTATTAGTATTCGTCCAGTACATGATCCTAACAAGTGGTATCAGAGCTTTGGCTCTAGATTTACATGTGATTCAATCGTTTTGATATATATTAATTCTGTTTTTACATTCAAAAACACAATTTTTTGTGTCATATAAGGTTTTTGATGTCTCTTGATCTTAAAGTTTAGTTTTTTCGGCATATGGCAATTAGGGTTAGCAAGAAATTCGTGTTTTTGCGTCCAAAACACCTTAAACCTATGAATTTTCAACATCCAGCAGGTTCAGTCGGATGATTGACTCAATCGTATGACTGAGTTCATACGCATCCCCCATACGCACGATTGGACTCTTTCGTACTTCTATCCGTACGACTGAGCAGTTTATTCGCATTGTTCAACCGCAATAGTTCATTCGCCCGACTGAGCCATCCGCATTAGTTCAGTCGCACGATTGAACCATCCGCATAGTTCAATGGCCTGAATAGCCCAATCACACACCTTTATTCTCACAAATAAAACAGTTTGGATTAAAGTTAAAGTTTATAGCAATGGAGGACCAATACTCAGCATTCATAGCAGGGAGAGAGTCACGTATTCAGAACTTACTGCTATTGGAAAATGAGGTGGGGAATCATAACAAACCCTCAAAGCTTATTATGTTCGATGAATACCCACAATGGAAGCAACGTTTTGAGATCTACTTAAATGGAGTAGATCCCAATCTGTATGAATCTATAAAGACGGGGTACAACATGCCAATAGGAGCTGATGGTGTCAAACTTACACTAGGTGGCATGACTGATGGACAAAAAGTCAAGTACAATGCTGAAAGAAAGTCTATGCTTTGCTTACACAGTCAATTCCGAAGGATATTTTCCATCAATTCTCCGAGTATACGCAAGCAAAGAAACTATGGGATGCATTGGAGAAAAGGTATGACGGAAACACATCATTGAAGGCCATAAAGGCTAGGGCTTTAAAGACGGAGTTTGACAACTTCTCCTCGATGGGAAAAGAAAGCCCAGATGATGTTATAGATAGGTTCTACCACTTGATGAGTGAGATGCACACTTATGGAGTATCAACATCAGTGGAGGACAAAGTGTCTAACTTTGCAGATGGGCTGCCGGAGACAGAATGGTATGCTAACAAAGTTTGATATCAATGACTTCATTCTGAAACTGAGAAAAGAAGAACTGAGGATGAAGTACAGAGCCCAAAAGTCTTCCTATGATCAGAACTCAGCGCTGTACAACGCGACTCCTCAAGTCAAAACATCTAGAGCACCACTTCAGACATCTTTTGTATCAAGCTCGGCTGGTCCTGCTCAAGCATCTACTTAAGGGTTAGAAACGTTAGGGTCGTCTGGTACCCAATACATCTTACCTGAAGCCAATGCAGCAAAATTAAAGACCGAGAATTTCAGTAATGTGACAGTTGAGGTAGCTAAAGAGCACATGGATCTCTTAGCTGTGGTAGTCCACTCCTATGATGGACTAATTGCTGGTAAAATTTGGAACTGCCATCTCGCTGATGAGGATTACTAGCAGGTGGATGAGACAGAGCTGGAATGAATGGATATAATGTGGGCCTTAGCAAGTGTTGTTTAGAGAGCTAAGAAGTTTATAAAGAAAACCAGACAGAACTTGGTTGCAACTAAGAACACTACCTTTGGCTTCGATAAGACCAAGGTGACTTGTTTCAACTGTGGTGAGAAGGGGCACTTCAAACAGGAGTGTGTGAAGCCAAAGAAGAACGGAAATGGGAATCCTTTCTCCTCCTCCAATCGTTAGGATAAACCCACTAGCAGTCCTACTTCATCAAGCAAGGATCCTAAAGCCTTGACTACTCATGATGATGAAGGATAGGGCTGGAGCTTTCGGTTTGTCTCACCCGGAGAATCCAATATCGCTAGTATAGAGGATATAGATGATGATTCTGCTAGTGAAGGAGATATTGTAGTCGAATTCGTGATGTCAAACACAGAAGAGACTGCACTAGTAGTCAATTACCTGCCTGAGGAAGGGAAAACTGCAACAACGTCAGAATCACCAGCACCAGAAACACCAGACTCTGCATTGATGGCTGATTCATTAGAACCCTCAGGTAAGTACTACTGACAAACTTTTCAATTATCATGCTTGTTTTGACTGTAATAAATTTAGGGAAAGCATTGATTTAAAATTTGCTAGGTTATTAGATCATAATGATAACTTAGTAAAGGAGTTGGAACTATGCACTGAAGCTAACATAATTTTTAACAAATGAGCACAGTTATAAAGAGAAGATAGAACTGTTGAACAAACAACATAGGGAAACCGAAGTTGTAGCTTTTAACCAATCAAATGACATTAAGTTCTATCTTAACTCCTTAGAGGACACTAAGAATCAAAAGGCAGTTTTAGAAGTAGAAGTTAATTCCTTAAAGCAAAAACTACATAGTTGGACAAGTTCTTCACACATAGTCCAACACTTAGTGGAGAGCGTAATAATGGGGAGGGATTGGGTTATAAAGTGGTTCCACCACCACATGAGATATGATGAATACCAAAAGTAAACCAATCAATAACAATCCAATCAAGGATCATGTGGTGTCCATTCCTCTTGTAAGCGATCCACATTCCACATGTAAATCAATTAAATCTAGTACTAAACAAAAGGAGGCCACTTCAAAGGCAAAAGGTAAAATGCCTTGTGTTAATCTGGGAAAAGAATTTGAAAAGGTTAAGGTATAGTCTGGGTCAACCACAGTCAAATCTGAATCTAAAAAGACTAGTAATGTTAACCAATCATGGGTTTCATGTAAAATTCCAGGTTAACAAAATGGAAGAGATGTTAAAAATGTTAAAGCAATTAACTTTGTTAAACAAGATAAAACATCTAAACAAGAAGAGTAAAATCTCAAACAGAGTAAGATCAACCGTGTGACACATACATCTCCACAAAAATAGTTAAATCGTAAAGTCGAAAGCAGATCATGCTACGCTGTGGAGAGTATGGACACATTGTGTCTCATTGTCCTTATTATCAGACACCAAAGAGGAAAGCTGAACTTTCGAAACCAAAACCTAGCTCTTTTCAGAGGAACTTAGTGACACCGCCTAAAAGGGATAGTGAACCTAAAGTTCAACACAATTAGCCAGTCGTCTGTATATCACAAACAGGCCTTACACAAAGCTGGCTTATGGAAGGAAAAATGAACCTCACTCTCTGATAATGACAACAAGAAGACATCTGAGCATCCCTTACCCTCAAACGGTTAATGGGTTACATTTATGATATGTGATGCCTCTGGGACACCCAAGCCAGTAAAGGCTTGGGTCCCTAACCTGAACTAATGTTATATCAATTGAATGTGCAGGGTGTTAGCTATAGTGCTGAAAACAACACGTGGAGTATTGATGGCGGAGCATCCAGGCACGTGACAGGGAATAGGGCTCTCTTATCAAACGTCAAACAGATAAAAGGAGAACATGTTTCGTTTGCTAGAAACAAAGGTGGGTACATCTCAGCTCAAGGGGAAGTAGGTAATCAGAAAGTGAAGTTTGACAAGGTAAACTATGTTCAACAATTTCAAAATAACTTGCTTTCTGTTTCTCAAATTTGTGATAAAGGTTTTAAGGTAGTATTTGACAACAATAAGTGCTATGTCTTGAAAAAGGACTATATGATCCCGGAGGACCATGTCTTAATATGAGCCTCAAGATATAAGGACCTTTATGTCTTGGATCTATCAAAGGCATCCACAACGGATCATGAAGTTCAGTGCTTCTTGTCAAAAGCTATTGCGAAGGATTCCATCTCCTAGCATAGGAGAATGGGACACAGTAATCCACTAGAAGATGAATCACTTGATCCCGAATGATCTAGTGAGAGGAGTTAACGTCAAAAACTTCCAACTTCTAGATTTTGTGTTGCGTGCAAGAAGGGCAAATAGACGAAGAAGTATCATAAGGAAAAGAAAGTTCATTCCATCGAACTTCCTCTTGAACTTCTTCACATGGATCTGTTTGGTCCAGTCAGTACAAGAAGCATCGCAGGCGACTTGTACTGCTATGTAGTTACTGATGACTACTCAAGATTCTCTTGGGTAATGTTTTTGAAATCCAAATCAGAAACATCTGAGTCATTCAACGAATTAGTAACTACACTAGAGTCCCTCTACAAGCTGAAGGTACGACAAGTATGCTCAGACAACGAAACCGAGTTCAAGAACCAATGGATGGAGGATTACTGCAAGGAAAATGGAATTGCGCATCAGTTCACTTCCGCCTACACTCCTCAGATGAACGGCGTTGCTGAGAGAAAGAATCGGAGCTTGATAGAGATAGCACGGACAATGCTAGTAGACTCGAAAATACCTATCCAATTCTGGAATGAAGTAGTTGCAAATGCGTGTTATACGCTAAATCAAGTTCTGGCAATTAAATGCCATGGAAAGACGTGTTACAACTTACTACAATGACGTAAACCTAATCTAGAGTATCTCGAGCCGTTTGGCGCTCAGTGCACCCTACTGAAGAAGACTTAGGAGGGAAAATTCAGCGAGAAGGCTGATGAAGGTATCTTTCTAGGATACAACATACCGAACAAGAGAGTTTACAACAACTCAACGAGTCAAGTAGAAGTGTGGTGTAACATTGATGTTCACAGATACACCACACCACCTGCTGGAAAAGGACCCGCCTTCTTTTTCGACTATGATGGATTCTTCAAGTCCTTCAACATCCCACTTTCCACGTCCAATGATGAGTTAGCAACAAAGATGATGTATGATGTTCTAAACACACCATCTTAGGAATCTACATCATCCGGCTTACAAGGTGATTCATCTACCAACTTAGGGGGAGCACTCGAGGATAGTGACTCTTCCTCTGATGAAGAAGCTGTGGAGACTGATCCGAACAACTAGGAGCAACAGGTTCCTCCTACTGCAAGTCCACAAGCATCTGACATTGATGCCTCTGATTCTTCGAAACCTCAGACTCCTACTGCCTCAGATATTGAACCAAATGTTCGTAATCCAGATACTGAGGTAGTTGTTCCCACCACTCCTTGATCACACCTAAACGTCTATCATCCTCTGGACAATGCTATTAGGGATGTCAAATCAGGAGTTCAGACCAGAAATCAGATGTACTCAGTGGATTATGCCACGGTGATGGAAAAGGGATACCTTCATGACGATGCACATCATTGCTTTGTGTCTCAGTTTGAGCCAAAGTATGTTAGTGAAGCCCTGAATGATGATGCATGGGTGAGTGTCATGCAAGAAGAACTTCTTCAGTTCAAGA
Source organism: Flaveria trinervia (assembly GCA_025506515.1). Classification (NCBI taxonomy): domain Eukaryota; kingdom Viridiplantae; phylum Streptophyta; class Magnoliopsida; order Asterales; family Asteraceae; genus Flaveria; species Flaveria trinervia. Next base: position 28,958,543 of record CM046441.1, read on the forward strand.
AGATAGGTGTATGGACTCTGGTGTATAGACCTAAAGGTGCTAAGGTCATTGGCACCAAATGGGTCTTGAAATGCAAGAAAAATGATCAAGGCGTGATCATCAGAAACAAGGTTCGACTTGTTTTTCAAGGATTTTGAAAAGTCGAGGGCATAGACTACAATGAAGTGTTTGCACCTGTGACAAGAATGGAAGCCATCCGTATCTTCCTTGCCTATGCATCATATATGAAGATTAAAGTTTATCAATTGGATGTGAAGAGTACATTCCTTCATGGTGAAATTCGAGAGACAGTGTACGTCAATCAACCCGAGGGATTTGAGGATCCATATCACCAGGATAGAGTTTACAAACTCGACAAGGCTTTATACGGGCTTCATCAAGCTCCTAGAGCCTGGTATGAGAAACTCTCCACTCACCTTGTGAAACATGGGTTCGCAGAGGTGTTATTGACTGCACACTGTTCATCAAAGAAAAGGATGGTGATTTATTGCTGGTCCAAATTTATGTAGATGATATAATCTTCAGTTCTAAGAACGAAGATCTATGTAAAGAGTTTGAAGCAGTAATGAAGGCTGAATTTGAAATGAGTGCCATGGGAGAGATGAAATTCTTTCTTGGGTTACAGGTGGATCAGACAACAAAAGGGATTTTCCTACATTAGACCAAGTATGTAGGAGATATTCTCAGTTGGTTTGACATGGAGAATGCTTCTGCAGCTGGGACTTCACTTGCTACAAACCATGATGTACACCTGACGAGAATGGTGATCTGGTCGATGCCACAATGTACCGAGGAATGATTTGATCACTCATGTACCTCACTGCCTCAAGACCTGATATCATGCATGCGACATGTTTATTTTCAAGATATCAGGCAAAGCCAAAAGTTAACCATCTAATCGGGGTTAAAAGGATATTTCGTTATCTGAAGGGTACTCCAACACTTGGGTTGTGATATCCTCATGACGATGACTTCGAGCTAACAGCGTATAGTGATTCGGATTACGGTGGCTACAAGATGAACTACAAGTCTACATCAGCAGGATGTCAATTCTTTGGGAGGAGATTAGTTACCTGGCAGTGTAAGAAGCAGACCTCAGTTGCTTTGTCAACCTGTGAATCCGAATACGTTGCTGCTGCAAGTTGCTGTTCACAAATCATATGGATTCAACAGGAAATGTGGGACTACGGTTTGAATTCTCTTCTACTCCTATTTTTGTTGATAACTCTGCTGCAATTGCAATAACTAAAAATCCGGTCCAACATCCTAAGACCAAACACATCGGCATAAAATATCACTTTATACGTGGTTGTTTTTAAAAGAACCTAATCGATGTGATCAAAATAAATACTGATTTTCAACGCGCTGACCTCTATACAAAGGCTTTTGATAAACCATGTTTTATATATTTGTTAGAGGTCAATGGCATTAAATAGAAAAGTGATGTAATTCCTGAAGATGACCATGCGTAGTTGATGCGTATAGTACATATTTCATTAAAATTTTATTTTCTTTATTTATTTGTTTAATTTTAAGTAGTTTAATTAATTGGTGTTATTTCGTCGCCTACTAAAATCCTAAAAAGCGTAAGGTTACGGTTTTAGAATTTTAGGGGGAGAATAGGTTTAGTTAGTAACATTATTAAAGAAAACAAGGGACGAGGAGAGGCTAGTTGATAGAAACTAGATCGTATCTGTGATACCGATTCAATGACTTTGGAAAATGATAGTACACAGGAACAAACCAATTGGAATTTTAAAAGTTTAAATTGAATAAGATGTGAAATTCAAAGTATAAGTCTGTGTAGTCTGAGCAATATAAAAGGAAAAATGATAGTAAAACTAGCTACTACCAAGGTAACACAAAGAAAGTAGACCTAGAGGTTGCTAGACCACAGATGATATGTTGGTAGATTCAACACAATAAGTGATTAGACCTTGTTGGTGATCTCAAGAACAAACTAAGTTGTTCAATAAGCTGTGGGTTGTCATCTTATCCCTGGTTAACACAATCAACAAAATTCCAATAAGGGGTGACGAGCAGAATAAACGCCACAAATGTGAGCTTAAGACCAAAATATGAGCAAAAGCACATGAAAAAAATGCAAAAGCAATCAAACTAATAACCTATGTTGTTGGTGAGATCTGTGCAAAAATATTAAACTTGCTCAAACAAGAAGATAGGTTATGTGCCTCTCTGTTGTGCGGTGACACTGACCTGAGGATAAGCATAATCTATATATTCTAGAATTCATTGTTGTTTGTCGCCTCTCTGCTGTGCGGTGGCACTGACCTGAGGCTTGGCTTCTCTTTGAAAGTTCTAAGAATAGTTTCTTCTTGAAAACTACCCTTAGACCGCTCAAAAATCTCCCGAGGAATGTTGATTACCATATAAGTGTGGGATCCACAAATGCTTGGTCAAATAATTAAACCTTAAACTATCACCAATCTGTGTCAAAAATTGTGTATGGATTTAAGAGAACCAATATACTGACAATCATTGTGGCTACAATTCTTTAAAGTCCAAATCAATATGGGGATCTAATAGTACTGGCAGGATTTCCTAAACTTGCTAATGACTCTACATGAAAAACAAGAATTAAGCATCAAAAGGTGTTGATAACATGTCCCAAATGATTTGACTTGCCTGTATGATTCTAAATTGAATTGGTCCACTTATGGTCAAAATGAATTGAAGCTGCCTTTTCAGGAACCGAATCCATTAAATTTCTATCTTAGGATTTACACCTCACACAAAACCTCAAAAACATGTTTTAGTTTTGTATTTTAGTTTTAAGTCTTTTATTTTGTTTAAATTTCATCAATTCAGTTTGTTAGATATCGGACTACGCCATGGATACAATAGGGGTTTTAATCACCTAAAAGGGTCACGGTTGAGGTGACCACATGTGTTTTCAAATGTAAAATGAGTCATATTTGAGGTGACAAATTGTCTAAAAGGATCACGTCTGAGGTGATCAAAAGTTTTCCAAATTAAAATGATCATGTCTGATATGATCAAGTGCTTAAAACGTCTAATCAAAGGTTAAAAGGGTTGAAGTGTGAAATGGTCATAAAGTCAAAATCATGAGTATGATCCAATCGCACGACTGGACCATGAGTATGGACCAACCGTACAAATGGACCATACTTATGCACTAGATAGCCGAATGGCACATAAGTATGAAACAATCACCCGAATGGATTACCAGATTGGTCCATGCGCCCGAATGGAGCAGTGCGGATGAGTCAATCGCCCGACTGAAACCCAGTCGGCCGACTGAACCAATCGCACGATGAGGTCCAATCGCCCGAATGAATAGAGCGAATGGGTCCAGTCAGCCGATTGAAACCAGATTTAGTATAAATAGGGCCATAGTCGATCGCATAAACTAATCACCCCCTAATCACCCTGAAATCACACACTGTACCGTTACTCTGGCGAAATTTTCACTGACCGAATTTCACTCCTAATTTCAACATTCTGACGAGTTCTACTTGTTATACAGGTACAATGCGGTGTTGTGTAACCAAAGTTTGTTTGATTTAAGCCCTAATTTGTGATTCTCAGCCTTTACAAGATCCGACACTAAAAACTGACAAATAACCTAACTAAACTATGCAAAATGTTAAAATCAAGGTTATTAGGTTATTAGTATAATGATTGCGAGTCTAAAGAACCAATACACAACGTCTAATTTCAAAAGTTGGTTCAAATTTGAATTTCAGTTGATCGAATAGTGGGTCATGTGACTGGACACCAGGATGAACTCCAATCTCACGATTGAGCTGGTCGAATGACTCAATCAGCCGAATGGATAATACAAATGAGCTCAGTCGGCAGACTGAACCAATTGCAGGCCCAATCACCCGATTGAACTCAATCGCTTGCTCAGTCACCCGATTGATCCCAATCGCATGTCAGGTCAACCGAATAAACACTTTCGCATGGTTCAATCACATGATTGAACTAGACTGAATTCAACCAAGCTAATTAGAATTAATTTTTGATATGTGTTGATCTAACATCTATGTGTGTTGTATTACAGATCTATGGCTGATAGGTGGTCCATCAACCCCAAGCATAACATATGTGCTCATTTAGATGCCACTACTCGGAATGGTGTCGAGTTTGCTGGGATTATCACATTCATTTAGATGCCACACCGTGCACTCCCTATAGGTCTATTCAGCAGGCCTTCTGGGAGGGGGCATCAGTTGACCGTACACATGAGCCATACAGCATCCGCAATAGTATTTTTGGTCAGGCTGTTAAGGTCATTGCTGAGGATATACGACGTGTACTTGCTTTGGGTGATGATGCTGATCACTCTACTAAACTTCATCCTCTAACAGTGAGAGGGTGCTTCTTAAGGATGTAGTAAGCTGGGGATATTAATGCAGGTGTGCTCAATAAGAGCAACTTGTGTCCCCAGTACAAGTACTTAGCACATGTCATCCTTAAGTTCTTGGTTCGAGAAGGGGTGGGTTTGACGATCTTTTAGACCAGATTCAAAATGCCTACGTGGCACTAGTTCTGAACCACCCTTTCAGTTTCTCGAGCATGATATTCTCTTATCTGATAGAGAATCTGGAGGCTTAGGGTAAAGAGGGTTTTTCCATGTACCCTAGGTTTTTCCAAATGATCATTGATGAGAAGATGCCCTCTCTGCCCAAGGAGAGCCACGATGTTGTGGCATTGGAGATTATGGATGATACGACATTGGGCCGTATGAAGGTCTACAGGGAGAAGCAAGTCAAGCCCCCTGTGAAGAGACTCTTCGGGCATCTGGCCAAGGTTGATTACGTGGCGCCAGGAAGGCGAAAATGGCGCCATGAGGAGAGTGACTCAGATGTTGAGCAAATCGCTCTTCTATCTGACGACTCCGACGATGACGGTGACACTAGCGGAGACTCTGGGCCTGCTCCTACTAGGGGCCCAGCTACTCATGTTACTTCCCCACCTCCTACTGATGCCACTACAGCCAGCATTCACCAGGACTTTTGTCCTCCAGATGAAGAGGCAGAGAGTGATGAAGAGCCTCTCACAAGGACTGTGGGAAGCCGGGTGGTTTCCACAAAGAGAGGTTTGAGGGCGGTTGGTGGATGCCCAGGGGAGTCCGGGGATGCTGCTACTGAGTCAGATCCCACATATGCCCCGGACCCGCCCAGCAGCCAAGGGGGATCCTCTATGCCTAGAGGGTCAAGGAAGAAAAGGATGGCACAACCCCATGGTAAGAAGGGGAAGCGAGTAAAGTTTACTTTGACCTCCTCTACTACCACAGTCACTACCTCAGCCACACCCTCCACCACTACAACCACCACTGGTACCATACCTACTACCACCACTACCACTATTCCACCTACCACCACTACCACAACTCCACAAGTTACCCACTTCCCATCCACCACCACTACAGCTCATCCACAACTACCCACATCTATACCACCCCTAATCTTCTCTACATCCACTACCACCACCACCACTCACGTAGTAGGGACCTCATCACTGGTCGCACCTTTTTTTGGATCCTCTTACCCATGTGTCAGGTTGGAGGAGCAGCTGGCTAACCTTAACCGGTTAGTGCTGAAGCTGCTCGTGATGGATGAACAGAGAGCCGCTCAGCTTAATTAGCTGATGGAGCTCAATGTCTCCCAAGCCCAGAGGATCGAGGCTCAGAGCCAACAGATTGAGGAGCTGCGTGAGACACATGCCTCATCCATTGAGAGGATTGAGGCTCAGAGCCAAGAGATCACAGAGTTGAGAGAGATGCATACATCCTCAGTACAGAGGATACAGGATTAAGAGGCCTAGAACAAGAAGCTTATGCTGAGACTGAAGGGATCTAAAGATGAGCCTCTAAAGATCCGAGATGGTGATGGAGATGATGGAGATGATAAGGATAGTGATGATGATGATGATGCTGATGATGATGATCATGGTGTTGATATTGAGGGAGGAGACGATGATGATGTCGGTGATGATGATGATAAAGAAGTAGATGCAGCTGCATCTACATCAGCTCAAGGTCAAGAGAGGCGCACAAAGAGAAATCAAGACCAGGGAGCCCCATCATCTTCGGCTGATCCTACTAATGCTCCAACCATTCAAGGGAAAAATCCAAAATTTTAAGGAGATGAATATGATGTTGCTCCCCTCCACAGATCAAGACTCAACTCACAATGATTCTTGATCTGTAGAGGATAGTCAGGAGATTGGTGAATTACATCCTAAAGAAGGAGAGATAAATCATGATCTCACCGACGAGCAACTCGCCAACATGTTCCGACTAAATCCCAACGAGATTGTGAAGGATGCTCCTATAGTCCAAGGGGAAAGTGACGATGAGCTTCATGATGTCGATGAGATCAAAATTGCAGATGTCACGACCCAATATTATCCAAAGTACACTGACAATGAGGAAATGTAGTCCCTAATCTGGGTGACTCCCTTGTTAGTGAAAGTTTTGAAACTCTGGATAAAATGGAACAAGAGTCTGAAAAGAAAGAAGACAAGGCCCAAGCCTCAGAAGTCGACGTAAATATCAGAAATGCTAAATGGGCTACATGCTTTGAAGAAATCAGAGCCCTACATAGTGCTCTAACGTCAACTGTCTACACCAAGCTTTACAAAGTGAAGAAACATCACAAGGTGTTGGGCAAAATCATAGCGTGGGCATATTTTGAAGATCTCAACGTTTATGCAGTTAAACATGAGAAGGGAATTGAGTACTTTAGATTCCCACACGATCTGAAGACTCTTCCAGGTTTTGAGCTTAACTAGTTAGCAAAATTGAAATTGCTATATGCTGACCCTCATAAGATTTCAGGCTGGTTTGAAGCAGCTCTAAAGAGAAAGTACCACACCAGCTGGGTCAACTTCAAACCTCAACAACCAATGATGTATATCAGACGATCTAAGGTTGATGCCATAACTGAAAAACCAAAAATATTGCTGAAGTGGAGTCCTCCGCACACAATGTCTAAGATCCCTCTACGAGAAATGCCACAGGACTTCACTCCACACTTTAAATGGTGGTACTATGATTGGAGAACAGGAGAGGCCGTCATAGTGTTGAATAGAAATGGTAGTATGGAAACTATCAGTATGTTTGACCCGATGTGGCTTACTAACTTGTCTGCTGATGATGTCTATACATTATACAAGTGGCCACTGCTCTATGACACATAAGATATTGTAAAAGCTCTACAATTTCAGAATGTGATACGACTCAGTTTTGCTTTTGAAATACATACAGGAGTCACAAGAGAAGAGAAGTACAAGAAGTATGAGGAGCTTATGAAGGATGTAAGACATTAGATGAAACTAGGTCCAATGGGGAGTTTGTAGAAACATGTGTCCCTAGTTTCTGAACTTAAATGTAAAATGTCTTTATTGTCTTACACATATGTAATTGAATGGGTACTTAATGAAATACAATGTGTGGTTGTGCTTATAATGTTTATTATTTCATTGATTAGTAGGTTAACGCTTATTGAACTAATTAAATAGGTTTATGGTTGTTTGAATAGATCTAAGTCAAATAATGATTATTAAATATATTCAAACTTAATCACATGAAGTTCACATGCGATTGGTCCATGCTAATGGACCATACGCATGAACAAATTCATCCTTATGAACAAGTCGTACGAATAAACCAGGAGACTGGATCAGTCGCATGATTGTAATATGAGATTGACTCAGTCGCACGACTGAACCCTCAGTCATACGAATGGATCAACCGCATGACTTAATTGCATGACTAAACCATGCAAATGGTCCAATCGCACGATTGATAAACCGTAACCTATAATTACCACTTAAATAGTGGAAAAAATGGGACAGTTTGAACAATTCAATACCTACACGTAACCTAGCCGTCCAGAGACCTCTAACAACCTGTTCCAACTTCATAGATCGCAGTAGATCAATTGCTAATCGTTCTTAACGTTTAGATTCAATCTTTAATTGATTCTACATGCGTTCTCACTGATGGATCGCCTATCAAATAGGATTCCGCACTATTTGATTCGGTACACGCGTAACTCTGTTAGTATTTGTCTAGTACACGATCTAACATATTTTAACAACATCGATCAAATGCTTTTCAAAACAATCACGTATAAAGTGATATGTAATTCCAATGTGTTTGGTTTTAGGATGTTGGACCAGATTTTTAGTTACGACTATAGCAGCAAAGTTATCAACATAAATATGAGTGTTAGAGAATTGCAAACCGTAATCCTGCATTTGCTGTTGAATCCAGATGATCTATGAACAGCAACATATTCAGCTTCACAGGTTGACAGAGCAAACGAGGTCTGTTTCTTACACTGCCAGGTGACTAATCTTCTCCCAAAGAATTGACATCCTGCTGATGTTGACTTGTAGTTCATGTTGATACATGTATGTCCCTAGATCATGAGATGAAATGTAATAGATCTTGTTTATCTGATTTGGATGTAATTTGATATGATTAAGGAAATAATATTGATTGTTTGTGATTTGTAATGTCTAATATTTCATTAATGAGTCGATATTGAATTGGTTAATTAGGTTAGTGATTGTTGAATGGTCACACATAATGTTTATTAATTAATACATTCAAACTTAACATAATGAAGTTCTCATGTGAATGAACCACACGCATGAATACTTCATATGATTGACTCAATCGCATGACTGAACCACGAGACTGGATCAGTCGTATGATTGTAACATAAGATTGGTTTAGTCGCACGACTGAACACTCAGTCGTGCGGATGGATCAACCGCATGGTTCAATCGCACGACTGAACCATTCTATGGTTCAGTCGCACGAGTGAACAATACTAACCTATAAATACAACCCAATTTGTGGAAAAACTAGCGAATTCATTCTATTACGACTCCAGACGTACCCTAGCCGTCCAGAAGCCTCCCAATTCGTTCTCCAAGTTCATAGAACACATTAGATCGATTCCCAATCGATTTCTAACGTTAGTTTCAATTCTTTATTGATTCTTCGTGTGTTCTCACTGATTGGATCGCCAATCAAATAGGATTCTGCACTACTTGATCTGGTTTACACGCTAATCACTAGGTATTTCGTTCAAATACCAGGTCCTAACATTTGGTATCAGAGCCTTGGCTCTTGATTACGTGTGATTCAATCATGATTGATAAAAAGTTTGTGTTTTTGCACTAAAAACGCAATCTTTTATGTCAAAAGTGATCTTGGACGTTCCCTGTTCATCAATGTTTGGTTTCTACGGACTTAGGCGATTAGACCTTGCAAAATTTCGAATTTTTATGGCTAAAACACATTTAACCTAGTAATTTTCGCAAAACAGCAGCTTCAGTCGAACGAGTGAGCCATTCGCAAGACTGGACCTCATTCGCATTGCTCAGACGCACGATTGGAACTAGTCGCATCTCCATTCGTACGATTGAACCATTCGTTTGCAGTGTTCATACGCATCAGCTTCATTCGCACGACTTAACCGATTGCTTAGTTCAGCCGCACGATTGAACCATTTGCATAGTTCATTCGCACGGATAGCCCAATCGCATCCTTCAGTCACACCAGTTGACAGTTTGTTCTAGTAGACTTAAAGTTATTTGCCATGGAAGATCAAATGTCAGCATTTACTGCTGGGAAGGACTCTAGGATCCCGAACCTGCTGTTACTTGAGAGTGAGGTGGGTAATCATAATAAACCACCAAAGCTCTTAATGTTAGATGAGTTTCCCCACTGGAAACAACGTTTTGAGATCTATCTCAATGGAGTGGATCTGAATCTGTGGGAAGCTATCAAGATTGGGTATAGTACGCCGGTGGGAGCCGATGGAGTAAAGCTAGCCTTAGGAGGGATGACAGACGTGCAGAAAGTTAAATATAATGCAGAGAAGAGGGTTTATGCATTGATTACACAGTCTATCCCTAAAGACATTTTCCACCAGTACTCAGAGAATACGCAGTCCAAGAAACTATGGGATGAGTAGGAAAAGAGGTACGATCGGAATGCTTCGTTGAAGGAAATCAAAGCTAAGGAGTTAAAGAAGGAATTCGATAACTTCTCATCGATGGGAAACGAGAGTTTGGACGATGTTATAGATAGATTCTACCATCTGATGAGTGAACTGCATACACACGGGGTGGCTACTACCATGGAAGAGAAAGTTACTAACTTTGCAGACGGATTGCTGGAAAAGTGGGCTTCATTCGTGTCTAACCTGAGACAGAATGGAATGCTGGCAAAGCTGGATATAAATGACTTCATTCTAAAGCTGCGAGAAGAAGCACTTAGGATGAAGTACAGAGCTCAGAAGTCTTCATACTCAGAATCAGCTTTGTACAATGCCATGCCTCAAGCTAAGACATCTGGAGCACCTCTCCATACTGCATTTGTGTCTAGCTCGTCGGGTCCTTCACATGCTTCTCCTTCAGGATCAGACACGTCAGGGTCTTCTTGTACCCATCATATTGGATCTGAAACAAATGCTACTAGACTGAAGACCGAGAACCTCGGTAATGTGATTGTAGAAGTAGCTCGAGAACACATGGATCTTTTGGCTGCAGTGGTTCATTCTTATGATGGACTTGTTGCTGGGAAGATTGGAAACTGCCATCTGGTAGACGAGGACTATGAGCAGGTGGACGAAATGGATCTTGAGAGAATGGACATAATGTGGGCCTTAGCTAGTGTTGTCCGGAGGGCGAAGAAGTTTGTGAAAAAGACCGGACAGAACTTGGTAGCTACTAAGGATACCACATTTGGCTTTGACAAGAGCAAAGTGACCTGCTTTAACTGTGGAGAGAAGGGGCACTTCAAGAGAGAATGTTTTTAAGCAAAGAAGACGGGTAACGGGAACCCATTCTCGTCCTTCACTCGTCAAGACAAGCAAGCTACTACTTCTACTTCATCAAGCAAGGATCCAAAAGCCTTGACTGCTCATGATAATGAAGGACAGGACTGGAGCTTTAAGTTTATCTCTCAGGGGAATCAAACATTGCAAGTGTAGAAGACATTGACGATGATTCCGCGAGTGAAGAAGATCTAGCAGTTGAGATAGCGATGTCAAATATTGAAGAGACAACTGCAACTGAGGTCAGCTACAAGCCTAAAGAGGAGACTACCACAGCAAAGACAGAAAAGATAGAATCACCAGAACCAGAGACATCTGATGCTGCGTTGATGGCTAACTCTTCTGAACCACTCAGGTAAGTACCACTGACCAAATGTTTGATAATCATGCTTGTTTTGATTGTAAACATTTAGAAATAGCAAAGATGAGAAATTTGCTAGGTTATTAGATCATAATGATAACTTAGTAAAAGATTTGCAACTGTGCACTGAGGCTAATAGAGTATTAAAACAAAATGCGCATAGTTACAAAGAAAAGATAGACCTTTTGACTAAACAGCTTAGGGAAACCGAAGTAGTTGCATTTAACCAAGCTAATGACATTAGGTACTATCTAAACTCCGTAGAAGACACTAAGAAGCAAAAGGCAGTTCTAGAACTGCACAGTTGGACAAGTTCATCACCCATAGTCCAACACTTAAGTGAGAGAAAGAAACAATGGGGAGAGTTTGGGTTACAAAGTGGTTCCACCACCACCTGAGACCTTGATGAACACTAAGAGTAGACCGGTAAATAATAACCCCATCAAGGATCATGTGGTATCTACCCCTGTTGTTAGTGATCCAGATTCCTCATGTTCATCTATTGAATCTGGAAACAAACAAAAGGAGGCCACTTCAAAGGCAAAGGGTAAATTGCATTGTGTTAATCTGGAAAAAGAATTTGAAAAGGTTAACTTAAAGTCAGGGTCAAACAGAGTCAAATCAGAACCTAAATAGACTTCTAATGTTAATCTTTCACATGTTTTATGTCAAAAACCAGTAAACCAAAAGGAAAAAGATGTTACAAATGTTAAGACAATTAACTTTGTTAAATGAGAGAAAACATCAAAAGAACCAGAGTCAAAACCTAAAGTGAGTGATGTTACTAGAGTGTCACACACGTCTCCACAAAGAAAGTTTAATCATAAAGTTGATAGCAGGTCGTGCTACAACTGTGGAGAATGTGGACACATTGCTTCCTATTGTCCTTATTATCAGACACCTAGGAAGAAGATTGAACTTTGGGACTCAAAACCTAGGTCTTCTAAGAGGAGTTCTTTAACACCACCTAGAAGAACTAGTGAACATAAAGTTCAACCCGTTAGCCAGTTGAATGTTATCACAAACAGGCATTGCACGAATCTGGATTATGGAAAGAAAAGTCATTCTGTGTGTCGGTAATGATGACAAGAAGGAACCTGAGCTACCCTCACTCTCTAAGGGTCAATGGGTGGAATTCATGATGTGTGATGCCTCTGGGAAACCCAAGCCAGTAAAGGCTTGGGTTCCTAACCTAAACTAATCCTTTACATTGTATGTGCAGGGTGTTCGCTACAGTGCTGAAACTAACACGTGGATTATAGACAGCGGAGCATCCACGTACATGACAGGAAACAGGGCTCTTTTATCTAACGTCAAGCAACTAAAAGGAGGGCATGTTTCGTTTGCTGGAAACAAGGGAGGATATATCACAGCTCAGGGGAAGTGGGAAATCAGAAAGTTAAGTTTGATAAGGTGAACTACGTTTAACAACTTCAAAATAACTTACTTTCTGTTTCCCAAATCTGCGATAAGGGATTTAAAGTCATCTTCGACAACAAGAAGTGTTACGTGCTCAAGAAAGATTACGTGATCCCAGAAGACCAAGTGCTGATGACAGCTTCAAGATATAAAGACCTTTATGTTTTGGATCTCCAACAGCTTCTACAACGGATCATGAAGTTCAGTGTTTTCTATCTAAAGCTACTGAGAAGGATTCCATCTCCTGGTATAGGAGAATGGGACACATCAATCAACGGAAGATGAATCACTTGATCCAGAAGGATCTTGTGAGAGGAGTTAATGTCAAGAATTTCCAACTTCCTGATTTTTGCGTAGCTTGCAAGAAAGGCAAACAGACGAAGAAGTCTCATAAGGAAAAGAAAGTTCATTCAATAGAACTTCCTCTGACCTCTTCATATGGATCTGTTTGGCCCAGTCAGTACAAAGAGCATTGCAGGTGACTTGTACTGTTTTGTGGTTACTGATGACTACTCAAGATTCTCTTGGGTAATGTTTCTAAGTCCAATCAGAAACATTTGAGTCATTCAAGGAGTTAGTGACCACACTGGAATCTCTCTACAAGCTAAAGGTGAGACAAGTACGCTCAGACAATGGAACTAAATTAAGAACCAGTGGATGGAGGCTTACTGCAAGGAAAAGGGAATTGTACATCAATTCACTTCTACCTACATGCCTCAGATGAATGGTGTTGCTGAGAGAAAGAACAGAAGCTTGATAGAAACAACACGGACAATGCTGGCAGACTCAAAACTGCCTATCCAATTTTAGAATGAGGCAGTGGCTAATGCGTGTTATACACTGAATCGAGTTCTGATAGTCAAGCGCCATGGAAAGACATGTTACGAGATACTACAACATCGTAAACCGAATCTAGAGTATCTCGAACCATTTGGCGCGCCGTGTACACTCCTAAGAAGACTCAAGAAGGTAAATTCAGTGAGAAGGCTGATGAAGGAATCTTCCTAGGATACAACATACCGAATAAGAGAGTTTACAACAACTCAACAGGTCTAGTAGAAGTGTGGTGTAATGTTGATGTTCAGAGATATACCACACCACTACTGGCAAAGGACCTGCCTACTTTTTTGACTATGATGGATTCTTTAAGTCCTTCAACATCCCTATCTCTCCTTCTGATGATGAGTTGGCTACTCGAATGATGGATGATATCTTGAATACACCAACATCTAGCTCACAGGGAGAATCATCTACTCAGTCAGGGGGAGTAGTCGACGACAGTGACTCCTCCTCTGAAGATGAAGCTGAAGAAGATGACCAGAACAGTCAGGAGCAACAGGTTTCAGTTCCTGAAAGTCGACAAGCATCTAACAATGATGCACCTTCGACTTCGGAACCTCAAACTCCTTCTACCTCAAATGCAGAACCAAATGTTCATAATCTTGGCTCTGCGGTAGCTGTTCCTACTACTCCAGGATCACGTCTAAACGTCTATAATCCCTTGGACATGTCATTGGGGATGTCAGATCAGGAGTACAACCCGAAATCAGCTGTACTCAGCTGATTATGCCTCTGTTATAGAAAAGGGTTACATTCATGATGGTGCTTATTGGTGTTTTGTCTCGCAGTTTGAGCAAAATACGTAAGTGATGCATTAAACGATGAGGCATGGGTGAGTGCCATGCAAGAAGAACTTCTTCAATTCAAGAAGTTAGGAGTATGGACTCTGGTAGATAGACCTAAAGGTGCTAAAGTCATTGGCACCAAATGGGTCTTAAATGCAAGAAGGATGACCAAGGGGTCATTATCAGGAACAAGGCTCGACTGGTTGTTCAGGGATTTTGCCAAGTCGAGGGGATTGACTACAATGAAGTGTTTGCACCAGTGGCAAGGATGGAAGCCATCCGTATCTTCCTTGCCTATGCATCGTATATGAAGATTAAAGTCTATCAATTAGATGTGAAGTGTGCATTCCTTCATGGGGAAATTCGAGAGACAGTGTATGTCAGTCAACCTGAGGGATTTGAAGATCCTTATCATCGGGACAGAGTTTACAAACTCGACAAGGCCTTATATGGGCTGCATCAAGCTCCTAGGGCCTGGTATGAGAAACTCTCAACTCATCTTGTGAAACACGACTTTCGCAGGGGAGTTATTGACTGCACACTGTTCATCAAAGAAAAAGATGGAGACCTACTGCTATTATAAATCTATGTTGATGACATAATCTTCGGTTCAAAGAACGAAGTATTATGCAAAGAGTTTGAAGCAGTTATGAAGAAAGAATTTGAGATGAGTGCTATAGGGGAGATGAAGTTCTTTCTCGGGTTACAGGTGGATCAGACTCCAAATGGGATATTTATACATCAGACCAAGTATGTAGGAGACATTCTCAGTCGTTTTGACATGAAGAATGCTTCTGCTGCTGGGACTCCACTTGCTACGAATCACGATATAGCACCTGATGACAATGGAGATCTTGTAGATGCCACAATGTACCGAGGAATGATTGGATCCCTCATGTATCTCACAGCCTCAAGACCTGATATCATGTATGCTACATGTTTATGTTCTAGATATCAGGCTAAGCCTAAGGTCAACCATCTGATCGGGGTCAAGAGGATATTTCGCTATCTGAAGGGTACACCCACACTTGGGTTGTGGTATCCTCATGATGATGACTCTGAGCTCACGGTGTATAGTGACTCGGATTACGGGGGCTGCAAGATGAATTACAAGTCTACATCCGCAGGGTGTCAATTATTTGGGAGAAGATTAGTTACCTGGCAGTGTAAGAAGCAGACATCGGTTGCATTGTCAACATGTGAAGCCGAATACGTTGCTGTTGCAAGTTGCTGTTCACAAATCATCTGGATTCAACAGCAAATGCGGGATTACGGTTTAAAATTTTCTTCTACTCCTATTTTTGTTGATAACTCTGCTGCAATTGTAGTAACTAAAAATCTGGTACAACATCCAAAGACCAAACACATCAGTATTAAATACCATTTCATAAGAGACTGTTTTGAAAAGAACTTAATAGATGTGGTAAAAATTAAAACTGATTTTCAACGCGCTGACCTCTATACTAAAGCCTTTGATAAACCGCGTTTTCAATATTTGCTAGAGGTCAACGGCGTTAAAAAGAAAAGTGATGTTATTCCTGATCATGATCATGTGTAGTCCGATGTAGTTGTTAATTTTTTTATTTTAATTTGTTTATTTTAGTCTGTATAAATAAACTCATGTAATTTTGCTGTTTATTCAAATCCTAAAATAATTAACCATTTTGATTTTAGTATTTTAGGGGGAGAATAAGTCAGCAAGTAACATTAAAAAAACAAAAAACAAGGTAAAGGAGTGGAAAGCTGATATAAGGTAGATCGTATTTGTGATACCGATTCAAACCTTTGGAATATGATAGTACACAGGAACAAATCAAAAGGGACTTTAAAATTTTAATTTAGAAAAGATGCAAAATTCAAAGTATAAGTCTATGTAGTCTAAGCATATAAAAGGGAAGATGATAGAAAAACTGGTAACTACTAAGGTAACACAAAGAAAGTAGACCTAGAGGTTGCTAGACCACAAATGATATGTCGGTAGATTCAACACAATAAATAATTAGACCTGACTGGTGATCTCAAGATCAAACTAAGTTGTTCAACTGACTGTGGGCTGCCATCTTATCACTGGTTAACACAATCTACAATATTCCAATAAGGGGTAATGAGCATGTAAATGCCACAATGTGTGCGGATGACCATAAATAGAGCGAAGCACAAAAAAAATGAAAGAAAAATGCTATCAAGCTAATGACTTGTATTGTTGGTGCATTTTGTGCAAAATAAAATTAAGCTGCTCTAACAAGGAGATAGGTTGTGTGCCTCTCTGTTGTGCGATGGCACTGACCTAAGGATAAGCATAACCTAGATATTCTAGAATTCATTGTTGTTTGCCGCCTCTCTGTTGTGCGATGGCACTGACCTGAGGATGGCTTCTCTTTGAAAGCTCTAAGAATAGTCTCTTCTTGTAAAAATACCCGTAGACCGCTCAAAAGCTCCTGAGGAATGTTGATTACCATATAAGTGTGGGATCCACAAATGTTAGTTGAAATAATAAACCTAAATCTATCACCAGTCTGTGTCAAATGTCTGTGTATGGATTTAAGAGGACAAACATATTGACAATCATTGTGGCTGCAATTCTTGAAAGTTCAAATCAATGTGGTAATCTAATAGTTCCAGTATGATTCCTAAAAGTTGCTAACGACTCTGGATGAAAACAAGAATTGAGCATCAAAAGGTTTTGATAACAAGTCCCAAATGATTTGACTTGCCTGTATGATTCCAAATTGAATTGGTCTAGGTGTGATCAAACTAAATTGAAGCTGCTATTCTGGAACCAAATCCAGTAGAAGTCTATCTTAGGATTTATCTCTCACAAAAAGTCAAAACAAGTTTTATTTTTGTATTTGTTTAAATTTCTAGTTAGTTAGCCATTTAGTTTGTTTGTTCGTCGGACTATATCATGAAAACCAGTAAGGGATCACTCACTAAAAGGGTCATGTCTGAGATGACCACATGTGTTTTCAAAGTTTAAAAGGGTCACGTCTGAGGTGACTAAATTGTGTAAAAGGATCACGTCTGAGGTGGTCAAAAGTTTTCAAGTTAAAATGATCATGTCTGAGATGATCAAATGCTCATAATGTTAATTTCAACAGGTAAAAGGGTTTAAGTGCTAAATGTTCATAAGTGTAACCCATTCACACGACTGGCATAAGTATGGACCAACCATCCGAATGGATCCCATTCGCACAACTGGACAAGAGATTGAGACATTCACCCGAATGGCTTATCAGATGATCCATTCGACCGAATGAAAGGGTGCGAATGAGTCAGTCGACCGACTGAGACTCAGTCGGTTAAATGAGGGTGCGAATGAAAGGGCACGAATGAGTCAGTCGGCCAACTGAATGCGACCTACTGGGCCAATCGCACGACTGAGCCTCAGTCGCCCGAATGAACTGAGCGAATGAGGCCAGTCGGCTGATTGAACTCAGCTTCAGTATTTAAAGGGCATTGATATCGCATTGCTGTTGATCTTCTGACGTTCGTTGACTTATATATAGGTAGATGGCATTGATATCGCACCGAAAACAGAAGGAATGGAACCCAAATTTGTGATATTCGAGTGAAACAAGAACCGGACTGAAAAATGCCCTAATAACCAACCAAAAACTATGCAAAATGTTAAAATTAAGTTTATAGGTTATTAGTGTCTAAATGGCGAGTCTATTGAACCGGTAACCCATGTTAAATCACTTGTTTTAGTCAAGATTCAAACAGCAAAGCGACTAAACAGTGGGACAGGCGACTGGTCGTCCGGATGAACTCTAATCGCACGATTGAAACTTGCGATTGGATCAATCGGCCGAATGAACCATGCGAATGAGCTCAGTCGGCCGACTGAACCAATCGCAGACTCAGTCAGCAGATTGAACTCAGTCGCATGTCTCATTCACCGAACGAGCTCAGTCGCATGAAAGAATAACCAACTGACTTCAGTCGCATGACTCATTCGCACGAATGAAACAGAATGAATTTAAACATACACTAGAACTGAATTTTGATGTATTATGTACTAATGGTTTTGTGTCTTGTGTTTCAGGAAAATGGCTGATAGATGGTCCATTAGTCCAAAGCACAACATATGTGCTCACTGGATATACTACTCGGAACGGGGCCGAGTTCACAGAAATTATAGCTTTCCTTAAACGTTCCCGGATACATAAGGCTATATCTACACCTTGCACGCCTACAGGTCATTACACCAGGCATTCTGGGAGATGCCTCAGTTGATCGCTCTCGTGAGCTGTACAGTATACGGAGCTCAATTCTGGGTCATGATATCGAGGTTACTGCTGCTGATATCCAGAGAGTTCTTGAGTTTGGGGAGATACGAATCACCCCACCAGATACATCCACTGATTGTGAGAGGCTGCTTCCTCAGGATCAAGTACGCTGGGGACATAAACTCGGGTGTGCTCAACAAGAGCAACCTGTGCCCCTAGTACAAGTACTTGGCGCATGTGATCCTAAAGTGCATTGCTTCGAGGAGGGGTGGGTCGATGATCTATCAGAACCAGAATCAGAATGCCTACGTGGCACTGGTGCTGAACCACCTTTCCGCTTTTCGAGTATGATCTTCTCTTATTTGGTGGAGAACCTGGAGGCAAAGGGGAAGGAAGGATTTTGTATGTACCCCAGGTTTCTACAGCTGGATCTTCAACGAGAAGCTGCCACTTCTTCCCAAGGAGAGTCATGATGCACTTGCTTTGGAGATTATGGATGACACGACCTTGGGTCGGATGAGGGTGTATAGGGGCAAGCAAGTGAAGCACCAGGTGAACAGGTTGATTGGCCATTTGGCCAACGAGAGATATGTGGCGCCAGGGAGACGCAAATGGCGTCATGATGACAGTGATTCTGATGATGAGAGGCTACTACTCCCAGAGCATGACTTAATGATGACGACAGTGGGGACGCTAGGGATGATATGCCTACTCCACCGAGAGGCTCAGTTTCTGATGTTATACCTCCAGTGTCCACCTAGTTGGAGACATAGCCGAGTCTGCTGGTTTCCATCAGGATTTTGTTCCTGGTGAGGAGGAAGAGGAGTCGGAAGAGGAGCCCTTGACACATACTATGGGAAGCAAGGTGTTCCACAGAACATGGGCTAAGGGCGGTTGGTGAACGCCAAAGAGACTCAGGAGAGATAGCCACTGATCCGAGTTATGCACCGGAGTCAGCTAGCAGGGTTGTAGGGGGAGCATCCACCTCAACGGGAATGAGGAGGAAAAGGATGGCTCAGCCCCATGGTCAGAAGAAGAAGAAAAGACGACTCACCTTCGCCATCACATTCTACCACCACCACTACACTTCCACAGCCACACCATCCACCACCACAGCCACCACAGCTACTATTACCACCACTACAACTCCCACCACTATACAGATTCCATCTACCACCATATCTTTCACTCCCATATCACCTCCACTATTTCACAGACCCATCTTCACTACAGCCACCACCACCACCACTACCCACCAAGCTGGATCCTCAGCCCATCCATCTCATACTTATGGACCACCTCTACCTCCAATTGGGGTAGAGGAACAGCTGTCTGCGCTCAACAGGATGGTGATGCATCTATTAGCTGCAGATGAGGAGAAGGCGGCTCAGATTCGCCAGCTTACTGATCTTACTACTGCTCAGTCTCACCAGATAGGAAAAGCAGGCTCGAGTGATAGAGGAGCAGGGTAACAGATGGCTAATCAAGCCATGAGATAGCCCAACTCCAAGCACATAGTGTCACATCAAACAAGAAGATAGAGGATGATCATGTTAAAGCTAAAGGGATCTAAGGAGGAGCCCTTGAAGATCAAAGATGGAGATGAGATGATGAAGATGATGATGAGGATGATGAGATGAGAGTAGAGGAGGATGAGGGGACAGAAGAAGAAAGGATAGAGGAAAGGATGATGATGATACAGCAGGAGGAGATGCAGCTACATCGGCCTCTGCTTCAGGTCAAGAAAGGAGGTCTAAGAAGAGATCAAGACCAACCAGCTTCTTCCTCTGCTCCACCAAGTGACGAGACGATGATACAGGACAAAAGTAAAGATTAGATGTTTATGTATTTAATTACTTTTGTATTTGAATCATGTATTGAAACCTATGTATTCAATGTTTAAATTAAGTTTAATGCATTTCTATTTTGATTAAATACTAATGGTTGATATGTTGAATATGTAAATCAAACAGATCCAAATTACCAAAGGGATGAGTTTGATGTTGCTCCCCTTCAGCAGGTCAAGACTCAGCTAACAATGATTCTTGATCTGCAAGGGATCGTAAGGAGGTCGGTGAGTTATACCCCTGAAGAAGGGGGAATAATTCACGACCTATCAAACGAGCAACTCGCAGAGATCTTCAAGCTCAATCCAAATGAGATAGTGAAGGATGCTCCGACATACGACTCGACCAGTGACGAAGAGCTCAGCGATGTTGATGAAATCGAGATTGAAGATTTCACTGCGAGCACTACCCTCAGTACGCTGACAATGAGGGAAATGTGGTCCCCAATCTGGGTGAATCCCCGTCGCAGCGATATTTTTAAGGTGTTAGACGAGATGGAGCAAGAGTCAGAGAAAGTAGAGGAAACGACCCAAGCCTCAAATGATGATGTCGATATCCATAAGGTTGAGTGGGCTACGTGTTTTGAAGAAGTTAGAGCCCAACGCGCTGCACCGGTACAGGATGCCTACACCAAACTCTACAAAGTCAAGAAAAATCATAAGGTGACTGGCAGGATCATAGCGTGGGCGTATTTTGAGGATCTTAACGTATATATAGTTAAGAGGGAAAAGGGCATAGAGTACTTCAATTCCCACATGATCTGAAGACTCTACCAGGTTTTGAGCTCAACCAGCTGGCCAAACTAAAGCTTTTGTATGCTGACCCGAGGAAGATGTCAGGCTGGTTCGAGGCTGCCCTAAAGAAGGAGTACCACACCAGGTGGGTTAACTTCAGACCCCAACAGCCTACTAAAAGGTATATCGAGAAGGTCTGGTTGATGCCATTGGAAAGCTGAAGATAGTGTTGAAGTGGAGTCTTCCGCGCACAATGTCAAGAATCCCACTCAGGGAAATGCCATAGGACTTCACTCCACACTTTAAGTGGTGGTACTACGATTGGAGAACAGCTAAAGCAATCATAGTCCTAAACAAATAGGGCCAAATGGATACGATTAGGGTATTCGACCCAATGTGGCTTACCAACTTGTCAGCAAATGATGTCTACACGCTATACAAGTGGCCACTGTTCTATGATATGCAAGATATTGTACAAGCCCTCCAGTTCCAAAATGTCATAAGACTCTGCTTCGCGCTTGAGATTCATGCGGAGTCACAAAAGAGGACAAGTACAAGAAATATGAGGAGGTGATGCTAAAAACAAGACATTAGAGAGATCTAGGTCCAAGGGGGAGTTTGTTGATACGTGTATGTCCCTAGATCATGATATGAAATGTAATAGATCTTGTTTATCTGATTTGGATGTAATTTGATATGATTAATGAAATAATATTGATTGTTTGTGATTTGTAATGTCTAATATTTCATTAATGAGTCGATATTGAATTGGTTAATTAAGTTAGTGATTGTTTGAATGGTTACACATAATGTTTATTAATTAATACATTCAAACTTAACATAATGAAGTTCTCATGCGAATAGCCCATGCGAATGAACCACACGCATGAATAACTTCATACGATTGACTCAGTCCCATGACTGAACCAGGAGACTGGATCAGTCGTATGATTGTAACATAAGATTGGCTCAGTCGCACGACTGAACACTCAGTCGTGCGGATGGATCAACCGCATGGTTCAATCGCACGACTGAACCATACTAATGGTTCAGTCGCACGAATGAACAATACTAACCTATAAATACAACCCAATTCGTGGAAAAACTAGCGAATTCATTCTATTACAACTCCAGACATACCGTAGCCATCCAGAAGCCTCCAATTCGTTCTCCAAGTTCATAGAACACATTAGATCGATTCCAATCGATTTCTAACGTTAGTTTCAATTCTTTATTAATTCTTCGTGTGTTCTCACTGATTGGATCGCCAATCAAATAGGATACCGCACTATTTTATCTGGTTTACACGCTAAGCACTAGGTATTTCATTCATATACCAGATCCTAACAGTTCATTTTGCAACCGCCGTAATCCGAGTCACTATACGCGTTAAGCTCGAAATCATCATCACAGGATACCACAACCGAGTGTTGGAGTATCCTTCAGATAACGAAATATCCTTTTAACTCCATGAGATGGTTGACCTTTGGTTCACCTGATATCTAGAGCATAAACATGTCGCGTACATCATATTTGGTCATGAGGCGGTGAGGTACATGAGAGATCTGATCATTCCTCGGTACATGGTGGCATCAACCAGATCACCACTTTCGTCGGGTGCCACATCGTGGTTGTAGCAATGGAGTCCCAGCTGCAGAAGTATTCTCCATATCGAACCGATGAGAATATCGCCTACATACTTGGTTTGATGTAGGAATATTCCCTTAGGTGTCAGATCCACCTGTAACCCGAAAAAGAACTTCATTTCTCCCATGGCACTCATCTCAAATTCTGCCTTCATTACAGCTTCAAATTCTTTACACAATTCTTTGTTTTTAGACCCGAAGATTATGTCATCAACATAGATCTGTACAAGTAGTTAGTCACCATCCTTTTCTTTGATAAAAAATGTAAAATCAATCACTCCTCTTTGAAACCTGTGTTTCACAAGATGATTGAGAGCTTCTCATACCATGCTCCAGGGGCTTGACAAAGCCCGTATAGAGCCTTGTCTAGCTTGTAAACTCTGTCCCGATGATATGGATCCTCAAATCCTTTAGGTTGACTGACATACACTGTCTCTCGGAATTAATGATGAAGGAATGCACTCTTCATATCAAGCTGATAGACTTTAATCTTCATATACGATGCATAGGCTAGGAAGATACAGATGGCTTCCATTCTTGCCATAGGTGCAAAGATTCATTGTAATTGATTCCCTCGACTTGTCGAAATCCTTGAACTACAAGTCAAGCTTGTTTCTGATAATGACCCCTTGGTCATCCTTCTTGCATTTGAAAACCCATTTAGTGCCAATGACCTTAGCACCTTTAGGTCTTTCCACTAGAGTCCACACTTCTAACTTCTTGAATTGAAGAAGTTCTTCTTGCATCGCACTCACCCAAGCCTCATTATTTTAGGTGTCACTTACATATTTTGGCTCAAATTGAGACACAAAACATCGATAAGCACTATCGTGAAGGTACCCTTTTTCCATGACTGAGGCATAATCAACTGAATATAGCTGATTTCTTGTCTATACTCCTGATTGTACATCCCCTATGACATTGTCCAGAGGATGATAAACATTTAGTCAAGATCCAGGAGTGGTGGGTACAACTACCTCATTATCTAGATTATGAACCGCAGTTTCAATATCTGAGGCAGTGGGAGTATGGGGTTCCGAAGTGTTAGAGGCATCAACATCTGATGCGTGTGTACTTGTAGTAGTAGAAACCTGCTCCTTCTGATCTACCTGAACATTTTCCACTTCTTCATCATCAAAAGAGGAGTCACTTACCTCCAGTGCTTCCTCTGAGTTACTAGAAGACTGACCTTGTGAACGAAATGTTGTCGAGTCTAGGGGCAGTGTGTTTAAAACATCATACATCATCTTTTTCGATAGCTCACATCAGAAGGAGTGAGAGTAATGTTGAAGGACTTGAAAAATCCATCATAATAGAAACAGAAGGCGGGTCCTTTTCCTGCAAGGGGGTGGTGAATCTCTGAACCTCGACGTTGCACAACATTTCTACTTGACCCGTTGAGTTGTTGTAAACCATCTTGTTTGGTATGTTGTATCCTAGAAAAATATCTTCTTTGGCCTTTCACTGAACTTTCTTGACTGGTATTTCTTCAGTAGTGTACATGGTGCACCAAACGGTTCAAGATACTCCAGATTAGGTTTACGTCATTGGAGCAGCTCGTAACACATTTTACCATGTCGTTTAACCACCAAGACTGGATTCAGAGTGTAACATGCATTTGCTAATGCCTCGTTCCAGAATTGGATAGGAAGTTTCGAGTCTGCTAGCATGGTCCTGGCTGTCTCTATCAAGCTTCTGTTATTCCGATTAGCAACTCCATTCATCTGTGGAGTGTAGGTAGATGTGAACTGATGTACAATTCCCTTTTCTTTGCAGAATGCCTCCATCCACCGATTCTTGAATTCTGTACCGTTGTCTGAGCGAATCTGACATACTTGTAACTTGTATAGAGATTCCAATGTGGTCACAAGCTGTTTGAACGAATCAAATGTTTCTGATTTGTATTTCAGAAACATTACCCAAGGGAATCTGGAATAGTCATCGGTGACTACTTGACAATACAGATCTCCAGCAATGCTCTTGGTGCTCACGGGACCAAACGGATCGATATGTAGAAGTTCGAGAGGCAATTGAATATAGTTGACGTTCTTTGCTTTATGAGCCTTCTTGGTATGTTTCCCTTTCTTACACCGCCACACAGAAAGTTGGAAGTTGAAAGTTTTTGACATTAACTCCATTGACCAAATCATTCTGAATAAGATGATTCATCTTCCTTGGATTTATATGTCCCATTCTCCTAAGCCAGAGATGGATTCCTTCTCAGTTTCCTTTAACAAGAAGCATTGGACTTGATGATCGGTTGTGGAGACCTTTGACAAGTCCATGACGTATAAGTCATTATACCTTGAAGCTGACATTAAAATTTGTTCCTCCGGAATGATGTACTCCTTCTTCAATACGTAACACCTCTAGTTATCAAATACAACCTTGAAACATTTGTCATAAATCTGGGATACAAAAAGTAAGTTATTTTGTAGTTGTTGAACATAGTTGACCTTGTCAAACTTAACTTTCTGATTTCCCACTTCTCCCTGTGCAGTGATGTAACCTCCTTTATTTTCAGCAAAAGAAACATGTCCTCCTTTAATCTGTTTGACGTTTGAGAGGAGTGACAGGTTCCCAATCATGTGCCTGGATGCTCCACTATCCACAATCCAAGTGTTTGTGATAGCACTATAACGAACACCTTGCACATTCAAAGGAAATAATTAGTGAAGGTTTGGGACCTAAGCCTTAACTGGCTTGGGTAACCTATAGGAATCACACATCATAAATTCAACCACTGTCTATTTCAGAGCGAGGGCATATCATTCTTCTTACTGGTTTGAGTATCAGACATCTGATTTGATTTTTCTTTCCACATGCCAGTTTTGTGCAATGCCTGTTTGTGATAAACAGACGACTAGCTTGTGGTTTAAACTTTAGTTTCCTTATTTCTTTTAGATGGAGTAATAGAACTCCTTTTAGAAGAAATGTTTAGTATCATGAAGTTCAACTTTTTTCTGGTGTCTGATACTAAGGACAATTAGAAGCAATGTGTCCTCTCTTTCCACAATTGTAGCATGATCGACCTTCAACATGTTGGAAAGACATCTCTGTGGGGAAGTGTGTGAGACTGGTATGACTTTGGGCTTGTTGTGTTTTGTCAATTCTTGTTTAGATGTTTTATCTTCTTTAACAAAATTAATTGTTTAAACCTTTTTAACATCTTTACCTTTTTTGTTTATTTGGACTTACACATGAAACGTGTTTCGTTAACTTGTTTGGTCTTTTTAGGTTCAGTATTAGACGTTGTTGAATCTGACTTTACCTTAACCTTCTCAAATTGCTCACCCAGATTATGATAGGCATTTTACCCTTAGATTTCAAAGTGTCCTCCTTCAGTTTAGTGACAAATTCCACCATTTGACACGTGGAATCCGGGTCACTAACTAGAGGAGTGGTCACCACATGATCCTTAATCGAATTGTTATTTACTGGTCGACATTTAGTATTTCACATGATCTCATGTGCTGATGGGACCACTTTGTACCGTAATCCCTCCCCGTTATTTCGTTCTTTCACTAAGTTTTTAGTATTGAGAAGAACTAGTCCAACTATGCAGTTTTTGTTTTAATGAATTTAGTTCTACTTCCAAAATTGTTTTTTTCTTTTTTAGTTTCTTCAAGGGAGTTTAAATAGAACTTAATGTCATTTGCTTGGTTACAAGCCACAACTTCGGTTTCTTCCTAAGTTGTTTATTTAACAGTTCTATTTTCTCTTTGTAACTGTGCTCAATTAGTTTAAATATGCGATTTGCTTCTGTGCACAGTTACAAATCCTTACTAAGCTATCGTTGTGATCTAATAACCTAGCAAATTTCAAATCTATGTTTTCCCTAAATTTATTACATTCATATCAAGCATGATTTTCAAACAGTTGGTATTTAGTACTTACATGTGAAGATTCAGTTGAATCTGCCTTCAATGCAGAGGATGACTCTTCAGCTGCTGGAGATTCTGAACATGTGGTTTTGGTATCTTCTTCAATCAGGGGTTTGACCACTTTTGCAGTATCTTCAGTTTCTAACATTGCTAGTTCGACCGGGATATCCTCTTCACTTTCAGTATCATCATCCAACACCTCGACATTTGCAATGTTAGATTCTCCCGGAGGGAAAAATTTGAAGGTCCAATCTTGTCCTTCGTCACCTTGAGCAGTCAGTCCTTTGTCTCTGTACTAGATGAGGTAGATCCACCTATTAGTTTGTCCTGATGGTTAAAAATCGAGAATGGGTTGCCGTTACCTGTCTTCTTGGGCTTTACACACTCACGTTTAAAGTGTCCCTTCTCTCCGCAGTTGAAACAGGTAACTTTGGACTTATCGAAACCAAAAGTAGTGTCTTTAGTGGCAATCAAGTTCTGTCTCGTCTTCTTAACAAACTTTTTAGCTCTCCGCACAACACTTGCCAACGTCCACATTTTGTCCATTCTTCAAGCTTGTTCTTGTTGACCAGTTCGTAATCTTCATTTGCTAGATGGCAGTTACCAATTGTTGGAGCATATATAGTCATGTATAGTGTGTCCGTCGCTTGTCGAATAGTCTAGGCTTAATGTTATACACCTGATATGTTGTAAACACATGAAACTGGGTCTTCGCAGGAGCATATGCGAATGAGACTTAGTCGTACGACTGAGCCATGCTAATGGACTAGCTGCGACTGAGAATACGATTGGGACATTCGTAAGACTGAACCATAAGTATGTCAGTCGTACGATGAACCATACGCATGGTCTAGTCGTACTATTGAACCATACGCATGGTCCAATCACACAAATGGCCCAGTCGCATCTAATATGGGCCAAGGCCTATATATACCAGTTTCAATGTGTAGAGTAGTAGAGGATTCTCTAAAGGTTTTAGAGAGAGTGTGCCCGGGAGCCTAGGGCTGTCAGATGAGAGAGGAGATCATGCTCAATCTTCCCCTTGCCAAGAGTCTTGATTCTTATGTTGTAACGAGCTTGTAATCGTTAGTTTTTGTTCAATGAAACCATTCCATTATAGTTCGTATTATTGTTTGACTTTTGGTTTTTGTTGGTGTTTATCCTTTCGTCAAGAACATGCTCGGATGTTATCGATCCGGAGAAAACCGACTTCACAATTGGTATCAGAGCCGGTTACTGCTGGAATGATCTCACAATCATTCTAGCAACCCGAGCTCTTGATTTCTGGATCAAAGTTCAGATCTTGACATTAAACCAACTTCGTGTTCTTCGTGTTTTGCTCAGATCTTGTTACGTGTGTTGCTTCTATGTTAAAATCGAATTCGAAACCACGTTCCTATCACCTTTCGAATCTGATGATGTCTACTTTGTTTCGGTTCATGTTCAATTCATCATATTAGGGTTTTGGGTAGCCCTAGCGGCGGCACATCTGAAAATCTGCGTGCAGACCCGTTCATGCGACTAGGCCATGCGATTGGAGCATTCATATGACTGGACCATTCGAATGGACCATCGTGCGACTGGACCACTCGTATGTTCAGTCGTGCGACTGAACTAATCATATGTTCAATCATACCAATGAGTCATCTGCATTGACTCATCCGTATTTGTTCCAGACTAAAAAAAGAGAGAGAAAAAGAATCTGGAATAGCTTCTTGCATAGATTTGAAGATGAGCAAAGCATATTCACCCTGAGGTTCTTTTGTCAAATAAGTTCGATGTGTACCCCATTATTCGTCGGACTTCCAGCATAGGTGAATGTATTTGGAACATGAAAGAGAGAAGAGAAGATGTGAGCAGTCAGTGCTGATTTTGTGGGGTAGTCAAGAGCATCTGACTACTTATGGGCCAATCAAGTTATATATATCCGCACAGAAAGGATTCTGCTTCTTAGGGGGAATCCATGTATAGAGAAAGTGAAGACGCAATCAGAAAGTGATGATATGAACCGGTTTCTGATGATGAATCTTCGTGCATGCTGATTTGGTTGATATTGTCAGCTGTGGATTGGAACCTTTAACCTTTTGCCCAATACACCATGTGAAGACGCAAGGAGAGCACAATGTCTATGTATTGGGATATGGTGAATGTGAGGGGGAATTTCTGTAGGTGGTGATGTTAATCTGGTTAGCCTGTGTGAAGATTGAAGCAATGGAAAACTGTTCATATCATTATCTGGAAAAATCAGTCATATGGGGAATCTTGCTGCTATGATGGTGTTCTGCAAAGTAAACGAAAGCTATTATGCCTAAATTCATTTTCTGGGATATGGTAGTAACCTGACGGATCGACAATGTTGGCTAATATGGTTTTGTTTGATTCTATTGGCAACCAGAGCAAAGATTGACTGAAGATTGTAAGAGGTGTTATCTACTATTCCCAAGCAACGTCCAAGGGGGAATTTGTTGGAGCCTATATAGTCATATATAGTGTGTCCGTCGCTTGTCGAATAGTCTAGGCTTAATGTTATACACTTGATATGTTATAAATACATGAAACTAGGTCATTCGCTGGAGCATATGCGAATGAGACTCAATCGTACGATTGAGCCATGCTATGGACCAGCGGTGCGCCTGAGAGATGCGATTGGGACATTTGTAAGACTGAACCATAAGTATGGTCCAGTCGTACGATTGAACCATACGCATGGTCCAGTCGTACGATTGAACCATACGCATGGTCCAATCACACGAATGAGCCCAGTCGCATCTAATATGGGCCAAGGCCTATATATACCAGTTTCAATGTGTAGAGTAGTAGAGGATTCTCTAAAGGGTTTTCGAGAGAGTGTGCCGGAGCCTAGGGCTGCCGGATGAGAGGGGAGATCATGCTCGATCTTCCCCTTTCCAAGAGTCTTGATTCTTATGTTGTAACGAGCTTGTAATCGTTAGGTTTTGTTCAATGAAACCATTCAATTATAGTTCGTATTATTGTTTGACTTTTGGTTTGTGTTGTTGTTTATCCTTCCATCAAGAACATGCTCGGATGTTTATCGATCCGGAGAAAACCGACTTCACACCAATCTTTCCTACAACCAAACCGTGATAAGAGTGAACAACAACTGCCAATAGATCCATATCTTCTTAAGCCACCTCCAGAGTGATATTCCCGAGGTTGTCGGTATTTAACTTGGTAGCATTAGCCTCAAGTGCAATATAATGGTTACTTGATGTCCCAGACTTGTCAGACCCTAAAGCTATGACTGGTGAAGGAGCAGTTGAACTTGAGACAAATGCACTCTGAAGGGGTGCTCTGGAACTGGCTGTTGTGGAAGAGGCGTTGTAGAGTGAAGGATTTTGGTCATATGTTCCTTTCTGCGACCTGTACTTCATCCTAAGTTCCTCCTCTCTCAATTTTCGGATGAAATCGTTTATGTCTAGTTTTCCCAATATACAGTTTTGTCTCACATTAGATACAAACAAATCCCACTTCTCTGGTAAGCCATCCGCCAAGCTAGATACCTTGTCTTCCATTGACATTGTGACTCCATGAATATGCAGCTCATTCATGAGATGATAGAACGTGTCAATTACATCATCCACACTTTCTTTACCCATTGAAGTGAAGTTGTCAAACTCCTTCTTCAAAGCTTTTGCTTTTAGAGCTTTTAACGAAGCATTGTCGTCATAGCGTTTTTCCAGGGCTTCTAGAGTTTCTTTGCCTGTTTATTCTTAGAAAATTGATGGAATATGTCATTTGGAATATACTGAGTTAACAAGGCATAAACCTTCTTCTCTGCATTATATTTCGCCTTTTGGCTGTCAGTCATCCCTCCTAAGGTCAATTTTACCCTATCTGCACCAACCGGCATGTCATATCCTGTTTCAATGGATTCCCAAGGTTGGGATCAACTCCATTGAGGTAGATCTCGAAACGTTGCTTCCATTATGTTTAATAGTCTAACATTATAAGCTTAGGTGGTTTATTATGACTTTCCAGTCTCATTCTCCAGAAGCAAGAGGTTCTAGATCCGTGTGCCTTTACCTGCAGTGAACGTGGAGTATTGTTCTTCCATCTCGTTAACTTGAAACTTTCGAAATCAAATACTTCAAATACTTCACTTGTGTGAATGGACCACTTGTGCGATTGAACTTATGCGAATGAGTCAACCATGTGAATGATGTGTGCGAATGAATTCAATCATGCGATTGGATTCAATCGTGCATAAGGAGAGTGCAGTTGGAGTCTATGCAAATAAAGCATGTCAGTCGTATGAATGAACAAGGCGGCTGAGTTCAATCGTGTGGTTGAGAGATGCGAATGGGTTCAGTCGCGTGATTGAGTCAATCGTGCGACTGAAGGCTGTTGGTTTTGCAAATACGAAGGTTTTTAACACTTTGACACAAAAAACACGAATTTCTTACAAACCCTGATTGCCGTATGCCAAAAAATGTTAACTTTTTGACCTAGAGATGTCGAAAAACACTGTTTGACACAAAAGATTGAGTTTTTGAGTGAAAAACGTGATTTTTATATCAAAATCGATTGAATCACACGTAAATCAAGAGCCAAAGCTCTGATACCACTTGTTAGGACCGTTTAGGTATGGAGTACTAACTGATTTACATGTATACCAAACCAAATAGTGTGGAGTCCTATTTGATTGGCTATCCAATAAGTGAGAACGCAAGTGTAATCGATCTAAGAATGAATCAAAATGTTAAGAACGATTGTAAGATGGTTAACTGTGATCTATGAACTTGGACCAGGTTTTCTTTGTCTTTGGACGGCTAGGGTACGATTGTGTGCGTAGGGGTTCGAATTATTACGTTTTTCACGAATTAAGTGGTATTTATAGGTTAGGGTTTTCCATCGTGCAACTGAACGATTAGCATGGTTCAGTCGTGCGACTGAAGCATGTGGTTGATCCATTCGCACGACTGAAGATCCAGTCGTGTGACTGAGTCAATCTCATGTCAAAATCGTGCGACTGATCCAGTATCCTGGTTTAGTTGTGCAACTAGTTCATTAGCATGAACTATTCATGCGTATGGTCCATTAGCATGAGAACTTCACACAATTAAGTTTAGACATGTTTCTCAATCATTATAGACTAAGAATTATGTAAACAACCACAAACCTATATACTTAGTTCACTAAGCATTATCACACAATAAACAATGAAATATTTAAACATTATATGCATCAATCACACATTGTATTTCATACATAGCCATTCAATTACATATATGTAAGACATGAAAGACATTTTAGATTGAGCTGCTAAACTAGGTACACATGTATCTACAATTCAGTTCCTTGATCACATCTTATGGTCTTGACCTTGTGATCACGTTTATTTTTAACTTTCAGAATGAAGTCTCGTCCTTAGTTCTAAGAAAGAAGACCCAGTGAATCTTATGAAATTATCTATGATCACCAAACAATATGTGGTCCTTCCTAAACTCATTACATGGGTAGGGCCAAAAATATCCATGTGTAGTAAGTGTAGGGGTGTAGTGATGGAGTTCCTTTCCTTTGCCTTGTGAGACAGCTTGTGTTACTTCCTTTTCAGGCATGCAACATAGTGATCATCACTTGTAACTCTTTCTTTGAAATTTTAATTACTAAATCATTCTTAATTAATTTATTCATATTAATGAAGTTCACATGGAACATCCTTTTATGCCAAAGAAAAGACTCATCAGTATATGCTTCAAATAGAAAGCAAGAAACCTCTCCTGAAGAGGATATTTTCTACAATCCATGTTGTACAGGTTCCCTTCCTAGAGACCCTTCGTAGGATATGCTCTTCAGGGATGACCACTCGAGCTTGAGAATAATACACTCATACTCAATAAAGAGTATGTTGTGTCTATAATCATTAAATTAGGATACACTTAGTAAAATGTACCAAGCTCCTTGATAAAGTTTACCTTTTCAATGAACTTAGCATTTGTGACCCTGCCTATTCCAGTAATGTAACCACCTGAATCTCCTCCAAAAGCAACTGGTCATCCATCAAGTTTCTCAAAGTTTTGAAGTAAAGAACCACTCTTTGTCATGTTCCTAAAATAAACACTATCAATGATCCATACATTCCTCTTGGTCATTAGCTGCTCATGCATAAAAAGAGAGGGCTAGCTACTTTTGGAAATCCAAGCCTTATTGGTCTTGGCCTTTTCAAAGTAAGATGAGGACAATGCAACAATGATTTATACTATATTCAGGCTGCAAGGATCATCTACTACTGTTGATGAAAAACTTTCAGTCATATGGTCTTCCTTTAACTTCACCATCTTGGAAGATTATACTTGACCTTCAACACTTTGAAAGTTTTGAAAACATTGGAAGTTGTGGAGACTAGACCTACGAAAGATCTTGTTTTCACTGTAGCAAGCTTTAGTGCTTTTGAAGCATTTCTTTCTTCTTAGACCAAATTTTCTTCCGAAGGCAAGTTTTCACTTGTCCTTTTTTCCACTTTGGAGCTTCCAAAAGGAAGATATTTTCCTTTCAAATCTATATTCTTCTTCTCAAAATTCTTCTTCTTGGTCATATGGATAGTACTTTTAGGATTGTAGATGCAATCCTTAGCAAGATGATAAGTACTACCACACATGATACAATAAACTGGCTTCCTTCTAATAGTCTTCTTTTGAGTAGAAAGCTAAGTTTGATCACTTTCTATTTCCATCTTATCTTCTCAGATGATGCACCAAGCTTTTTAGGGTGAGGCTTGCTCTTAGAATTGAATGGTTCATGCTGTGTAGTATTGGTACACACCTGATCACCTTCTTTTCTTCATAGGGATGCGTTAGACATGAACTATGTATTAGGGTCCATAGTGAAATCTTCAATATTCAGCACTTCAAATCTTGTAGTCATAAAGACTGTTTCTGCTTGGAGTTGAAGATGGCCTTGATCTCTAGAGCCTTCTTTGATCTTCTCTTGGCTGCTCTGATCAAGTTCTTTCTCTTGGACTTTGTCATCCCTAGTTCTTTCCTCTCCTTTAGAAAATTATGACCTTCTTTGGATGATCTTCTTTACTCATCTTAGATCCATCCATCACTATCTCCTCTTCATCCTCTTCTTGAATGGAGTGTACAAAAGGATGCTCATCCTAACAAGTTTCACACTGTAAGGTTTTATGTAAGGTTGATGCACCTAAAACATCCAAAGTCCTTCCTACATGCATGCACGAAAGTACAAAAGTAGAGATGCTTCAGAAGTTTTAAACCATGCACTAGAAATACTCTAAGTGTAAAATCTTTCGAAGCCAAGACCAACATCTTCCAAAGCTAAAAGTGAAGTCTTATGAAGCTTCAAGACAAAGTCTTCCGAAGCCAAGAAGTGAAGACAGATTATCTTTAGAATAATTTTGCATACATGCTTTATCTAATGTACTCTAGCATAAAGTTGGACCACTTTCCACTACAACTCTGTTGACTCGCCAACTTTCACAAGTTGGTGAGAAGGTCCATGCTTTTGGTAAAGTGCACATTGAGGTATTGAGTCTATGCTTTCTACCGTATGTACTTTTATTCATTTTGTAATATATTAGGATTTTAGCTATAGCATTTCATTGTCACTAGTCAAAAAGGCAATCTACCTTTTGGCTTTACATCTGATTTTGTTGTCTAGTTCAAATGCTTCTAGTTGGCCTTCAAAGTATGGCCGACTATAGGATGTAGTATAAAGTATCACAAGTTGTTTTAACTTTCTGTGTATGCTACAACACTTGTAAAAGAACTTGAGAGCGATATACACCATTCTTGAAAACCCTATACTTCTTTTTTTGTTCTTGGTTATGACTCATATTTTGCTTGTGTTCTAGTATCATTCCTGTGTGTTACAAGTTCCTTATTTTATTTGTTAAGTGTTCTTAAACAACTCTCCTCATTGTGTGTATGTATTGTAAGTAACCAACTCCTCTAAAACAGTCTTGCAATTGGTATCAGAGCATTCCAGGCTCTTGATTGTAAGATCTCATCATCTTAAGATCCCTCAGACACACAAATAGTTAACATCTCAAATGGCAGCCATCCTTAAAGTTGATATGAAATTGGAACCATGACAAAGTCCCCACTGATCACTCTTGAAGACTTTGACACTTGGTGCCAATGGATGGAAGGGTTCTTCAAGTCACAAGACTATAGGATGTGGGAATTTGTTGTCTCAGGGCTTACGTACCAAGCACCTCTTTAGCTGCTGCTGGAGGTGGTATGACTCCAAAGGTTGTGGCTAACAATTTTGAAGAAGACAGGAAGGGAATAGAGATTGATCAGTAAACCAAGACAGCCCTTCAAACTACTTTTCCAAATTCTATATAAAGAGGCTTCAAGAAGTCCAAAATAGGTAAATAGCTATGGGATGCACTAAAGGTAATGTATGATGGGTTAAATGAAGCCAAGGAGAACAAGAAGGATCTTCTAAAGAAGCAGTTTGAAAACTTCACCTTCAAATCAGGTGAAACCATGACTCAACAATACTTCATGTATGTTGAGATTGTGGATACTCTAATGGATGTACGAGTGACTCTTGAAAATAGAGACATTGTAAGGAAGTTCATGTCCTCTCTTCCCAGACTATGGACACATTACTGTTTTGTTATCAAGAAAACGAGAACCTTAAGACTCTTACGTTGACCGAGTTGTATGGTATTCTTAGTGGATACCAGATGGAGATGAACATGCAAGGTTTGTTGGATCTTATATGCCCAAGACACATACAAGATTGATGCGGTTAGTACGTTATGATCCAATTCGGGTCATACCTAATAACAAGCTGAACAAACACCAATAAATATTTATTTGTTGATATGATCAAACAAATAAATATTGACAACAATTTAGAAAATGGGCTTCCTAAGTTATTGCATTTGAAATAGAACAAATTACATGGATAATTTGTTCAAGTTATAAAAGTAAAAGGGGTTTAATTTTATAAACTTATGAGTTAAAAGAGTGTGAAAATTTTATAAAATGGGAGGGAAAACCTCCAATTTTTGGCAGCCCCTTGGTGTCCACCTTGGGATTCCTTTGTCTTGTTTTGATACAGGCATTAAAATTCACACCCACTCCAATCACACTCTCTTTCACACACAAGTGCAAACTCTCTCTTCCTCTTTCTTGGCTGAAATTTTCAGAGTAAAGAAGAAAGCATAAGAAGAAGTTTTGGTGATTAACTTCCTAAGTAGTTGGGTGTTTGGCAAGACGCTTGTGGGTATACTTGCTTGAGGTCTTCTTCTTTGGAGGCTTACATTCAAGAGCATCATCTTCTTCATCTATCATCCATCGCATATCTCCTTGTTCTTAGAATGGTTGTATTCTATGAACACCTATGGTTATTTATGTTTGATAGAATTTATTTTCACATATATTTTATCCTTGTTCTTGGATTTGTAATCTTGGTTATTTAAATGGTTAATTTTCAGAATTTGAACAAGTTTTATATCACTTTAAATCCCCTGCGTTTTGTTTAATGTGGTTAAACAATCTTTGATAAACTTGTAACAAACCCAACAATGGAATCTAGAGTCGGTTATGTGGAAAAGTTGCTTCAAAAGTCCAAGAAAAGTTAGTTTTGTTGGACTTTTTCATCCCATTAGGGGATGATTTTTTTTGGATGTATGAATACCTTGTCTTTCAAGTTTATTTTACATGCTTTAGAATAAATCTTGAAAGATTAAAGTCAAGTGGTTGATTATGTTGTTTAGACAAAAACCTTAAAAATTTTAGTTTATGTTGGCTGAATTTTGAGGATTAAAAAGGGGGTTCATTTTGTTCTTGAATATTGTATTTGGATACATGTTTTGGTCCATAACAAACCCTTTACCAAGTGTGTTTGGATTGGTTGAATGTTTTATCACGTTTGGTTTTATTCTTAAAAGGGTTGTAATAATATTTTGTGTTTCTATCTTTGGGTTGTAATTTATTTATCTTTGGTTATGTAATAAATAGATTAGATGCATTTATTTATTAGAAAAATTGTATTAGGATATATTTTTGTAAAAGAAGATGCACAAGTTGGGGACCCAAAGGAAGGACACAAAAGACATGGACACTTAAAGCATTTGGATGTGGATTCAAGTAGGAGTTCATGGACACTTTTGATGTGTCATTGTTAACCCTTCAGAAAGACCTAATGACAACACTTGTGAT
Organism: Flaveria trinervia; assembly: GCA_025506515.1. Taxonomy (NCBI): domain Eukaryota; kingdom Viridiplantae; phylum Streptophyta; class Magnoliopsida; order Asterales; family Asteraceae; genus Flaveria; species Flaveria trinervia. Next base: position 28,995,298 of record CM046441.1, read on the forward strand.
GGCAAACAAGTGTAGTCAACTTAGTGGCTATGGTTATGCATTTGTGATTGTAATGGTTGTGCTTGTTTGGTTGTTTGTTTTATGGTTGATTGTTTGAAATTTGGATATGCATAACAAACTTATTAAGAAACATAACAAGCTAAAAGATTATGGTTCATATTATGTGGTTAAGAAAGGTTATTAAAAGGATTAATGATTTTAATAAAGGGGTTTTAATAACAAAGAGAACCATGGGTACCATGTGTTTGAAAGCATGCAAATACAAGGTACTAGAGTTTTCTAAACTAGAATTATGAAAACTTAAAATTTCTTTTGAAAACAAGTTTAACACTGTCCTTTTGCACAACACTTGAGTCGCTTGGAAACTCTTGCAGGATCGTTTAAGGGTTTGAACACAATTTCAACACAACAACACAATGAGGAGATTATCTAAACTCTAATCAAACAGTAAACTGGGTTAACCAAAAGTGATACAAAGAACACAAGTAAAGCAAGAGACAGAACAGGAGAATATGGTTTTCAAGGATGCCGTATATTGCTTTCTCAAGTTCTTTTACAAGTGTTACAAAGTATGTTAAGATACAAAAAACTTGAAATACTTATACTACAACCTACAGCGGCTATACTATCAACCAGTGGATACATTGACTAGACACTAACAAATCAATTGTAGAATCAAAAGCATATCTGCCTTTTGACCTTGTGACTATGACATGCCATAGCTCACATCCTTATACATTACAAAAAGGATAAAGTACTAAAGTGGAAAGTTTCAGACTCAAGACCTCAATGTACAGTTACCAAAGCATGGACCTTTTCACCAACTCTTGTAAGTTGGTGACTTATCAGAGATGCAGCGGAAAAGGTGCTTTATGGAACAGTACATCAGATAAAGCATGTGTACGAAAAGTCTTCGGAAGAAATCTGTCTTCATAGGGTGAAGCTTCGAAGACTTTGTCTCTTGATGCTTCGGAAGACTTTATGTTTGGCTTCGGAAGATATTGGTCTTGGCTTCGGAAGATTTTACACTTAGAATGTTTTCTAATGTATTGTGTAAAACTTCCGAAGCATTCTTCACTTCAGTACTTAGTGCATGTTGCTGAGACACTTTGGATGTTTTGGGTGCATCAGACTTAAGGAATCCTTACAAACTCCCCCTAGGCTGATGCTACCAAAACACTTAGAAGATCTTCAGATGTTGGTAGTCTTCAGTACAATCAAGACCATTCCTTTCTTCATTTGGTGGTCAGGATCATCAGACTCTCATAGTATCTTCTCATTTCAAAGAGATCATGCAGAGGTAAGTTGATTATGTCTTGCTGGAGTAGACTTCTCACACACCTTGATCTCTGACAACATGCCATCTTTCTGGATTGGTAGAATAAGTCCAGGACAAGATAGGTGTCTCAGTTGCTAGAGGAGCAACTTGCATAGGAGTTGATTTGGTTGCCTCATCATGCACTTCCTCAGGTTGATATGATTCAGCCTGGGGTGTAGAGGTAGATGACTTTGGCTTCTTCTTTTTAGTCTTTGGTTTAGAAGTCATTTTCTTCTTCCTTTTAATGTCTTAACTGAGAAGTCTGGTCTGGCAGCACCATGTTGATCATCAGTGTCTTTCTCAGTTGGGTGTTCCTCCCTCACAGGTTCAGAAGGAGAGGGAGTTTGACCCTGTCTTGGATCAGAAGATGAAGTTTGCTGAGGCTCAGCTGGAGGTTCTGGTTCAGGTGTCTCTGGTTGTTCAAACTTGACCTCCACTTCAGGTGGAACTTGACTTGGAAGAGAGTGCAAGTCAATCAATTCACCACTTTTAATCTTCTGCTTGATCACCCTTATGGGCTCATCCATTGTAGATAGAGACATGGGACCAAGTCTCCTTCCGGAGAATCCATATGACTTCAAGAAGCTCATCATTCTTTGTCTGTCAGCAGACTTCTTTGCATTTTTGAATGATGGCTCTTAACTTTGTAGCTTCTTCCCTTAGCTTCCTTTTGGTTGTTTTTCTTTCTTTGACTAGCTCAAGCTCAAGTTGCTTAAGTACTCGAACTCAATGAAGTCATAGGACAGGGGAAGAAGTGCATTTGCCTGATAGAAGCCTGTGGCACTTAGGTAGTTTATCATTTTGATTCTATCCTCTTCTTTATCTACCTGAGGTTCTTGTGGAGCCACATCTTCCTGTGCAGGACTTTCTTGAACTGGAGAGAGAGAGAGTGGGAGTATGCTTGTAAAGTCTTTTCTGTCTCTTCTCCTCTTTGAATTGGAGAAGTAACCTTGCATCTTCTTTCTCCTTTATCTCTCTTGACACTTCCATGTCAGCCAGCTCATTCAACTCTTCTAAGGGGAGGGAGATGATTTCATCATCATCATAGTTCCTGGTCTGTAAATAGGTAATCCTGACTGCCCTTAACTCATCATCTTTAGTATTTGGTCTGGGGGCAGCCTTGATTGCATCTTGCATGAATTAGATGACCCAGAAGAACTTTCTCCCCTTAGCCTCCTTTTCCTCTTCTCTCTCTCTCCTCCTCAATTTCCTCAGGAGTCATTATCCTTTTCCCCTTGTCACCAACAGACCTTTGTGACTCAGGGTGGATTGAGGCTTGGCCTTCATTGCTGGTGTAGCTTCCATGCTCTGGCAAGAGAGAGGCTGAGAAACACTTCACCAGCAGGTTCTCAGATGGAGTTTGGACCTCTGCAGCAGTTGTTAATGGTGAGACAAGGGTCTCAGGTTCTGCCACTGGGCCTTCAGCCAAGGTTTCCCCTATGAAACTAATCTTAGGGTCCACCTCAACATCCAGTTGACCAATGACATTGCCTGATTGCCTAAGTCTCCTTCTTAGGGGAGAACTCTGCAAGGATCCTGTTTTGGATTCTTTGAGCCAGCCTGTCAACTTGTCTAGATTTTCTTGGATTGACAAGTGGCATGTTGACTAAATCCAGTCTTTCATAGAAGCTCAGGCTTTAGAACTGAAAGACTTCCTGTTGGCCTTGAACTCTGTGAAGTATAAGGGCTCTTCTGTCCTCATCATACCTCCATCTTATGATGTAGTTGCCAGTTCCTTGTGGTGGAGATGAGACAGCCCTTGGTATACCTTCCTCAAAGAGACTCCTAATGATTGAGTCTATAGAGTCCACATTAATATGAACTTGAGGAAGTTGCTGAGAATGCACAACAACAAGTGAGGATGGTGAGTCCTCTATGTCCATTCTCTTTGAAGAACTCCCAGGTTTTGTGATTGTAATAACTTTCTCCCCTTTTTGGTAGCATCACCTACTTGCATAGGTGAGCTGGCTGATAAAGTCAATCACTTCCACAGGTTCTTGTGTTCCTGGTTGAGCTCTCCTTAAAGGTCTCCCAGCTAGTTTTTCCTTTAGATATGAAATCTGAAGTTGCTAATCATTGACCCTGTTTTGTAAGGTAGTCACCTGAGATTCCAAGTGGCTAACCTTAGAGACTAAATAGGTGCATGTTTTTGACAATTTCTGCACCTTTAGTCTCAGATTCCCCTCATCTTCATCAGAAGAATCACTGGGGGATGAGATGATTGGACCAAAGTCCTCTCGCTCACCACCAGCTTGAGTTTCTTGGCTGCTGGTTTTCCCTGCTCACTGGTAGCCTTAGTTGAGATGCCAGAGGGCTGAGTTGCCATGGTTGAGGTCTTAATGATGTAATCACTTTCAAAAGTGAGAGCCTCTTCCATATGGACATCCTGAACAGGTTCAGAAGTGTCCACCTCAGTAATAGGTGACTGATGTGGGATAGACTGAGGAGAGTCAGAGGTACTCATCTCTCTTTGAGTAGGGGATGGGAAGAGAGACTCATAGTACTCACTGAATCCTAAGTCTTCATCAGTATAGAAGGATAGGTTGGGAATTGGTTGGTTGATATCCAAAGGCTGGGGATGGTAGCTGTCCCCTGAAGGTTGTTCACTTGAGTGTTGAGACTCAGAGTGAGAGCTTAAGGCTGTTGGGCTAGTGAGCTCATCAGTGTGAGCATGAGGAACCTGATCACTGATTCTTGAAACAATGGGAGTGGTCTGCTCCTCAGGAGAAGTGGGAGCTCCAGTATCCACTTCTTCCTGTATTGGTGAGTATATGGGGGCCTCCACAGACTGAATAGTCTGAGCAGGGGTTCGTTTGTATTTTCTTTGGTAGGTGATGGATATTTGAGGTTGTGTAGAGGGTTGGAGAGCAGTAGGTGTGGGTTCAACACTAGCTTGGACTGCTAGGTTGTCACCTTGAGCAATGAGCTCTAACATTTTTGAGGACTAGGGCTGTTTCTACCCCTGAGAAGCCTACAGTTGGCTTCTTCATAATTTTAAAGATGTCGGGCTTCATCTGTCCCAATTTAAGAATATTACCTGTTTCCCTCAACTGTGAGCCCAGTTCACAGTTGAGAATGTGTTGAACATATCTAGGAAACATGTAGTATTCTAAGGAGTCTAAGTTTGCAACTAAATTTGTATAAAACAAATTGTGAATACCTGAACTTGACCCCCTGAATCATTCCATGAACTATAAAGGAGAGATCCTCAGGAATCTGGTCCATCCACCATGCTTGTTTGATAAGCTGTGGATAACCACATGGAGCAGGTATTTCCACTGGGATGAGACCTTCCCTTTCCTGAAGGTCTTTACAGAGAAATCTCTTCATAGCCCATCTGCTCGAAGGAATGATTAACCGCTTCCTTTGGGAAGAACACTTCACCTTCTTCATCATCCAGCTGAAGATGTCGGTGGATGATGGCCGGAGTGATGAAGATTGTTCTCCCCTGCACTGTGGCAGACAGTGCCTTCTCCCCATCCATAATGACCTCTTGGCAGGTCTTCCAGAATTCAAGCAAGTGATCCTCATATAGAGTAGGATCAATGGTTAGGGAGGTGAAGTAGTGAGACAAAGACAAGAAACGGCAAACCTCTGAGAATGAGATCTTTGTCAGAGCATAACAGAGCAACCTGATTGTGTTGTCTGTGTAGCTGCATGGCAAAGTTAGGATCATTTCTGTGAGCAAGGTCAGCCATTTGAGGTAGCTTAGAGATGAAGAGAAAAAATGGGAAAGAAATTTCAGAGAGAAAGCTTTGGGTTTTAGGTTTGGAAGAAAAGCAGATGATAGAAGAGGGGGAAACCGTTGGGTTTATATGAGAGAGAAGGATTTCAGATAAAGTTTAATGAAAGAGGATAAACCTCTGAAAAAGTAGTTACCTTTTTGCTCAAAAAGTAGTTTTCTTGGAATTCGAAAAGCTTCCGAAGGTAATTTGTCTTCGGAAGTTTTGATTGAAAAAGCTTCCGAAGCTAAAATGGCTTCGGAAGAATTTTCCTGAGAGTCTTGAAGATTTATGCTTCGGAAGAGAAATAAACTCTTGGATGCTTTGTATAAGAATGAACAAAGCTTCCGAAAGTAATTTTGCTGCGGAAGGAAAAAGTCCTTAAAAATGAATAAGTGTCTAAGTTAAGAATTTTAAGCTTCAGAAGATAGATTTTGATTCTTCGAAGGTAAAAATCTCTTAGATAGTCATTTATTTTGAAGACATATTTTTCTTCCGAAGGTAAAACGTTATCTTCCCGAAGTATCAGAAAATTTTCAAGAATCTAAGGAAATCTTCAAAAGATTTTACATTCAAAGAAACCAAAAGCTTATGAAAGTGATGAACTAGACAACTTAGGACACACAAATTTTAAGAAGAAATAATTAGAATTAGTTTTAAGAAAAAGTCTACTCAAAGTTAATCATCCCAGTAGCTGATATCAGATACTTAAATCTCTGCTCATCAAAAGCTTTTGTGAACAGATCAGCATATTGTTCATCTGTGTGAACTTTGACTAGTTTAATTAATCCCTTTTCATAGTTATCTCTTATTAAATGATACCTGATGTTGATGTGTTTGGTCCTTGAGTGCTGCACAGGGTTCTCAGTGATAGAGATAGCACTATTGTTGTCTATGTGGATAGGAGTCTCTTTGAAGTTAAATCCATAGTCTAGCATCTGATTTTGAATCCAAAGCACTTGAGCACAGCAGCTTGCAGCAGCAATGTATTCAGCCTCAGCAGTTGATGCAGACACACAGGATTGTTTCTTGCATTGCCATGAGACAACCTTCACCAAGGAATTGACATGCCCCAGATGTAGACTTTGCAGTCATGTTGCAACCACCATAATCACTGTCTGTATAGGCATACAGATTGAAATTAATTCTTTGGATACCATAGACCAAGTGTTGAAGCACCTTTGAGGTATCTTAAAATCCTTTTCACAGTAATTAAGTGAGACATCTTAGGGTTTGCTTGATATCTTGCACAAATACATGTAGCAAACATGATATCAGGCCTGCTAGCTGTAAGATACATAAGAGAGCCAATCATAGCCCTGTATAGGTGCTCATCTACACACTCCCCCTCAAGATCTGGGCCAAGGGAGTGGTTTCTGGCTATGGGTGTCTTAGCAATTACAATCAGTCATGTTGAATCTCTTGAGTATATCTTGAACATTCTTTGACTGACTTATGAAGATGCCATCTTCAACCTGCTTCACTTGAATTCCAGAAAGAAGTTGAGTTCTCGCATTGAACTCATTTCAAATCTGTCTTCATCAGCTTTTCAAAGTTTTTGCAGAGCTTTGAATTAGTTGAACCAAAGATGATGTCATCCACATATACTTGAACTAGCAGAATATTTTCCTTGTCCTTTGATGAAGAGAGTTCTATCGATAGTACCTCTCCTGTATCCATGTTTACAGAGATACTCAGACAGTGTCTCATACCACTTCTTGGGTGCCTGATGCAGCCCATAAAGAGCTTTGTCAAGCTTGTAGACATAATCAGGATGATCAGGATCTACAAAACCAGGTGGTTGTTTGACATACACCTCCTCATCAATCACTCCATATAAGAAAGCACACTTTACATGAAGTTGATAGACTTTGAAATTCTTGGATGCAGCAAATGCCAGGAATATCCTAACAGCTTCTAGTCTTGCTACAGGAGCAAAGACATGAGTGTAATCAATCCCTTCTTCTTGTGTGTATCCTTGAACAACTAGTCTTGCCTTGTTCTTGATGATGATTCCTCTATCATCCTTCTTATTCCTAAAACCCATTTGGTTCCAATGGTAGTCTTCCCATGAGGAAGAGGACAAAGGTTCCAAACTTTCTGCCTTTTGAATGAAGCAGCTCTTGTTGCATAGCTTCAACCCAACTTCCATCCTTTAGAGCCTCCTCAACTTTCTTTGGCTCAAACTGGGATAGAAAACAAGAGTGAAGACAAACATTTGCTTCATGGGTTTGCCCTCTTCTCTTTACCCCGGAGATAACATCTCCAATGATGTTTGTGGTAGGATGAGACTTGTGGATCCTTAGCTGAGGGATCACAGCAAGTTGCTGAGATAGATCAAAATTTGAGAAATTTAGATCTGGTCTTGAAGATTGATCCTCCACATTATCACACTTATCAAGATTAACTTGATCCAATGAGTGTGTGACATCATTGATGTTGTCATCTATGGTATGGTTATTAGCATCAAGAAATTCTTGATCACTATCACCATCACCATTGTTGTCTTCTGCAATTGAGATGTCTTTATCTGGTTGAGAAGCCTCTGAGCTGGAATTTGAAGGCATGCCAGATGTATTAGCTGGATTTGTCATTGTTGTGCTGATAGAAACCTCATTTGCTGAAGTAGTTTCAACTGGAGCTGAAGGCGTGTGAGTTGAAGGTCTTCCTAGCTCAATCTTGGATCAAGATCACCTGTATTTAAATTTTCTGCAGATCCTGAAACATGCTCACAAGATTTATTAAAACAGTTGGTAACTAAATCAAGATCAAATAGCCAATCCGGACCAGAACCAGCCACATGGGTGTGTGCTCATTGAAAGTCACATTGGCTGACTCCTCAATAATTCTAGTTCTGAGATTGTATACTCTATAAGCTTTAGCTTGGGAAGAGTATCCAATGAAGTGTCCATCGTCTGATTTCTCAGCAAATTGGCAACTTGATCTTTGGTATTCAAGATGGTGCAGGGACATCCAAATGACCTGAGAAAACCAATGAAAGGTTTCCTCTTGTGCCAAAGTTCATAAGGAGTCTTACCATGTGTCTTAACTACTAAAACTCTGTTTTGCACATAGCAAGCAGTATTAACTGCCTCTGCCCAGAAGGTGATAGGCAGTTTAGAGTCAGACAACATAGTTTTGCAGCTTCAATAAGTGTCATGTTTCTCCTCTCAGCAACTCCGTTTTGCTGAGGAGTCCTGGGAGCACTGTATTGTCTTGTAATACCCTTTTCATCACAAAATGTATCAAGGATTTGGTTCTTGAATTCAGTTCCTTGATCACATCTTATGGTTTTGACCTTGTGATCACATGATTCTCAATCTTTAAGATGAAATTCTTTAGAATCTCAGGAGTCTCATCTTTAGTTCTAAGGAAGAAGACCCAAGTGAATCTTGTAAAATCATTTGTGATCACTAGACAGTATAAGGTCCTTCCTAAACTCATTACACTGGTGGGGCCAAAGAGATCCATATGTAACAAGTGTAGGGGTGTAGTGATGGAGTTCATTTCCTTAGGCTTATGGGATGTCTTATGTTGCTTCCCTTTCAGGCATGCAACACAATGATCATCACTTGTAAACTCTTTCTTTGGCATTCCAGTTACCAGATCATGCTTAATCAATTATTCATGTTTTTAAAGTTTACATGGCACATTCTTTTATGCTATAGGAAAGACTCATCACTATTGGCTTTAGATAGAAAGCATGAAATTTCTCCAGAGGGAGATGTTTCTTGCAAATCCATCTTGTACATGTTCCTTTCCTAGGGGCTCTGAGCAGGATGTGCTCATGAGGAATGACCACACCAGGCTTGAGAACAATGCACTCATGCTTAGTAAAGAGCATGTTATGTCTTTGATCACAAAATTGGGATACACTCAGAAGATTGTACCCAAGCTCCTTAACAAAGTTTACCTTTTCAATGCTGAGCTTACCATTTGTGACCTTGCCCCTTCCATAAATGTAACCACCTTCATTTCCTCCAAAAGCAACTGGTCCTCCATCAATTCTCTCAAAATTATGGTGTAGAGACCTATTGCCTGTCATGTGCCTGGAACAGCCACTGTCAATTATCCAGACATTCCGTTTGTCTTGAGCTGTTCCTGCACAAAGAAAATGATTAGTTACATTTGGAAACCCAAGCCGTACTTGTCTTGGGCTCAGTAAGTGTAATAGAAGGTAATGCAACAGTAATAGATCCTATGATTGTACTGTGAGGATCTTCAGCTATTGTTGATGGAGAAATTTCAATCATTTGGTCTTTCTTAGACTTCCACAGCACCTTTGGACTCTTGGACTTGACCTTCAAAACCATTGAAGCTTTTGGAACTTCACAGGTTTTGATGACTGAACCTTCGGAAGATTCTACCGTCACTGCAACAGACTTCAGTGCTTCGGAAGAACTCCTTTCTTTCGAGACCAATTTTACTTCCGAAGGTGATTTTCCATTTACCTTCTTCTTTGATTTGGAGCTTCTGAAGAAACAGACTTTCCATCCGAAGCTTGAGACTTCTTGAGATTCTTTGAAGTCTTTGTATTGGTCATGTGGATGGTACTCCTAGGATTGTATGGGCAATCCTTAGCAATGTGAGAAGTATTTTCACACATGACACATAACATTTTCTTCTTCAAAAGAGTCTCCTTTTGAGAGCAAGACTGGCTTTGGTCACATCCCTTCTCCACCTTCATCTTGGTAGATGCAGAGACAGTTCTTTTGGGCTGTGAACTGTTCTTGGAGTTTGATGGTCCAGGCTGTGCAGTAGTGGTACACAGCAGCTTAGTCTTCTTCTTTGCTCTGAGATGATTTGAACATGAACCAGGACTCTTAGATGAGGATTCTTGGTTGATGTCTTTAGTCTTTACTACTTTGAAACCTGCAGAGATAAAAACTTGTTTCTGCTTAGCATCAAAAGTAGCCTTGATTTCTTGAGCCTTCTTTGCTTTCCTTTTGCTCTTCCTGATCAAGTTCTTTCTTTTGGACTTGGTCATCACAGATGATTTCTTCTCCTCAGAAGGATAGTGGCCCTTGGAAGAATCCTCTTCTTCACTCTTCTCAGAGGAATTCTTCACTATCACTTCTTCATCATCCTCACTTATAGGATCTATGAAAGGAAGCTCATCTTCACAAGTTCCACACCTAGGATATCTTACAGACAAGATTGTGTGTGGAGGAGCTATCTTATTTGATCCTAGTCCCTGTCTATTTTGATAGCACACTTTGTTGTGCAGGGATGAGGATATCATGTTTTTGAAGGTCTCTTCTTCAAGAACACTTTTCTCTGCCTTGGCTTTGCTGATCACAGCTCAGCCTGGCACTCAGTCAATTTAGTTATGAGATCTTGGATCTGAGTTCTAAAATCTGTATGTTCATGTTTTAGTACTAAAATGTTTTTCTCCAAATCTTCTATTTTTAACTTGTAATCATTTTCAGACTTTCTAAAATCAGATTTTAATATGTTTAATGACTCAAGATCGGATCTCATCTCTAAGTTCTAGGACCTGTATCTATTCACTTTAGCAATGCATTCAGGAGTACAGAGATGTTCCAATACCTTGGCTTCATCATGGTCAGACATCAGTGCTTGGTTTGGAGAAGCATCTTCCGCCTGAAAACTCCAGTCAAAGCCTCCTTCTTCAACAGCAACAGCAGCATGTTGCTTAGGCTTCTCAGACTGAGGAGCTTTGTCAGTGTAGTTTGGTCTGGGTGGTGTTTGGCTCCCATTTGCTTTAGGTGCCTTACACTCCTTAGCAAAGTGACCCATAAGGTTACAGTTGTAACACTTAACTTTTCTTTTATCCAGCCCAAACTTCCACTGGTAGCATTGCTTGGAAATCTTCTTCCTGTTCTCTTGTAGAACTTCTTGGCTCTGTGAGTGAGGAGAGCCATCTGCTGAACTATTTCCATGTATTCCAGGTCATCTGGATGAATGCAGTCCAGGTCTTCAAGAGTGAAGAGATAATTCCCACAGCTTTCATCAGTAGACACAAAGGCCTGAGAAGAACTTGTCTCTTGGAATGGACTTCCTTGAGTAAAGTTTTCCCTTGGTGTCTCCGGGAAGGTGATGAAAGGACCCTTTTGTGAGTTGTCAGGGTAGCATAAGAGATGATGTTGGGGTTCTATGATGTCCCTTTCAACCACATGAAGCGCTGAACCCATTTGATTGTTGGAGTTGCCAGATGAACCTTGTATGTTCATCTCCATCTGGTATCCACTGAGAATCCCATATAACTCTGTTAGAGTAAAGTTTTAAGGTTCTCAGTCCTCTTGATCACCACACAATGGTTTGTCCATTGCCTAGGGAGTGAGGACATGAACTTCCTAACAATGTCTCTGTTCTCAAGAGGAACTCCTCCATCCACTAGGGTATCCACAATCTCAACATACCTGAAGTATTGTTGGGTCATGGTTTCACCTACTTTAAAGGTGAAATTTTCAAACTGCTGCTTCCGAAGATCTTTCTTGTTCTCCTTGGCTTCAGAGGAGCCATCATACATCAGCTTTAGTGCATCCCACAGCTGTTTAGCTGTTTTGCACTTCTTAAAACCTCTGTATACAGAGTTTGGGAGAGCAGTCTGAAGAGCAGTCATGGCCTTCTTGTCAATCTCTACTCTTTTTCTATCTTCATCTGAGTAGTTGGCCATATCTTTAGGAATCATACCAGCACCAGTAGCAGAGGGGGTGCTCGGTATGAAAGGTCCATTTTCAATAGATTCCCACATTCTTAAGTCAAAAGACCTGATGAAGCCTTCCATCTCATGCACCAGGTGTCAAAATCATCAAGAGTGATTAGTGGCGATTTGTTCATGGTTCCAGTCTCCATATCAGTCTTTGAGATGGAAGCCATTTGAAGAGTTTAGTTTTTGTGTGTGTGAGGGATCTAAGATGGTTAGATCTTTATCAAGAGCCTGAAGCTCTGATACCAATTGCAGGATCGTTTAAGGGTTTGAACACAATTTCAACACAACAACACAATGAGGGATTATCTAAACTCTAATCAAACAGTAAACTGGGTTAACCAAAAGTGATACAAAGAACACAAGTAAAGCAAGAGACAGAACAGGAGAATATGGTTTTCAAGGATGCAGTATATTGCTTTCTCAGTTCTTTTACAAGTGTTACAAAGTATGTTTAAGATACAAGAAACTTGAAATACTTATACTACAACCTACAGCCGGCTATACTATAAAAGCCAGCTGGATACAATTGACTAGACACTAACAAAATCAATTGTAGAATCAAAAGGCATATCTGCCTTTTGACCTTGTGACTATGACATGCCATAGCTCACATCCTTATACATTACAAAAAGGATAAAGTACATAAAGTGAAAGTTTCAGACTCAAGACCTCAATGTACAGTTACCAAAAGCATGGACCTTTTCACCAACTCTTGTAAGTTGGTGACTTATCAGAGATGCAGCGGAAAAGGTGCTTTATGGAACAGTACATCAGATAAAGCATGTGTACTAAAAGTCTTTGGAAGAAATCTGTCTTCATAGGGTGAAGCTTCGGAAGACTTTGTCTCTTGAAGCTTCGGAAGACTTCATGTTTGGCTTCGGAAGATATTGGTCTTGGCTTCGGAAGATTTTACACTTAGAATGTTTTCTAATGTATTGTGTAAAACTTCCGAAGCATTCTTCACTTCAGTACTTAGTGCATGTTGCTGAGACACTTTGGATGTTTTGGGTTGCATCAGACTTAAGGAATCCTTACAACTCTTAATAGGATAAGGTCACCTAACCATTTTGAGGGAACTTGAGATTTGAGGTGGGAATACCATATTTATGGGAAAAAGGTCACGTAACCACTTATGTTGGAAAACTTACATGTGTGTGTAGTAGGTGACTTGATTTGCAAACCATGTTAAATGGATCAACTACAATGTGGTTTACAAATGGTGTTAATGGGACTAACATGCCAACTATACATATGATGTTTATGTCGATCACGTACCTCTAGAAGTTACAAATGGTTGCAATTGTCAATCGTTGACTACGTTGTTAACTTAAATAATGGGATAAAGGTCATTTAACCCCTATGTAAATGTAACATTGGATTCAAGAATTTTAATTCATGTATAAGACAAAAAGGGAATTAATCATTAAAATATGATAATATTAAAAATACTAAAATTGAACTTTGCTAAATTTTGTAGATGGCCACCAACAACAATGAGAACAATGATATCTCATCCGCTCACACACTATCACTAAGAACCATTCTCCAAAAGCAGCGTCTAAACCATAATAACTTTATTGATTGGTTTCAAAACTTGACAATTGTTCTCAAGCCAGAGAAACGGTAATGTATTTTAGACGATCCGATTCCCGATCAACCCAATGAGGAAGATGAGGAGGCTACAATAACTGGGTGAAATACACTAAGGACTCAGTCCAAGTGTCTTGCTTTATGTTGGCAAGTATGACTCTGGGTCTCCAAAAGAAGTACAAACATCACAGAGCATACGACATGCTACCCAGTTAAAGGAAAAATTCCAACAACAAGAAAGGGTAGAGCGCTTCGAAACGGTCTGAGCACTCCATGCATGTCATATGAATGACACCCAATCGGTCTCATCTTATGTACATAAGATGAATAGCCACATTGACCATCTCGAAAGGCTGAATTGTCCCGTCTCAAAAGAGTTGGCTACGGATTTGATCCTCAAATCTTTGTCAAAAAGGTTTGACAACTTTGTTATGAATTAAAACATGAATGGGTGGGACAAGAACAAAAGTGAGCGTCACTCTATGCTCAAAACAGTCGAGGCAGCCATGGGTAAAAGGGTTTTACCTGTTCTCACCATCAATGAAGGTGGGAACAAGAGAAAGCCTCACCCTGCACCCAAGGCTATTGTTACCAACGGTAAAGGGTACGTTAAGGGAAAGGGATTGGTAAGAGTACGACCACCAAAACCAGTGGAGAAAAAGCAAAATGTTGCTTTGAATGACCCATGCTTTAATTGTGGGGAGATTGGAAATTGGGCAAGTGAAGATTATGTTTAGGTTGGACTCACCTTAGATTAGATTATGTTTATATTACTTTGTAATAGGTCTAATGTTAGTTTACTTTTGTATGTAGTTTATTTAGTTTACTTTGAAGTCCAGCGAAACTGTGAGCGAAACTACAACTTCGCTCATAGTCAGCTATTTTAGTTCACACAGCGAAACTGTTGTTTCAGCCGGGTGAAATTATAGTTTCGGCAGTACAGTTTTATTGACAGCGAAACTGTCTGCGAAACTAAGACTGCTATATATAGATTTGATCATTTTCATGTTGGGTAACCTTGCAAAACCCTAATCGTTTATTATAATTGCAAGTGACCTTTGTAAGTAGTCTATTCACAGAAATATAATTGTGCTTTGTTATTATTAAGTGTATTGATCCTCATGTTCTTACATTGATTCATTTGTGGTTGTTCTTAATCTTCTTCATCTTTCTTATCTATTGTTTGTATCTGATATTGAACGATTCAACATCTCATTTGTACTGCAAATCGATCAAATGGACCAACAATATGGTATCAGAGCCTTAGTGCTCATGATTTGTTGAGGTTTTGAATGTTTTTGTTCAATATAAAGTTTTCATTAAATTCAGATCAAATTCAAGTGTATTTGATATGGAATTTTCTTAAATTTTGTTTGTTGTTGGTTGCGAAAGCTTTGTTAATCATCAAATCTCGAATCCATTGAGTTTTTGATGATTTCAGATTGATTTCGTGTTGAAAAAGCTTTTCAGCTTCATCCAATGATATTACCAATTCATCCAGCGAATGCCTGCTCTTTGAGTGAAACTACATGTGTTATGCTCTTTGAAGTTGTTTATTGTTGTCGTGCGAAACTAGTTTCATTGAACAAAAATTCAGCAGTGCTTGTGGGTGATTTACAAGCGAAATTGTTGTCGAAAGTACCATTGGACGAAAGTTCAAGCTTGTTTCGTGCGAAATTGTCGGCGTAACTAAGCTGTTTCAGGCATTTGGCTAGCGAAACTGCTATCGAAATTGCTTGCAAAACTACAGCAACCCCGTGAAACTAGTCTTCTCTGTGAAATTGTCTACGAATTTACCAAATTTTCTATGAAATTACTTCTTCCCTAGCGAAACTAGTATATCAAGGATGACTTCCTTTACCCTTGCTGATCTGGAATGTGTAGCTCCCAGCAGACCTACAAGACTCATAAACGAGGATAACTTCAAGGGTTGGATGAGATGTCTCAAAGCCTTTTTCTTCTACACTGACCACAATCAATGGGAATATATCATTGTTACCCATCCACATTCAACGAGAAGGATCTGAAGCTGATTGAATGAGACTAGAAAGCTATTGGAGCATTAACTCTTTGTCTCACACCAGACATCTACAATCGATTTGCTGAGCACAAGAATGCTAAGTCTCTCTTCGATGCTCTGTGTGAGTTCTATGATGGTAACAATGAGCTGGTGAAAGATAAGGGTATTCAAGCTGAGAAGGAATTCAACTCCTTCATGGGATACAAGAATAAGAGTCTCACAAATCTCACAAATTGTTTTCTGACAGTTTGAAGCACATTGAAGAAATAGGATGACAAACTTTCCAATAATGAGCATGTCAACAGGTTGCTAGTCTCTCTCCCACCTCAATGGAGCCTGCAGGTGAGAATGCTAAAGCAGGAAAGATGTTTCACTCACTACAAGCTTATGACATCATCAATAAGCTTAAATCCTTCGAGTTTGACATGAAAAGAAGGGAATTCAACCAAGCCATGATGCCTACATCTGGTTTCACTCAAAATGTTGCATTATTGTCTTTCGTTGCAAGCTCTCCTATGCAGACATCTCGTCAAGGAGGAGTGAATACTGGTGATTATTTTGGAGGTTGTGGTAGTGTTAGGAGAGATCAAGCTATTTCAAAAGAAAATGTTGAAACTTCAGTTTCATCTGAGACAATGGCTTTTTTGGTATGTTTGTTCAAAACTATGAAGCCTTAGTAGCGGGGGAGTTGAAAGGAAAAGGGATGACGATGGAGGATATGTATCAGGTGGACCCTGATGATCTGGAAGTGACTGACATTCAATGGCAAATGGCAATGTTGACACTTAGACCCTAGAGATTCATGGAGCACACCGGAAGAAAGAATTTCGGAGGTCAAAGCTCTAACTCAAAACTGGGATTTGATAAGTCTAAGCTGAGGTGTTTTAATTGCAAACAGTTAGGATATTCAAACATGAATGTCCATTGCCAATCATCACTAATCCTACTAATTCGGGAGTTCCACGACTGGTTCCAATCGGGAGTAAAGAGGAAATGAGTCACAATAAAGAGATAACTTTAATTTCTAATTTTGATTGGAGTGTTGAAGTTGAAGAAACGAAAGATGAGATTAACCAAACGCCGGTGGCTGAGATTGTGGAAGGAAAGGGGAAGGTGAACTGTGTGGATGAATTTGATCTGTTCAAAGAAATTAGAGATGAAGCTGAGTTGTTTGAGAAGGTGAAGGAGGATGAGAGGGTGAAAGAAGGCAAATATGAGGAATTAAGGAATGAAGGAGGTCAACCCACTAAGCAAGGGAAAGAAAGATGATGTGCTATCACTGTCGAGGAAAGCAAGTCAAGTACTCCGGTGTGCCAATATGAGAAGGCCTTAGCAGCAGAAAAGGTGGTGATGGGACTTCCGTATGAGGTAAGTCAAGATATGTGTTCTTCTGCATGTAAAATCAGGTTATTTGTGGTTTATAAAGTTAGTTGTTTATTAATTGATAATGAGAAAGATTTAAAATGAATTAATGAGGAACTTTAAATTAAAGAGCATAAATATTTTGTTAAATTAAACAAGGCTTTAAAAGAGAATGATCACCTGAAACGAATAGTTTTGAACAAAAATGTTAAGATTAATAATTTGACCGAAAGGGTTGCACTTGCTGAATTTGAAACACGCAAACTTCAGTCAAAGCTTGTTAGAGACCTTGAAAGATTAGCATTTTAGTCTTTAGATAAGTTTTGCCATAGATTTGGGACTTATTGTGTAAATATATGTTCCTTTTTGTTTCTTGATTATTAGTATAAATAGGATTGCTATGTATGTGCAGGTAACGAACTTTTAGATATTTTATCTCAATTTGCACTTTGTAATCCATCTGATATCAATGAAAACTTTATGAATTTTTATGATATTGTGGTTGTTTGATTACATTGTTGTTATTATTGTCAATTGTTTGATATCAATCACATATCGATCCATTTGAATGTATCAAATGGTATCAGAGCTTTCAGTTCAGTGATTAAAGTGCAAAAATGAATTTTTGAGCATTTTTTATCACTTGAATATGTGATTTGATCGCAATTGTGCAATTAATTGATGATTTAGTTGTGTTTCATCACTAGAAACATGATTTGAATCTCAATTGAGTGAATTTACATCAACAAATCTTAGTTTTTGTCAAATTTAGTGTTCAAACAGTTCTTCATATTCGCACACTGATTTTGCAAAATTAAGTCTCAATTGTTGTTAATTGGAAGATATGAAGTTAAAGGATTGGTAATCGGTGTTATTGTGACTTTATTAAAGAGTTTCAGATCATATTATCAAGTTTTGGAAAATTGGTTCAGATCAGGTTGTTATGAATTAGACGTTTGAGGTGTGGAATCATCTGAAAAATACCTAACTGTTAGGCGCATGAACACTGTTCAGACGCTTTAACACTATTTAGGCATTTTCAGAGTAGTCGTTTTGACAGGATCAGTGATCACAAGTTGATGTTTATCAGAATGTAAAGCAGCGGAATACACAAACGAATTAGACAAATTGTAGCAAGCAAACAATATATGTAAGCGTTAAGATCGCATACGGTTATAGGGAGAGAATATGAATTTCTGATTTCTAGGAATGTTTATAGATGGAGAATATTTCTAATCAAATCAATAAATCATTCCATTCAATTGCTCAATTCGCTCAATGATTACAATGGGTTGTCACTCCTTATATAGAGTGCAACAGTCACTGCTGTTATCACGGAAAGTGACAACTGGCAGATCCAATACAGAAATAACTAAATCTTAACAAACTACTGAAATGTTCACAACTACTGAGAACATATCAGCAAGTCAAGTACAAAATATAAAACTACTGAAACTACAACGACTGAAGAACAAGCTCTTCAGTCGTTTTACAAAACTACTGAAACATAAAACATAAAACTACTGATATCACAACTACTGAAGAAGTACTCTTCAGCAGTTGTGACAAACTACTGACGCTTCAGTACTTGGTCTTCAGACTTTGACCTTCAGGCGTTTCATCAGCTGATGACTTCAGTAGATATCATCAGCTGATGTCTTCAGTCTTTGTCTTCAGACTTTGTACATCAGTTGTTGATCTTCAGTACTTGTGAACTCTTCAGCTGTTGTACTTCAGTACTTTGGTCTTTCAGCTTCAGCACTTGTGTTCTTCAGCTGTTGTACTTCAGCACTTTGGTTCTTCAGCTGTTAAGGTCTTCAGCACTTGATCTTCAGCTGTTGAAGTCTTCAGCACTTGTCAAACTACTGATGAGGCTTTCAGCAGTTGTTGTGATACCGTGTGGGACTTAGAGATTTCTGATCTTGGCTCATTGGTTCTTTTGGTCCAACACGTTTTGACACTGAATGTTTTTGCACTAATTCGGACATTTTAGAGAAGTCAAATTTCAGGAGTTTTGGAACTATTCAGGCGTTTTCATATTGTTCAGGCACTTCAAAGCTATTTGGGCATTTGTTAGGATCAGGTATTTGAACGAAACACCAACTGATTATCGTGTTAAACCAAGCCAAATAGTGTGGAATCCTATTTGATTGGCGATCCAATCAGTGAGAACGTACGTAGACACAATAATGTGTTGAATCTAACGTCAAGAATCGACTAGGAATCGATCTACAGTGTTCTATGAACTTGGAGTACGAACTTAGAGGCTTTTGGACGGCTAGGGTAAGTTTGGAGTCGAAGTGGATTGAATGCTTACGTTTTTCCATGAATTATGTGGTATTTATAGGTTAGGGTTGCTCATTCGAGTGACTGAACCATTAGCATGGTTCATTCGTGCGATTGAGCCATGCGGTTGATCCATTCGCACGACTGAGTGTTCAGTCGTGCGACTGAGTCAGTCGCATGAAGTTGTTCAGGCGTATGGACTATTTGGGCCCATGGACACTCAGTCGCATGGCCATTCAGACACATGACCACTGTTTGGGTGCATGGTCCAGTCGGACGCATGTGAACTTCACTTAACCAAGTGTGAATGTATTCATTATTATAACATTATGTATATCAATTCAAACAATCACAAACCTATATAATCTAGTCAATATGCGTTACCCAACTCATTAATGAAATATTAAACATTATAAATCACAACCAAACATGATCATTTCATTAAGTACCAATATTACATAAGTGCAAGACATTCAAGACATATTACATTGAAATCAGGATCTAGGTACATGTGTGTATCAACAAACTCCCCCTTCGACCTAGATCTATCTATTATATTACATCATTCATAATTTCCTCAAACTTCTTGTACTTAGCTTCTTTGGCGACTCCTGTATTTATCTCGAACGCAAAACAGAGTCGTATTACATTCTGAAATTACAAAGCTTGTACTATATCTTATGAGTCATAGAACAATGGCCACTTGTATAATGTATAAACATCATTAGCTGACAAGTTAGTGAGCCACATTGGGTCAAACACCCTTATGGTTTCCATTGTACCATTTCGGTTCAAGACTATCACGGCCTCTCCCGTTCTCTAATCGTAGTACCACCATTTGAAGTGTGGAGTGAAGTCCTAAGGCATCTCACGTAGTGGGATCTTTGACATTGTACGTGGTGGACTCCACTTCAACACTACTTTTGGTTTGCCAGTTATGGCGTCAACCTCGTATCGTCTGATGTACATCGTTGGTTGTTGAGGTTTGAAGTTGACCCATCTGGTTTGGTACTCCCTCTTTAGAGCTGCTTCAAACCAGCCTGACATCTTACGAGGGTCAGCGTATAGCAATTTTAATTTTGCTAACTGGTTAAGCTCAAAACCTGGAAGAGTCTTCAGATCATGTGGGAATCTGAAGTACTCAATTCCCTTCTCACGTTTAACAGTGTAAACATTGAGGCCGTGAAAGCAAGTAGCCCACTCAGCCTTTCTAGTATTGACTTCAGCATCCGTGGCTTGGGCTGTATCTTCTTTCTTGTCTGACGCTTCTTTCATTTTATCCAGAGTCTCGAAGGTTTCACTGACAAGGTTGTCACCCAGATTGGGTATCACATTGCCTTCAGTGTCAATGTACTCTGGATAATGTTGATCAGTGATATATTCTATCTTGATCTCATCAATGTCATTGAGTTCGTTGCTACTATCACCTTGGACTGTTGGAGCGTTTTTCACAATCTTGTCGGAATTTGGCTTGAACATTTCGGCCAACTGCTCATCAGTAAAGTCGTGAATTATCTCCCCTTCTTCTGGGTTGTAACTCACAGATCTCCTTATGATCCCTTGTAGATTAAGAATTATGGTTAATTGAGTCTTGACCTGCTGAAGGGGATCTACATCATATTCATCCTTCTGAAAATTTGGATCTGTTTGATTTACACATTCAACACAACAATCATTAGTTCATAACTAAAACAGAAACATTGACATAAAATATAAACAATACGTACACAAGTTTAATACATGATTCAATTACAAAAGTTTTTAAATACATAAACGTCTAATAATTCCTTTTGTCATGAGCTTTAGTCTTGTGTACTTCACACAATCTTCAATCTGTTTTTCAAAAGGTTCTTGATCGGGTTGAAATTATCATACTGCCAATGCATCAGGAACATAGTTTCAACTTCACGGTCATCACCTTCTTCTAGAATCTTTAGTACTTCTTCAGCAAGCGTTTGGCTCTATTGCGGATCAATCTGCTATTCATAAGCCTAAGAGATATTCTACTATAACCAATAAGCATAGACAGCTTAGACCCTAAATGACATAACCTCGTTAGTTTCTTGAGAGTCTTCATCATCCATACCACCACCCATTTGCATAGCATTATTCCCATCTATGTCCAAAACATCATCTTCTTCTTCTCCATCAACAAGACGAGGATCATCTGAGAGCACGTGGATAGATGGTTTAACATCAGTGCTAAGTATGCATTCTGGATTTGATCAGACATCTCATCAATTCCTACTCCCCATGACACGATACACTTATGGATGTCCTGAGCTAAGCACTTGAATAAGAGACTCAAGTCTCTCTTGTTGAACACACCTGCGTTGATGTCCCCAATGTACCTCATCCTCAGACTAGCATCTACATGTGCACATACATTATGCTTGTTGTTCACTATCCAACATTCAACCATAGTGCTGCAACACAAGACACATATATGTTAGAATCCATGTACATGGATGACACTTGGATTTTAATGAACTAGATTCATTTAGTAAAATCATGGGAATGGACAATGCGACTGAGGCCTGGTCATGCGATTGGGCTCAGTCGTACGATTGATCTTGCGACCGAACTTAGTCGTATACTGTACCATGCGATTGGAACAGTCATGCGACAGAACCTATAAGCATGGTTCATACATGCGATTTAGTTATTTGCCTAACTCAATTGTGTGACTGGAGTTCATCACCATGTCCATTTGCATACCTCACAGTTAAACGCAGAAGATTTTACTCTTTATCAAAACATGACATTTCACTTTGTTTTTACAATCATTTTGACCGCAAAGACTCAAATTAGAACTTAGAATCATTTAGGCCAACATGTGTGACCACTTAAGTGTGCTATACTCAAGAGGAGTCTTGATTATGCATTTTTGTGATTTCAACACTTAAAAACCTGCATTTAAGACCTTTATTTTTACTGAGCTTGGTTGAAGTGTACCTGTAGACGGGTAGAGTGATGGTTAGAATCACAAACACGATGCTACAACAATGAGACTCAATTTGGTAGAGTACCACTGCTCTCGTGCGACTTCAAAGGCGATTGGGAGTGATGAGTGACTACGTCCGACTCCCCCTCTATTTATACTGGGGTTTCTTTCACTCGTGCGACTGAGCCTAGTCGCACAGTTGTTTCGTGCGACTTAAGATTAGTCGTGCGACTAGTATAGTCGATCACCTTCAGTCATGCTACTAGAGGTCACTCGTGCGACTATGTCATTCGGTCTCCATTATCTATGCGATTCGCACCTTTTAGGTGTCCAATCGTGTGATTTTAGTCGTACAGATTGTCCAATCGCACGTATGGCCCATACGTGTGGGTTAACCATGAGATTGGGCACATTCGTATCCTTCAATCATACGACTGGTCCATGCTCATGGTCCAGTCGTGCGAATGAATCAGACACATGGTTTTTTAACTTTATGCCCATTTTACATTTTACATCCTTTTAACTTTTGAATAAACATTATGTGCATTTGATCATCTCCGACATGATCATTTTACCTAGAGAAAACCTTTGATCACCTGAGACGTGATCTTTTTAAAACATTTTGTCACCTCAGACGTGACCCATTTTTTGTTTGAAAGCACGTGTGGTCACCTCAGACGTGACCTTTAGATGATAACATCCCTTATCAACTTCCATGACATAGTCCGATACTAAACAAACTGAAATTCATAGACTTTGTATAGAACTAAAAGAAATAATACTGAAACTTAAAACTAAAACAGGTTTTTGTGTTTTTGTGAGGGTTAACTCCTCAGATGTAATTCTAACCAATAATTTTTCTAAGAGAGCAACCTCAATCATTTAAACCATACATGGACTAATTCAAGTTGGAAGCATACAGGATATTCAATTCATTCAGGACAAGATATTTAAAAAACTTTGATGCTCTATTCTTGTTTTTCTTCTGGAGTCAGTTAGCAAATCTAGGAAATCATGCTAGTACTCTCAGGTTCCCACACTGATTTGAACTTTCAAGAATTGTAGCCACAATGATAGTTAGTATACTTGTCCTCTTAAATCCATACACAGACTTTCATAGTTTGGTGATAGTTTAAGGTTTGAGTATTTCAACAAGCATTTATGGATCCCACACTTATGTGGTAATCAACATTCCTCA
Organism: Flaveria trinervia; assembly: GCA_025506515.1. Lineage (NCBI taxonomy): Eukaryota > Viridiplantae > Streptophyta > Magnoliopsida > Asterales > Asteraceae > Flaveria > Flaveria trinervia. The sequence goes on from CM046441.1 coordinate 29,018,414, forward strand.
GGAGTTTTTTGAGCGGTCTCATGGTAGTGTTCAAGAAGAGACTATTCTTAGAACTTTCAAAGAGAAGCCAATCCACAGGTCAGTGCCACCGCATAGCAGAGTGGTGGCAAACAACAATGACTTCTAGAATATATGGATTATGCTTATCCTCAGGTCAGTGCCACCGCACAGTAGAGAGGCACATAACCTATCTTGTTGTTTGAGCCTTTTCATTCTTTTTGCACAGATCTCACCAATAACATAAGTTATCAATTTGATTGCATTTGCATTGTTTTATGTGCTTGTGCTCATGCTTTGGTCTTACGCACACATTTGTGGCATTTATTTTGCTCGTCACCCCTTATTGGAATCTTGTTGATTGTGTTAACCAGGGATAAGGTGTTACCCACAGCTAGTCAAACATTTTAGTTTAATCTTGAGATCACCAAAAAGGTCTAGTCATCTATTGTGTTGAATCTACTGACATGTCATCTGTGGTCTAGCAACCTCTAGGTCTACTTTCTTTGTGTTACCTTAGTGGTAGCTAGGTTATCTATCATATTTCCTTTTATATTGCTCACATTACACAGACTTATACTTAAGCTTTGCATCTTTTTCAATTTTGATTTTTATAGTCCCAAATAGTTTGTTCATGTGTACTATCATATCCAAAGATTGAATCAGTATCACACATACGATCTTATTTTTTTAGCTTGCCTCTCCTCCCACCTTTTTTTTGCCTAAACCTATTCTCCCCCTAAAATTATAAAACCGTCACGGATTAGCGTTTTAGGATTTTAATAGGCAAGGAAATAACCAATTGTAATTAAACTACTTAAAATTAAGTAAAGACAAAAGGCTAAAATAAAATAAACTTAAAAATTTTAAAAATAAAAGGAACTAGACACGACGCATCGGACTACACATGGTCATATTAGGAATGACTTCACTTTTCTTTTTAACTCCGTTGACCTCTAACAAATATAAGAAACATGGTTTGTCAAATGCCTTTGTATAGAGGTCAGTGTGTTGAAAATATGTATTTATTTTACCACATCAATTAAGTTCTTTTCAAAGCTATCACGTATAAAGAGATATTTAATACCGATGTGTTTGGTCTTAGGATGTTGGACCGGGTTCTTAGTGACTGCAATTGCAGCAGAGTTATCAACAAAGATAGGAGTAGAAGAGAAGTTCAAACCGTAATCACGCATTTGTTGTTGAATCTATATGATTTGACAACAGTAGCTTGCAACAGCAACGTATTCGGCTTCACAGGTTGACAATGCAACCGAGGTCTGCTTCTTACATTGCCAGGTTACAAATCTTCTTCCAAAGAACCTACACCCTACTAATGTAGACTTGTAGTTCATCTTGCAATCACCGTAATCCGAGTTGCTATTCGCTGTAAGTTCAAAGTCATCATATTGAGGATACCACAACCCAAGTGTAGGGGTGCCCTTCAAAGAACGAAAAATCCTTTTGACCCCAATTAGATGGTTCACCTTAGACTTTGCCTGATATCGTGAGCATAGACATGTAGCATACATGATATCAGGTTGTGAGGTAGTGAGATACATGAGAGATCCGATCATCCCTCGGTACATTATGGCATCTACTAGATCACCATTCTAATCGGGTGCTACATCATGGTTGTAGCAAGTGGAGTGCCAGCTGTAGAAGCATTCTCCATGTCAAACCGACTGAGAATATCTCCTACATACATGGTCTGATGTAGGATAATCCCATTTGGTGTCTGATCCACATGTAACCCGAGAAAGAACTTCATCTCCCCCATTGCACTCATCTCAAACACCGCCTTCATTACTGCTTCAAACTCTTTGCATAATTCTTCGTTCTTGGAACTCAAGATTATGTCATTGACATAGATTTGTACTAGCAGTAAATCTCCATCCTTTTCATTGATAAACAATGTACTGTCAATGACTCCCCTGCGAAAACCATGTTTTACAATATGAGTCAAGAGTTTCTCATACCAGGCCCTCGAAGCTTGATGAAGCCCATATATCGCCTTTTCAAGTTTGTAAACTCTGCCCCGATGATATGGATCTTCAAATCCCTCGGGCTGACTCGCGTACACTGTTTCTCTGATCTCACCATGAAGGAATGCACTCTTCACATGTAGTTGATAAACTTTGATTTGCATATAAGATGCATAGGCAAGGAAGATACAGATTGCTTCCATCCGTGCCACTGGTGCAAACACTTCATTGTAGTCAATACCCTCAACTTCTCGAAAACCCTGAACAACAAGCCGAACTTTGTTTCTGATGATCACTCCCTGATCACTTCATTGTAGTCCTTCTTTAGAACGTAGCACTTCTTATTGTCAAAGACTACTTTGAATCCTTTATCGCATATTTGAGAAACTAAAAGCAAGTTATTTTGTAGTTGTTGGACGTAGTTTACCTTATCAAACTTAACTTTCTTATTTCCCACTTCCCCTTGGGCTGTGATGTACCCGCCTTTGTTTCCAGCAAATGAAACATGCCCTCCTTGGATTTGCCTGACACTTGATAAGAGAGCTCTGTTCCCTGTCATGTGTCTGGATGCTCCGCTATCTACAATCTACGTGTTTGTCTTAGCACTATAGCGAACACCCTGCACATTGAATGAAAACATTAGTTCATGTTAGGAACCCAAGCCTTCACTGGCTTGGGTTTCCCTGAGGTATCACACATCATAAACTCAACCCATTGACCATTTGAGGTTAAGGGAAGCCCAAATTGCTGTTTGTTCTCATTTTTAGACACTGAGGCATACTTTTCTTTCCATAGACCAGCTTTGTGTAGGGTCTGTTTGTGATAAACAAACGACTGGCTGATGGATTGAACTGCGGGTTCACTAGCCCTTTTTGGAGGCGTCACTGAGTTCCTCTTAAAATGAGACGCAATGTGACCGTATTCTCCATAATTATAGCAGGATCTGCTTTCAACTTCACGGTTTATATGTTTTGGTGGAGATGTAGATGTCATGTTGTCGACCTTATTGTGTTTTGATTGAGGCACTTCTTTATTAGATGTATGATTTGGTTTTACAAAATTAATTGTTTTAACTGGTTTTACATCTTGTGTTTCTTGTTTACCTAGACTTTGACATGACGCTCGTGATTGATTGGGTTTTATAGTCCTTTTGGGTTCTGATTTAACTTTGTTTGACCCTGACTTTAACTTAACCTTTTCAAACTCATTTTCTAAGTTAACACAAGGCATCTTTCCTTTCGCCTTACAGTGGCCTCCTTTTGTCTTACAGTGGCCTCCTTTTGTTTAGCGTCAGATTCATTTGATTTACTTACAGAATCTGGATCACTAACAAAAGGAGTGGTCACCACGTGATCCTTGATGGGGTTATTGTTAATTGGTTTACTTTGGGTGTTCATCAAGGTCTCAGGTGGTGGTGGAACAACTTTGTATCCCAATCCTTCCCCATTGTTTCTCTCTCACTAAGTGTTGGACAATGTGAGATGAGCTTGTCCAACTGTGCAGTTTTTGTTTTAAGGAGTTGAATTCTACTTCAAAAACTGCTTTTTTGCTTCTTAGTGTCCTCTAGGAAGTTCAAATAATACCTAATGTCATTTGCTTGGTTAAATGCGACTACCTTTGTTTCCCTAAGCTGTTTATTCAATAGGTCAATCTTTTCCTTATAACTATGCTTGTTTTGTTTTAACACTCTATTAGCCTCAGTGCACAGTTCTAGATCCTTTACTAAGCTATCACTATGATCTAATAACCTAGAAAATTTCAAATCTATACTTTCTCTAAATTTATTACATTCTAGACAAGTATGATTATTGAACAACTGGTAAGTAGTACTTACCTGAGATGTTGAAGAGGAATCAACCATTAGTGCAAAATCTTTTGGTTCTGGTTTTGGTGATTCTGATGTTGACGTAGATTTTTCTTCTTCAGGCAGGTGGTTGACCACATTTGCAGTGTCTTCAGAATTTGACATCGCGATCTCTACTGCTATATCTAATTCACTTGCAGAATTGTCATCAATCTCCTCCACACTAGCTATGTTGGACTCTCCCGGTGAGACGAACCGAAAGCTCCAGTCCTGTCCTTCATCCTCATTAGCAGTCAAGGCTTTGGGGTCCTTGCTTGATGAAGTAGAACTGCTAGATGTGGCTTTATCCTGATGATTAAATGACCAGAAGGGATTTCCATTCCCAGTCTTTTTTGGCTTTACACACTCCCGCTTGAAGTGTCCCTTCTCACCACAGTTGAAACAAGTTACCTTTGACTTGTCGAAGCCAAAGGTTGTGTCCTTGGTAGCAACCAGGTTCTGTATGGTCTTTTTGGCAAACTATTTAGCTCATCGGACAACACTTGCCAAAGCCCACATTATGTCCATTCTTTCCAACTCCATTTCGTGCACCTGTTCATAATCATCATCTACCATGTGACAATTTCCTATCTTTCCAGCAACTAGTCCATCATAGGAGTGGACTACAGCAGCTAAGAGGTCCATGTGTTCTTTGGCCACCTCAACAGTCACATTATCGAAGTTGTCACTTTTCAGTTTTGTTGCATTAGCTTCAGGTATCGTATACTGGGTGCCAGACGACCCTGAAGTTTTGGACCCTGAAGTTGACGGTTGTGTTGGAATTGTTGCGCTTGAGACGAAGGTAGTTTGCAGTGGTGCTCCAGATGTCTTGACCGGAGGAGTTTCATTGTAGACTGGAGGATTCTGATCATAGTTGCCTTTTTGGGCTCTGTACTTCATCCTAAGCTCATCTTCTCTCAGTTTGAGAATGAAGTCATTTATATCTAACTTCAAGAGTATCCCATTCTATTTGAGATTTGAAACAAACAAAGCCCATTTTTTTGGTAATCCATCAGCAAAGTTGGATACCTTATCCTTCATCGATGTAGTTACTCCATGAGTGTGCATCTCACTCATCAAGTGGTAGAATCTGTCGATCACATCATCCAGGCCTTCCTTTCCTATTGAAGAGAAGTTGTCAAACTCCTTCTTCAAAGCTTTGGCCTTAATGGCCTCGAGTGAGGCATTCCGTCATACCTCTTCTCCAACGCATCCCATAGTTTCTTTGCTTGAGTATACTCCTGAATACTGATGAAAGATATCATTTGGAATAGACTGAGTGAGCAAAGCGTATACTTTCTTCTCAATGTTGTGTTTTACCTTCTGAGCATCCGACATCCCACTTAGAGTAAGTTAACTCTGTCAGCTCTACTAGCATGTTGTACCCTGACTCTATTGCCTCCATAGATTTGTATCTACTCCATTTAGGTAGATTTCAAAACATTGCTTCCATTGTGAGTAGTCATCTAACGTGATAAGTTTCGGGGGTTTATTGTGAATTCCCACTTCATTCTCCAATAACAATAGATTCTTAATACGAGTGTCTATACTTGCTATGTATGTTGAAAACTGGTCCTCCATTTTGTTTAACTTTACAATTAAACAAACTACTGATGTATGCGAATGAAGGTATGCGATTGGGCTTATTCGGGCAACTAAACAAGTGCGGATGGTTCAATCGTGCGACTGAACAAATGCAGATGAGTCAGTCGGCCGAATGAACTATTGCGGTTCAAAAGTCCGAATGGGGTTCTCAGTCATACGAATGAGGGTACGAATGAGTCCAATCGTGCGGTTGGAGAATGCAAATAACTCAGTTGTGCGATTGAGCCAATCATGCGACTGAACTTGCTGAAGTTTGATAATTCGTAGGTTAAACGTATTTTGGCCGTAAAAACTCTAATTTTAAGAAACCCTAATCGCTGTATGCCGGAAAAACTAAACTTTTAGGTCATGAAACGTCTAAGATTCCGTTAGACACAAAAAGATTACGTTTTTGATGAAAAAACACAATTTTTGTATCAAAACTATGAATCAACATATAATCAAGAGCTAATGCTCTGATACCACTTGTTTGGATATGGTATTTGAACGAAACACCAACTGATTAGCGTGTTAAACCAAACCAAATAGTGCGGAATCCTATTTGATTGGCAATCCAATCAGTGAGAACGCACGGAGACACAATCATGTATTTAATCTAACGTCAAGAATCGATTAGGAATCGATCTACAGCGTTCTATGAACTTGGAGTACGAACTTAGAGGCTTTTTGACGGCTAGGGTACATATGGAGTCAAAGTGGATTGAATGCTTACATTTTTCCATGAGTTAAGTGGCATTTATAGGTTAGGGTTGCTTATTCGGGAGACTGAACCATTAGCATGGTTCATTCGTGCGATTGAGCCATGCGGTTGATGCATTCGCACGACTGAGTGTTCAGTCGTGCGACTGAGTCAGTCGCATGAAATTGTTCAGGCGTATGGACTATTTAGGCGCATGGACACTCAGTCGCATGGCCATTCGGAGCATGACCACTGTTTGGGCACATTCTCCAATCGGACGCATGTGAACTTCACTTAACCAAGTTTGAATGTATTCATTATTATAACATTATGTATATCAATTCAAACAATCACAAACCTATAATCTAGTCAATATGCGTTACCCAACTCATTAATGAAATATTAAACATTATAAATCACAACCAAACATTATCATTTCATCAAGAGATATTACATTGAAATCAGGATCTAGGTACATATGTGTATCAACAACGTTTGACAACTGTTCCAGGCATTTCTACACTTGCAAAGTTCAGAAATAATCTAAGGCAATCCCTTAGGCATTTCTAATACAAGTTGCGAAGTTATTCTACTGTTTAGACGTTTCATCACTGTGCAGACACATCACTACTTTTGAGGCGCTTCTAATTCAGACTTATTACCTCATACTTAGAATTTTTTTCAAAAATCCAAAATTCCAAAACCATTTTCATTCTTTATTTCTTTTCAAAACTAAAACATAAAAAATAGTATAGTTTCTTGAATCAAACACTTAATCATGGCTAAGTCAGAAGATTTAGAGAACAGAGTACCAAAGCTAAAGAATGGAGCCGATTTTAAAAAATTGGTCACTCATATTAAACCATCATTTGAACTCAATTGACACTGATCTGTGGAAGGCAACTGAAAAAGGACCTCACATTCCAATCACCTCATATGGTCCAAAGAGAGGAATTTTTTATACTAAAGATTCTCAAAAACCATATCCTGAAGATGAATTAATTGGTGATGACTTAAAGAAGATGACAATGATGTTAAAGCTTACTCTCTCATGTGCAAAGGGTTACCTATGGAAGTACTTTCAAGATTGGAGAACTATCAAACTGGCTATACAATGTATAAAGCTTTGAAAGTCATATGTGAAGGAGGCAAAGAAATCCAAGATCTCAAAAGACAAAAGTTGAAGAGACAACTTGAACTCTTTGAGCACATATGAGGACAAACTTTAAATCAGATGATGAATAGATATGTTCAACTCAAATCTGCAATGTCAACTTTAGGAATCAAAAATGATCTTAAAGATTTAAATGACGGACTCCTCAATGCACTTCCATCTTCATGGAAACAAACTATAACACTACTAAAGCACACTCAAAGATTTCCTATGGATATTTGTCTTCTTATAGCAAAAATTGAATCTGTTGAAATTAATGAAAGTTCAAGAAAGAATGACATATTTGCTTCAACCTCAAAGTATAAGTATGTTGCTGTTAGGATCAGTGATCTACGTTTGATTGATTTGAGAGTATAGCAGCGGAGAAAAAATAATGAATTAGCCACTTCACAAGAACGCAAAAGATATTCAAAGTAAGAACAAACGGTTATAGACAGAAAGAATTCTGCAAATATATTTCATTCAATATTCGCTTTCGTGGTAATAGAATGTCACACATACAATTAGGTCAACATCTCTTATATAGGAGATGTGACGTCTGCTGATGTCACTTGATAGTGACATCTAACAGAATTTATTCAAACTATTGATAGTTAACACAACTACTGAACATGTCAAACAGCTGACATCTTCTTACAAAAATGCTAAGTGTTAACTATTATTACAACTACTGAAAAGAAACTACTGAAACTAAAACGACTGAAGAACATGCTCTTGAGTCGTTTTACAAATACTGAAACAAAAAGAAAACTACTGAAAGGAAACCATCACAAACAACTGAAGAATGCTTCTTCAGCTGTTGTAACAAACTCTGAAGGCTTCAGTACTTGTACTTGAACTTCAGTTGTTGTCATCAGCTAATGTCTTCAGTCTTTGTACTTCAGCTGTTGATCTTCAGTACTTTGTTCTTCAGCTTCAGACTTTGGTCTTCAGCTGTTGAAGTCTTCAGTACTTTAGTCTTCAGCTGTTGATCTTCAGTCTTTGTCTTCAGCTTTTGAAGTCTTCAGTACTTTAGTTCTTCAGCTGTTTAAATCTTCAGACTTTGTCAAACAGCTGATCAAGTCTTCAGCAGTTGTTATGATGTCTGTGGGACTTAGAGGTTTTTCGGATCAGGCTCATTGGTTCTTTTGGTCCAACAAACTCCCCCTGAACCAATGCAGCCAAAACCTCTAAACTTATTGAAGATGTCCCACTTATTATGGCAGAAGGATTGGTCTTTTTGTCTTCTAGATCAGCTCAGAAGCGACCCTTTTAAGCACAGGCCTGGGAAGAAGTCTCAATGATTTGTTTGGCAAAGTATGAATGGGAACTCTGTCTTGGGGAATTGGACACAGAGTTGTTACCCCATCCATGAGATCTACTTCCCCACTATGAGTCTGTATGACTCTCTTGTGTAGGCCTCAAGGAAGGTAATTTGTTCCTCCATGGTCAGCTCTTCAGCACCTCCTTCAAATAATGATTCAGGCCCATAGTACTCAGATAAGTATTTGACCTGTTTCCCATTCTTTAGCTCCACAGTTGTTATTATTCTATAAGCAAATTCATCAGGGTGATTACCCTCTAGAAACAACTGGAGCTCATTCTTTATAAGCTTTCTTGAAGTCTTCTAGGATTTCCCAGGGTGATACTACAAAGACCAGGGAGATCACTTCATCTACAATCTTTTTCACCTGGCCAATGTATCTCTGTGGTATGTTTTTCTTGTGAATCCTGTGAGACACCCTGGGATCAGGCCAAATCCTTACTCTCTCCTTTTGATATTGAAATGTATGCTTAAGAGTGTATAATCTGAGAGCTTGCTTCTTCATGTTGATGATAGAAGATGTGGCTGCATATGCTTTGTCAACCCTCCTCAACAATTCCTCATCGTGTTGTTTGTGAAGTTCTTCTTCTTCTAGCTTCACTTTCACAATTTTCTTTGGCTTTCAGAAGTAATGTTGAGGAGTGACTTGTGGCCTTCGGCAACTGTATAACAGCTGAGAGTGGCAGCCTATCTTCATCATCATCTTCTTCATCATCTTCTAGCCTCATACCCTTCTCTTCTTCTTCTGGGGTACATCATCGGCTATTGGTTTTGAGGGTAAGGGAGTTGGTTTGGTGGGTTGTTGTTTTGGTGGTGTAGGTGTGGGAATGTTGACAGGCTGTTCTAGCATTTTGGAAGTGAGTGTGGCTTTAGATTGCTTGGCTAGTTCAGTCCTGCTCCCAGCACCAGCTTCATTTAAAGCTTCAATAACTAATCCTTTAGTGTATACTTCAGACGAACAGATCTTGGTGTTTATTGCCAAGATGCTGTCCCTGGACCAAGCCTTGATTTCGATCATTGATCTTCCAAGATATTTTGCTATAAATCTGATCATGATCTCCAGCCTTTCTCTTTCTAACACATCATAACTTGCCCATCTGTTTTGGATTTCTTCAATCTCTAATCTTCTAATCTCAAAATCAAGTTTGTCAGTGTCATGGCCTTGCATAAACAACTGATCAATGATGTTATCCATTGATCTGCTGTGTTCGGCATCAACCTCTTTTACCATGAGCTCCAAGGCACTCCTTCTCATTCTTTCTTTTCTTTGATTTCTCCATGTCAGCTTCCTTCCCCTTCTCTTTTTCAATCTCCACAGCCAACTCCTTCTCTTTTTCCACTACTATCACTTATGTTTCTTTCTCTTTCTTTTTCCCCTCTGCACTCCTCTTTCTTTTTTCTTTCACTGACTGAATCTCCCCCTTTTTGGTTGCATTGGTTGCAAGGGATTGATTGTCAGAAATCTTTTTGCCCACAACTTCCACTATTAAGGGTTGTATTACTGAGGAAAGCCTCTCATCAATGGCTTTGATCACTATATCAGTGATTATAGGTGTGATGAGAGGTAGGGAATTTTGGAAGATAGCAGCTATTTGCTCAGGGGGGTTCTGTTCCTGAGAAATAGTGCCAGAAGCAGAGGTAGGTGGCTGAGAATTTGGGAGTGGCTCTGTGTTTAGGAGACCTTCGGATGAAGGTGCCATCTGTGGGGTTTGAGAGGTAGATGGCCTTTGATCCGCAGAAGTTTTGGCAAGCAGCTCTTGAGTCTGCTCACCTCCTCTTCCAGGATGGTGTTTTGGGCTAAGACATCATAAAAGAAGCCCAGGTCATCATCAGTGGGTACTGAATCACCTGACCTCCTGATAGAATCAGGATGAACATGCACTTAGTGTAGATCAGTTGTAGCACGTGCCCCTTTGTCTTGGAACTGGGGACTTCCTGCCTCAGGACTATGTCCTTCATCAGCAGTTGCCTCTGGTAAGGTCTTAGTAATGGTACCAACTACATCCTGATCATATGCTGAAGCAGGATAAGTGGCAGCCTCACCAGAAGTTCCAATCTCCTTTTCTACACTAGCAAATGGAACATTGTAACCCCTATGCTGTGGGTTATCAGATGCACGTTGATCCTCCCCCTTAATGGTAGAGGTATGCCCAGTTGTAATTGGTATCTGGGGAGGGGGTGAGGAGTGCAACTGACTCAGCACTTGTGCAACAATTAATGCAGGACTTTGGGGGGCGGTTGCATGTGGTGATTGGGTAGAAGCAGATTGCACCGGGGTGAATGGTGCGCTTCAATGGTAACCCTCTCAAGTGAGATAGGTTCCAGCAGTGTGAGTTCCCCAATATTGGTTGCAACAGGATCCTGTTGAGAGGATACCTGTGCGGCTTTGGCAAGTTGAGTCGTTGTCACAACTGGGGGGTTAATACCAGTATGTGTTCCTGTGTTTGTGGTACAGGGGCATCCTCAGGGGACTCGTCTCCCTGAGTAGCTGTTTTGGCTTTTGGATTTAGGTTTGGTGGGGACTCTGGTTCTGGAGGTGGTGGCTGTGGGTTCCAACAGCGTGGGTTTTCGTAGTTTGGCAGCCTGTTTCAGTGTGTGGTCAAAGTTGTGCCTGGAGTATACTTCAGGCAATACAGCCGTTGCAGGGACTCCCAGGCCAACAAGTCCCTCAGCTTGCAGCTGATTCTCTATTATAGCCATAATGAACTGAGGATATAATATCCAGATTTAGAAATAGATTTTGAGGCCATATCCTTAAGTTCAAGAAAAATGATTTCAGAAAAGTTTAAGTCTTGTTGCTCAAGGATAGAGAATAATACCTGCTGCCACCTTGTCGACATTTGATCCCAAGAGGAAGTCTTAGGAGCTAAGCAAACATTTACCATGTGAAATATAAGACGTTCTGCATCATGGAATGTTTCTTCAGGATGGTAGAGGCACTAAGGTTTCCCTGATATCCATGGTGGCAAAGGATAAATCAGTTATGCCTTTGGATACCCAGCAGGAAAAGTGGCATCATCCAAGTTTAGGGTTTGGCGAAGTATATCAGGAGTGATGACCACTTGATGGTTGTTGACGACCGACTGGAGAGACTCGATGTTGTTCTCCTAGTGGTGAGGGTGACGTTCGTCCAAAACTGGTGAAGGGTTCGGCATGAATGATGGGATTTAGAAGGAAGGCCGTTTTGTAGGGAGATTGGACCATTAGATCAATGGTGTTGTGGAACTTTGTCCAGAAAGGTGATTTTGTGAGTGGGGCAACACAGTTATGGCGTGGTTTGAGCTGCATGGTCGCCATTAATGAGAGAGAAGTTTTGGAGATTTGAACGTTCGGTTTGGAGAAGATGAAGCGCTGAAGGCTTAGGTATTGGGTATTTATAGGGAAGGGTCAGAAAACGACTGAAGGGTTTGGTGTTAAGCATCAGTAGTTTTAAACAACTGATGATGTGGTATTACCCTTTTAGATGTTGAAACAAGTGAAGTCTTGATTTTGGCATCATCAGTTATAAAACTACTAAAAGCTGAGCATAGAAGCAGAAGTTAGACAATTGACTTCTTGTTGAAACTCCAGCATTGATATCACCAATGATTTGATACATTGGGTGATTCTTCAGCTCTTGATAAACAATGATATTTGTGCAAGTGTTTGTAGAACTTTCAGCAACAGCAGATGTTGATGCATACTCTTGAAACCAAGAATTTGATGGTAACTCAAAAGATGTAGAGGAATCAGAAATCTCATCAGCATTTGTTGTGGATGGAACTGCTGAAGCTACAGGAACATCAAGTTTAGCAGACTCAGGCAGTTGGTCACTAAACTGGAATAGGTGAGTATTGATATTATCATCATCATCATCAATACCACCAGGTGGAAGACATGCTGCAGAAGATGATTATATCCACATGGTCTGCAACAACTAGAGGTTGATAAGGACATATTGCAGTATGTCCAAATCAAACAAATCCTAGGGTTTTGTGGAATCTTGTCCATTGGAGATTCATTAAACTTCACATGCAAAGTTTCTTCAACTATCTTTGTTCTGCAGTTGAAAACTCTGTATGCTTTGCAAGTAGATGAATAACCAACAAAATACCCTGCATCCACCTTAGGATCAAATTTTTGGAGTTGATCCTTTGTGTTGAGAATAAAACAGGGACACCCAAATGCTCTGAAAAATGAAATGAGAGGAGCCAAGTGATGTAGAACTTCATATGGAGTCTTCATCAACCTCTGATTTACTAAGGCTCTATTCTGCACATAGCAAGCTGTGTTACAGCTTCAGCCCAAAAGGTCAGTGGCAACCAGAGTCAGCCAACATAGACCTTCCAGCTTCAATTAGGGTCCCGTCTTTCCTCCCCTACTCCATTTTGTTCTGGAGTCCTTGGATGCTACACGCCTTTTGATTCCCTTTGAAAGATAAAATCATCAAGTGTATGGCATCTGAATTTAGTTCCATTGTCACTCCGTATACACTTGACTGAAAAGGAATACTGCTTCTCAACATACAACACAAAGTTGATAATCTTTTGAGCAACCTCATCCTTTGAATGTAGAAAGAAAGTCCATACAAATTTGAGTAATCATCCACAATACCAGACAGTATTCTTCTTTGCCATGCTCATCACTCTCACAGGACCAAATAGATCCATATGTAGTATTGCAAGCAGGCAGTGGACTTAGGCTCTTCAATAGGAGGGAATGAGACTTGTGCTGTTTTCCTTTTAAACAAGTAGTGCAGGTTTCATCACAGTAGAACTCCTTTATTGGTAAGCTCTCACTAAACTATTGTGGATCAGCTGATTCATGTTTTTGAAATTAACATGACCCAGCCTTCTGTGCCATAGTTTAGATTCCTGAGGAGAGGCTTTGGAAAATAGGCAAGGATGGCCTCTGATATTTATTTTCTTGACAGATCTAAGGCATACACTCTTCCTGTCCTGTGGCCCTCAGGAGAGTGTGATCATCCAACACCTATCAATCAAATTCAGAACTTTGGATGACAGAATCCTGCAGTTCTGACTGGTGAAAAGAGCAACATGGCCTTTATCACACATTTGACTGACACTCAAGATATTGTACTTGAGATTTTCCACATGATTAACATGATCAAACTTTATTTCTCCATTGGAGACAAAGCCTTTTCCAATGATGTAACCCTTAGCATCATTGCCAAAAGAAACAAACCCCTTCTTTCCTTGAGAGTTCACGAAGAAGAGAGCCGTTCCCTGTCATATGCATAGATCCCCCACTGTCTACATACCAGATGCTACTTTGGAATGTTGAAGAACCCTGCAATCATAAACAATTAGTTAGTTTTTAAACCCAAACCTTTTTGGTTTTGGGTCTATTCACATCAACAGATGGTAAACTAACAGACTTGCTATGAATAACAGCCTGAGGGGATGGAGATGGTGAAGAAGAAGATTCCTTTGGCATGGAATTTCTTCTCTATGGTTTCAACACAGGAGCATCTAATTGGTTGACTCGGCCCAATAGATGTTGAACCATCATTACAAGTTGTGTCTGATTTTGTGATAAAGCCTTCAGCTCATCAGACACATTAGTGCTTGAGTTTGATGAGTTCCTGTGTTGTACCATCTCTCTTTGAGCAACCTCAGCTGTTGCCTGTTTAACCACTTTCTTTTTGGATTTTTTTTGGATTTTGGGGTTACAGGTTTTGATGTTGCTGGTACAAATTTGATTTCAAACTCAGTTTTCATTTTATCCATTTTCTCTTTAATGTTTTCATTATGTTTGAGTTTGGAGCCCTTTTTATACCAGCAATCATCAGTAAGATGATTGAATAAGCCAGATATTTCACATGGCTTTTTCTTCATCTTAAGTTGATCATCTGCTGAAGAGGATGAAACTACTGAAGACTTGTTCTTCAGCAGTTTGCTATCAGTACTAGCAGTTTTCTTTGCTTTAGTACCTGCTTTCTTAATATCTTCTTCAGTAGTTTTCCCACCCTTTCTACTTGCATTTTTCTTTCCTTTAGTACATGTAGTAGTTTGGGCTGTTCTCCAGGTGTTATAACATCTTTTTAGTACTTTCAGTACTTTGTGAAATATCACCTGGAGTGATCAACTTTGTGATCATATGAGTGTCAGCATTTGAACCATCAACATCAGCTGATAGTTTCTGAGAGTAATTAATGCTGACTTCTACTTCTGATGGTGTTGTATCAGATAGTAGATCACATGATGAAAAGGATTGGTTATTGCTTTCACCATCAAATTCTACCTCTGCTCTAGGAGTAATGTCTGTAGGAGGAGCAGTGTGATTATAACCAATGCAAAACTTCACATTGGAAGCAGATTGCTTACTAAGAAGCATTTCAAAACCCTTGCAAGAATTTACCCATCGATCACACTCTACCTGGGTAGTTGCAAGTGTTTCTTTGAGGTCTCTGTACTTCTCTAGAAGTATCTTTTCCCTAGCCTTATCATCAGTGATTTGGCATTTAAGTTTGTAAATCTCATCATTCTTATCATTAATCACAGACTCAAATTCAGCTTTGCTTTTGGAAATTGTTTGTTCTAGCTCAATGTTCTTGTTAATTAAAACTACATTTGCTTCTCTAATAGATGCAAATGCGGCTACGCATGTTTCAGAACATAGTTTGGCTTTTGCCTCAGAGGATACTTATGATACCTGTGGTGTAGAGGAATTAGAGGATGAAGTATCAGTAGTCTCCAAAGCCATAAGAGCTAGATTTCCAAAAGGACTGTCACCACCATGTTGACCAGCACCAGAGAACAGTTGTTCATGACCAGATAAATCATCTGGTAAACTGCTCCAGTCAACAACTCCTGGGGTGAAAAAGCTTTGTTGTTGAGGTTGAGTTTGTTGATGAGTTCGGGAAGGTTGAGGTTCAGGTAATGCATGTGGTTGTTGTGCAGTTGGAGCTTGAACCGGATTTGGCTGAGGCAAGTAATAGCAGGGTAAAGGATACGACATTGGACCCTGGGGGACAAAGTATGCAGGAGATACAAGGTGTGATTGATGACCAGACCCAGTAGGATGTTGCCCTCTGTTTTGTAGACTAGTGCTAGGAAAAGTCACAAAGGGTGCAGAAGAGTTAGATCCAGTTGATCTACATTCTCTTGCAAAGTGTCCAAGCCTTTGGCATTTGTGACACCTCAACTTACTCTTGTCAAAACCAACTTTGGTTTTGCCAGAGAGTCCAGGAAATTTCCTGCCAGTTCTCTTGTAGAACTTCTGAGATCTGATATTAACTAAGGCCATATGGCTTAGAATATCCATCTCTCTAAATCATCATCAACAATTCCCTTCAGATCATCCATGATGAAGCATAGATTGTCACTATTACTGCCAGAATGACTATCAATACCAACAAATGCATGATCAGAACTGTTTGAAGAGAAATCAATATGCTCATCATAATTGCTTTCAGGCAACATATTCTGACTCATGACCAACCAAGGCAGTGTTCCCTGGTACAAAGTCATCATGAGCTTTCCTGATGATGACAGTTTCCTTTTCTGCTCTATCTCTCTTTCAAATGTAAGAAGTTCCCATGAAGTTGGGTGAGAGATAGGCTATCTAGATTTGCACTAGAGCGTAGGACAATAGTGTATGTGTCCATCTCTCAGGTAGTGATCTGAAGAATCTGTTATTCATCTGGCTGTTGATGTATTCCTGTTTCACCATTTTCAGCTCAGAGAACAAATAGGAAAACGCTCAAACTGTTGAGTCGGTGTCTCACCCTTTCTATAGAGAATGTCTCATATTGTTGGGCGAGGGATTTCTCTGTTGTTTGCTAAAACCTCATCAGTTCCACCAAATTGTTCCTTCAGTGCATTCCAGGTCATGAGCAGTTTCATGATGCATAGCCCTGAATAGATTTCATTAGGCAGTGCCATGGCCGAATTCCATAGGCTTATGACAGGATCAGCGATCACAAGTTTGATGTATTAGGATACAAAGCAGCGGAATACAAACAAGAATTAGACAAATTGTAGCAAGCAATCGATACTTGTAAGCATTAAGAGCGCATACGGTTATAGGAAGAGAATATATATTTCTGATTTCAAGGAATGTTTATAGATGTAGAATACTCTAATCAAATCATTCATACATTCCTCATTCCTCATTCATCCATGGTTACAATAAGTTGTTCATCCTTATATAGAGTGCAACAATCACTGCTGTTATCACGGAAAGTGACAACTGGCAGATCAAATACAAAAATAACTAATTCTTAACAAACTACTGAAATGTTCACAACTACTGAGAACATATCAGCGTGTTAAGTACAAAATAAAAACTACTGAACTACAACGACTGAAGAACAAATCTTCAGTCGTTTTACAAAACTACTGAAACAAAAATATTAAAACTACTGATATCACAACTACTGAAAAAGTACTCTTCAGCAGTTGTGACAAACTACTAAGGCTTCAGTACTTGATCTTCAGACTTTGACCTTCAGGTGTTTCATCAGCTGATGACTTCAGTAGATATCATCAGCTGATGCTTCAGTCTTGTCTTCAGACTTTGTTCATCAGTTGTTGCTTCAGCACTTGTAAACTCTTCAGCTGTTGTACTTGAGTACTTTGGTCTTTCAGCTTCAGCACTTGTGTTCTTCAGTGTTGTACTTCAGTACTTTGGTCTTTCAGCTTCAGCACTTGTGTTCTTCAGCTGTTGTACTTCAGCACTTTAGTTCTTCAGCTGTTGAGGTTCAGCACTTGATCTTCAGCTGTTGAAGTCTTCAGCACTTGTCAAACTACTGATGAGGCTTTCAGCAGTTGTTTTGATACCATGTGGGACTTAGAGGTTTTCTGATCTTGGCTCATTGGTTCTTTTGGTCCAACAAACTCCCCCTGAACCAATGCAGCCAAAACCTCTAACTTATTTATTCTCCCACTTATTGATGGCAAAATGTTTGTGTCTTTTCCTTCTTGATCAGTAGAGAAGATGACCCATAAGCTCCGGCCTGGGAAGAACCTCAAATATTTGTTTGGCAGAGTATGAATGGGAACTGTTTTGGGGAACAGGACACAGAGTTGTTATCCCATTCATGAGATTCACTTCCCCATAATGATCTGTACGACTCTCTTGTGTAGGCCTCAAGGAAGGTGATTTGTTCCTCCATGGTTAGCTCTTCAGCACCTCCTTCAAACAATGATTCCGGCCCATAATACTCAGACAGGTATTTGGCCTGTTTCCCATTCTTTAGCTCCACAGTTGTTATTATTCTGTAAGCAAACTCATCCGGGTGATTACCTCTAGGAACAACTGAGCTCATTTTTCCTGACTTCCTCAAGCCTCTTGTAAACTAACCCCTTTTTCACTATTTTGTTTTCCAGCATCTTCTGAGGGGTTAGATTAGCTTTGTAGGCCTTCTTGAAGTCTTCTAGGATTTCCCAGGGTGAAACTACAAAGACCAGAGAGATCACTTCATCTACGATCTTTTTCACCTGGCCAATGTATCTCTGAGGTATATTGTTCTTATGAATTCTGTGAGAGACCCTGGATCAGGCCAAATCCTCTCTTTCCTTTTGATATTGAAAGGTATGCCTGAGAGTGTAAGTCTGAGGGCTTGCTCCTTCATATTGATGATAGAAGATGTGGCTGCATAAGCTTTGTCAACTCTCTTCAGCAATTCCTCATCATGCTGTTTATGAAGCTCTTCTTCTTCTAGCTTCACTTTAACCATTTGTCTCTGGACTTCAGGAGTAATTGCTGAGGAGTGACTTGTGGCCTTAGGCAACTGAATCACAGCTGAGAGCGGCAGCCTGTCTTCATCATCTTCTTCATCTTCTTCTAGCCTCAATATCCTTCTCTTCTTCTTCAAGGGTATATCATCGGCTATGGGTTTTGAGGGTAAGGGAGTTGGTTTGGTGGGTTGTGTTTTGGGTGGTTTTGGGGTGGGAATGTTGACAGGCTGTGCTAGCATCCTTGAGGTGAGTGTGGCTTTTGATTGCTTGGCTAGCTCAGTCCTGCTCCCAGCACCCGCTTCATTCAAAGCTTCAATAACAAGCCCCTTAGTGTATGCTTCAGACGAACAGATCTTGGTGGTGATTGCCAAGATACTGTCCCTGGACCAAGCTTTGATTTCAATCATTGATCTTCCAAGATATTTTGCAATAAATCTTATCATGATTTCAAGCCTTTCTCTTTCTAACACTTCATAACTTGCCCATCTATTCTGGATTTCTTCAATCTCTAGTCGTCGAATCTCAGAGTCAAGTTATTGTGTCATGGCCTTGCCTAAACAGCTGATCAATGATGTTGTCCATTGATCTGCTGTGTTCGGCATCAGCCTCTTTTATCAGTAGCTCCAAGGCTTTATCTTCAGCAATGTGCTCATAGCACCTTTCTTTCGCTTGTAGGTGAGCATTGGTTGCTGTTCTTTCTCCTCCTTTTGGGCTTGCTTCGCTTCCTTCTTTTCCTCGGATCTTTTCCTCTTCTTTTCTTTCACTGCAGTACTCTCCCCTTTTTGGTTGCATTGGAGGAAGGGGTTTGTACCGCAGAAAGAGTCTTTTGACAGCAGCATCAACCAAGGGCTGTAAAGTTGAGGAAAGCCTCTCATCAATGGCTTTGATCACAATATCAGTGATTATGGTGTGATGAGAGGGAGGGAATTTTGGAGTACAGCACCTATTTGCTCAGGAGGGTTCTGTTCCTGAGAAGTAGGGCCTGAAGCAGAGGCAGGTGGTTGATTTTGGAGTGGCTCGGTGTTTTGGAAACCTTCAAGTGAAGGTGCCATCTGTGGGTGGGTAGAGGCAGATGGTCTTTCTCCTTGTGAGAGTTGGTCAAGTAGGTTTTGCAGCCTACTGACTTTCTCTTCAAGGATTGTGTTCTGGGCAAGAACATCATAGAAAAAGCCCAGGTCATCATCAGCCGAAGCTGAATCATCTGACCTCCTGCTTAGAGCAGGATTTACATGCACTGGGTGTAGACCAGTTGGTGCATGTGCCCCTTGTGCTTGGTACTGGGGACTTCCAGCCTCAGGACAATGTCCATCATCAGCTGTTGCCTCTAGTGAGGTCTTAGCAATGTTACCAGCCTCACTCTGTCATGTGCTGAGTCAGAGGAGGTGGCAGCCTCACTAGATATTCTAAGCTCCTTGTCTACACCAGGAGATAGAAGTGGGAAACCCCTGTGCTGTGGGTTCTCAAGTGCACTGTGTTCCTCCCCCTCAATTGTAGAGGTATTCCAGTAGTAAGTGGTTTCTGGGGAGGGGGTGAGGAGTGCAATTGAGTCAGCACTTGTGCAACTATAAAGTTGGGCTGTGAGGCGGTTGTTGGGGTGAGGGGATAGAAGCAGTGTGCACCTGGGGAGGTTGGTGCTCTTCAATGGCAATCTCCTCAAGTGAGGAAGATCCCAGATATGTAGGTGCCCCTTGGTGGTTGCTGCAGGCTCCTGTTGAGAGGAAGCCTGAGCGGCTATGCTGGAGGAGTCATGTATCCACTAGGGGGTTTGGACTAGTGGATATATCCTGCGTTTGTGTTGCAGGGGCATCCTCAGGGGACTCAATTCCCTGAGTAGCCGTTTTGGGTTTCTTTTTGGTGGGTTTGGTGGGGACTTTGGATTTGGAGGTGGTGGCTGTGGGTTCCAGCTGCGTGGGTTTTCGCAGCTTGGCAGCCATTTTGAGTGTCGGTCAGAGTTGTGCCGGGAGTATACTTCCGGCAGAACAGCCGTAGCAGGGACTCCCAAGCCAACAAGTCCCTCAGCGTTAAGCTGGTCTGTAATAATGGCCATGATGAACCGTGGATATAGTATCCAACGGTTGGCAGTTAGTTTTTGAGCCATATCCTTGAGCTCTAAAAATATTATTTCAGAAAAATTTAGTGGTTGTTGCTCAAGATAGAATACATTACCTGCTGCCATTTGGTGGACATTTGATCCCAAGACGACGTCTTAGGGGCCAAACATACATTCACCATGTGAAAGATCAGGCGCTCAGCGTCATTAAAGTGTTTCTTCATGATAGTGGAGGCACTGAGATCGCCTTGATATCCATGTTGAGCAAAGGATAGATCTATGGTGCCCTTCGATATCCAGCAGGAGAAGTAGCATCATTCAGTTGAAGAATTTGGCGGATTATTGCAGGAGTGATGACTACTTCTTTGTTGTTGACGACCGACCGGAGGGATGGTGTGTTGTTCTCCCCAGTGGTAACAGTAACGTTCATCCAAAATTGGTGCAAGGATTCGGCATGTAAGATGGGATTCAGAAGAAATGCCGTGTTGTATTGGGACTGAACCATAAGATCGATAGCAGTATCGAACTTAGTCCAGATGGGCGATTTAGTGAGGTAGGCAACACAGTTGTGTCGCGGTTTAATTTGCATAGACGCCATTGAGAAGAGGGAAGTTTTGGAGAGGAACGTTAGGTTTGAAGAAGATGAAGCAATGAGAGCTAAGGTTAGGGATATATATAGGTACGGGTAAGGAACGACTGAAGGATGTGGTGTTAGTCATCAGTAGTTTTAAACGACCGTTGACATGGTATTATCCTTTCAGACGTTGAAACAGCTGAAGTCGTGGTGTTAGGCATCAGTAGTTTAGAAAACTACTGAAGACCGTGGTTTTGACTTCAGATGATTGAAACAACTGAGGACTTGTGTTTGTCATCAGTAGTTATGAAACTACTGAAGACAGTGGTTTTGTCATCAGCTGTTGTAAACAACTGAAGACTTGGTATTAGTCATCAGTAGTTATAAAAACTACTGAAGACGTGGTTTTGCTTCGTTGTTAAAATGAAACAGCAGTTGTACAAACGACTGAAGAGAAAGTTCTCTTCAGCTGTTTTCGTCAATTCTTAGCTTTTCAGCTGTTTCAAACTGTCCTCACACATTCATCAGTCTTTTTTGCTGATTTCAGTTGTTTCATAGGACATCAGTACTTATCTGTTTTTACTGATTGCAGTAGTTGTAACTGCATCAGTAGTTGTAACTACATCAGTAGTTTAGAACAGATGAAGTACTTCAGTACTTGTGAGACATTTAGCCTTCAGTAGTTATAAAAACTACTGAGGTTAAAGAGCTCATCAGTACTTATATGTGACATAGGTACTCATGATCATCATATGAATTACTAAGATCATCAGTAGTTGTCACTTATTCTAGTTGCAGCATACCAAGCCTTAACACCAGTTTTGGAAAGTTGAACTATCCAAAGGCTTAGTAAAAATGTCTGCAAGCTCATCAGCACTAGGCACAAACTTAGGATCAATCAGACCTTTTTCAAAACAATCCCTTATAAAATGATGTCTGATCTCTATATGTTTGGTCCTAGAGTGCTGGACTGGATTTTTGACAATGCAAAGAGCTGAAGCACTATCCATTAACAATGGAGTCTTAGCCTCTGTAATGCCATAATCCAAAAGTTGGTTTTGAAGCCAGAGTACCCTGCAGTCGTTTTGTTTTGCTGCTGCCAAGAAATCAAGCAGTTGCCTAGGAATTGACATCCACCAGAAGTTGATTTCCTGGTCACTTACACCCTGCATAGTCACTGTCAGAAAGCAACTAATTTACCAGAATGTCCGGTAGAATACCATAAACCTAGAGATGGAGTGCCTTGCAGATATCTAAAGATCCTCTTGACTGCAATCAGATGAGACTCTTTAGGTGCAGCCTGAAATCTAGCACAAACACATGTAGCAAACATAATATCTGGTCTAGAAGCTGTTAAATACATCAAGGACCCAATCATACATCTGTAAAGTGTTTCATCAACCACTTTACCTTTCTGATCTGTGTCCAGTTGTGTGGTGCTGCTCATGGGAGTAGAACAAGATTACAGTTTTGTAAATCAAACTTTTGCAAAAGATCTTTTGTATATTTGGACTGATGAATAAAAATTCCATCAGCCTTTTGTTTGATTTGCAACCCCAGAAAGAACTGTAATTCTCCCATGGCACTCATTTCAAACTTCTGTTGCATCAACTTTGTAAAGGCATCACACAACTTTGGATCAGAGGATGCAAAAATGATATCATCTACATAAATTTGAACAAGTAGATTATGCTGCCCAGCTTTCTTAATGAATAAAGTCTTATCTATGGAGCCTCTAGTGAATTGTTTTCCAGAAGAAAGTTTGATAATGTCTCATACCAGGCTCTGGGAGCTTGTTTTAACCCATAAAGAGCTTTATCAAGCTTATATACCCAATTAGGATGTTTATTGTCCTCAAAGCCTGGAGGTTGACATACATAACCTCTTCTTTAATTTTTCCATACAAAAATGCACTTTTGACATCCATTTGAAAAACTTTAAGGTTTTGATAAGCAGCATAAGCTAAAAACAATCGAATTGCTTCCAGTCTGGCTACAGGGGCAAGGTTTCATCATAATCAATACCTTCTTCTTGTGCAAACCCCTGAACAACCAGTCTGGCCTTGTTCTTAACAATAAGCCCATTTTCATCAGTTTTGTTCCTAAACCCCATTTAGTGCCTATTGCACACTTACCTGGAGGTAGAGGAACCAGTTCCCACACTTGCTGTTCTTGAACTGAAGAAGCTCAAGCTGCATGGCATCAACCCATCCATTGTCCTTTAAAGCAATGTGATAATTCTTTGGCTCTTGCTGACTGATGAAGAGAGCATAGAAGCAAAATTTGACAATTGACTTCTTGTTGATACTCCAGCAGTGATATCACCAATGATTTGAGACATAGGGTGATTCTTGATCTTGATACACAATGAGATCTGTGCAAGTGTTTGTAGCCGGTTCAGCAGCAACAGATGGTGATGGTGAATCATTTCCTTGAAACCAATCATGGGATGGTAATTCAAAGAAGTTGAATTCAAAGAAATCTCATCAGCATTTGTTGTGGATGTTGCTACTGGTGCTACAGGATCATCAGGTCTAGCTGAGTCAGGCAGCTGATCACTAAACCTGAAGAGGTGAGTACTGCAATCATCATCATCAGCAGTACCACCAGGTGGTGAACTGTTGACAGGAGCAACAGCAGGAGTTTGATAAGGAACATATTGCAGTATGTCCAAATCAAATAACTCCACAGGACTTTGTGGAATCTTGTCCTTTGGAATTCATTAAACTTAACATGTAGAGTTTCTTCAACCATCTTTGTTCTGCAGTTGAAGACTCTGTATGCCTTGCAAGTAGATGAATAACCAACAAAGTACCCTGCATCCACCTTAGGATCAAATTTATGGAGTTGATCCTTTGTGTTGAGAATGAACAAGGACACCCCAAATGCTTTGAAAAATGAAATCAGAGGAGCCAAATGATGGAGAACTTCATATGGAGTCTTCATCAACCTCTGATTTACTAAAACTCTATTTTGCACATAACAAGCTGTGTTGACAGCTTCAGCCCAAAAGGTCAGTGGCAAACCTGAGTCAGCCAGCATGGACCTTGCAGCTTCAATGAGGGTCCTGTTCTTTCTCTCCACTACTCCATTTTGTTCTGGAGTCCTTGGAATGCTGAACTGCCTTTTGATTCCCTTTGAAAGATAGAAGTCATCAAGTGTATGATTTCTGAACTCAGTTCCATTATCACTCCTAATACACTTGACTGGAAGGGAATACTGCTTCTCAATATACAACACAAAGTGAATAATCTTCTGAGCAGCCTCATCCTTTGAATGTAGAAAGAAAGTCCATACAAATCTGGGGTAATCATCCACAATTCCAGACAGTATTTCTTCTTGCCATGCTCATTACTCTCACAGGACCAAATAGATCCATATGCAGTAATTGCAAGCAGGCAGTGGACTTGGGCACTTCAATAGGAGGGAATGAGACTTTGTGCTGTTTTCCTTTTAAACAAGCAGTGCAAGTTTCATCACAGTGGAACTCCTTTATTGGTAAGCCTCTGACTAAACTATTGTGGCTAAGCTGATTCATGTTTTTGAGATTAACATGACCAAGCCTCCTGTGCCACAGTTTAGATTCTTGAGAAGAGGCTTTGGAAAATAGGCAAGGATTGCCTTTGAGATATCTTCTTAAGAGATCTAAGGCATACACTCTTCCTGTCCTGTTGGCTTTTAGGAGAGTGTGATCATCCAACACCTTGTCAATCAAGTGCAAAACTTTGGATGACAGAATCCTACATTTTTGACTGGTGAAAAGGGCACATGGCCTTTATCACACATTTGACTGACACTCAAGAGATTGTACTTGAGATTTTCCACATGATTAACATCATCAAATTTGATTTCTCCATTGGAGACAAAGCCCTTACCGATGATGTAACCCCTAGCATCATTGCCAAAAGAGACAAATCCCTTCTTTCCTTGAGAGTAGTCATGAAGAAGAGACCTGTTCCCAGTCATGTGCATAGATCCCCCACTGTCTACATACCAGATGCTACTTTGGCATGTTGAAGAACCCTGCAATAATAACAATCAGTTAGTTTTAGAGACCCAAACCTTTTTGGTTTTGGGCCTGGTCTCATCAATAGATGGTAAACTAACAGGTTTATTTGAAACAACAGCCTTAGAGGAAGAAGATGGTGTAGAAAGGAGTCCTTTGGCTTGGACCTCCTTTTCTGTGGTTTCAACATAGGAGAATCTAGTTGGTTAACTCTACCCAACAGATGTTGTACCATCATCACCAGCTGTGTCTGATTTTGTGATAAAGCTTTCAGCTCATCAACACATTGCTAGTGGAGTTTGATAAGTTCCTATGTTGCACCTTCTTCTTTTGAGCACCCTCAGCTGTCACCTGTTAACCCCTTCCTTTTTGGATTCCTTTAAGGACTTAAGGGTTACAGGATTTGATGTTGCTGATACAAATGTGGTCTCAAACTCATTTTTCATTTTTACCATTTTCTCTCATTAATTTCTTCTCTTTGTTTGAGTTTGGAACCTCTTTTGTACCAACAATCATCTGTAAGATGATTGAACAAACCACATACTTTCATGGTTTCTTCTTCATCTTAGGTTGATCATCAACTAAAGAGGGTGAAGCAACGGAAGACTTGTTCTTCAATGCTTTGGAAGCATTGGTTGCTTTCTTGACTACCTCTTAGTAGTCTTCAAACTCTTTCTACTGCCAGTTTTCTTCTCTTCAGTACTGACAGCAGTTGAAGTTTGAACTTCAGGTGTTAAATCCTGCTCTCTAGTCCTTTCAGGACCTTCAGGATTAACTCCTGAGTTGATCACTCATTAATCATGTGAATGTCAGCATTTGAACCATCAACATCAGCTGATAGGTTCAAAGAGGGCTTGATGCTGACTGCTACTTCTGATTGTGCTGTATCAGAAGGTAGATCACATGATGTGATGGATTGGTTATCACTCTCACCATCAGATTCTACCTCTGCTCTTGGGTAAAATCTGTAGGTGGAGCAGTTTGATTGTAACCAATTCCAAACTTCACATTTGAAGCAGATTGCTTACTAAGAAGCATTTCAAAACCTTTGCATGATTGTACCCATCTATCACACTCGACCTGGGTAACTGCAAGGGTTTCTTTGAGATCTTTGTACTTCTCTAGAAGTACTTCTTCTCTAGCCTTATCATCAATTATTTGGCAATTCAGTTTATAAATCTCATCATTTTTATCTTTGAGCACAAACTCAAACTCAGCTTTGTTTTTGGAAATTATTTGTTCTAGCTCAATGTTCTTATTAATTAGAGCTACATTTGCTTCTCTAATGGAAGCAAATGCTGCTATGCATGGTTCAGAACATAATTTGGCTTTTGCCTCAGAGGATACCTGTGATACCTGAGATGTAGAGGCATTGGAAAATGAAGTATCAGCAGACTCCAAAGCCATAAGAGCTAGATTCCCAAAGGACTGTCACCACATGTTGACCAGCACCTGAGAACAATTGATCATGACGAGACAAGTCATCTATTAACTGCTCCAGTCAACAACTCCTGGGGTGAAGAAGCTGTGTTGTTGAGATTGAGCTTGTTGATGAGATTGGGAAGCTGAGGTTTTGGTAGTGCATGAGGTTGTGGTGTCATAGAACTTGAACTTGATTTGACTGTGGCATGTAATAACAAGGGTACGGATATGGCATTTGACCCTGAGGAACAAAATATGCCGGAGATTGTTGTTGAGGATGATGACTAGAGGTGACAGGATGTTGCCCTCTATGTTGTTGACTATTGCCAGGAAAAGTCACAAAGGGTGCAGTGGAGTTAGATCCAGTTGATCTACACTCTCTTGCAAATGTCCCAAGCCTTTGGCATTTGTGACACCTCAACTTGCTCTTGTCAAAACCAACTTTGGTTTTGCCAGAGAGTCCTGGGAATTTTCTTCCAGTTCTTTTATAGAACTTCTGAGATCTGATATTTATCAAGGCCATTTGGCTCAAAATATCCATCTCTTCTAAGTCATCATCAGCAATCCCCTTGAGATCATCCATAATGACATAGATTGTCATTATTACATCCAGTAAACTGACCATCAACACTCACAAATGCAGAATCAGAAGTGCTTGAAGAGAAATTAATATGCTCATCATACTGGCATTCAGATGAAGCATATTCTGACTCATGACCCAACAAGGCAGTGTTGCCTTGTACAAAGTCTTCAGTGAGCTTTCCAGATGAAGACAGCTTTCTCTTCTCTTCTGTTCTATCTCTCTCTCAAAAGTGAGCAGTTTCCCATGGAGTTGGGTGAGAGATAGTTTTTCCAAACTTGCACTGGAGCGTAGGACAATAGTATATGTGTCCCATCTCTCAGGCAGTGATCTGAGAAATCTGTTATTCATTTGAATATTGGTGTATTCAAGTTTGACCATTTTTAGTTCAGAGATCAAACAAGAGACCCGCTCATATTGTTGAGTCAGTGTCTCACCCTTTCTATGAGAGAATGTCTCATATTGTTTGGCAAGAATTTCTCTATTATTTGCCAAGACCTCATCTGTTCCTCCAAATGTTCTTCTTTCAAGGCATTCCAGAGGTCATGGGCAGTTTCATGATGCATTAGCCCAGAATAGATTTCATTGGGCAGTGCCATGGCCAGAATTCCATGGGCTTTTGCATCAATTTCAAGCAACTTCTTATCCTCATCTGAGTATTGCTCCCTCCTCTTCGGAACCATTTGATTGGTTTCCGGGTTATTCCCATAGGCTTGTGTGGACCATGTACCACTGATGTCCAACACCCTGCGCTGTTAACAGACAGGTGATGGAGCATACGTCTTTGCCATATGTTATACTCATTCCTAACCAGCATAGGTGGCTTGGTTGAGGAACCAGTATTGTGAGGATCATTGGAGGAGTGGTCATTTTTAGTTCAGAAAACAATTTAGTTCAAGCTTTTAAAAGTTTTAGACAGACCACAACAAACTCAATGAGAACCAAGAAAAGATCTCAGGATGAATGAGCAGAAATACAGAAAATTCAATCTCTATAACCGTTTCTTGCAAAAACAAAAGCTAATTCAATCAAACTTAGATCTTGAATAGCAGTTTCAATGATCAATTGTTAGATCGATCAATGATTAACCTGCTCTGATACCATTTGACAGGATCAGCGATCACAAGTTTGATGTATTAGGATACAAAGCAGCGGAATACAAACAAGAATTAGACAAATTGTAGCAAGTAATCGATACTTGTAAGCATTAAGAGCGCATACGGTTATAGGAAGAGAATATATATTTCTGATTTCAAGGAATGTTTATAGATGTAGAATATCTCTAATCAAATCATTCATACATTCCATTCATTCATTATTCATCCATGGTTACAATAAGTTGTCACTCCTTATATAGAGTGCAACAATCACTGCTGTTATCACGGAAAGTGACAACTGGCAGATCAATACAAAAATAACTAATTCTTAACAAAACTAAAATGTTCACAACTACTGAGAACATATCAATGTTTAAGTACAAAATATAAAACTACTGAAACTACAACGACTGAAGAACAAACTCTTCAGTCGTTTTACAAAACTACTGAAACATAAAATATAAACCTACTGATATCACAACTACTGAAGAAGTACTCTTCAGCAGTTTGACAAACTACTGAGGCTTCAGTACTTGATCTTCAGACTTTGACCTTCAGGTGTTTCATCAGCTGATGACTTCAGTAGATATCATCAGCTGATGTCTTCAGTCTTTGTCTTCAGACTTTGTTCATCAGTTGTTGATCTTCAGCACTTGTAAACTCTTCAGCTGTTGTACTTCAGTACTTTGTCTTTCAGCTTCAGCACTTGTGTTCTTCAGCTGTTGTACTTCAGTACTTTGGTCTTTCAGCTTCAGCACTTGTGTTCTTCAGCTGTTGTCTTCAGCACTTTAGTTCTTCAGCTGTTGAGGTCTTCAGCACTTGATCTTCCTGTTAAGTCTTTAGCACTTTCAAACTACTGATGAGGCTTTCAGCATTTTGTGATACCTGTGGGACTTAGAGGTTTTCTGATCTTGGCTCATTGGTTCTTTTGGTCCAACACTTTAGCATCAATCTCAAACAGTTTCTGATCTTCATCTGAGTACTGTTCCTCTTTCTTTGAAACCATTTGATTGGTTTCCGGATTGTTCACCATAGGCTTATGTGTCCCATGTAACACAGATGTCCCACCCTGAACTGTTACAGACAGGTGATGAAGCATCCTTCATTGCCATATATTATACTCAGTCCTAACCAGCATCGGAGGCTTGGTTGTACCGTATTGTGAGGTCATTAGAAGGAGTGTCATCTCAGATTCAACCAAATCAACTAAGTAAAAGATTTAGAACAAAACACAACAACCAAATTGAACCAAGAAGATCTCAAATGAATAAATGAAAGTGGCAGAAATTCAATAATCTATAACCAGTTTGCAAATAAGCTAATTCAATCAAACATAGATATCAAGAGCATTTCATGATCAACTATTAGATCGATCAATGATTAACCAGCTCTGATACCATTTGTTAGGATCAGTGATCTACGTTTGATTTGATTTGAGAGTATAGCAGCGGAGAACAAACAATGAATTAGCCACTTCACAAGAATGCAAAGATATTCAAAGTAAGAACAAATGGTTATAGATAGAAAGAATTCTGCAAATATATTTCATTCAATATTCGCTTTCATGGTAACAGAATGTCACACATACAATTAGGTCAACATCTCTTATATAGGAGATGTGACGTCTGTTGATGTCACTTGATAGTGACATCTAACAGAATTAATTCAAACTACTGATAGTTAACACAACTACTGAAGATGTCAAACAGCTGACATCTTCTTACAAAAATGCTAAGTGTTAACTATTATTACAACTACTGAAAAGAAACTACTGAAACTACAACGACTGAAGAACATGCTCTTCAGTCGTTTTACAATACTGAAACAAAAAGAAAACTACTAAAAGGAAACCATCACAACAACTGAAGAATGCTTCCTCAGTTGTTGTAACAAACTCTGAAGGCTTCAGTACTTGTACTTGAACTTCAGTTGTTGTCATCAGCTAATGTCTTCAGTCTTTGTACTTCAGCTGTTGATCTTCAGTACTTGTTCTTCAGCTTCAGACTTTGGTCTTCAGCTGTTGAATCTTCAGTACTTTAGTCTTCAACTGTTGAAGTTTTCAGTACTTTAGTCTTCAGCTGTTGATCTTCAGTCTTTGGTCTTCAGCTTTTGAAGTCTTCAGTACTTTAGTTCTTCAGCTGTTTAAATCTTTAGACTTTGTCAAACAGCTGATCAAGTCTTGAGCAGTTATTATGATGTCTGTGGGACTTAGAGGTTTTTCTGATCAGGCTCATTGGTTCTTTTGGTCCAACAGTTGCTTCTCCAGCAAACACTATTGAAAATGCCTTTCTAGCCAAGAATGATGCTACTCCTAAAGATAAGGGTGATCTGTTCATTGGAGCTAGATTTTTCACAAGTACACCAATCTATTCAGCTCAGCCACAACAACAACAGTCTTCTCCAAAATCTATTGTGCCTAAACCTCACAATGAGACTCCATCTTCTAAGTCTGCTAATCCTAGCAAAGTTAAAGATGTTAAAAATATCCTACTGCAGCATGAAGAGTCTAAAACCGCTTTTACTGCTTTCATGGCAAACTTTCAAGCCTACCAGGGTAGTCATCTAACTCAAATTGATTTGGTTTTGCAGGATTTATTTGAGATGGATCCTGATGATGTAGAAGAGATGGACTTGAATTGGCAAATGTTAATGATTGCTTACCAAATACAAAAGCATTCATATGTCAATAGGAACTACAATCCTAGTGCCAACAAAACAGTTGGTTTTAACAAGTCAAAATCAAGATGTTTCAACTGCAATAGCTATGGTCATTTCTCAAAAGAATGTAAAGCTCTAAAAACTTAAAGCGGAAATCGTCTAAGTAGTTCAAATAATCACAAAAATCAGCATCAGACTCAAATGACTTTCCAAAAACCATATCAAAGTCTGCCTATGCCTGAATTAGAAGATGAACAAAAATCAGCTGAAGAACCAAAGAAAGCACTCGTTGTAAGCATAAAAGTTTGTTATGACCGGAGTACATATGCTGAACAATTTACTTCTAATCTTGTTTCAGGTTTAGCATTGACTTCAGAAATAAATGAAGAATGGTTTGAAGACAAGAATCTAAATACTGATGAATCAGAAAATGAGACTGACTATGACTGGAGTGACAAGTCAGATCCAAAGGAGGAAGAAGTTGCACTCATGGCAAAGTCTAAACAACCAAAGGTTATAAAATCTTCTTTTGACACTGAGTCCTTAAATTCACATCTTGAAATTCCAACTGAAGTAAGAGAAAAACTATGCTCAAAAGAATGTTTTGAATAGGTTGAACACTACAGAAATTATTCATACAAAATATATGACAAATTAAAACAAGAGTCAAAGCACAGAAAACTGAAAGATGATCACAAAGTTGCTGATGAGAAAACAATATCACTTCAAGCAAGTTGGAATAAAACTTCAAAGAACTTGAAATAGTTAAGAAACAAATTGAAGAAATGACAAAGTCGCTTGAACCAGAAAAAGCGGCATGTGTTATAACTCAAGTTGATTTGGCAAAAGTAAAAAGCTCAAAAACCATTGTTGAGCAACTAGTAAATGGAAGAAGAAAAGATAAATCAGGATTAGGTTTCACACATGAACCTATGCTTGAATCAATCTCTAAAACTTTACCAAAAAATTTCAACACTCATCATCATTCACCAGAAAACAAGGCCAAACGTAAAGAATTTCAAGAGAAAAATAAGAATGATCAAGAAAATGCTTAAAGTGAAATAGAAAAAGTAGATGTTCAAGTATTCGAGGAGAATGACACATAAAAGATTAAAAATAGTCATCCAATTAAAATAAAATCATATGAACCTTATCTAAAGAACAAAAATCTATTCGTTCCAAAAAGTGAATGTGTCATTGAGAAGTGCCAAACTAATCAATAAATTGAAAAAGCAAATGAGATAAAGTTTAAATTGAAAGGCAAATGCCAAGAACAATCAGATACTTCATGTGATGATGATTCAATCTCAAATGATTTAACTCAAACCAAAAAGTGTGAAAATGAACCTTCTCAAGATTCAATTAAGACACAAATTTCTAAGAAATCATCAAGAAATCAAAGAAGAAGAAAATAACCTCCTAAAAAGTCTGATCCAATAAACAAAACAAGCCAAATTAAACTTGTGAAGTTTGTGTCAGCAGGAACTTTTGACATGAACACCATATCTGAAATAGTAATAAGACCTAAGATCAAATCTAACTCTGATCTAAAAACAGGTTCAGGTCTAAAGACTTCCGTTGTACAAAACAAATTTGTATCTAAGGACTTAAGAATGGTGAATATGTTAAGAAGACAAATCCAAAATATCAAAAGACCAAACTTACACACACAAAATAAAAGCTTCATCAGTCCACTCCTAAAATCAAACAAGGATCAGATGTAGCAACTACGTCAATGATTAAGCAAATGTTATATCAAAACCTTAATAATAATGTGATATATGTGACATGTATAATGATAACACTTTGAATGTTATTTCAACAAATATTGTCACATATGTGATATGACAAATCACAACACAATTGACTGTTATTTCAACAAGTAATGTGCTTTTTGTGATGAAAGAAATCACAATACAAATGATTCTTTCTTCAAGAAAAACTCACCTAGAAAGCTTTATGACAATCAAGGATATCCTAATACAAAGTTTCAAAGAAATCATTATAATGGATATCAGAATCTAACAAAATCACCTTCTTTGGGTTTGAGATCATCTAGAAGAGTCAATTCAAACTATGACAGTCTGTATAATGTCAGATCACAACAGTATAATCAAAGACAAATTATTCCACGTTTAGTGAGAATAAACAATGAAACATATAACAAGAAAACATCTTATAATGTTTCAAACAATGGTTCAAAATTTATTGACAAATGAGCTTGAAAATAGATTTAATGTATTGAAAACAAAACAAAGAAGAGATAATCAAACTGTTTTCAAAAGAGGATTTGAAAATCACAAAGTTCAAAATAAACCTGACGTAAACAAACTTCATCTCAGATAGTTTACTATTATTGATAAATTTGGAAAGCCCAAGACCATCTCGGCTTGGGTTACCAATTCTTGTTAAATTTCTTGCATGTAGGTACGCCCACAGACACCGGTAAACACATGGTATGCTCATAGTGGGTGTAGCCGGCACATGACAGGCAATCAAGCCTTGCTGCAAGATTTTAAACAAAACTATGGCACTCATGTTGCCTTTGGTGGAGATTCCGGAGTAAAGATAACTGGTGAAGGAACGATATCTAACGGAATAATAAGTTTTGACAAAGTCAACTTTTGTGAACAATTAAATTTCAATCTTTGAGTGTCTCACAAATATGTGATAAATATTACTCTAATTTATTTGATGATTCTTTATGTAATATTTTAAAGTCAGGGTTTTAGATTAGCAAAGAATGGGTTGTTATCAAAGATGTGCGTGACAGAGATGTTTACAAACTAGACATGTCACAAGTTGATCCCTCTTTAGAAACAACCTGCCTCATTGCTAAAGCATCTAATGATGAAAGTCAACTTTGGCATAGATGATTTGGTCACTCAAACTTCAAGAACATGAACAAGCTTGCAGCAAGAAACCATGTTATTGGTTTTCCTTCAAAGAGTTTTCAACTTATGATCTCTGCAAAGAGTGCTTGAAAGGAAAACAACATAGAGCGTCTTATAAGACCAAACAAATCAACTCAAATTCAAAACCGTTACAATGTTACATATGGATCTTTTTGCTCCTGTAAACATACAGAGAATCGGAAAGAAATCATACTGTTTAGTCATCATTGATGATTATATACAATTTATTTGGGTTTTCTTTCTTCATTCAAAATCTAAAACACCTGATTCTTTTAAAAGAATTTATCATTAAAGTGGAAAATCAGTTAGATCAAAATGTTAAAATAATCAAAAGTGATAATGGAACCGAATTTAATAAATGCTAATATTGACAGTTTTTGTGTAGAAAAAGGAATAGCTCATCAGTTCAGTGCTCCTCGAACTCCACAACAAAACAAAGTTGCAGAAAGGAGAATAGAACTTTGATTGAAGCTGCTCGAGCAATGTTAGCTGATGCAATGATTCCTATCACATTCTGGAATGAAGCAATATCAACAGCTTGTTTCATTCAAAATCGCACTTTATTGGTTAAGGACAAACAGAAAACTCCTTATGAGTTAAAGTTTGGCAGGAAACACAATATTAATTTTCTTAAATCTTTTGGATGTCCTGTATTGAATTTAAATTCAAATGATCATCTTGGCAAGTTTGATTCAAAATCTAATGATGGATTCTTTCTTGGATATTCATACGCTTCAAAAGTGTATAGAGTTTATAACTCTAAGACGAATGTTATCATTGAAATGTTCAATGATAAATTCCTTGAAAACTCTTTCCCATCAGTTGCAAATGGTCCGAATTGGTTATTTGATTTAGATTCATTAACAGATTCATTTAACTCAATTTGTTTGAATCTTCATGTGCTAACAAGAAACAAGCAGGAGATCTAGGAACTTTTAGTGAAGATTTTGATTAAGATGATATGGACAAATGTCTAAGCATCAATTGCAAGGTAACTGTTGTTGTATGAGAATTCGGCTAACGGTAGGTGGTCATCCCAAGTCCCCCTGAAATCAATCACACATGCCCGAAGCATGTCTTCCAATGTCTGAATGGTCCTTTCTGACTGACCATCAGTTTGGGGATGATAAGACGTGCTAATATGTAATGTCGTCCCCATAGCGTCGTGGAATTTTCTTCCAAAATTTAGATGTAAACCCGGTGTCGCGATCAGACACAATAGGACACCGGCATACCATGACGAGTTACAATTTCCTTGCTGAACAGATCAGCCAACCTGTCAAATGAATATGTCTCGCGGATTGGTAGGAAGTGAGCACTCTTCATCAAACGGTCAACTACCACCCATATGGCATCGTACCCTTTCGGGGTACGCGGTAGCTTCGTAATGAAGTCCATGGTGATGTGCTCCCACTTCCATTCTGGTATATCCAAATGTTGGATCTTCCCATACGGATTTTGATGCTCAGCCTTCACCTGTAAACAAGTAAGGCACTTACTCACATACTCCACCACATCGCGCTTCATACCCGGCCACCAATAATTCTTCTTCATGTCTTGGTACATTTTCGTGGCACCTGGATGAAAGGAGTATCGAGTCTTGTGAGCTTCATCCATTACCGTCACCCGTAGATCCTCAAAACGAGGAATCCACACACGACCGAATCGGGTTCTAACACCGAGTGTGTTTTCACCCAATTCTCCAACCAGACCTCTCTTTGTTTCAGAGTTAAGATGATCTTCTTTCAGTGCCTCATCTTGAAACTCTTTGACCTGCTTCATTACATCAGAGGTCATGATCAGTTGGTATGCTTTCACCCAAATCGGCTCGGGCCTCTCTTTTCGGCTAAAGGCATCAGCCACCACATTGGCCTTGTCCGGATGGTAGTGGATATCACAATCATAATCCTTTATAAGTTCCAACCACCGTCTCTGCCTCATCTTCAGATCCTTCTGCTTGAAGAAGTACTTCAGACTCTTGTGGTCAGTGAAGATGGTGCACTTTGTCCCATAAAGATAGTGCCTCCAAGTCTTTACTGCAAAGACCACGGCTGCTAGCTCCAGGTCATGAGTAGGATAAATAACCTCATGAACTTTCAACTATCGGGATGCATATGCTATAACCTTCCCTCTCTGCATTAACACACACCCTAACCCTGAGTAGGAAGCATCAGAGTAAAACACCAGATCTTCGCTTCCTTCGGGTAATGATAGAACAGGAGCTTGAGTCAATCTTGTCTTCAATTATTCGAACGCCTTCTCCTGAGCCTAACCCCATACAAACTTTACATCCTTCTGGGTCAACTTAGTAAGTGGAGAAGCAATCTTAGAGAAGCTTGGATAAATCTTCTATAGTAGCCCTCCAAACCCAAGAAACTACTTGGATGGCGTCTTTGGTGACTTCCATTGCATAACCGCCTCCACTTTCACCGAGTCCACCATAATCCCATCGGGATTCACCACATGACCCAAGAATTGAACTTCGCGCAACCAGAACACGCACTTGTAGAAATTAGCATACAACTTCTCCTTCCTCAGCGTCTCCAGAACCTCCCGAATGTGACAAGCATGCTCAATCTCGCTCCTCAAATAAATCAGGATATCATCAATAAACACAATCACTGATTTATCCAGCATCGGCCGACACACATGGTTCATCAAATCCATAAAAGCATCTGGCATATTAGTCAAACCAAAAGACATGACAAGAAACTTGTAATGACCATAGCCGTGCGGAAAGCTGTTTTAGGGATATCTCATTCCTTCACCTTCAATTGATGATAGCCAGATCGAAGATCTATCCATGAAAATCAACTAGCACCCTGAAGCTAATCGAACAAATCATCTATCCTTGGTAAGGGGTAGCGGTTCTTCACCGTCAATATATTCAGTTCACGGTAGTCAATACACATCCTCATACTACCGTCTTTCTTCTTCACAAACAGGACCGGAGCACCCCAAGGAGAGATACTCGGTCTAATAAACCCCTTGTCAAGCAGTTCTTGCAACTGCTCCATCAACTCTTTCATCTCTGTCGGAGCCAATCGATACGGTGCCTTGGCAACGGGTTGGGCACCTGGTATCAAGTCAATCCGGAACTCAATCTCATGGTCAGGTAGCACTCCTGATAAGTCTTCTCGGAATACGTCAGGAAAGTCACACACAACCGGTACATCAGACAGTTTTGGTGTTGGCGTGTCTACATCCTTTACATAGGACAAGTAGGCACTACATCCGCGCTTCATACATTTTCCCGCCACCGCCATTGAAATCACTTTCGGAATTGTCGTAACCCGATCACTGTAAACCGTCACCAAACTTCCGTCCAGCGGTGTCAACCGAATCATCTTCTTGCGACACACAATGTTTGCCTCGAAGTCCGCCAACCAATCCATCCCAAGAACCAAATCAAAACCACCCAAGGTCATCACGAACGGTCTAACAGGAAACTTATGACCTTCTAATTCCACCTCACAGTTCTCTATCATCTCAGAAATCCTGGTAGACTTACCTATGGCAGTTTCTACATCAAAAGGCGCATCAACACATCTGCTACTAACAGGCAGCTTAGCACAAAAAGCAGCAGAATAAAACTTTAACCGGCACCCAAATCAAATAACACAGAAGCTAAAGTTTGGTTCACTAGAAATGTACCAGACACAACATCAGGGTCCATCCTAGCTTCCTCCTGTGTCATAGTGAATGCCTTAGCACTCGCCCTCGGACCTTCACTTCCCTTTTTCTTCACCCCAGAACCCTCAGCCCTTGGCTTCTTACAGTCTCTGCTCATATGACCACTTTTCCCACAGTTAAAGCATTTTCATGCTAGGCAATACTTTTCCATATGCCCTTTCTTCCCACACTTGAAGCGCACATTCAAAGCCAGCCTACATTCTCCCGCATGCTCCTTCCCACACTTGTCACACCTCCTCGATCCCGCTCCCGGTATGGCCACGCGGCGGTCATCCACCCGTGCCTTTTTGTTCCCTGTCGAGGCATCACCCTGACCAAACCTCCTCCCATTCCCGTTCCGATCACCACCACCCTTCTTATTTGCTTCAATCACCACCACCTCTCGCTCATCATACAACCTCCCTGCCAAATCAACCGCCCACCTAAACGTTCTTGGTCGGGCGGCGATCATATGCCTGCGAACATCCACTGGTAAGCCCTGAATGTACCTCTTGATCTTCCGAGATAGAGGCGTCACCTGATCTGGCACCAATCGTGCCATCTCATTGAACTTGGTTGTGTACTGCTGTTTTGTCATGGTTCCCGCCTCCAGCTGCAGAAACTCCCTCTCTATCTTATCCATTTCTCTGTGAGGACAGAACTCCTCAATCACCATCTTCTTCATTTGGGCTTCATTCTCCCGATTGCCCGATTACCCTCTACTTGGACAATATTGTCCCACCAGCATAGTGCCGAGTCCACAAAATGAATGAGTGGAAAACTTCACTTTCTGATCTTCCCGGCACTCGCTGATGTCGAGAACGGCCTCCATCTCTCTCACCCATCGGTGAGCAGCGACAGCATTGCCATTACCATCGAAAGTAGGGGGCTTACATCTCATAAACACCCTATAGTTACAGCCTCTTGCCACCCCCTGCACAGGCTCTTCTTCTTCCCCCTCTTCTTCGTCATCCGAGAGTACTGTTTCCGGCTCTGGCTGTTCCCGTCCTTCCGAGGACCTGTTTCTCTCCTTTCTTTCCCTTTCTCTTACTACCTTAATCACTTCGGTCACCACAGACAGTAGGATTGTCTGCATGACCTGATGAACCTCTTCCACCACAGCCTCCTTTACTAAGGCTCTAAGATTGGCGCTCTCGTCGCCACCCTCCGGATGAGGGGTCTCTGGTTCTTCATGAACCACCTTCTCAACTTTGGGTCTCCCCTCTTGGGTTGCGGTTCAGAACCGTGACCTCCACCCCTTGAAGCTTTCGAAGATCTACCTCGGCCATCACACACACACTGAAAGATTCAAACACCAACACAGTCTTCAAGGTAATAGCTCATTTTATGTCAAGTATAGTAAGTTCCTAATTATAGTATCCAGTTGTGATTAGCCACTTACTTTACTCTCCA
Organism: Flaveria trinervia; assembly: GCA_025506515.1. NCBI lineage: Eukaryota > Viridiplantae > Streptophyta > Magnoliopsida > Asterales > Asteraceae > Flaveria > Flaveria trinervia. The sequence goes on from CM046441.1 coordinate 29,057,069, forward strand.
TACCCCAACCATTACATGTCCTCACTACATTAGTATTTAAATCTACAAACAACACATAACCACATACCACGCGCACATAAAACCGGTTAACTTTACGAAAATACCTGATGGCACGTAGCTACTTAGATTGGCATCCCATTCCCATTCCATCCCATTTTCAGTTTAAGTTGAGGTTATTTGAAAATTTACCCTTCACTTAAACTTTGGCTTTGATACCAACTTGTAAGGCCCCATTTCCGGGACGCTTACAGTTGGTCATTCATCGCGCATAAAAAAAATAATTACATTTGTCTTAAGAAAATATTGCTGCGGAAACATTCAAAAATGACATCTCATTTCATTAGAAACACTTTTGCCAAATAATACATCATTATCCGGTTACAAAATACATGTTTGCATTACATCACAAAAGCATTATAATTGGATGCCATCCCAAAAGGACCGAGTAGCCTCGCAGTGCCATCCTCAGCAATCACTACCTGCCAACTAGAAAACATAAAAAAGTCAGCGTTGCTGAGTGAGTTTCAGTTTTATAATAAAACATACTTTATTTTCATTAAAACCATTCTTTTTTTCACGCGATTATACATCATACATACACATAGATAATATCTTTATATCTCTTTTGTTCATTCATTCATTCGTTCGTTATAACTTACTTGCGCATCGGATATCTCTCGTACCAATACCATATGCTACACCCCGACCTATTAGCTACTAGGCCGAAGTCAATAAATGAACAGCTGAGCGTATGCCACAGTACTAGAGTAAGCGGTAGAGGTACTACACATTTGGTCGATCACAAGAAGGACCCTGATATCTCATGCTTGCAAGACTTTCATTTCTTTCCTCGTTCCATAATGCATGCATTCATCATGCTCCATTTTTTATTATGTTCCAGTTTACGTTACATATACTTCCTTTCAGTCATTATCATAACACGTAAAACCACATGAAAGATAAACGTACATCATAATAAGGAACATTGACATGCACCGACATCATGTCATACAGAGCAACATCATACACACATAATATGCAACATCATCATCATCATGCCCTACATGCTCTCTAAGGCCATAACCGTTATCTTACATGCACTTACGGGAACCTTTATGTCAACACTTACATCTACACTTTCCCCCAAAAGTCAGAAGTCAAACTATACTTTTCCTTGGGTGAAACAGCCCTATTCAGGCGTATGGACACCCTATGCGAATGGACTAATGCAGATGGACCTTATCGAATGGAGCTAATGCGGATGAGCACTTATGCGACTGGACCTTCAATCGCATGACCTTCGTGCGACTGGCCTTTCACTTGTGCGAATGGACCTTCAATTATGCATATGGACCCCAATCGTGCGAATGGACCCCAATCGCACCCTATTCCGCCGTATGGCCTCCATTCGGCCTCCAGTCGGTCGCCTAGCCCAAGCTGATACAGAATGCAGTTTAAACCCGACTGCAGCCGAGGGTTTTTGGCCTCCAAACTCATCTAAGCCTATTTTGAGCCCAAATCGACCATCCTAAACCTTAGGGATGCATACTACAACACCATTCAAGTACACACAAGCTCACAATCAAGACTCAAACGCATCATACGCAACACACCCCAAATGGGTCAAACACATCCACATAAAAAAACGGGGTTTTATGCTTTCCAGCCCCAAAATCGGTTGAAAACAAGTAAAAGTAGGGTCCTAAAACTCACACAAACGAGCACAACGACAAAGGCTTCGATTTGGCTTTCTACACGACGATTTTGGCGACCCGAACTAACGCAAACCAACGCTTTTCCTCTTTTCTTCTTCTTTCTCTCTTCACTCTCTCCTCTTGGCTGATTTTGTGAGTATGGGGGAGAGGGTAGGGGCTTCCCTCTCCCGTATATACTCCCACTCACCTCACTTTCTTTCATGGGCGAGTTTCGTCCCTCGACTTGGACTTTATTTCTTTTTTCCTTCGTCGGCTTCAAAATAATAAATAACCGGGTGTTACATCGTACCACTAGAAGAAGTTCAAGTGGATGAATAATTACGCTTTATTGAAGAACCAGTCGAGGTGATGGACCGTAAGGTGAAAACACTTAAGCAAAGCAAGATACCCATAGTCAAAATCCGTTTGAATTCGCAATGTGAACTGGAATTCATGTGGGAACGAGAAGATCAAATGAAGCTTAAGTACCCACAACTATTCGAAAAGACGATGCCAGCAGACGAACGTATTGATTTAAATTTCAAGATGAAATTTCTTTCAACATGGGGATGATGTGACAACTCATCTAAAACTCACTCGATTTCGATTTCTGTGTGCCAATGTAGTAGACCAGTGATGGACCACTCACCATGTAATGCAATTTTCAGGACGAAAATTCTTTCAACATAGGAATAATGTGACATCTGGTAATTTTACGTTACCAAACTCCGTTAGTGTCGTTACGTCTTGCATACACGTGTCATGAGCACACACTAGTTATTGTTTAACATTGGTGACCTAATAATAATTAATAATGTTACATTAATGCTAATCTAAGTGATTAGATGATTATTGTGTTGTGCTTATGTGTTTACTTGATTTAAATGTTAACGGTGAATTTTATCGCGTTACATGGAAACGTGTAAATTTAAATTGCCTATCTTGTGACTAGTGGAAATTATGTAAATATTATTATTGTTGATTAATAATGTTGGTATTATTAAGTTAAATCTTTTGAAAGTGTTTTAAAGAATAGTTTTTATAAAATATAAATAAAGAGGGTTAAGTGTAATTACCTAAAACTAAAACTTAACAAAATTAACAACCCTAATTCCCTCCAAACCCCAATTCGGCCACAACCCTCATTCCAAGCCCCCACATTCGAATTTCGGCCTTCAAACAATCATTGTGCTATGGTTTTGGTCAATCTCAAGCTATAAAACATGTTACAATCATCAATTGCAAGATAATACACGTGAAAAGGTTAAAATTTTACAAGTTTTATGGGTTTTCTTGATATGGCCGAACCCTAATTCGGATTTGGGTTCAAAAATGTTAGAGTTGTTGTTGTTTGATGATGCTAGTGTGTTAGTTAGATGGAATACATGTTGTTTAACATCAATTATGCAAGAATGATACGTTTTTGATGAATTGTTCTTGAACTTTGATTCAAGATAAACCCTAATTTGAAAATTGATGTGGATTATATGAAGTTGATGATTGTTAGATGATTACATGGTGTTATTTTGGTTGGGTGAGTGCTAGATTATATTGATCTTGCAAGAGATTGATGAATTGAAGGTTGTGTTCATAGGTTACTAATAATAGTAACTTTATTTTGTCAAGAATGTTGAATTAGGGGTGAATTGATGTTGTTGAAGGATGTTGAATTAGGGGTGAATTGATGTTGTTGAAGGGTTTATGATGATGTATGTATGATAGATTGATGATATGGATGCTAGAAAACTAGGAATGAGTGTGGTAGTTCATAGATTTCAAAAAGTAGAAACTTTTGATCATGAAGGTTAGTGAATTATGATATTTGGATGTTGTTGATCATGCTTAAATGTTGATATGAACTTAAATTGGTGTATTATTAATGAATTCATGAATACATTGGGTGTTTGATAGATTTTGGGATGTGCTTTCCTAAAAGGGAAACTTTAATTGCACAAAGTTTGAAGGATGATAGTTTGAGCATGTTTGAGATATTAGGAGCATGTTAGTATGTTCATGGATGATTTCTAATGTGATAGAATATGTTAATTTGTTTTATGGAATGCTTGGATGATCATGTGTGATGTATGGACTTTGATGATGTGTATGATATTTAGTGGTATGATGATCTAAGTTATGCATTGGGTAGGGTAGTACCTCTTGTGATCTATTTGAATGTTAACCATGTATGTTATATGTTCACGTTTGCTTAATTGAGTTATAACTCATGATGTCACCAACGGGTCAACTGGGTCAAACGTGTCTGTTTTCTGAAACCTTGAGTCTTTGGTTGTGGTGTGCTTAGGGTTCCACATGTTCACTGTTTAAACGTACTTATGTACTTATATGATCTAGGTAACCTCTTAAGGTTTTCTATCCACTATTTCGTCCAAGTAAACCCTAAGTAGTTGTTACGCATATCAGGTGAGTTCATGCCCCACTCTTTACTTAATCTCTTTTGGGGGAGATAGCATACTGGTAATTTACAAACGCTTATATATATTTAAGTTGTGGATAATATTAATATAGTGTTGTCTATCATGGAAAAGTCCTCACACTTTCGAATTGTTAATATTGAATAGCGGGGAAGCTTGGGTAGTACTACTGGGTCTGAGGAGCCCCACCTATGTGACTCGAGGTCAACCGGGTGCAATTTGTCCTAATGAATATTGTCACGACCTGATAAGTCGTGACAGGAGGCAACAACTTATCACAATAAGCTTCAATTGCGAAATCACTGTGAATTAATATTTATTGTTAATAGACTGGCTATCTGTTACAATACACTATTATATCACAACTGTTAAAATGTTTATCTTTGAACGCCAACTCTTGAACTGACCAACCGTTGTTTGACATTTTAGTATGCTTTTCTCAGGTTGTTAACTTCACTTGCCATTAGGAGCACTGCACAGGTTCATTATGCATTCTAAGACTCTATTTTAAAGACATCTTAGTTAGTTTTTATTTATTAATGTTTAATCATTTGGTTTGGCGCGTGTTTTGCCATATTATGCATTTATATACTCCGAGTTTCTTTACTTACAAAACGCTTCCGCTTAGTTTTCAAGTTTGAACTTTGGTTGATTTTATTCTAATGTTGGCATATAGAGTCGTTCTCAATAACTATTGATTGTGATCCTGGTTTGTTCACACGCCTCGCGGTAAAACTCCACATGTGGATTTCGAGGGTGTGACACTAATAAAGTCTGACATGATCACATATGATTTGCAGGCAAGATCATGTAATCATACTGAAAAAGTAGATTCTTGTGATTAAACTAAGTCATCTATGCGTTTGTATGTGTCCATCTTAGTTCTAAAGAGATGTCTTGACTTTTCAGATTGATTGCTTGTAAAGTCACAATATCATACCTGACTTAATATGTGGTACCATGAGATCTATTTACTGCATCTATTCAGTTCTTTGTTATGAGTCATCATAGACCTGAAGTGATCAGATATCCTTTGTTGTAAGTCATTCCAAACCTTGATATTCTCACCTGATGCAAAAGATGCAAATGTGCACAATCGTTTATAAAGTCCAAAATAGATGCCCTATGATTCTTATGAATCATCTCTATCTATTTCATTATGAAACGGATTCGGGGATTACCTAATGGCTTGTCCATGGTGGTTTTCTCAGAGATTATCAACTGGTTTAGCCATGATGATTCTCTCATGACCTAAACATGAGATCTGGTATACATATATGACAGGTTTTTAACTTGAGTAAAAGTGCTTTCTTGCATATCTTACGAGGTTTGAACTCTCTAAGTCTAAGTGTGCATTACATAATGTCATATCTAATTCAACCTTAATACATCCAAGAATTGATAAACTAAGTGTAATGATTCTTTTGCCAGAGAAGTCATTCTCTATCCTTAGATCTTGTGTCTCCTTTGCTGTGGGAACACTAACCTGGAAAACATTGGATCAGGATTTAATCATTGTCTATGACTATTCACAATTTTTTTTACCTCAATATGCTAATTATTATCTGATATGTTCTCACTACACGCAATATAATTCAGTGTCTAGAATTTTATTCTGCTTTATTTTGATTTTTGCATGATAAAGAGTTTATCAAAACAAATGTTTGGATGAAAAAGGATAATGTAAAAATATTCAAAGTTGTGAGTGTTTAAGATGTTTAAAAAATGAACCTAAAAAGTTTTAAGAATATGAAAAGCTTTTTGCAAAGAATTGAGAATGTTTGTCATTTTATAAAAAAAATTTAGACTAAAATGACAGGAAACAAATTAAATTTTTTGGTCAAAAGATGAAAAGTCATAGATCAGTCAAAAACTCAATGTGTTGGTCAAAGTTTGGAAATTTGTTAGATGAAAAGTGAATTTTATGAAAATTGTCATTGAATGATTTGGTGAAAAATAATACAAGTGTTAGACGTACGGATGTCTCATGCGCCTAAACAGTTCTGATAAGTCCTGTTTAGACGTATGATGAAATTTCAGTTTTGTGCTAAGTGTTAGATGTTTTGAGTAATCCTCATGCACCTAAACAGTAGTCATAAATTTGAAATTCTTGGTTAAGTGTTGAGCGTATTACAACATCTCATGCGCCTAAACAGTACCAGATATCTCAAAATAATTCGAAGTGTAGGCGTTTCTAAATAGGTCATGCGCCTGAACAGTGCTCATGCGCCTAAACAGTGCTCATGCGCCTAAACAGTGCTCATGCATCTGTACAGTGCACATGCTCCTATAAATCTTTCAAATGTAATTGACCAAGTGTAACTCATGCTTTTGAGGTTCATACGCCTGAACATGGGTAAAACGCCTGCACAGTGCTAATGCGCCTACACCTCTTGCATCCAAAAGTGTTCATACGCCAAAACAGTTATAATACGTCTAAGGGTTTTCCACACTTGTATAAATTCAACACTTATCACAGAATTTCATTTCATTCAAACTTTTCATCTTCTAGTCTGTTGTTCATACTCTGTGTGTTCCAACGAACTAAAAAATTCATCTTATTACTCAGTCATTGCAAGAATATATGATCACATAAGGTAATATCAGATATTGGGATTCATATCATGAGTATTCATCATCAAATCAGTGGATTATCACATGAAATTCAATGGGGCGTTTGAACCCTATACGACCGTTCGAACCGTAATGACTTGAATGAATCTAAAATTGTCGAATACTGATGTTTGTTTGTAACAAATTAAATATGAAATCATCAATGATTATGCATTGCGAACATGTTGTAATCATTAAAACATGAATTTTATCATAAAACTATTCTCATGATTCAAAGAATTTCAAAATCAAAATAATAATAAAATAAATAGAAAATTGAATCGACAAATTTTTAAATAAAAAATTTTAAACTGATAAAATCATCTAGAAACAAAATTCATAATTGATTATATATCTTAAAATTCGATTAAATCATTAAACAACAAGTTCAAATCACTGAATTTTATTAAAATAATCAAATTTTATAATATAAAATTGTATTGAGAAAACTTAAAAATTAGTGAAGGACTTATTTATTTGTTTACTTGATAAAATTTGAAAACCTTCATTCTAATTCATGTTTCTTGTGATTGACAGATGAATCAGTTAAAGTTTGAGTCAAAGCACAACGTTGCAATGTGTGAAAGAAGCTGACGGTTATGAAAAAATTATCAGAGTTCTTCTAAGGACCAAGTATGTTTATGCAATGTGCCAGACCAGTTATATATGGAAGATTAATCAAAAGATTCTGGAGATCTGCTGAAATAGAACTTGATAATATAGAAGAAAAGTTCTAAGAGGATTTATTTCAAATGACAGAATGATAGAAGTTTCTGAAGACTCTATGTAAGGCCCCATTCCCGGAAACCTCACAGTTGGTCAATCATAGCAATTAAAACATTAAACATTACAATTAAACAAGCTTAAGAAGTGGAAATAATTTATCTAAAGCCATTCACTTCATTTAAAACACTGTTGTTAAGCAATACACCATCATTGACTGTTTACAAAAGACTTGTTTATATGCATTACAAAACAACAGCAACACAGAGTACGAATGGATGTCAGACTTTTCCTGCCGAGTAGCTTCAGCCTCATGCCATCCTCAGCAATAATTACCTGCCAACTAAAAATGTATAAAAGTCAGCGTTGCTGAGTGAGCTCTAGTTTATAAGTAATAAAATACTTTCTATATGTTGTATGTGAAAATACTCTTTTCTGTAAAATACAACTCTACTGTATATGCGAGCACGCATCAACTATATGAAAAAATATTGTCCGTTCTCTTTCTGTATGGACCAGTGAGGAATACCCCAACTATATGCGCGATGGAAAACGGGTGATGGGCCATCTATATCACTCGAAAGGGTCAACTGTATCCCTCGAAAGGGTCAACTATATCCCCCGAAAGGGTCATTGTATCCCCCGAAAGGGTCAACTATGTCCCTCGAAAGGGTCAACTGTATCCCTCGAAAGGGTTCTGTGTACAATGTACAAGGCCTACCCAATCACCCAGGACACGCTGCAAAGGTCCTGCCAATCTCAATTGATTGACCCTGTGTGCATAATAGGGTAGCTAACCCGCAACACAGTTGAGCTAACGACAACATGGTCGTGTACGTCCTGTAAGCTTGCAAGACTTGTTAACATTTTCATAAATGTTCCTCTTCACTCTTTATTGCTCTTTCACTTTATTATTATGATATACTTTACGTTAGGATAATAACATACCACGTAAAGTCACATACTATAAGTAATAATAATAAGCAATAACAATAATAAGGAACAATCATAATCAATCATATCATGCATGAAACAACATCATTAATAAGCCCTTAGTCAACCTTGGTCAAAACCCTAAGGCACAGACTCCCAAAAAATTCTGTAAAAATTTCTAAGTCTTAGGCGCATGGGAACTATTTGGGCGCATGAGCCCTGTTCGGGCGTTTCATCACTATGTTGGTGCATCAGCCAACACTTAAGCATTTTCACTTTAGGCGCATTAACTATTCAGACGCATGGGCACTATTTGTGCGTATGAACACTTAGACGCATGAGTAATTCAGGCGCATGGACACTAGGCGCATGGGCCACTTGGGCGCATGGGCACTATTGGGGCGCATGGCCCTACACAGTCGTCCAGCTACCACTTCTAGACGCATGGGCCACTGTTCAGGCGCATGGGCTGTACTTTATCCTTTCTAAGGTAATGTTAGGCACATGGGCTACTGTTTGGGTGCAAGGACCACACTTAGTTCTTACTATGGCATTTTCAGGCGCATGGACCTTCTGTTCGTCATGTTTCCGGCATGTTTTCAACCCAATCATCAAATCCATCTGTTCTAAGCTTAATGTGGCTATTCTAAACATGAATAACGTATAAGCATTCAAGGATCACATTCATTCGTGCACAAAACATACAGGCATACATACTCAAACATTTGAAAATCTTTTACATGCATTTTCAGCCCCAAAGATGTTTGAAAACAAGTAAAAACCGGGGTCTAGAACTCACCTGATGCAACTTAGGTTTTTCTTCCATTCTAACCCGCTTGCAAATGAGTTCAAACACCTAAAAACAACACCACACACGCACACCGAGCACAAACACAAACACATAAGCACATAAGCATGTAACGGGATAAAACCCATCGTAAACATGTAAAAACCACGAATTCTTACCTTGAATTCGTTCACTTCTTCTTCTTCTTCCACAAACCGAGAGTTCTTTTCTGCTTTCTCTCTCTAGAACCGAAGAAAATGGTGATGTGAAGTGAGGGTGGGCGGCCATGCCCACCTTTACATCAACTTTTCAAAATTTTGTCATTTTGGACAGTTTGGTCCCTCCACTGGACCTTATAGCTTTTCTTTCTTTTATTCTTAATTATCTGTCTTTTAGAAGAATAACCGGGTGTTACAAGTCCACCCCCTTTATATAGATTTCACCCCCGAAACCTGTTATTCCTCAAACGGACGAGGATAATGCTGCCTCATCTCTTCCTCAGTCTCCCATGTAGACTCGGATCCCTTCATGTGCTTCCACTGTACGCGCACAAGAGGAACCACTTTATTTCTTAGCCTCTTCTCTTTACGATCGACGATTGCCACTGGTTGCTCCACATAATTGAGCCTTTCGTCAACTTCAATGTCTTCCAATGGAATAATCACGTCTTCATCGGCTAAGCACTTTCTCAAATGATATACATGGAATGTCGGGTGAATTCCACTTTAACTCATCTGGAAACTCCAATCTATAGGCCACCTCTCCTACACGAGCAATGATTCGGAAAAGGCCTATATATCTTGGGCTCAACTTGCCCCGCTTCCTGAATCTGATAATACCCTTCCAAGGTGAGACCTTCAACATAACTCGTTCACCCACCTGGAACTCAATTGGTCTACGTCATTTATCGACATACGACTTCTGTCTATCTTTGGCTGCCTTCATGAAGGCGTTAATCTTTTCAAGCTTCTCAGTCGTAGCCTCGATTACCTAGATGCTTCCTAACTGTTTCTGACCAATGTCACCCCAACAAACGGGCGTTCTGCATCTCCTACCGTATAACATCTCGTATGGTGGCATGCCAATGCTGGCATGATAGCTATTGTTGTACGAGAACTCAGCCAACCGTAAGTGGTCATCCCAACTTCCCCCAAAATCGATCACACATGCCCGAAGCATGTCCTCTAATGTCTGAATGGTCCTTTAATGTCTGAATGGTCCTTTCTGACCGACCATCAGTTTGGGGATGATAAGCCGTGCTAATATGTAACCTCGTCCCCATGGCATCATGGAATTTCTTCCAGAATTTAGATGTAAACCGGGTGTCGCGATCAGACACGATGGACACCGGCACACCATGACAAGTTACAATCTCCTTAATGAACAGGTCAGCCAACCTCTAGGATTGAATATGTCACATGGATCCGTAGTAAGTGAGCACTCTTCGTCAAGCGGTCAACAATCACCCATATGGCATCGTACCCCTTCAGAGTACGTGGTAGCTTTGTGATGAAGTCCATGGTGATGTGCTCCCAAAGGTTGGATCTTCCCATACGGCTTCTAATGTTCCGCCTTCACTTGCAAGCAAGTAAGGCACTTACTCACATACTCCGCCACGTCACGTTTCATACCCGGCCACCAATAATCTTTCTTCATGTCTTGATACATCTTTGTGGCACCAAGATGAATGGAGTGTCGAGTCTTGTGAGCTTCATCCATAACCCTCACACGTAGATCCCCGAAACAAGGAATCCACACCCATCCAAATTGAGTTTTAACACCAAGTGTGTTTTCACTCAATTCTCAACCAGGCCTCTCATTCTTTCAGAGTTTAGATGATCTTCTTTTAATGCCTCATCCTGAAACTCCTTGACTTGCTTCATTACATCAGAGGTCATGATTAGTTGGTATGCTTTCACCCGAATTGGCTCGGGCCTCTCCTTCTGGCTAAGAGCATCGGCCACTGTTGGGGTTTTAACATGTTTATCAAAGCTTCATACAACATGATTTATATGAAAACGCAGCGGAATAATATTTTGAAACATATTAAGATCTGATTATAAAACCCATTTTATAATAACCCCAAGCCATGGATCTTTATACATAATGCATACAAAAGTAAAAACAACAAAACAAGGAACTACAACCTTTGTAGCTACTTAACCCGAGCTTAAAGATGTGAAGGATGATGATGATCTTGAAGGCTAGATTCCAACAAGCAATCCTCAAGAAGATAATACCCCAAGCACGTGCAAACACCTCTCTTTGCTAGGATCGAACACCAAGTTGTAATCTCTCTTCCTGTGATGTTTTTCAGCTAAGATCCAAAACTTGAAGCTGAAAAAACTTCTTGCCTTGTTCAAATCCGAAAAAGGTTGAAGAGAGAGAGAGAGAGAGATATGCTTGTGTAGGTTGAGTGAGTGTTTTGTAAAAATGAATTGATTAGAAGCTAATGCATGTGCTTGGAACCATAAAAGGGATTCCAAGACATACACCAAGGGGCGGCCGAAAGGCCCTCTTCTTTTTCACCAAAATTCAAATTAAACCTTTTTAAAGGAATACACTTGAAATCAACCCTTTTATAAAATTGAACCACTTTATTTTATAACACAATACATATGTTATTTGTCATTCTTTAACTAATTTAAACAATGAACAAATAATCCCTCATGAACAAATTAATACATATAATAATGTTCATCTACAAAAGCAATAATCTGGAAAACCCATTTCTAAATTGGTGTCACTTATTATTTGTACGATCTTATCAACAAATAAATTTTCTTTCGGTGTTTGTTTGGCTTGTTATTGGGTATGACCCGACTTGGATCATATCACACTAGCCACATCAATTTAATATGAATCTTGGGCAGATCAAATCTTTTAATCTCCCACTTGCACAAGATTCATAGTAGATTGATGCAAGCAGCAAATAACGCCTAGCAACGGTTTGCTACCCCTAATGTATACGACTAAGTGCCATTCAATAACATCATCCTTTTCAAGTACCTTACTTGAATATGTTTTAGGTGAACTAATCATTTATCCTTTTGTTCAGATGTCATGTTAAATCCAAGAGACACAGAATTGTCATTCTCTGATGATTTAACTTTAATAGGCCTTAGACATCTAACTCTCAACGAATAAGAGGAACAAATCCCATCTTGACTACACACGTCTCTCACAATCACTTCGTATCATACCCGAACTCAGCCTTATGTACTGCCAATATTTCAGAACAGCAAAGAACTAAGTCAAAATACAATATTCGGTGAATATCAAGACCCAATATGTATCTCAGGTCTGAGGATATTATGATATTCGCCTTTTCTCGATATTTCTTATGACTAATCACAAGGATTCCATGCAGAAATAATTGAGTGCGGGTCAGTCCAATATCTATATCCCATAGATATCAATGAACCTTGCTAGCAACCTCTTGCTCTATATTCATACCTTATGAATATCAACCAATCCAAGTTCATTATAGTCTTACATTCATAATTGTTCCCACAAGTATGATCGACTACGAACGTTTAGAATAACTTATTTATTCACGGATATAAACATGCTAAAATAGAAGAATAAATGAATATTATAACCATGTAATTAAGTCAAATAACATAAGTTCCAATATTCAAATATAAAGTACAACATTAAACCCAGTCACTTGAATATCTAAGTCCCATGGCACAAGCATGACCTTCATGCTTTGCCTTTTCAAGGAGTTTTGTGAGTGGATCCGCAATGTTTTTATCAGTGTGGACTTTGCGAATACATATCTTTCCCTTTTCAACTTCATCCTTATGTAGTTGAATCTCCGTTCAATGTGCCGAGTCTTTTGATGAGCACGAGGTTCTTGATTTGAGCAATCGCACCTTGGTTGTCACAAAAGATCTCTAGGGGATCTGAATGGAAGGGACTACCCCTAGGTCGGCTATGAATTTCTTCAGCCATGCAGCTTCCTGTGCTGCCATTGAAGCGGCGACATATTCTGACTCTGTAGTGGACAACGCTACGACTTCTTGCTTTGAGCTTTTCCAAGAAACAGCTCCGCCATTTAGAATAAAGATGTACCCTGATTGAGATCGTGAATCATCTCGATCGGTTTGGAAACTCGCATCCGTGTAACCTTTTACTACGAGTTCCTCTCACCAGACCCGTAGATCAAGAACATGTCCTTAGTCCTCCTTAGGTATTTCAGAATGTTCTTGACAGCCATCCAATGACTATCACCAGGATTTTGCTGGTATCTACTTGTCATGCTCAAAGCACATGACACATCTGGTCTAGTGCATATCATTGCATACATGATGGATCCTATAGAGATGCATATGGGATTGCCTTCATTCTATTTTGCTCCTCCTTCGAGCTTGGACATTGAGTCATACTCAATATTGTCCCTCTTGAATAGGTACAGTACCTTTCTTAGAGTTTTCCATCTTGAACTTTTCAAGATTTTGTCAATGTATGCACTTTGATTCAAACCTATCAGCCGTCTAGATCTATCCCTATAGATCTTTATTCCAGAATATAGGTGGCCTCACCAAGATCCTTAATGGAAAAACAACTTCCAAGCCAGGTTTTTACACCTTCCCAAAGTTGGAATGTCATTTCCAAATAGTAGTATGTCATCGACATACAATACTAAGAAGGTTGTGCTCCCACTAGCCTTCTTATACACAAAAGCCTCATCAGCGTTTTTGACGAAGCCAAATTTCCTTACTTCATCATCAAAACGGTGATTCCAACTTCTCGATGCTTGTTTCAATCCATAGATTGATTTCTTTAACTTGCATACTTTGTTAGGATGTTTTGGATTGACAAAACCTTCAGGCTGAACCATATAGACATCTTCCTCAAGATATCCATTTAGGAATGCGGTTTTGACATCCATTTGCCAAATCTCATAATCATAATGAGCTGCTATGGCAAACAATATCCTTATAGACTTAAGCATTGCAACAGGTGAGAAGGTTTCATCAAAATCAACCCCTTGAGTTTGAGTGAAACCTTTGCTACAAGTCTAGCTTTGTAAGTATCCAAGTTTCCATGCATATCGGTTTTCTTCTTGAAAACCCACTTACTTCCAACTACTTTGGAATTAGGAGGTGGTACAACAAGTTCCCAAACTTGATTGTCATACATGGATTGCATCTCAACGTTCATGGCCTCAAGCCATTGTCACAATCCAAATTGGACACTGCATCATGATATGTGGTTGGTTCATCGGAGTCAACCACGTAGCATCCATCCATAAAAAATCCATATCTTTCAGGTGGATTACTTGTTCTACCACTTCTGCGAACGTTTTTGTGTATTGATCAACCGCTTGATCATCCTCAACATCCTTATGCTGAGTGCTAGTTTCAACCAAACGTGTATTAGGCTGTGGTTCTTGTTCCTCCTCAAGATCCACTGTTCTACTACTAGCTCCTCCATAAGGAACTGGCTTCTAAGAACTCACCCTTTCTGGAAACAAACACCTTTTGTTCCAGTGGATCATAGAAATAATATCCCATAGAATCTCTAGGATATCCAACAAAGATACACTTGGTGGATCGGGCTTCTAATTTGTTGGGGTGGGAGTCTTAACATAAGCCTCACAACCCCAAACCCTTAAGTATGATAGGGATGGAACTCTTCCATGCCATATCAAAAGGTGTCCTTTCCACCTTCTTGGTTGGGGCCATATTCAGAATACGAGCCGCGGAGAGCAAAGCGAAACCCCAAAATGATAGAGGCAATGTGCTTCTAGCCATCATAGATCGGACCATATCCAATAAGGTTCGATTCCTCCTCTCAGACACACCATTATGTTGTGGTGTTCCAGGTGGAGTGAGTTGTGAGACAATCCCACAACTCCTAATATGATCTTGAAAAATATCACTTAGATATTCACCACCCCTATCGGTGCGGAGAACTTTAATTGATTGTTGAGTTGATTTTCTACTTCATTCTTGAAGATATTGAACATTTCAAAAGCTTCATCTTTGTGTCTAATAAATACACGTACCCATAGCGACTATAATCGTCGGTAAAGGTAATGAAGTATCTTTCACCATTCCTAGTCATTGGCTTAAAAGGACCACATACATCCGAATGTATGATACCTAATAAATCTTTTGCCCTTTCGTTAGTTCCACTAAAGGGTGCCTTAGTCATTTTTCCTTGTAAACAAGATTCACATACATCAAATGAATCACATTCATTTGTTTTTAAAAGACCATTCTTTTGAAGTGTTTGTATGCGTTTCTTGTTTATATGACCAAGACGACAATGCCAAAGGTAGGTATCACTCAAATCCAATTTAAGTTTTTTGGTGGTTGCTTGGTATATTGAGCTATCATATGTTGCGTTTTCATGAACCAATTCATAAATACCATTACAAGGTATAGCTTTAAAATAAAATACATGATTTAAAGAAACATGAATATCATTGTCAACAAACTTGAAATCATAATCATATTGTCTTAAACGGGAAACAGAAATTATGTTCCTAGTCAAACTAGGAGCATATAATACATTACATAAAATAACTTCCAAACCATTTGGAAGTTTCAAAATGTAGTCTCCTTGGGCTTCCACATGAACCTTTGCACCATTGCCCATGAAGAGACTTATTCCCCTTTCTCATAATGCTCATTTCTTTTGAACCCCTGCAACAAATTGCAAATGTGAGTTCCACATCCGGTATCTAATACCCATGTGTTAGAAGAAATAACATTTAATTCTATATGTATCATGTATATTATACCTGAGGTTTGCCCCGCATCCCTCTTTTCTCTCAACTCTTTGAGATAGACTGGACATTTCTCATCCAATGCCCTATCTCACCACATTGAAGCATGGGTCGTTCACAGCAACCTTTTGCTTCTTCTCCTTGGTTTTGGAGGTTCCGCCCTAACAACCATCTTCCCCTTTCCCAAACGTGCCCCCTTTCCTTTGGCAACAGTTCCCTTGGGAGGGGGTAGAGACCTTCTCTTTCTCCCACCTTCATTAATGGTGAGAACGGGTAAAACCCTTTTACCCATTCCCGCCTCAGCTGATTTGAGCATCGAATGAAGTTCATTTATGCTCTTGTCCCATCCGTTCATGTTGTAATTCATGACGAATGCCTCAAACCTTTTAGTTAGGCCATTAAGGATCAAATCCGTGGCCAACTCCTTTGAGACGGGACAGTTCAGCCTTTGAAGGCGGTCGATGTGGCTTTTCATCTTAAGAACATAAGATGAACTGATTGGGATTCCTCCATCCGACATGCATGAAGCGCTCGAACCGTTTCGAAGCGCTCCACTCTAGCTTGTTGCTGGAACGTTTCCCGCAGCTGAGTGATCATGTCATAGGCTCCATGGAGCTCATACTCCTTTTGGAGTTCGGGTGTCATACTTGCCAACATTAGACAAGAGACTTGGATGGAGTCCTCCACATATTTAACCCAATCATTATAGGCTTCCACATCCTCCTCGTTAGGTTCATCGGGGATGGGATCATCAAGGATATAGGCCCGCTTTTCTTGCTTGAGAACAATTCTCAAGTTGCGGTACCAATCCATGAAATTGTTAGGCGTTAGACGATCCCTTTGAAGAATCGCCCTTAGGGATTGGTTGTTTTGGTTTGGTACATCATTATTAGCGTTGTGGTTGTCGGCCATCTACAAGATGTTACAAAGTCTATTTTAGTAATCGTTGATAATTATATTCATTTATTAATACCCTTTATGTCTCATAGACTATTAAAAAAATTTAGAATCCAACGTTATATTTAAATATTGGTTAGGTGACCTTTATCCCATTATTCAAATAAAACAAGGTAGTCATAAATGACAATTGCAACCTATTGCAACTTCTAGTGGTATGGGATCGTTTAAACATCATATGTTTATCACGGCATGTTTATCCCATCAACACCTTTTATAAAACATATTTAGGTGATCCATTCAATATATTTTACAAATCAAGTCGTCCTACTTACACACACGTGTGAGTTTACTATATAAGTGGTTAGGTGACCTTTATCCCACAAACATGGTATTCTCACCTCAAATTACAAGTTCCCTCAAAGTGGTTAGGTGACCTTTATCCCACTAAGAGTTTGCAAGTAACCTAAGTGTTGTGAAAAAGGATGGTGTTTAACTTGTTTTCAAAAGGGATATACGATTTCACAATTCTTGTTAAGAAAAGTCTATGTACCATATGATTGTATGCATTCAACCATATGGTGCCCTATTGGTTCTTATGAATAAAACCCATTTTATTTTGCAAACCATTAACTTTTGTAGAACCATAGAATTTTGCTTAATGATTGAGAACCAATTACCGTTTATAGTGGGTTTTAGTTGATGGTTTGTTAATCACATCCAAATATTCAAAACAAACATCATCATATGCATTCAACCAAAACATTAATCAAAACATTCAAATATGCATAACAAAGCATACTAAATTGAGCACACTTGTTTAGCCAAAACAAGTGTGTCAAATGGTCTTGTCCTAAGGTTAAGAACATGACACATGGTTGACCCAAAAAGGACTCCCACTTGAATCCATAACTTCAAGCATCCTCTTTGTCCACCTTTTTCTTCAAGACTTGATCTTGAGCTTCCTTACAAGATATGTATCCTAATACATTTTACTAGTAAAGATAAACTCCTAATCTATTTATTACAAACCATGTGAATAAATAAATTACAAGACTAGACTTGAAACAAAATTAATTATTACATGCCCAAATGAATACAACATGACAATCAATCATACAATCCAAGGGGTCTAGGCTTTGTTATGCATAAACAACAACAATATTCCAAACATACATAAGAAGTCGATTTTTGGCAGCCCCTTAAAACCCATGTTTTTGGCCAACATAAACCAAGAACAAATGGGTTTTAGTCCAAGCAAACAATAATCTAATAAACTAGAGTCTTAAAGATCCTAATATGCATAATATAGCATCTTCAAAACATCAAAAGGGGGCACCAAAAAAGCCCTTTAAACCCACGGTTTGGGCAGTCCAAAAGAAAGCAAAGGTAATACATGTATGCATATGTATAAGTGGCTCTTGATGCCATTGTTGGGGTTTTAACATGTTTATCAAAGCTTCATACAACATCATTTATATGAAAACGCAGCGGAATAATATTTTGAAACATATTAAGATCTGATTATAAAACCCATTTTATAATAACCCCAAGCCATGGATCTTTATACATAATGCATACAAAAGTAAAAACAACAAAACAAGGAACTACAACCTTTGTAGCTACTTAACCCGAGCTTAAAGATGAGAAGGATGATGATGATCTTGAAGGCTAGATTCCAACAAGCAATCCTCAAGAAGATAATACCCCAAGCACGTGCAAACACCTCTCTTTGCTAGGATCGAACACCAAGTTGTAATCTCTCTTCCTTGTGATGTTTTTCAGCTAAGATCCAAAACTTGAAGCTGAAAAAACTTCTTGCCTTGTTCAAATCCGAAAAAGGTTGAAAGAGAGAGAGAGAGAGAGATATGCTTGTGTAGGTTGAGTGTATTTGTTAAATATGAATTGATTAGAAGCTAATGCATGTGCTTGGAACCATAAAAGGGATTCCCAAGACATACACCAAGGGGCGGCCGAAAGGCCCTCTTCTTTTTCACCAAAATTCAAATTAAACCTTTTTAAAGGAATACACTTGAAATCAACCCTTTTATAAAATTGAACCACTTTAATTTTATAACACAATACATATGTTATTTGTCATTCTTTAACTAATTTAAACAATGAACAAATAATCCCTCATGAACAAATTAATACATATAATAATGTTCATCTACAAAAGCAATAATCTAGAAAACCCACTTTTCTAAATTGGTGTCACTTATTATTTGTACGATCTTATCAACAAATAAATTTTCTTTCGGTGTTTGTTTGGCTTGTTATTGGGTATGACCCGACTTGGATCATATCACACTAGCCACATCAATTTAATATGAATCTTGGGCAGATCAAATCTTTTAGCCACCACGTTGGCTTTGCCGGGATGGTAATGGATTTCGCAATCATAATCCTTTATAAGCTCCAACCATCGCCTCTACCTCATGTTAAAATCTTTTTGCTCGAAGAAGTACTTCAAGCTCTTGTGGTCCGTGAAAATGGTGCACTTCGTTCCGTACAGATAGTGCCTCCAAATCTTCAGTGCAAAGACCACAGCTGCTAGCTCCAGGTTATGAGTAGGGTCGTTAACCTCATGAGCTTTCAACTGTCGGGATGCATAGGCTATAACCTTCCCTCTCTACATTAATACACACCCCAACCCTGAGTAAGAAGCATCTGAATATACTACCAAATCCTCGCTTCCTTTGGTAACGACAAGACAGGAGCTTGAGTCAACCTACCTTTAACTCCTCGAACACCTGTTCTTGAGCTTGACCCAACGTAAACCTTACATCCTTTCAGATCAACTTGGTCAGTGGAGAAGTGATCTTGGAAAAGTCCTGAATGAACCTTCGATAATAACCCGCCAACCCCAAGAAACTACCAATCTCGGATGGCGTCCTTGGAGACTTCCATTGCATCACCGCCTCCACCATAGCAGGGTCTACCATAATCCCCTCTGGGTTTATCACGTGACCCAAGAATTGAACTTCGCGTAACCAGAACGCGCATTTCGAGAATTTGTCATACAACTTCTCCCTTCTCAAGGTCTCTAACACCTCCCAAATGTGATTGGCATGCTCCTCCTTGCTCCTTGAATAAATGAGGATATCATCGATAAACACAATCACTGATTTATCTAACATTGGCCGACACACTCGATTCAACAAGTCCATAAAAGCAGCTGGCGCATTGGTCAGACCAAATGACATAACAAGGTATTCATAGTGACTGTAGCGCGTGCGAAAAGCTGTTTTAGGGATATCCTGCTCCTTTACCTTCAGTTGATGGTAACCAGATCGAAGATCTATCCTTGAAAACCAACTGGCACATTGGAGTTGATCAAGCAGATCATCTATCCTTGGTAGGGGGTATCCGTTCTTCACCGTTAACTTGTTCAGCTCTCGGTAGTCAATACACATCCTCATACTACCGTCTTTCTTCTTCAAAAATAGGACCGGAGCACCCCAGGGAGAGATACTGGTCTAATGAACCCCTTATCGAGCAGCTCTTGCAACTGTTCCATGAGTTCTTTCATTTGTGTGGGAGCTAATCGATACAGTGCTTTGGCAATGGGTTGAGCACCAGGTACCAAGTCAATTTGGAACTCAATCTCGCGATCCGGTGGTACGCTGGGTAAGTCTTCTGGGAATACGTCCGGAAAGTCACACACAACTGGTACATCTGATAGTTGCGGTGTTGGTGCGTCCACATCATTTACGTAGGCCAAGTAGGCACTACATCCACGCCTCATGCACTTCCCCGCCACCTCCATCGAAATCACTTTCGGAATCGTCGTGACGCGATCTCAATAAATCGTAACCAAACTCCCATCGGACGCAACTAATCGAATTATCTTCTTGCGACACACGATGTTTGCTTCATAGTTTGCTATCCAGTCCATCCCTAGTACTACATCAAATCCACCTAGGGGTATCACATGTAATCTAGCAGCAAACCTATGACCTTCTAGTTCTATGGCACAGTCCTCTATTACATCAGTAATTCTAGTTGACTTACCAATAGCAGTTTCTACATCAAATAGTGCATTGACCTTTCTACTAACAACAGGAAACTTAGCGCAGAAAGTAGTAGAAATAAAACTCCTACTAGCACCAGAATCAAACAATATAGAGGCACAAGCTTGGTTTACCAGAAACATACCTGGCACAACATCAGGGTTAGCTCTGGCCTCCTCCCGGGTCTTGGTATAAGCTCTAGCACCTGCCCTCTGTCCTCCTTCCTCTGGCTTCTTCTTCTCTGCCCCAAAGCTCTCTGCCCTCGGCTTCTTACAGTCTCTAGCGATGTGGCCAGGCTGACCACACCTGAAGCATATGTTCATCCCCATTCTGCACTCACCAGCATGCTCCCTTCCATATTTGTCACACCTCCTCAGTCCCGATCTAGATGTGACCACACGTCGATCATCCACCTTTGCCACCTTCTTGTTTGGAGCAGTTCTACCCCGTCCAAACCATTTCCCATTCCTGTTCCGACTACCACCATCCTTCTTATCCACCTCAGCCACCACCACCTCGCACTCATCGTATAATCTGCCAGCCAAGTCAACTGCCGACCTGAAAGTGCTCGGCCGGGCGGTAATCATATGCCTAAGGATATCCGCCGGCAGCCCTTGGATGTATCTTTTAATCTTTCGTGACAATGGTGTCACTTGATCGGGCACCAACCGTGCCATTTCATTGAATTTGGTGGTGTATTGCTGGTGTGTCATCGTTCCCACCTCCAGCTGCAGGAAATCTCTTTCTACCTTGTCCATCTCTCTGTGAGGACAAAATTCCTCGATCACTAACTTCTTTAGTTCAGGCCATCTCATTTTTCCAATGGCCCTGCTACCCTCGGCTTGGACAATGTTTTCCCACCAGCACAAAGCCGAGTCCACAAAGGAGTGGGTAGTGAATTTCACCTTTTGATCCTCACGGCACTCACTGATATCGAGGACAGCCTCCATCTCCCGTATCCACCGGTGAGCAGCTGCCGTAGTGCTGTTTCCATCAAAAGTAGGGGGCTTGCATCTCATAAACACCCTGTAGTTATAGCCTCGGGTCGCCTCCGACGTAGGCACTTCTTCCTCATCCTCATCATCAGAGAGAAACATTTCCGGCTCTGGTTGATCCAGTCCTCCCGAGGACGGGTTTCTTTCCTTTCTTTCCCCATCCCTTACGGCCTTGATCACTTTGGTCACCACAGACAGTAGAATCGTCTGCATGACCTGGTAAACCTCTTCCATCACAGCCTCCCTTACTGAGGCCCTCAGGTTAGCACTTTCATCTCTGGCCTCCGGTTGAGGGGTTTCTGGTTCTTCATGAACCACTTTCTCGACTCTGGGTCTCCCTCTCTTGGGTCACGGAGCAGCACCGTGACCTCCACCACGAGAGGCCTTGAAGATCTACCGCCAGCTATCCTTTAAGCACACTATAAGATTCAAGCACTAACACGGACATTCAAGGTAATACTCAGTTTTTGTCAAGTATAGTAACTCCCTAATTACAGTGGCCAGTTGTGATTAGCCACTTACTTTACTCTTCATACCCCAAGCACCTCCTATCCTGACTTAATCAGTATAAATCTACTGAGAGCACATAATCAAATAGCATGCGCACATAATACCGGTTAATCATTAAGAAAAGAAATACCTGATGGCACGTAGCTACTCGGCTGACATCGCTCCATTTGTCCCATTTTTAGTTTAAGTTTAGGTTTTAAAAGTTTATTTAACCCAATTCTCTTAAACTTTGGCTCTGATACCAACTTGTAAGGCCCCGTTCCTGAAAACCTCACAATTGGTCAATCATAGCAAAAAAAACATTAAACATTACAATTAAACATGCTTAAGCAGCAGAAATAATTTATCTAAAGCCATTCACTTCATTTAAAACATTGTTGTTAAGCAATACACCCTCATTTACTGTTTACAAAAGACTTGTTTATATGCATTACAAAACAACAGCAACACAGAGTATGAATGGATGTCAGACTTTTCCTGCCGAGTATCTTCACCCTCGTGCCATCCTCAGCAATAATTACCTGCCAACTGAAAATGTATAAAAGTCAGCGTTGCTGAGTGAGCTCTAGTTTATAAGTAATAAAATACTTTCTATATGGTGTATGTGAAAATACTCTTTTTGGTAAAATACAACTCTGTACTGTATATGCGAGCACGCATCAACTATATGAACAAATATTGTCCGTTCTCTTTACTGTAGGCCTTGTGTATTCTTTAAACTTTTATCTTAATGTTTCACTATCTGTATGGACCAGTGAGGAATACCCCAACTATATGGGCGATGGAAAATGGGTGATGGGCCATCTCTATCCCTCGAAAGGGTCATCTGTATCCCTTGAAAGGGTCAACTATATCCCCCGAAAGGGTCAACTGTATCCCCCGAAAGGGTCAACTATGTCCCTCGAAAGGGCCAACTGTATCCCTCGAAAGGGTTCTATGTACTATGTACAAGGCCAACCCAATCACCCAGGGCATGCTGCAAAGGTCCTGCCAATCTTAATTGATTGACCTGTGT
The DNA here is from genome assembly GCA_025506515.1 of Flaveria trinervia. NCBI lineage: Eukaryota > Viridiplantae > Streptophyta > Magnoliopsida > Asterales > Asteraceae > Flaveria > Flaveria trinervia. Next base: position 29,080,423 of record CM046441.1, read on the forward strand.
GCATAATAGGGTAGCTAACCCGTAGCACAGTTGAGCTAACGACAACATGGTCGTGTACCTCCTGTAAGCTTGCAAGACTTGTTAACATTTTCATTAATGTTCTTCTTCATTCTTTATTGCTCTTTCACTTTATTATTACGATATACTTTACGTTACGATAATAACATACCTCGTAAAGTCACATACTATAAGTAATAATAATAAGCAATAACAATAATAAGGAACAATCATAATCAATCATATCAGGCATGAAACAACATCATTAATAAGCCCTTAGTCAACCTCGATCAAAACCCTAAGGCACAGACTCCCAGAAAAACTCTATAAAAATTTCTAAGTCTTAGACGCATGGGAACTATTTGGGCGCATGAGCCCTATTCGGGCGTTTCATCACTATGTTGGCACATCAGCCAACACTTAAGGATTTTCACTTTAGGCGCATGAACTATTCAGACACATGGGCACTATTTGTGCGTATGAACACTTAGACGCTTGAGTAATTCAGGCGCATGGACACTTAGGCGCATGGGCCACTTGGGCGCATGGGCACTATTGGGGCGCATGGCCCTACACAGTCGTCCAGCTACCACTTCTAGATGCATGGGCCACTATTCAGGCGCATGGGCTGTACTTTATCGTTTCTAAGGTAATGTTAGGCGCATGGGCTACTGTTGGGCGCATGGATCACACTTAGTTCTTACTATGGCATTTTCAGGCGCATGGACCTTCTGTTCGTCATGTTTCCGGCATGTTTTCAACCCAATCATCAAATCCATCTGTTCTAAGCTTAATGTGGCTATTGTAACATGAATAACCTATAAGCATTCAAGGATCACATTCATTCATGCACAAAACATACGGGCATACATACTCAAACATTTGAAAATCTTTTACATGCATTTTCAGCCCTAAAGATGTTTGAAAACAAGTAAAAACCGGGGTCTAGAACTCACCTGATGCAACTTGGGTGTTTCTTCCTTTCTAACCCGCTTGCAAATGAGTTCAAACACCTAAAAACAACACCACACACGCACACCCTGTGACATCCGTCACCTTAAGGTCCGTCGAACGACATAAATAACATGGAAATATTTTAATTAATCTTCCTTTTCTTCATGAACTCCTGCTTTACGGAGTCATGTCTGCTTATTTTTCCTTGTGCCTGTACTTCCTTCGAGAACGTGTGTTAAGCATAAAATTTTATAAATTTCAACACCATTACCACCAATATATCATTTTTAATTTCCACCATTGTCACTAATAAAACCATTTTAGGTTATCAAATGCCAATAAATACGCTTTTAACCATAATATAACGAACATTTTAAGATCGTAATCAACCGAAACAAATTTTTGGGAAACTCGAGGGTTAAGTGCAGGGACTAAACCTGTAATTTTGCAAACTTGGGCTGGGTATATAAGCCCCATTTCCAGCCATTTATCCTCATCTTCATCTTCTTCACCTTCAACCTTTTCTCCACTTTTTCTCTCGATGTAGCACCAAAAATCGTCACGTTTGCCGCGTTTTCACTACCAAATCTTGGGTATCATCGTGTGTACGCGTTCCTAGCAGGTAGACAACCTTGTTCAACCCGTTTTTGGTTCGATTTTACTGCTGCGATTTCTAGGGTTTCGGGTGCTCGGGTTCATCCGAGCACATGAGGTCGAGTGGGTGCGTGTGAGGTCTTTCTGCTTGTGTTTCATGATTGTGTATGTTTGTTGAGTGTTTCTGGAGGTCCTCGTGGTATAAAACCTGCGCTAGAGCAGCTCGGGGGCTGCTCAGCCCGACCACAGTCGCGATTCTACAGTTCGGGCGACTGGGTCTGTCATGCGATTGAGCCGTGCGACTGAGTGAGTCGTGCGACTGAATCATGGTCTAAGTCAATCGTGCGACTGAGTTGTGCGACTAGGCAGGTCGTGCGACTGAGTCGTGCGACAGGGTGTCTGTATGCGATTGAGTCATGCGTGTGAATGATTGTGTGCGATTGAGTCAGGTGACCGACTGAGTGTATGCGATTATGCGTGTTTCGCACGACTTGAGTCCAATCGCACGAATGAAGGTTCAATCGCACGAAAGTAGCTAATTCGCACGACTGAGGGTGATTCGTGCGCATGGAGGTTGGGTCGTGCGAATGGGTGTGTTGTGTGGTGCGACTGAGTCCAATCGCACGAATGAAGGTTCAATCGCACGAAAGTAGCTAATTCGCACGATTGAAGGTTGATTCGTACGAATGGAACGTGGGTCGAGTGTCTGGTCCCGTCGTGTGTCTGATGATGCGTGTGACCGCTTGTGTGTGTGTTACCCACGACCGAACCGATACAACCCGAACCGACCAAACATTACTATACGCTTTACACATGTCATTAATGCTTGACCATAACTGTCAATAGGTGTTTGACCGATCATTGCATTCAACTGTTGGAAATCTCGACCTTTCATACTTACCACTTAACATGTGAGTTTCATGGCCCCTTTTTATGCTTATACTATTTTACAAACATTTACAAACATGGGGGAAAAGTATGCTCGCCCGTTTTCTATGCTGTACTACATACATACAATTGTCATACAAGGAATCAACGTGATACTGTGTTACAAGTACTTATCTGATACATGCTTGGGTCTGCTGTGCGGTTCTATCTTTGCAACTATTTAATTCCAGTGTGGGAACCGACGGTTAGGTATTGGTAATACTACTGGGTTGACACCCCCACCCTCGTGTTGGTATACTAGTTAGTACCAACAATAGCCAGGTACGGGTCTTGGGTGAATACACACCGACAATTTCTTTGTGTACGTCGCTAGGTTTGGTTGCAAAGCTCACGTCATGTGATTTTACTTGTGTATATAACTGTATTAACGGTATTCCATATCATTTACTTTATACAGCATCACTTACACTTTTATTACTTAAACCTGCGAGCTCACCAACAATTTTGTTGACCATTTTGAGCATATCTTTTCAGGTGATCAAGCTAGCTGAGGTTCTAGGTGTGCTGCCTTAGTGGAGACCCTAGGATGCATTTTTGGACTAAACATGTTTGACAAACAGTTACTTTGAACAATGTTGAACTGTGTAAACAATTACAATCTTTTGGAACTTGTTCCCGGGTTGTGGGAATTTACATTACAATTTCATCTTTATGTGATTATGTGAATCGCTTATCATGTTATGCATATGGCTATGTTGTCGTGAACATTGACTATACACGACACAAGTCCCCTTGTTGTCGGGTGTCGTCATGACACGCTTGTCATCATTTTATTATTGCATCTCTATCGCTTACCATGTGTTATGACGATTCCCGTCTCGTCGCAACCCCGTGTTTCCGCTCTTAGCAGGGGTGTGACAGACTGGTATCAGAGCTATTGGTTATAGAGAATTAGGCAATACGCTTGACCTAGACTATAACCTAGGAACCTTCATGTAGATTGCATGCCAGGGTTGTGTGCATTTTATATCTCATACATGTTCCTCATTACTTGTTCGTTTATCTATCTTTTCGTGATCTTTCCACCCTATGAGAGAGCCTTGTGCTCACTCTTTTATGGATGCCCCTATTAGATCTTCCGTTCCCTCTGCGCGCCAAGTTATCATAACCAATTCGGGTATTGAGACCCGAAGAGATCTTCACAGATCATATCTGCGCTTGACCTTGGATACTGAGACTGACCTGAGGAGGCTATGTCTGAGTCCTTTAAGGATGCGAGATAGGCAACCTCTACCAGACTATACGTGATTACGTGCTTGGGCTCTCAGTTGACTTGATGGATTATTATGGATATGATGTAAAGGAAAGTCGGATGTCATGTAACCGGATCGGGCATCATTCTCGATACATCGTGGGTGTGGTGGGAACGCTGCGGGGAACCCTATATATAAACATCACCGGTATACCGAGAATATGATTGAAATGGGCTGCATGGTGATCTTGACCGACCGGAACATGAACATTGGAGCTTAATAAACGGAATACTTATGTATCTTATGGTGACTAAAGCTTACATGTTACCTCTTTTATGAATAGAACATGCTGCCTCGAAGATCTACTCGCAGTAATAGTAGCGGAATTGAAACCCCAAGAGGCAGAGGCAGAGGCAGGGGAAGAACCCCAAGGACAAGCGATGCTCCGATCAGTAACAATCAAGGGAGAGGGAACACTGATATGGCAGCCCTGATCGCTCAACAACTGGCCGCACTAATTTCGACAATCGTGGCCCAAGTGAGTGATGCTCTCCAGAATTCTCACCCCCACGGGGACGGTGGCAACGATAATGAGGATAACGGTAACCCGACTGGGAACGAAAGCAATCAGGAGACCGGAAATGGTGGTACAGCCGGTAACGAAACTGGAATTGTTAATGAGACCGGGGTTGTGAATACTAGACGGGGATGTTCGTACAAGGAATTCGTGGCTTGTAAACCACGAGAGTTTGATGGCAAAGGTGGAGCCATAGCTCTGACCAGATGGCTTGAAAAGATGGAGGTCGTGATCGACATCAGCGAATGCCTCGACAGCCAAAGCCACTTGCTCACTACAGGGCAAGGCACTGACGTGGTGGAACACTCAGATTCAGGCTAGGGGAAGAGAATCCGCGATGCAAATGTTGTGGGATGAGTTCAAGGCCCTAATCACCGAGGAGTACTGTCCTCTCAATGAGATGCAAAAACTTGAGCATGAGTTCTGGAATCATGCCATGGTGGGGGCTGGGCACGCAGCCTACACCGATCGTTTTCATGAGCTAGCAAGGTTGGTTCCGCATCTAGTCACCCCGGAATAAAAAAGGATAGAGAGGTACATTTGGGGACTTGCGCCTCAAATCCGAGCAATGGTAACCGCTACCGCTCCTCCTACTATCCAGAGCGCGATTCTGAAGGCTAGCGCTTTGACTGATGAAATGGTGAGAACGGGAGTTTTGGGTAGAGGAGCAGAGAAGAGAAAGGATTTTGGGGAAACGAGTCGGTCGAGTGCCGGGAAGTTTGACAAAAGAGCCAAGACAACCAGAAACACTTTGTGGCAGGGACGCAGGGCAGGCGAGAGTATGTGGGTCCGCACCCCAAATGTGACAAGTGCAATTATCATCATCCCCCAGGAACGCAGTGCCAGGTGTGCGCGAATTGTAGACGCCCGGGGCATCTTGCAAGAGACTGCAGAACAGCGCCGAATATGGTTGCGCCGGTCAACGCGGTTAACCCCGCCGGGAATGCAAGGGCTTGTTATGAGTGTGGAAGCCTTGATCACTACCGAAACATGTGCCCCAGGCTGAATCGGGCACCGGGTCAACAAGGAAACAACCAGCAGCAAGTGATGGCCATAGCTGGAAATCAAGGCCCGACCAATCAGGGGAATACAGCTCGGGGACGTGCATTCGTCATTGGAGCCAACGATGCTCGCCAGGACCCGAATGTTGTCACGGGTACGCACTTACTCAATAATCACTTTGCATTTATACTGTTTGATACTGGAGCAGACAATAGCTTTATATCTTCTGAGTTTGTGCAATTGCTTGATTTGAGCCCCAGTAGGCTAGAAACTAGCTACTCTGTAGAAATGGCCAACGGTAGGATTGTTCAGGCCGATGAAGTTATTAGAAAGTGCTCGATAATATTAGAGGACCACACCTTCGATATAGACTTGATACCCTTTGAGTTAGGAAGTTTCGATGTGATTGTGGGAATGGATTGGTTGTCTAAACACGGGGCCAAGATTGTCTGTCGAGACAAGGTAGTACGAATCCCTATGTTGGACGGGGGAGTACTCAGAATTCAAGGAGAAAGACCGGGGAGAAACTTAAAGCTTATTTCCTGCATGAAAGCACGCCGGAGTTTACGAAAACAGTGCTACTCTTTTCTGGCTCATGTGGTGGAAAAGAAGGAGGAGGAACAGGAATTGACAAATATCCCTATAGTGCGGGATTACCCACATGTATTCCCAGATGACTTGTCTGGTTTGCCTCCTCCACGACAAGTGGAATTTCGTATTGATTTGGTTCCTGGAGCTACACCGGTAGCAAAGACACCGTATCAGTTGGCATGGTCTGAAATGCAAGAATTATCTAGTCAGTTACAGGAACTACTGGAGAAGGGTTTTATTCGGCCGAGTCACTCGCCTTGGGGAGCACCAGTGTTATTCGTCAAGAAGAAGGATGGGTCGTTCCGTATGTGCATCGACTACCGTGAGTTGAACAAATTAACTGTGAAGAATCGGTATCCTCTCCCCAGGATCGACGACCTGTTGGATCAGTTACTAGGAGCCTCGTATTTTTCCAAGATCGACCTTCGGTCTGGATATCACCAACTAAGAGTTTTTGAGGAGGACATACCGAAGACAGCATTTAGAACTCGTTATGGACACTATGAGTTCTTGGTCATGCTGTTTGGATTGACTAACGCACCAGCTGTGTTCATGGACTTGATGAATCGAGTGTGCAAACCTTACTTGGATAAGTTTGTGATCGTATTCATCGACGACATACTCATCTACTCTCGATCGAGGAGGACCATGAAGAACACCTTCGGGCAATACTGGAACTATTAAGAGAAGAGAAACATTTCGCCAAGTTCTCGAAGTGTGAGTTCTGGCTGCGAGAGGTGAAGTTTTTGGGTCATGTGGTTAAGAAAGACGGGATTCATGTAGATCCTGGCAAGATCGAAGCGGTAAAGAAATAGGATACACCCAGACACCTTGAGATACGGCAGTTCTTAGGATTGGCCGGATACTATCGTCGTTTCATTGCAAACTTTTCAAAGATCGCTCAACCGTTGACATTGCTGACTCAGAAAGACAAGAAGTTCGATTGGGGAGATGCGCAAGAACGGGCGTTCCAAACACTGAAATAAGTTGTACAATGCACCGATTTGTCCCTTCCAGACGGAACTGATGATTTTGTGGTGTACTGTGATGCTTCGCATCAAGGGTTGGGATGTGTACTAATGCAGAAAGATAAGGTGATCGCCTATGCTTCGCGACAACTTAAAGTGCACGAGAAGAACTACACGACTCATGATCTTGAGTTGGGCGTTGTAGTATTCGCACTTAAGATATGGAGGCATTACTGTATGGAACCCAATGCATCATATACACAGATCATAAAAGCCTTCAACATATTCTGGATCAGAAGGAACTCAATATGCGACAGCGACGTTGGGTAGAGCTACTTAGTGACTACGATTGTGAAATTCGGTATCATCCGGGGAAAGCTAACGTGGTGGCTGATGCTCTAAGCCGCAAAGAACGCGTGAAACCACTACGTGTTCGAGCTTTGGGATTGACCATTCAAACAAATTTGAAAGCTCAAATCCAAATGCACAAAGTGAAGCGTTGAAGGAAGAAAACCTTGCGGGAGAAGAATTCCGAGGGTTGGATAAACAACTGATGCGCAAGCACGATGGCGTACAGTACTTCGTGGACCGTATATGGGTACCCAAGTGGGGAGATGTACGTACCTTGGTTATGGATGAAGCACATAAGACACGATATTCTATTCATCCTGGCGCAGACAAGATGTACCACGATCTCAAAAATCTGTACTGGTGGCCAGGCCTGAAGAAAGACATTGCCACGTACGTCAGCAGATGCTTGACATGCTCGAAAGTTAAAGCTGAACATCAGAAACCATCGGGATTATTACAGCAACCTGAAATCCCCGAATGGAAATGGGAGAATATAGCCATGGATTTCATAACCAAACTCCCTAAAACGAGCAATGGGCATGACTCGATATGGGTCGTAGTGGATCGAATGACGAGATCAGCGCACTTCTTGCCAATCCGAGAAGACTACAAAATGGACAAGCTGGCGAGATTGTACATTAATAGGTCATGACAAGACACGGAGTGCCGGTGTCAATCATCTCCGACCGTGACGGCCGATTCACTTCACGATTTTGGCAAACACTACAGAAAGCAATGGGCACTCGATTAGACATGAGTACCGCCTATCACCCTCAATCAGATGGCTAAAGTGAACGAACCATACAAAGGCTAGAAGACATGCTGAGAGCATGTTAATCGACTTTGGTGGTAGTTGGGATACTCATTTGCCATTGATTGAATTCTCATACAATAACAGCTACCACACCAGCATTGGGTGGCTCCGTTCGAAGCGTTGTACGGAAGGAAGTGTAGATCACCCGTTTGTTGGGCCGAGATTGGTGAAAGTTAGCTAACAGGCCCAGAGATCATCCAGGAAACAACCAACAAGATCTTCCAAATCAAAGATAGACTGAAAGCCGCTAGAGATCGCCAAAAGAGTTACGCTGATAATCGTCGAAAGCCTCTAGAATTCAACGTTGGGGACCGAGTGTTACTCAAAGTCTCTCCTTGGAAAGGAGTTGTTCGGTTTGGAAAGAAAGGGAAGTTAGCCCCGAGATACGTGGGACCATTCGAGATTACAGAAAGAATTGTCCAGTGGCTTACCGATTAAGGTTACCACAAGAACTCAACGGTGTGCATGATACCTTCCATGTGTCAAACCTCAAGAAGTGTTTGGCTGACGAATCACTTCACATACCCATTGACGATATCCAAATCGACGAAAAGCTTCATTTTATTGAGGAACCCATTGAGGTCATGGATCGTAAAGTCAAACAGTTGAAGCGCAGTAGAATACCAATTGTTCGCGTAAGGTGGAATTCGAAACGAGGGCCAGAGTTCACATGGGAACGGGAAGATCAAATGAAACTCAAATACCCACACTTATTTGTGGATGACACTCTTGGACCTAACTCCAGCTGAATTTCGGGACGAAACTCTCTCAACTGGGGGATACTGTGACATCCGTCACCTTAAGGTCCGTCGAACGACATAAATAACATGGAAATATTCTAATTAATCTTCCTTTTCTTCATGAACTCCTGCTTTACGGAGTCATGTCTGCTTATTTTTCCCTTGTGCCTGTACTTCCTTCGAGAACGTGTGTTAAGCATAAAACTTTTATAAATTTCAACACCATTACCACCATATATATCATTTTTAATTTCGACCATTGTCACTAATAAAACCATTTTAGGTTATCAAATGCCAATAAATACGCTTTTAACCATAATATAACGAACGTTTTTAAGATCGTAATCAACCGAAACAAATTTTTGGGAAACTCGAGGGTTAAGTGCAGGGACTAAACCTGTAATTTTGCAAACTTGGGCTGGGTATATAAGCCCCATTTCCAGCCATTTATCCTCATCTTCATCTTCTTCACCTTCAACCTTTTCTCCACTTTTTTTCTCGATTTAGCACCAAAAATCGTCACGTTTGTCGTGTTTTCACTACCAAATCTTGGGTATCATCGTGTGTACGCGTTCCTAGCAGGTAGACAACCTTGTTCAACCCGTTTTTGGTTCGATTTTACTGCTGCGATTTCTAGGGTTTCGGGTGCTCGGGTTCATCCGAGCACATGAGGTCGAGTGAGTGCGTGTGAGGTCTTTCTGCTTGTGTTTCATGTTTGTGTATGTTTGTTGAGTGTTTATGGAGGTCCTCGTGGTATAAAACCCGCGCTAGAGCAGCTCGGGGGCTGCTCAGCCCGACCACAGTCGCGATTCTACAGTTCGGGCGACTGGGTCTGTCATGCGATTGAGCCGTGCGACTGAGTGAGTCGTGCGACTGAATCATGGGTCTAAGTCAATCGTGCGACTGAGTTGTGCGACTAGGCAGGTCGTGCGACTGAGTCGTGCGACAGGGTGTCTGTATGCGATTGAGTCATGCGTGTGAATGATTGTGTGCGATTGAGTCAGGTGACCGACTGAGTGTATGCGATTGTGCGTGTTTCGCACGACTGGAGTCCAATCGCACGAATGAAGGTTCAATCGCACGAAAGTAGCTAATTCGCACGACTGAGGGTTGATTCGTGCGCATGGAGGTTGGTCGTGCGAATGGGTGTGTTGTGTGGTGCGACTGAGTCCAATCGCACGAATGAAGGTTCAATCGCACGAAAGTAGCTAATTCGCACGATTGAAGGTTGACTCGTACGAATGGAACGTGGGTCGAGCGTCTGGTCCCGTCGTGTGTCTGATGATGCGTGTGACCGCTTGTGTGTGTGCTACCCGACCGAACCGATACAACCCGAACCGACCAAACATTACTATACGCTTTACACATGTCATTAATGCTTGACCATAACTGTCAATAGGTGTTTGACCGATCATTGCATTCGACTGTTGGAAATCTCGACCTTTCATACTTACCACTTAACATGTGAGTTTCGTGGCCCCTTTTATGCTTATACTATTTTACAAACATTTACAAACATGGGGGAAAAGTATGCTCGCCCGTTTTCTATGCTGTACTACATACATACAATTTTCATACAAGGAATCAACATGATACTGTGTTACAAGTACTTATCTGATACATGCTTGGGTCTGCTGTGTGGTTCTATCTTTGCAACTATTTAATTCCAGTGTGGGAACCAACGGTTAGGTATTGGTAGTACTACTGGGTTGACACCCCCACCCTCGTGTTGGTATACTAGTTAGTACCAACAATAGCCAGGTACGGGTCTTGGTTGAATACACACCGACAATTTCTTTGTGTACGTCGCTAGGTTTGGTTGCAAAGCTCACGTCATGTGATTTTACTTGTGTATATAACTGTATTCACGGTATTCCATATCATTTACTTTATACAGCATCACTTACACTTTATTACTTAAACCTGCGAGCTCACCAACAATTTTGTTGACCATTTTGAGCATATCTTTTCAGGTGATCAAGCTAGCTGAGGTTCTAGGTGTGCTTCCTTAGTGGAGACCCTAGGATGCATTTTTGGACTAAACATGTTTGACAAACAGTTACTTTGAACAATGTTGAACTGTGTAAACAATTACAATCTTTTGGAACTTGTTCCGGGTTGTGGGAATTTACATTACAATTCATCTTTATGTGATTATGTGAATCGCTTATCCTGTTATGCATATGGCTATGTTGTCGTGAACATTGACTATACACAACACAAGTCCCTTGTTGTCGGGTGTCGTCATGACACGCTTGTCATCATTTTATTATTGCATCTCTATCGCTTACCATGTGTTATGACGATTCCCGTCTCGTCGCAACCCCGTGTTTCCGCTCTTAGCGGGGGTGTGACACACCCGAGCACAAACACAAACACATAAGCACATAAGCATGTAACCGGGATAAAACCTCTCGTAAACATGTAAAAACCACGAATTATTACCTTGAATTCGTTCACTTCTTCTTCTTCTTCCACAAACCGAGAGTTCTCTTCTGCTTTCTCTCTCTAGAACCAAAGAAAATGGTGATGTGAAGTGAGGGTGGGCGGCCATGCCCACCTTACACCAACTTTTCAAAGTTTTTTCCGTTTGGACACTTTTGGTCCCTCCACTTGGACCTTATAGCTTTTCGTTCTTTTATTCTTAATTTCTTGTCTTTTAGAAAAATAACCGGGTGTTACACTCTATCAGAACTACTTTGAGATTGGGAGAGAATGAAGACTAGGATTTGTCTGAATTCTCATTTAATGAATGTAGAGAGACATTCATGCAAATGGGTCATCCTGATAATTTTCCAAAGAAGTAATTTTTAGAGCAAGAGTCTATAATCACTGGAAGCTTTTATATTATATATTCTAGCACTGTATGTCTAAAAGAAGTGCAGGATGGAATTATTTCCCAATTGATATAGCATCACCAATTGTTGCTCTAGTCACAAACAAGAGATTTAATATGGCAAAGTGGATAATGAACGGTTTTATTTTCAATCTGGAGAAAGGAAAAAGAAACAAATATTTGTTGTATCCAAGATTTCTTCAGTTGATTATTAATGAAGAATATCCAGACATTCATGCATATGGAGTTCAAGGAGATAAATTTGAATTAGAGCATATGTCTGAGACGTTATATAAGAAGTTAAATGTGATTACTGGAGCAGAGAATGTACCTTTATTTAAGTACATAAGGAATGTAGTTGATGATAATGTTGACATTAATCAGCAACATTTTCATTTATCTAAAGATGAACTAGTTAATCCTAATAATTTGATTGAAGATGTGATGGATGAGAAAGATGAAGAATCTGAAGAAGAAAATGATGATGAAGAGAATGATGATGAGGAAGGTAATAATGATGACAATGATGAAAACAATGATGATAATGATAATCAAGGTGCAATCAAGGAGATGGAATGGAAGGTGTTGAAGCTGAGCAAATAGTAGAAGAACCTATTCATGAAATGGACAGTGAGCAAACTATTCTGATCAAAGAGTTGAAGATGAAAGAAATGAAGATGAAGAAGTTAATACTAAAAGTGTTAGGATCAGTGATCTAAGTTTGATTAATTAGAGAGTATTGTAGCGGAATTCGAACAATGAATTAGACAATTCACAAGAACACAATTGATATTCAATGTAAGAGTAAATGGTTATAGAGAGAGAGAATTCTGCAAATAGAATATTTCATTCATATGCTTTCGTGGTGGCAAAATGTCACACGTTACAATTAGGTCAACATCCCTTATATAGGAGATGTGACGTCTGCTGATGTCACTTGATAGTGACATCTAACAGAATTATTCAAACTACTGAAAATAAGCAAACTACTGAGAATGTTCTCAACTACTGATTACATCTCAGAGAATGCTAAGTACAAAAACATAAAACTACTGAAACTAAACTACTGAAAATATATCTACTAAAAAGTAATTTACAAGTACTGAAAGGAAACCATCACACTACTGAAGTTGATAACTTCAGCTGTTGTGACAACTACTGATCACTTGGTCTTCAGTCTTTGTTCTTCAAACTTTTACTTTGAGACTTTGCCTTCAGCTGATGGCTTCAGACTTTGTCTTCAGTACTTTACTTCAGACTTTGTCTTCAGTAGTAGTCTTCAGTTCTTGTCTTCAGACTTTGTCTTCAGACCTTGTAATCAGCTGATGTCTTCAGCTGTTGTGATCTTCTTCAACAGTTGTAATGTCTGTGGGAGTTAGAGGTTTTTCTGATCAGGCTCATTGGTTCTTTTGGTCCCTCAAACTCCCCCTGAACCAATGCAGCCAAAACCTCTAAACTTATTGATGATCCCGCTTATTCTTGACAGAGACACCCTCTTGATCAGCTGCAGAGGTAATCGGTTAAGCACAGGCCGGGAACAGGTTTCTGATCTTTTGATTGGCTAAGTATGGAAGGGAACTCTGTTTTGGGGAAACTAGACACAGAGTCTGATCCCAACCATGAAACCTAATTCCCATGAATGAGTCTGTAAGACTCACCAGCATAGGCCTCAAGGAGAACAACTTGTTCCTCCTTGGTGAGTTCTTTTGCTACTCCCTCAAAGAAGAACTCTGTGCCATAATACTCAGACAGGTATTTCACTGTCTTTCCATTTTTTAACTCCACAGTTGTTATCTCTCTGTAAGCAAATTCATCAGGGTGAGAGCCTTCAAGCAACAACTGGAGTTCACTTTTCTGAAGATCTTCAAGTCTTTTGTATAACAACCCCTTCTTGATCATTTTGTTCTCAAGAATAGATTGAGGGGTTGTCTTGGAGTTATGAGCTCTCTTGAATTCTTCAATGATTTCCCAGGGTGAGACTACCATGGCCAATGTAATTGCAGCATTCATATTTTCTTCACTTGGCCATGATATCTACTTGGTATATTTTTCTTATGAATTCTAGAACTTACCCTGGGGTCTGGCCATATCCGCACTCTTTCTCTTTGATGTTGAAATGTGTGTCTAAGACAGCCTCAGAGCCTATTTCTTCATTTCTTTAATGGATGAGGACTGAGGGAAGTCCTTGTCAACCATCTTTAGAAACTGCTCATCGTGCTGTTTCTGTTGTTCTACTTCTTCAATCTTTACCTTCACCATCTGCTTTTGCAAGTCAGGTGTTATCATCTGCTGACTTCTGAGCTCAGGTGACTTAATTTTGAGAACAACAGAGATTAGCAGACAATCATCATCCTCTTCTTCATCTTCTTCTACCCTCAACATCCTTCTCCTCCTTCTAGGTGTATCACTGGGTAAGGTTTGAGGTGGTTTTTGGGGTATAGGGATTTGTTTTGTGGGTTGAGTTGTGGGTGGCTTAGGTTTAGGGATAGATTTGGGAAATTTTAGAGATAAGGGTTGTGCTTGAGTGGGAGTGTGAGAAGACTGACTTAGCATTTTGGTGGTTAGTTTGGCTTTGGAGAGCTTGGCCATTTCAGTTGTTTTCCCTGCACCTGCTTCATCCAGTGCTTCTATTATCAACCCCTTATTATAGCCTCCAGCAGAGCAGATCTTCTTGGTTATCTCTAAGATACTGTCTCTGGACCAGGCTTTTATCTCTATCAATGATCTACCAAGGTATTTGGCAATGAATCTGATCATTATCTCCAATCTTTCCCTTTCCAACACACTATAACCAGCCCATCTTGATTGAATCTCTTCTATTTCCGGCCTTCTGATCTCAGAGTCTAATGTGGTTGTGTCATGACCATGTCTAAAGAGCTGATCTATGATTTTATCCATGGATCTGCTATGAGCTTCATCAGCATCTTTGACAAGGTCTTCTAATGATTTTTCTTCATCAGGCACTTTTCTTTCCTTTATATGTGATCAGCTGATCTTCCTTCTTTTTATCTGTGATCAACTGTTCTGAGATCAGTTCTTCTCAACCTCCTTCTCTTTCTCAGGCTCTTTCTCTTTTTCAGGCTCTTTGTCATCATCAACTCTTTTTCTTTTCTTTTCTTTCACTGCCTTAGACTTTGCAATCTCCCCCTTTTTGGTTGCATTGGGAACAGGGGCTTGAAAGGCAGAAAGTGTCTTTTGAACAGCATCATCAATGAGGGTTTGTAGATTTGAGGAGATCCTCTCATCAATGGCTTTATGCACTATGTCAGTGATGATGGGAGTGATGAGAGGTAAGGAGTTTTGAAAGATAGCAACCATCTGCTCAGAGGGGTTCTGTCCCTGAGAGGTGGTGCCAAAAGCAGAGGCTGGTGGCTAAGTTATGTGTGTAGGCGGAGTGTTTGGTGAACCTTCAATTGAAGGTGCCATCTGTGGGGTTATTGGGGTAGATGGTCTTTGATCCTGAGACATTTTGGCTAGCAGCTCTTTGAGTCTGCTCACCTCATTCTCTAGGATGGTATTGTGGACTAAAACATCATAGAAGAAGCCTAGGTCATCATCAGTCTATGCTGAGTCACCTGACCTCTTGATTGAATCAGGATGTACATGCTCTGAGTGTAGATCAGTATCAGCATATGCCCCTTGTTCTTGGTACTGGGGACTTCCTGCCTCAGGACTATGTCCTTCATTGGCAGTTGCCTCTGGTGAGGTCTTATGGATGGTACCAACTTCATCCTGATCATTTGCTGAATCAGTAGAAGTAGCAGCCTTACCAGAAGTTCTAATCTCCTTTTCTACACTTGGAGATTGAACATTGTAACTCGTGTGCTGTGGGTTATCAGAAGCACTTTGGTCCTCCCCCTCAATGGTTGAGGTATTTCCCAGTGGTAATTGGTTTCTGGGGAGGGGGTGAGGAGTGCAACTGACTCAGCACTTTTGCAACTATCAGTGTTGGGCTTTCAGGGGCGGTTGCATGTGGAGATTGTTCAGAAGCAGATTGCACCTAGGGTGAGAGGTGCTCTTCAATGGTAACCCTCTCAATTGAGATAGGTTCTAGCAATATGGGATCCCCAATATTGGTTGCAATAGGATCCTGTTGAGAGGGTACCTGTGCGGCTTTAGCAGGTTGAGTCTTTGACATAACTAGGGGGTTAGAACCAGTATGTATATCTTGTGTTGGTGGTACAGGGGCATCCTCAGGGGACTCATCTCCCTAGTAGCCTTTTTGGGTTTATGGGATTTGGGTTTGGTGGGGACTTTGGATCTGGAAGTGGAGGCTATGGGTTCCTTCTGCTTGGGTTTTAGCATCCGGGCAGCCCCTTTTAGAGATTGGTCAGTGTTATGTGTGGAGTATACCTCAGCTAAAACAGCTGGAGCAGGGACCCCAAGACCAACAAGTCCATCAGATTTTAACTGATTTAAAATTATGGCCATCAGAAACCTGGGATAAAGTAGCCATCTATTTGCCATAGGTTTCTGAGCCACATCCTTTAGTTCCATAAAAACTATCTCAGAAAAATTTAGATTTTGTTGCTCAAGGATAGAATACAATACCTGTTGCCATCGGGAAGACATCTGATCCCAAGAAGATGTCTCTGAAGCTAGGCAGACATTCACCATGTGAAAGATAAGTCGTTCTGCATCATGGAAGTGCTTTTTCAGAAGGTTGTAGCACTTATGTCGCCTTCATACCCGTTATTGATGAAAGACATATACAATGGGCCTTTCGGGTATTCTTTAGGATAGGTTCCATCATGCAAATTTAGGGTTTTGCGAATGATATCGAGGATGATGAGCACCTGTTTCTGGTTTACCAATGACTGGAGAGTGATTTGGCTCTCATTCTCACCAGTGATTATAGAAACGTTGGTCCAGAACTGGGATAAGGAATCATGATATATGGTAGGATTGAGAAGAAAGGCTGTTCAGTACGGGGAACCCACCATAAGATCGATGGCAGTGTCAAACTTGTTCCAGAAAGCCGATTTGGAAAGGTAGGCAACACAGTTGTGTCAGGGTTTGAGTTTCATGGTCGCCATTGTTGAGAGAGAAAGGTTTGAAAACGGCTAATGAAACGTTTGGCTATTAGTCCAGGTATTTATAGGTTAAGAAAAAAGGCTGAAAAGAAAACGACTGAAAGTATTGGTGTTGTCATCAGTTGTTATGAAAACAACTGAAGACTTGGTTTTAACTATCAGACGTTTGAAAACAACTGAAGACTTGGTTTTAGTCATCAGTAGTTGTAAAACTACTGAAAACCTTGGTTTTTTCTTCAGGTGTTGTAAACAGCTGAGGACTTGGTGTTAGTCATCAGTAGTTGTGAAACTACTGAAGACATGGTTTTGTCATCAGCTATTTAAGGTGAACCAGCCGTTTGTGGAAACAACTGAAGAGAAAATTCTCATTAGTAGTTTTAGTCAATTCTTAGCTTTTCAGCTGTTTCATAATGTCCTCAACACTTACTCATCAGTCTTTTTGGCTGTTTTCAGTTGTTTCATAGGACATCAGTACTTATCTATTATCGGTAGTTATAACTACATCAGTAGTTTCTAACAGAATCAGTACTTATTTGTGACATGTTTACTAATGATCATCAGTACTTGTTTACTGAGAGCATCAGTAGTTATCACTTATTCTAGCTGCAGCATACCAAGCCTTAACACAAGGTTTTGGAAAGTTCAACTATCCAAAGGCTTAGTAAATATATTTGCAAGCTCATCAGCACTAGGCACAAACTTTGGATCAATCAGACTTTTTTCAAAACAATCCCTAATAAAATGGTGTCTGACCTCTATATGTTTGGTCCTAGAGTGCTGGACTGGATTCTTGACAATACACAGAGCTGAAGCACTATCCATTAATAATGGAGTCTTAGTCTCTGTAATGCCATAATCCAATAATTGGTTCTGAAGCCAGAGTACCTGAGATGTACAACTTGCAGCAGCAATGTACTCTGCTTCAGCAGTGGATGTAGCAACAAATGTTTGTTTCTTACTCTGCCAAGAAATCAAATAGTTGCCTGGAAATTGACATCTACCAGAAGTTGACTTTCTGGTTAACTTACACCCTGCATAGTCACTATCAGAAAAAGCAACTAATTTGCAAGAGTGTCCAGTGGAACACCAAAGACCTAGAGATTGTGTACCTTGCAGATATCTAAAGATCCTCTTGACTACAATCAAATGAGACTCTTTAGGAGCAGCCTGAAATCTAGCACAAACACAAGTTGCAAACATGATATCTGGTCTAGAAGCTGTAAGTACATCAAGGATCCAATCATACATGTGTAAAGTGTTTTATCAACAGCTTTACCTTTCTGATCTGCATCCAGTTGTGTGGTGTTGCACATGGGAGTAGAACAGGGCTTACATGTTGTAAATCAAACTTATTAAAAGATCTTTTGTATATTTTGACTAATGAATAAAGGTTCCATGAGCCTTTTGTTTGATTTGCAAGCCTAGAAAGAACTGTAATTCTCCCATTGCACTCATTTCAAACTTCTGTTTCATTAAACTTGTAAAATCATCACACAACTGGGGATTAGAGGATGCAAAAATAATATCATCAACATAAATTTGAACAAGTAGCTTATGCTGATCCACCTTCTTAACACACAAAGTTTTATCTATGGAGCCTCTAGTGAAATTGTTTTTAAGAAGAAAATTTGAAAGTGTTTCATACCAGGCTCTAAGAGCTTGTTTTAACCCATAAAGAGCCTTATCAAGTTTATACACCCAATCAAGATGTTTATTATCCTTGAAACCTCGTGGTTGGCACACATAAACCTCTTCTTTTATTATCCTCGAAACCTGAAACTAAACTACTGAAACTATAACTACAGAAAAGTAAATTACAAGTACTGAAAGGAAACCATCACAACTACTGAAGTTGATAACTTCATCTGTTGTGACAACTACTGATCACTTTGGTCTTCAGTCTTTGTCTTTAGTCTTTGTTCTTCAGACTTTTACTTTCAGACTTTGTCTTCAGCTCATGGCTTCAGACTTTGTCTTCAGTACTTTACTTCAAACTTTGTCTTCAGTAGTAGTCTTCAGTTCTTGTCTTTAGACTTTGTCTTCAGACCTTGTAATCAGCTGATGTCTTCAGCTGTTGTGATCTTCTTCAACAGTTGTAACGTCTGTGGGACTTAGAGGTTTTTCTGATCAGGCTCATTGGTTCTTTTGGTCCAACAGAAAGGAATGATCAACAAGACAATGATCAAATTGAAACTAAAGATGTTGAATATGTTGATTTCAATCAAGCATTTGATTTTGATTCTTTATGGGATGAGCCACTAATAGAATATGTTATGTCTGTTGATCAAGCTAAGTGTCTTGAAGTTGAAATTATTGAAAATTAACAAGAGACAAAACAATTTTAAGATGTTTGTGTTCAAACTGATCAGTATGATGATACTGATGAAATTGAAGAGTTAAAGTTATGGATTGTTTCTCAAAATGAAGAAACTGAAAGACTAAAGAAAGAAAATGAAATGTTAAAAGCAAATGATGAATTAAAGAATGTCATGATGGCAAATCTGGAAGAAAAAGTAAAGATTGTTTTTGAAGAAATTGAAAAACTAAAAGTATCTCTACAAGAACCTTCAAAAGAAAGTGAACTAGTGGTTGTTAAGAAAGAACCCACTCAAGAGCATGAAGAAACACAAACTATAAAGTTTTATGAAGTTGAAAAAGGCAAACGAAAGATGAATGAAGATGAAACATCTAGTGGTCCAGCTAAAGTTCAAAAGTTAGTTGATATAGATGTAATTGAAGAAGAAGAAGTACAAAAGACAATTAAAGCTCTTGATGATATACATTCAAATCTACTAGATGAATGGTATGATGAAGTTCTTGAAGATGAAGATGTGTTTGATATTGTTGAATCACCAATTGAGAATGTTCAAGATGAAATTCCGATATAGTTTGAAGACAGATATAATTATCTGATCACGAGAAAGTATAATAGAGTTTTCCTAGATGGGATGACTGTGTCACAAATAAACGAAGAATATGAAAAATGTGTGATAGTAGAGTCATCAGCACCGACAGATCCAAATGAGATAAGTCTTGAACATGGTGAATGGGCTCAACTGAGTGAAAGTATAAATATAGATGATATTCCTCTGGCTGAATTGCACCACCCAAACCCAGAAGACATAAGCATACCAACTTTAAGAATATGGTTGCAATCAAGGAACTATCCGAGAAATAGACTAAATAAGCTGCAAGGAGAATCTTTAAGAAAATTGGTGAGAAGTTTTCAAGAAACTGAGAGGATGCATAACAAGATGATTATTTTGGATATGGATAACCCCCAGTATCTCAAAATAACCAAAAGAATGAAAATGCTTAAACCTCAAGAAAATAAATCTATGGAGTTGTTGAGAAAAAACACATGAGCATACAAAAGATCTTATGAATATGTTTCCAAGTGTTGAATATCAAGGTTATAAAGTATCTCTAGATCAGAAAAAATTATGGAATAAAGCTAGATCTACGGGAGATTTTGTAAGAAATGTACTCCAAACAGGACAATCAATCTTAGAATTGTTGAACGCAATGATTGTGCTTGATAAATCAAAAGAAGTGAAGAGAGTTGTATGGAAGTATGATGAAATTTTTTATGCTTTTCTAATAAAGAGAGTTAATGCTATATGTGATGTATATCATTTTTACTCAAGTATCATTGCTTTACCAGTTCAAGATTTGAAAGAATTTCACAAACTTCCACTGATTAATACTCCAAGGCGAAAGAGGAGAGGTATTTGTAAAGTTACTTGATAGGAGAATATCAAGGATGCCTACTTTTTTAGAACACGATGTGATCAAGAAGATAAGAGTTATTTTGCAAAAATAACGAAGACATCAAGAAAAGGTGAGTCAAGTAAAGAAATGGATGATTGTTATCTTGAGACATTCAGTGACAAGTACTTTGACAAAGTAACAAATCCTGGATTAAAAGTTATTGATGATCAATCAATCATCAAAACCAATTCTAAGAGGTTTTATGATTCATCCTCTTTTCATTTGAAGTTAGTAAGAAATTTGGAGGATTGGGATAATGATATGATTAGTCTATTTGGTGTGTTTGAACTTAAACTGCTACATCCAAGTTACGTCTCATTCTTATCAAATCAATGTTTTGAAGAGTATCATTAACAGAAGCTGAAAATGACACCAAGTATTTTTTGACAATTATCAAAGTGATGAATGCAGCAATGGAAAGAATTTCACTTAGAAAAGCAATGGCTTATGCCAACATTATTAAGAAAGATATAAAAAAATATTGAATTTATGAGAATATCTCACAAAGGAGTGTTGGAGATATATACAAAAGAAAATTCAGAACCAATAGAAATGTATGCAAATGTGGATATTGATGGATTATCAAAATAAACATTGTGATGATGGATTCAATGGAGATCAACACAAAAGAGTCAAAGCCTAAACAAGGAATTTTAGCTGAAAAGTTCAAATCTTCAATAAAGAAAGCTCTCAAAGAACTAGAAATGTACAAAGAAAAGCTGATGTGTAGGATTCTATATGCCCAAGATACGTAGAATATTGATGCGGTTAGTACGTTATGATCCAAGTCAGGTTATACCCAATAACAAGCTTTGCAAACACAAACAATTATTTAATTGACGATATGATCATGCAATTAAATAACCACACCAAATTTAGAAAATAGGTTTTCTAAATAAGTTGCATATGAGATGGAACAACTTGTTAGGATATTTTGTTCATGAATATTATTTGTAATGTTATTTAAGTAGGTTAGATAACATCAAATAATAAAAGGGGTTTATAACTTATACAATTAAATGGTTAATTGTATAACTTACTAAGTGACTAGTTTAATATATAACGTGTGTGTTTGTTTAAGAGGGAAAAACTCCCTTTTAAACTAAAAATTCGGCCACCCCACTTGAAAGGGATTGGCTCTTTTCTTTCTTGAAAACACACACAATAAAACAAGTCATACACTCCACTTTTGACATCTCTCAAGACATGCAACATTGAACAAAAAAACTCTCCTCTCTGTCTCAAAAGTTCTCGGCACAAGCAGCAGTATTTGAGGGGTTTCGGTTTGTTTTGGTGGTTTTCTTCCTAACAAGAAGGTGTTTTGCAATCAAGCTTGGGGTATACAAGCTTGAGAGGACCTCATTTGGTGCTTTGGTCGATTTCTTGGACAACATCATCTTCCATTCTCGAACATCTTGCTGCTAAAAGGTAGATTATGGCAGCTTCCTCATACCTGTCCATAATGTGTTGGTTGTATTACCATAGTAAGCATAATTCACATATAAAGATTCTCTTGTTTGGGTTGTTTAAAACTTATACATCAAAGATCAATCTGGATTTTCAGCTTTTAAACAATGTTATAATGTTTCACTTCCGCTACGTTTTTCAGAAAGTTTAATAGGTTAAACTTGGATTTCATCTTCTAACAAACCCTACAATGGCATCTTGAGCCGGTTATGTGGATTGCTTGCTTGTTCTTGTCTTTTAAAATCGTTTTATGGGACTTCATAATCCTCTTATGGGCTTCATATTCTTGTATGTTGAATCCCCAAACTTTCAAGGTTATATTACACATGCTTGTGATTAAACCTTGAAAGATATGTATGTTGATATGTATATTGTTGGCTGAAATTTTATGTTAAAACCTGAAATCTTAGTTCATGTTGGCTGAAATAAATGGGCTTTAGTGGGGATTCTTTTTTATATTTGGATGATATGATGGTTTTTAGTTAGTGCATAACCTAGATTTTGGCCTTGTGTTGTTTGGATGAATGCAATGGTTGTTTTTGTTTATTCAATGGGGTTGTATATTAATTATTTGTGCTTTGTTTAAAAATGTAATTTATTATTATTGGGTTGTAATAAATAGATTAGGTGTATTTTTCATTTTACTAGATATCTTGTATTAGGACTTTTATCTTGTAATATGAAGACGTACGCGTGGAAGCACAAAGGAAGGTCATAAGAGAAACATGGAGCATTTTGGATGCGGTTTCAAGTGGGAGGCTTTTGGAAGCTTTCTATGTGTTTTGTTATGACCTTAGGAATGCCCTATGGACCACACTTGTGATGGCAAACAAGTGTGGACCATTTAGATGCTACGTTATGCACATATGCTATGTTGTTTTGTTTATATATTGTGGTTGATGGCATGTATGTGATATTTGCTTTATCAATCCTATCCATGATCAAAACTAACTAATTAAAAGATTCTTAATCATTAAAAGTAAATAAAAGGTTATTAAATGATTTAATGATTTCAAAGATTAAAATGGGTTTTAATCAAAGGATCATAGGGTATCTGTATTTGAAAGCATGCAAGTACAAGTACATAGAGTTTTCTAAACTAGAATTATGAAATCTCTCAACTTTTTCAACAAGTTTAACACCATCCTTATGCACAACACTTGAGTCATTTGGAAACTCTTAATGGGATAAAGATCACCAACCATTTATAGGGAACTTGTGACTTAAGGTGGGGGTACCACATTTGTAGGATAAAGGTCACCTAACCACTTATGTTGGTAAACTCACATGTGTGTGAAAGTAGGGTAACTTG
Organism: Flaveria trinervia; assembly: GCA_025506515.1. Lineage (NCBI taxonomy): Eukaryota > Viridiplantae > Streptophyta > Magnoliopsida > Asterales > Asteraceae > Flaveria > Flaveria trinervia. The sequence continues at coordinate 29,103,571 of CM046441.1, forward strand.
ATTTGCAAACCATGTTAAATGGATCACCTAAAATATGGTTTCCAAATGGTGATTGATGGGATTAACATGCCGACTTTACATATGATGTTTAAAGTCAATCCCATACCTCTAGAAGTTGCAATGGTTGCAACCGTCAATCGTTGACCACCTTATTAATTTAAATCGTGGGATGAAGGTCACCTAACCACAATTTAAATGTAATGTTGGGTTCTAGATTTTAATGAAAATGACCTTAAAAGGTATTAATTATTAAAAATACCAATATCGAAAATACTAAAATAGATCTTTGTTAAATTTTGTAGATGGCCACCAATAATGATAATCATGATAATTCATCCGCATCCGCCCAATCATTGCAAGCGATTCTCCAAAAGGAACGTCTAAATCATAACAATTTCATTGATGGTATCGAAACTTGTGAATCGTTCTCAAGCAAGAGAGACGATCATATATTTTAGACGACCCTATCCCTGATCAACCTGCTGAGGATGATGAGGAGGCCTATAACAATTGGCTTAAGTACACTGAGGACTCCGTCCAAGTGTCTTGTCTCATGCTGGCGAGCATGACTCCGGATCTCCAAAAGGAGTATGAACATCACGGAGCTTATGACATGATAACCCAGCTGAAGGAAACGTTCCAACAGCAAGCGAGGGTTGAGTGCTTCGAAACGGTTCAAGCACTCTATGCATGTCGTATGGATGACAACCAATCGGTTTCATCTTATGTACATAAGATGAAAAGCGACATTGACCGGCTCGAAAGGCTTAATTGTACTGTCTCGAAGGAACTGGCCACAGATTTGATCCTCAATGGCATTACCAAGAAGTTCGAGACATTCGTGTTGAACTACAACATGAATGCTTGGGACAAAAGCATTGGTGAACTTCACTCAATGCTCAAAACGGGCGAGGCGGCCATGGGTAAAAGGGTTTTAACCGTTCTCACCATCAATGAAGGTAGGAACAAGAAAAGGCCTCATCCCCCACCCAAGGCAAAGGTTGCGAAGGGCAAGGGACCCGTATAGGGAAAAGGGAAAGGGGTGGTAAGGGTGCCACCCAAACCACCGGAGAAGAAGCAAAAGGTTCTACTAATGACCCATGCTTCAAGTGTGGGGAGATTGGACATTGGGCAAGAAATTGTCCTATCCGTCTCGAAGAGTTAAGGCAAAGGGGGATGCGGGCAAACCTCAGGTACAATATACATGATCCATATTGATTTAAACATGATATCCTCTAACACATGGGTATTAGATGCCGGATGTGGAACTCATATTTGCAATTGTTGCAGGGTTCAAAAGAAGTAGTAACTTTAACAAAGGGGATGTTAGCCTCTACATGGGCAATGGGGCTAAAGTTCAAGTTGAAGCCCGTGGTGACTACATCTTGAAACTTCCAAATGGTTGGAAGTAATTTTGAACAACATTTGTATGCTCCTAGTTTGACTAGGAATATTATTTCTGTAGCCCTATTAAAACAATTTGGATATGTATTATCTTTTGTTGAAAATGATATTCATGTTTCTTTAAACGATATGTTCTATTTTAAAGCTATTCCCATTAATGCCATTTATGAATTGGTTCAAGAAAATACTTTAAATAATTCATTGTACCAAACTAACACCAAGAAACTCAAGTTGGATTTGAGTGATACCTATCTTTGGCATTGTCATCTTGGTCATATAAACAAGAAACGTATACAAACACTTCAAAAGTATGGTCTTTGAAAAACAAATGAATGTGATTCATTTGATGTATGTGAATCTTTTTCACAAGGGAAAATGACTAAGGAACCCTTTAGTGGAACTAACGAAAGGGAAAAAGATTTATTTGGAATCATACATTCGGATGTATGTGGTCCTTTTAAGCCAATGACTAGGAATGGTGAAAGATACTTCATTACCTTTACCGACAATTATAGTCGCTATGGGTATGTGTTCTTATTAAGGCACAAAGATGAAGCTTTTGAAATGTTCAAAATCTTCAAGAATGAAGTAGAAAATCAACTCAACTAGTCAATTAAAGTTCTCTGCACCGATAGAGGAGGTGAATACCTAAGTGATGCTTTTCAAGATCATCTTAGGAGTTGTGGGATTGTCTTACAACTCACTCCACCTGGAACGCCACAACATAATGGTGTGTTTGAGAGGAGGAATCGAACCTTGTTGGATATGGTCCAATCTATGATGGCTAGAAACACATTACCTCTATCAATTTGGGGTTTCGCTTTGCTCTTCGCGGCCCGTATTCTAAATATGGCCCCAACCATAAAGGTGGAATGGACACCTTTTGAGATATGGCATGGAAGAGTTCCATCCCTATCATACTTAAGGGTCTAGGGTTGTGAGGCTTATGTTAAGACTCCCATCCCAAACAAATTGGAAGTCCGATCCACCAAGTGTATCTTTGTTGGATATCCTAGAGATTCTATGGGATATTATTTCTATGATCCACTGGAACAAAAGGTGTTTGTTGCCCGAAAGGGTGAGTTCTTAGAAGCAAAGTTCCTTGTGGAAGAAGCTAGCAGTAGAACAGTGGATCTTGAGGAGGATCAAGAACCATAACCCGATGCACGTTTGGTTGAAACTAGCACTCAACATGAGGATGTTGAGGATGATCAAGTGGTTGATCAATACACACAAAACGTTCGCAAAAGTGGTAGAACTAGTAATCCACCTAAAAGATACGGATTTTTCATGGATGGATGCTATGTGGTAGATTCAGATGAACCAACCACATACCATGATGCAGTGTCCAATTCGGATTGTGACAAATGGCTCGAGGCCATGAGCGTTGAGATGCAATCCATGCATGACAATAAAGTATGGGACTTGGTTGTACCACCTCTTAACTCCAAAGTAGTTGGAAGTAACTGGGTTTTCAAGAAGAAAACCGATATGCATGGAAACTTGGATACTTATAAGGCTAGACTTGTAGCAAAAGGTTTCACTCAAACTCAAGGGGTTGACTATGATGAAACCTTTTCACCTGTTGCGATGCTAAAATCTATTAGGATATTGTTTGCCATAGCTACTCATTATGATTATGAGATTTGGAAAATGGATGTCAAAACCACTTTCCGAAATGGATATCTTGAGGAAGATGTCTATATGGTTCAGCCTAAGGTTTTGTCGATCCAAAACATCCTGATAAAGTATGCAAGTTAAAGAAATCAATCTATGGATTGAAACAAGCATCGAGAAGTTGGAATCACCGTTTTGATGAAGAAACAACTAAATTCGGATTCATCAAGAACGCTGATGAAGCTTGTGTATATAAGAAAGCTTGTGGGAGTATCATCACTTTCCTAGTATTGTATGTTGATGACATACTACTATTTGGAAATGACATTCCAACCTTGGAAGGTGTAAAAACCTAGCTTGGAAGTTGTTTTTCAATCAAGGATCTTGGTGAGGCCGCCTATATTCTAGGAATAAAGATCTATAGGGATAGATCAAGGTGGTTGATTGGTTTAAATCAAAGTGCATACATTGATAAAATCTTGAAAAGGTTCAAGATGGAGAACTCTAAGAAAGGTACGGTACCTATTCAAAGAGGAACGATATTGAGTATGACTCAATGTCCTAGCTCAAAGGATGAACAAGATAAAATGAAGGCAATCCCATACGCATCTGCTATTGGATCCATCATGTATGCAATGATATGCACTCGGCCGGACGTGTCATGCGCCTTAAGCATGACAAGCCGATACCAGCAAAATCCTGGAAACAGTCATTGGATGGCTGTTAAGAACATACTTAATTACCTAAGGAGGACAAAAGATATGTTCCTAATCTATGGATCTGGTGATGAGGAACTCATGTAAAAGGTTACACGGATGCGAGTTTCCAAACCGATCGTGATGATTCACCATCACAATCGGGACACATTTTCATTCTGAATGGAGGAGCGGTCTCTTCAAAAAGCTCCAAACAGGATGTGGTGGTTATATCAAGTACAGAATCAGAATACGTCGCCGCCTCATTGGCGGCTCAAGAAGCGGCATGGTTGAAGAAATTCATTGCCATCTAGGGGTTGTCCCTTCCATTCAGGACCCCCTAGAGATCTTTTGTGATAACGAGGGTGCGATTGCCCAAATCAAGGAACCTCGTGCTGATCAAAAGACTAGGCACATTGAGCGGAGATTCAACTACATATGAGATGAAGTTGAAAAAAGAAAGATATGTATTCGCAAAGTTCACACGGATCAAAACATTGCACATCCTCTCACGAAGCTCCTTGAAAAGGCAAAGCATGAAGGTCATACTTGTGCCATGGGACTTCGATATTCTATTGATTGGATTTAATCTGAAATTTTGTATTTGGATATTTGGAACCTTTTATTATTTCAATAAAAACTATTTGGTTATAATGTTTCGATTAATATTCCTATTAGCATGTTTAATCCATGAGTAAATTGTTTACTCTAAATGTCCGTAGTCATTCAGACTTGTGGGAACAAGTGTGAGGGTAAGATTATTATGAACTTGGATTGGTTGATATTCATAAAGATGAATATAGAGCAATGGGTTGCTGCCAAGGTTCATAGATATTTGTGGGATACAAATATTGGACTAACCCGCATCTCAAATTTTACTACATGGAATCTTATTGATTGATCATAAGTAAATTTGTGTAAAGGCAAATATCATTTGGTATCCTCAGACCTGAGATACATATTGGCTTTTAATATTCACCAAGTATCATACCTTGATCTGGTTATCCGCTGTTCTGAACTAATGGACAGTACATGAGACTATGTTTAGGAGTGACACGAGGTGTTTGTGAGAAACGTATGTAGTCAAGATGTGATTTTTCCTCTTATTCGTTAAGAGCAAGATGTCTAAGGCCTGATTAAGTTAAATTTACAAGGAATGATCATTCTGTGTCCTTGGATTTAACATGACATCTGTAACAAAAGGATAAATGATTAATTCACTTAAATCATTTCAAGTAGTATACTTGAATGGGATGATGTTATTGAATGGCTATAAGTCATGCGTATTAAGGGCAGTAAACCGTTGTTAGGTGGTATTTATTGCTTGCATCAATCTTCTATGAATCTTGTGCAAGTGGGAGATTGTAGGATTCTATATGCCCAAGATACATAGAATATTGATGCGGTTAGTACGTTATGATCCAAGTCATGTTATACCCAATAACAAGCTTTACAAACACAAACAATTATTTAATGATGATATGATCATGCAATTAAATAACCACACCAAATTTAGAAAATAGGTTTTCTAAATAAGTTGCATATGAGATGGAACAACTTATTAGGATATTTTGTTCATGAATATTATTTGTAATGTTGTTTAAGTAGGTTAGATAACATCAAATAATAAAAGGGGTTTATAACTTATACAATTAAATGGTTAATTGTATAACTTACTAAGTGACTAGTTTAATATATAATGTGTGTGTTTGTTTAAGAGGGAAAAACTCCCTTTTAAACTAAAGATTTGGCCGCCCCACTTGAAAGGGATTGGCTCCTTTTCTTTCTTGAAAACACACACATAAAACAAGTCATACACTCCACTTTTGACCTCTCTCAAGACATGCAACATTGAACAAAAAAACTCTCCTCTCTCTCTCTCTCAAAAGTTCTCGGCACAAGCAGCAGCATTTGAGGGGTTTCAGTTTGTTTTGGTGGTTTTCTTCCTAACAAGAAGGTGTTTTGCAATCAAGCTTGGGGTATACAAGCTTGAGAGGACCTCATTTGGTGCTTTGGTCGATTTCTTGGACAACATCATCTTCCATTCTCGAACATCTTGCTGCTGAAAGGTAGATTATGGCAGCTTCTTCATAGCTGTCCATAATGTGTTGGTTGTATTATCATAGTAAGCATCATTCACATATAAATATTCTGTTGTTCTTGGGTTTGTTTAAAACTTATAACATCAAAGATAAATCTGGATTTTCAGCTTTTAAACAATGTTATAATGTTTCACTTCCGCTGCGTTTTTCAGAATGTTAATAAGTTAAACTTGGATTTCATCTTCTAACAAACCCTACAGCCGATGTTCAAAATAGAAGAAGAACATGAAGAGTATTTTGGCTGAAGACAAATGCAAATCTTAGGGGGAGTATTGTTAGAAACCTTGAAAGATTAGCATTTTAGTCTTTAGATAAGTTTTGCCATAGATTAGGGACTTATTGTGTAAATATATGTTCGTTTTTGTTTTCTTGATTATTAGTATAAATAGGATTGCTATGTATGTGTAGGTAATGAACTTTTAGATATTTTCTCTCAACTTGCACTTTGTAATCCATCTGATATCAACGAAAACTCTATGAATTTTTCTCATATTATGATTGTTTGATTACATTGTTCTTATTATTGTCAATTGCTTGATATGAGTCACACATCGATCCATTTGAACCTATCAAAGCTTGATAAATGGAAAATATTGGGAATGAAACATGTTGTATCTAAATCTCAATGGGGGGCTAGGATTAAAACGGGATTGGGCTATGAAAATACTAAGGTTATCCTCCTCCCAGTACTTACTGCTATTCTCCTATGCCTGTTCCTCATCCTTCTAATGATTCGATCAAAACAGATACTAACAGTCTGTCTGCAGGTTTAGAAGCTATGAATCCTAAGCATGTTCGTGAGGACTACGATTATGGACTGACTAGCGGGCTTGGATGCACTAGTCTTAGTACACGTAAATCTCAGCATTCTGTCTTAGATCATAAATCTTGTTTAAATTCTGTTTTTGTTTCTAGTGAATTTGTAATAGACTATGTCTCATTGTGTTCTCATAATGTTTCTATCTCATCTTTCAATTCTATGGATCGTGATGATGTTGCCATTTTTGATTGTGTTAATAGTGTGAATGATTCCACGGCAAGGAGTAACGAGAAAAATAAAACTAATTGTTTTGAAAAATTCTTTTCTCATCCTATTCCATCTGTTACCCCAACGAATATCTCTTTATCAAACGAAAGGGTATCGACTTCATCTGAAGCTAGTACAAATGGTACAAGTATTACTTGTACTTCAGATGACAATTCATCTTCTTTTGTAAATAACTATTTTTTTCAAATAAAATTAGACCTCGAGACATGTATGAGACATATTGTGATGTAGATTCTAATTGTCTGAATCTGATGGGGAAATACATATTGATCAAATCCCTACCTCGTTACATAACAGACCTAGATTAAAACCACACTATTTTAGTTGTGGTAAAGATGATCATGTACTTAAGCATTGTCCAGAGCTACATCATAGACATGTTAATAGGAATTCATTTGGGAATAGATTGACAAAATTAGTTAATAAATTCTTTTGTAAGAAACTTGTCTCTCCTAAACCCAAAGTTGTTCAAATTTGGGTTCACATTTCACCTGTTTAACTTGTTCTTTGATATTTTTGTAGGAGTCATCCACTAAGGTCGTAAACAGTGTATGGCATGTGGATAGTGGATTCTCCAGACATATGACGGGGCTCAAGGACTTATTGACCAATTATCGGATAATAAATGGAGGTTATGTCGCATTTGCTGGCGACAAGAAAGGAGGGAAAATGATCGGTCAAGGAGAAGTTTCCAATGGCTCTCTAACTTTAGAGGAAGTCAATTATGTACCTGAGCTTGCATTTAATCTATTGAGTGTCTCTCAGATTTGTGATAAAGACATTACGGTCTTATTTAAGTCCAATGAATTTCTATTTCTAAAATCTGAGATTGATATCCAGATGAGACGGTACTCATGCAGGCTCCAAGAAAGAATGAAACATATCTTCTTGATATGGGTTCAAGGAAGTCAACGTCTACCATCACCTATCTCTTGTCCAAAGCATCCACTTTTGAGTCTTTCTTATGGCATCGTAGATTGGGCCATGTCAATTTCAAAACTATAAAGAAATTAGTTAAAAACAATCTCGTTAGGGGACTTCTTTTAAAAGATTTTTCTGTGGCTGAAAAATGTATAGCATGTGCGAAAGGCAAACAACATAAGAACCACATAAGCCAAAAATCAAAAATAGCATATCTAGTCCCCTCGAGTTGTTACACACCGATTTGTTTGACCTAATTAGTGTTAAATCAGTTGCTAAAAAAACTTTATGTTTTGTGATAATAGATGATTTTTCCGGGTATTCGTGGGTAAGATTTCTTGCCCAAAGGGAGAGGTTGTTGAGGAGTTGTAGAAGTTAATACTTTCAATCAAGACAATAAGCAAGAGGAAGGTTATGGCAATATAATGTGACAATGGTATTGAGTTTAGAAATTAGATCTTTGCTTCGTTCTGTGGTGCTAAAGGAATTTTAAGACAGTTCAGTGCTACAATGACCCCTTAATAGAATGGCGTGGCTGAACGAAAGAATTGCACCCTTATTGAAGCTGCCCGTACAATGCTGATTGAATCCTTCTTACCCACCATCTTTTGGGCTGAGGCGGAGAACTGTGCTTCCTACGTTCTGAACAGGGTGTTGATAGTCAAGCATAAAATGAAGAATCCTTATGAATTATTTCATAATAGAAAGCCTTCAATTGATTTGTTTCGACCATTTGGCTTCTCGTGCACTTTATGATTACTCAGGTGCAGAAGACAAAATTTGGTGCCATGTCTTGTGAATGTTACTTCGTCGGCTATTCTTCTACTCATAAAGCTGATCGAGTATATAACAAGAGAACACATATTGTTTAAGAGTCCTTCTATGTTGATTGGTAGGAATCTAAGTCCTCCAATGTTCGATCTGAACGAGCATGGTTCTTCGACCCCGATACGGTGTTTAACTTTTTTAATCTTCCAGTTTTTGACGATGATGCGTCTATCTCCAATCTTCGAAAAAATATCATTCCTCCAACTATAGTACCTGTCATACCTCAAGACCCTCCTACTACATCTGCAAATGATACTACATCAGTTGATATTGCATCTTCATCTTCATCATTTGACCTTCCACCTCTACCTGTTTATGCATCTCTTCGCTTCACACCTACATCTACCTCATCTCAGCCGGTATCACCTATCTCTAAAATTGACTCTACCTTACCATCAACCTCACCATCATCCATCCATCGACAACCAATTAGCCAACTATCTTCAAATATCCTACCCATGCCCTTTGATTTCAAAACCTTGGAAGATCATCCACATGATAACATCATAGGATCTATCACTGATGGAGTTCGGACGCGGAGTCAAACTAGTTTGATTAATGTTTGTTTATTCTCTTGTTTTATATCCCAAATTGTCCTAAAGAATGTCCATGTGGCTCATTAGGACCCTTGCTGGGTTGAATCGATGCAATTAGAGCTGCAATAGTTCAAGAAACTCAAGGTGTGGACCCTCGTCGACCTTCCACCAAACAAATGCCCAATTGGCATGAAATCGGTGTTCAAGAACAAACCCAATGACCATGGCATTGTGGTAAGACATAAGTCTCAATTGGTGGTCCAGGGCTTTGCTCAAGAAGAAGAGATTTACTACAACGAAGTCTTTGCTCATGTCGCCCGTCTTGAAGCCATTAGAATTTTTCTAGCTCATGCCGCACATAAGCAGTTCAAAGTCTATGAGATGGATGTCAAATGTGCATTTGTTTATCAAAACATCGACAAGTAGATTTATGTGTTTCAACCACTAGGTTGTGAGGATCCTGACTTTCCTAACAAATTGGTAAGTCACTTTATGGTCTTCATCAGGAACCTCAGATCTGTTATGAGACTTTAACACAATATCTCTTAAGCAATGTTTTTTCTCAAGGCACCATTGATATGACTTTATTCAAGAAGGAAGTGGATGGTGAAATGTTGATTGTACAAGTTTATGTCAATGATATTATCTTTGGCTCCACCAATCCACAATTGTGGTAGGAGTTCGAGCAGGTGATGTGTGGTCACTTCGAAATGAGCATGATGGGGGAGATGTGCTTTTTCCTTAGGTTGTAGGTAGAACAAAAGCCAGAGGGAATTCTCATTCACTAGGAGAAGTATGTTAAAGAAATTTTGAAGAAATTCAAGATATATGACGCCTCTTCTTAAATGACTCCATTTACTGCTCAAACATGCCGCACTCCTGATGAGCATGGGAAACCTGTTGATCCTCATCTCTACAGATCCATGATCGGTTCCCTTATGTATCTTACAGCAAGTCATCCTCACATCACCTTTACTGTAGGATACTGTGCTCGATACCAATCTGCCCGAAAGAGTCTCATGAAAAGACTGTAAAACGAATCTTTTGTTATCTTAAAGGCTCTTCTTGTTTAGGTCTTTGATATCCTTATGGTGGTAATTTTGACTTACATGTGTATTCTCATAGTGATTCTAATGGTTGCAGTTTAAACAGAAAGTCGGTTATTCGAGGCTTTCAGTACTTGGGCAATTGTCTAGTTTCATGGCAAAGCAAGAAGCAGACTATTATTTCTCTCTCTACAGGAGAAGTAGAATACATTGTTGCTTCCAGCAGCCGTTCACAAGTGCTCTGGATACAGCACCAGATGATTGACAATGGGATCAACTTTCTCAATACACCATTATTCTATGACAATGAAGTAGCCATTGGCATTGCCAAGAACCCTATTTATCATTCCTGAACCAAGCACATTGAGACACAGATTCATGTGATCCGTGATGCTCATGAAAAGGGTTTTATTGATATTATTCCAATTAACACAAAAAATCAAAAAGTGGATATTTTCAATAAAACAATTGATAAACCTCGCTTTTATGAATTGATCGCTATGTTAGGCTTAATATTATTTTAATATCGTTTTTCCTTCAAACTATTTTATGTATATATTGTTTATACTTCTCTTTTTATTTTCTTTCTTTTCTTTTCGTTATGTTCGCTCCATTTTTCTTCATCATTTTTCTCATAAACAATATATATATATATATATATATATATATATGTATGTATGTATGTATGTATGTATGTATATATAATAATGACATATAGTCCAGTAAGAAATTTCTACATTTTGCTTATTTGTAGAAATTTCAGGGGAGAATATATTAAATGTTCTTCTTGTTTTTCTTTGCAGAATAAAATGAGAAGCCTGGATGATATAAAGGAAGTTGATAGTATTTTGTAGGATATGCTTGATAGGTTCAGCCAGAAAGCGATGTAAACAGTAAAAGCTTAACCAATAGAGTAAGAAAATTGATGATTCGGATAATCCCTTGATATTTTTGGCCTTCACAAAGATTCAAGTCGTTGTTCAAAAAGGTTTGAGAATGTGATATCTCTATTTTGAGTTATTCTTATCTATAGTATCTTTGTGTCAAACCATTCCACCCTATCTCAAAAGCTATACGCTTTCTCATCTTTGTACCTAAGATGCTCCCCGCTATATTCCTTTTGGTGCTTATCTCCTAAGCTATGTGTGAACATTGACCTGGAGTGATGATCTCCTCTGCTGTACGATAGTACTGACCTCGAGCTCTCATCAGCACAATATGATGATCTTCTTTGTTATACGTAAGTATAGACCTGAAGCTCTCATCTTTAAGACTCAATTGATCAACTCCTCTGTTATACGTAAGTATAGACCTGCAGCTCCCATCATTTCATGTTTATAACGGCTTTGCTTCTTATGAAATAAGACCTATGATGCTTCTGAGAGGAAGAGTCATGCAAAGCGTGTCATTTGTTCCATACCTCATGACGACATGATAAGTTTTTTTTCCAAATGTTTGTAGGGACTGGGTCATTCTATGTTTTCTTTGAAAAGAATCAATGTAGGATTCTATATGCCCAAGACACATAAAATATTGATGTGGTTAGTACGTCATGATCCAAGTCGGGTTATACCCAATAACAAGCTTAGCAAACACCAATTAATATTAAATTGATGATATGATCATGCAATTAATATTTACACCAAATTTGGAAATGGGTTTTCTAAATAACTTGCATGAGAGATGGAACAAATTATAAGGATAATTTGTTGATGAATTATTGTTATTCTTGTTATTTAAAAAGGTTTTAAATAACAATAATAATATATGAGTGTAACTTAATTAATTTGTTAATTAAGAGGGATATGTCACATTTAACATAAGTCTAGAATGACATTTTAATGTGTGTGACATAATGTGAATTCTATTAAGTTATGTTGGTGTTTTAAAGGGAGGCAAAAACCATTTTGAAAGGCTGTTTTGCCGCCCCCTCCCTTGAACCTCATTGGACCATTTTGTCTTGAGAATACACACAACAATAACTAGGAAGACACTCATTCATTCCATCAATTTATACATGCAAAATAACTCTCAAAACTCCCTTTTTCTCTCTCTTGTTCACGGAACAACCAGCAGGAAGTTTGGTGTTTTGAAGTTGATTCTTGGTGTGACTCTACCTAGCAAGAGTGGTGTATGATCAAGGCTTGGGGTATACAAAGCTTGAGGATCTCTACATTGAGCTCTTGGTCGATTTCAAGCATCTAAACCTATCATCTTTGGTCGATTTTGCTGCTGAAAAGGTAGATATCACAGTTTGTTCAAGCTGTGATTTTATGCATGTTTTGTAGGTTCATAGCTTGTTCCATTCATATATTTAAGATCCTATTGATTTGGGTTTTGTTTTCCATCTTAAAACCACACTTAGAACACGAAAATTTCAGATTATAAAATTGTTATAATCCTATACATCCGCTGCGTTTTCTGAAAAGTTTAAAAGGTTAAACTATGTTTTAGTGTTCTCTCAAACCCTTCAATGGCATCAAGAGCCGGTTATATGGATGGCTTGCTTAATTCATCTTTTGAAATTGGTTTTAAAAGATGATATTAGACATGTTATAGGCTGGTTTTGGGCTGAAATATTATGTCTTATTGAAATCCCCAACTTTCAAGGTTACATCACACATGCTTGTGATTAAACCTTGAAAGATATGTATGTTGATATGTTGATTGTTTGGACAATATTTAAAACCAAAATTTCAGTTTATGTTGGCTGAAATTTGAAGGTTTTAAGTGGGGATTAATGATATATTTTGATGATTGATCATTGGTTGTTAAAGTGCATAACCTAGCTTGTGGCCTTGTGTTGTTTGGATGATTCAAGTGGTTGTTTTATTCATTCAATTGGTTGTAATATTTGTGTTTATTCATTTGGGTTGTAATTATTCATTCATTTGGTTATGTAATAATAGATTAGGTTCATTTCCTTTACTAGAAAAATGTATTAGGATACAATTTTGTAAAAGGAAGATGTACAAGATCAAGACCCAAAGATGGACACAAAGACACAAGAAACATGGAGCATTTGGATGCGGTTCTAGTGGGAGGTTCTTGGAACCTTTATGATATGTTTGACCCTTAGAAAGACCAAAGACAACACTTGTGATGGCAAACAAGTGTTGTCAACATAAGGGCTATGGTTATGCACATATGATTGTTAATGTTTATGCTTGGTTGATTGTTTGTTGTCTGATTGTTTGGTTGATATTTGGATATTCAAAACAAACTCATTAACAAACTTAACAAGCTGAAAATTGATGATTATTAAAGGTTAATAAAAGATTATTAAAATGATTTAATGATTTTAAAGATTAAAATAGGTTTTAATCAAAGAACTATAGGGTACCTTGTATTTGAAAGCATGCAAATACAAGTACATAGAGTTTTCTAAACTAGAATTATGAAACCTCTAAACATTTAACAAACAAGTTTAACACCATCCTTTTGCACAACACTTAAGTCATTTGGAAACTCTAAATGGGATAAAGGTCACCTAACCATTTTAGGGAACTTGTGACTTAAGGTGGGAATACCACATTGGTGGGATAAAGGTCACCTAACCACCTATGTTGGTAAACTCACATGTGTGTGCAAGTAGGGTAACTTGATTTGCAAACCATGTTGAATGGATCACCTAAAATATGGTTTCCAAATAGGTGTTGATGGGATTAACATGCCGACTCTGCATATGATGTTTAAAAGTCGATCCCATACCTCTAGAAGTTGCAAATGGTTGCAATCGTCAATCGTTGACCACCTTATTAATTTAAATAGTGGGATAAAGGTCACCTAACCACAATTTAAATGTAATGTTGGGTTCTAGATTTTAATATAAAATTGTCCTTAAAAGGCATTAAATATTAAAATTAGCAATATCGAAAATACTAAAATTGATCTTTGTTAAATTTTGTAGATGGCCACCAATAATGAAAATCACGATAACTCGTCCGCGTCAAACCAATCACTACGAGCGATCCTCCAAGAGGAACGTCTAAATCATAACAACTTTATTGATTGGTATCGAAACTTGAGAATTGTTCTCAAGCAAGAGAGAAGATCATATGTTTTAGACGACCCTATCCCCGATCAACCTAACGAGGATGATGAGGAGGCCTTTAATGATTGGCTGAAATACACTGAGGACTCCGTCCAAGTGTCTTGTCTCATGCTAGCGAGCATGACTCCGGATCTCCAAAAGGAGTATGAACATCACGGAGCTTACGACATGATAACCCAGCTGAAGGAAACGTTCCAACAGCAAGCAAGGGTTGAGCGGTTCGAAACGGTTCGAGCGCTCCATGCATGTCGTATGGACGACAACCAATCTGTTTCATCTTATGTACTTAAGATGAAAAGTCATATTGACCGCCTCGAGAGGCTAAACTGCCCCGTCTCAAAAGAGTTGGCCACGGATTTGATCCTAAATGGCCTAACCAAGAAGTTCGAGACATTCGTGTTGAACTACAACATGAATGCATGGGACAAAAGCATTGGTGAACTTCACTCAATGCTCAAAACGGCCGAGGCGGCCATGGGTAAAAGGGTTTTACCCGTTCTCACCATCAATGAAGGTGGGAACAACAAAAGGCATCATCCCGCACCCAAGGCAAAGGTTGCCAAGGGTAAGGGACCTGCGTGGGGAAAGGGGAAAGGGGTGGTAAGGGTACCACCCAAACCACAAGAGAAGAAGCAAAAGGTTGCTACAAATGACCCATGCTTCAAGTGGGGGAGATAGGACATTGGGCAAGGAATTGTCCTGTCCATCTCCAAGAGTTGAAAGCAAAGAGGGATGCCGGGCAGACCTCAGGTACAATATACATGATACATATTGATCTTAATGTTACATCTTCAAACACATGGGTATTGGATACCGGATGTGGAACTCATATTTGCAATTTGTTGCAGGGGTTCACAAGAAGTAGGGACTTCAAGAAAGGGGATGTTAGCCTCTTCATGGGCAATGGAACTAAAGTCTTAGTTGAAGCTCGTGGGGACTACATCCTAAAACTTCCAAGTAGTTTGGAAGTTATTTTGAAGAATGTTTTGTATGCTCCTAGTTTGACTAGGAACATTATTTCTGTATCCCAACTAAGACATTATGATTATGTATTATCCTTTATTGAAAATGATATTCATGTTTCTTTAAATGGTATGTTCTATTTTAAAGCTATTCCAATTAATGGTATTTATGAATTGGTTCATGAAAATACTTTAAATAGTTCATTGTACCAAACTAACACCAAGAAACTCAAGTTGGACTTGAGTGATACCTATCTTTGGCATTGTCGTCTTGGTCATATAAACAAGAAGCGTTTACAAACACTTCAAAAGAATGGTCTTTTAAAAACAAATGAATGTGATTCATTTGATGTTTGTGAATCTTGTTTACAAGGTAAGATGACTAAGGCACCCTTTAGTGGAACTACGAAAGGGCAAAAGATTTATTAGGAATCATACATTCGGATGTATGTGGTCCTTTTAAGCCAATGACTAGAAATGGTGAAAGATACTTCATTACCTTTACCGACGACTATAGTCGCTATGGATATGTGTACTTATTAAGGCACAAAGATGAAGCTTCTGAAATGTTCAAAATCTTCAAGAATGAAGTAGAAAATCAACTCAATAAGTCAATTAAAATTCTCCGTACCGATAGAGGAGGTGAATACCTAAGTGATGTTTTTCAAGATCATCTTAGGAGTTGTGGGATTGTCTCACAACTCACTCCACCTGGAACACCACAACATAATGGTGTGTCTGAATGGAGGAATCGAACCTTATTAGATATGGTCCGATCTATGATGGCTAGAAGCACATTGCCTCTATCATTTTGGGGTTTCGTTTTGCTCTCCGCGGCCCGTATTCTAAATATGGCCCCAACCAAAAAGGTGGAAAGGACACCTTTTGAGATATGGCATGGAAGAGTTCCATCCCTATCATACCTAAGGGTTTGGGGATGTGAGGCTTATGTTAAGACTCCCACCCCAAACAAATTGGAAGTCCGATCCACCAAGTGTATCTTTGTTGGATATCCTAGAGATTCTATGGGATATTATTTCTACGATCCACTGGAACAAAAGGTGTTCGTTGCCAGAAAGGGTGAGTTCTTAGAAGCAAAGTTCCTTATGGAAGGAGCTAGCAGTAGAACAGTGGATCTTGAAGAGGATCAAGAACCACAACCCGATACACGTTTGGTTGAAACTAGCACTCAACATGAGGATGTTGAGGAAGATCAAGGGGTTGATCAATACACACAACACGTTCGCAGAAGTGGTAGAACTAGTAATCCAACTGAAAGATATGGATTTTTCATGGATGGATGCTATGTGGTAGATTCTGATGAACCAACCACATACCATAATGCAATGTCCAATGCGGATTGTGACAAATGGCTAGAAGCCATGAACGTTGAGATGCAATCCATGTATGACAACCAAGTTTGGGAACTTGTTGTACCACCTCTTAATTCCAAAGTAGTTGGAAGTAAGTGGGTTTTCAAGAAGAAAACCGATATGCATGGAAACTTGGATACTTATAAAGCTAGACTTGTAGCAAAGGGTTTCACTCAAACTCAAGGGGTTGATTATGATGAAACCTTCTCACCTGTTGCGATGCTAAAGTCTATAAGGATATTGTTTGCCATAGCTGCTCATTATGATTATGAGATTTGGCAAATGGATGTCAAAACCGCTTTCCTAAATGGATATCTTGAGGAAGATGTCTATATGGTTCAGCCTGAAGGTTTTGTTGATCCAAAACATCCTAACAAAGTATGCAAGTTAAAGAAATCAATCTATGGATTGAAACAAGCATCGAGAAGCTGGAATCATCGTTTTGATGAGGAGGTCAAGAAATTTGGCTTCATCAAAAACGCTGATGAAGCTTGTGTGTATAAGAAGGCTAGTGGGAGCATAATAACCTTCCTAGTATTGTATGTTGATGACATACTACTATTTGGAAATGACATTCCAACCTTGGAAAGTGTAAAAACCTGGCTTGGAAGTTGTTTTTCCATTAAGGATCTTGGTGAAGCCGCCTATATTCTGGGAATAAAGATCTATAGGGATAGATCAAGGCGGTTGATTGGTTTGAATCAAAGTGCATACATTGATAAAATCTTGAAAAGGTTCAAGATGGAAAACTCTAAGAAAGGTACCGTACCTATTCAAAGAGGAACGATGTTGAGTACGACCAATGTCCAAGCTCAAAGGATGAGCAAGATAAAATGAAGGCAATCCCATACGCATCTGCTATTGGATCCATCATGTATGCAATGATATGCACTCGACCGGATGTGTCATGCGCCTTAAGCATGACAAGCCGCTACCAGCAGAATCCTGGAAACAGTCATTGGATGGCTGTTAAGAACATACTTAAGTACCTAAGGAGGACAAGGGATATGTTCCTAATCTATGGATCTGGTGACGAGGAACTCGTTGTAAAAGGTTACACGGATGCGAGTTTCCAAACCGATCGTGATGATTCTCGGTCACCATCGGGATACATTTTCATTCTGAATGGAGGAGCGGTCTCTTGGAAGAGCTCCAAGCAGGATGTGGTGGCTCTGTCAACTACAGAATCAGAATACGTCGCCGCCTCATTGGCAGCCCAAGAAGCTGCATGGTTGAAGAAATTCATTGCCGATCTAGGGGTAGTCCCTTCCATTCAGGACCCCCTAGAGATCTTTTGTGATAACGAGGGTGCGATTGCACAAATCAAGGAACCCCGTGCTCATCAAAAGACTAGGCACATTGAGCGGAGATTCAACTACATACGAGATGAAGTTGAAAAGGGAAAGATATGTATTCGCAAAGTTCACACGGATCAAACGTTGCGGATCCCCTCATGAAGCTCCTTGAAAAGGCAAAGCATGAAGGTCATACTTGTGCCATGGGACTTCGATATTCTAGTCAGTGGATTTGATCTGTAAATTTTGTATTTGGATATATGGAACTTTCTATTATTTGAATAAAATTATTTGGTTATAATGTTTCAAATAATATTCCAATTTAGCATGTTTAATCCATGAGTAAAATGTTTACTCTAAATGTCCGTAGTCGTTCACACTTGTGGGAACAAGTTTGAAGATAAGACTATTATGAACTTGGATTGGTTGATACTCAAAAGGATGAATATAGAGCAATGGGTTGCTACCAAGGTTCATAGATATTTGTGGGATACAAATATTGGACTAACCCGCATCTCAAATTTTACTACATGGAATCTTATTGATTGATCATAAGTAAATTTGAGTAAAGGCGAATATCATTTGGTATCCTCAGACCTGAGACACATATTGGGTTTTGATATTCACCAAGTTTATACCTTGAGCCTATTCTTCACTGCCCTGAAATAGTGGACAGTACATAAGGATATGTTCAGGTATAACACGAAGTGTTTGTGAGAAACGTATGTAGTCAAGATGGAATTTGTTCCTCTTATTCATTGAGAGTTAGATGTCTAAGGCCTGATTAAGTTAAATCAACAAGGAATGATCATTTGTGTCCCTGGATTTAACATGACATCTGTAACAAAAGGATAGATGATTAATTCACCTAAATCATTTCAAGTAGGGTACTTGAAATGGATGATGTTATTGAATGGCCATAAGTCATGCGTATTAAGGGTAGTAAACCGTTGTTAGGCGGTATTTACTGCTTGCATCAATCTTCTATGAATCTTGGGCAAGTGGGAGATTGTAGGATTCTATATGCCCAAGACATATAAAATATTGATGTGGTTAGTACGTCATGATCCAAGTCGGGTTATACCCAATAACAAGCTTAGCAAACACCAATTAATATTAAATTGATGATATGATCATGCAATTAAATATTACACCAAATTTGGAAATGGGTTTTCTAAATAACTTGCATGAGAGATGGAACAAATTATAAGGATAATTTGTTGATGAATTATTGTTATTCTTGTTATTTAAAAAGGTTTTAAATAACAATAATAATATATGAGTGTAACTTAATTAATTTGTTAATTAAGAGGGATATGTCACATTTAACATAAGTCTAGAAGGACATTTTAATGTGTGTGACATAATGTGAATTCTATTAAGTTATGTTGGTGTTTTAAAGGGAGGCAAAAACCATTTTGAAAGGCTGTTTTGGCCGCCCCCTCCCTTGAACCTCATTGGACCATTTTGTCTTGAGAATACACACAACAATAACTAGGAAGACACTCATTCATTCCATCAATTTATACATGCAAAATAACTCTCAAAACTCCCTTTTTTCTCTCTCTTGTTCACGGAACAACCAGCAGGAAGTTTGGTGTTTTGAAGTTGATTCTTGGTGTGACTCTACCTAGCAAGAGTGGTGTATGATCAAGGCTTGGGGTATACAAAGCTTGAGGATCTCTACATTGAGCTCTTGGTCGATTTCAAGCATCTAAACCTATCATCTTTGGTCGATTTTGCTGCTGAAAAGGTAGATATCACAGCTTGTTCAAGCTGTGATTTTATGCACGATTTGTAGGTTCATAGCTTGTTCCATTCATATATTTAAGATCCTATTGATTTGGGTTTTGTTTTCCATCTTAAAACCACACTTAGAACACGAAAACTTCAGATTATAAACTTGCTATAATCCTATACATCCGCTGCGTTTTCTGAAAAGTTTAAAAGGTTAAACTATGTTTTAGTGTTCTCTCAAACCCTTCAATCAAAACATGATAACAGTAGCTATGGTGCACTTGTTGAAACGAAAAAGGCATGGACTTAAAAGGACGAGTATATCAGCAATCCCACCAAACTTTGACTATGCACAAGATCTTTTCAACGTCTCGTTCATATCCTTTTTATTTTGTTTGATTTTGTTTTAACAAAATTATACGTGAAGATTGGTGAGGTTTTGTGGAGAAAATTTTATTTTCACTTTTATTTTGTTTTTTTAGAAAGGGAAACAAAGTCAAATTTTTAATTTTTTTTTGGTTACCAGCGAAATTATAATTTCGCTAGTGGTTTCGCACGACGAAACTGTAGCTTCGCCGGTTCTTTTGCAATTAGCATGGTCAGTTTCGTCCAGATTTTTGTCCGGAGAAATTGCATCTTCGCTGGGCATAACTATAGTTTCGTTGCCAGCGAAACTATATGCTATATAACACAATTTGCGAAATTTTTCATTCATTTTCGCATATACTAGTTTTCAGAGGTTCAGGGTTTCACCGTAGACTTTTCAGGCGATTCTACTTTTCTGCGATTTTGTTTATAGATTGACCGTTGTATTCCCTTCACAACTGAGTTTCGAACTCAGGACATTAGTCTATTATAGGTTTAAATAACTACATTGTGAGTATCTTTGATTGAGACTCTTCGGTACCTTTGAAGTCCTTACTGCAAAAGTACCGATAGTCTAGCGAAACTGGACGAAAGTCCATAATTTTAAGCGAAACTATGGAGTTATGCTATCCGGGTGAACTTAACAGTTTGGCTAACGAAACTTTAGTTTCGTTGCGCCGAAACTATAATTTTGGCCAGTTGAATCTACTTCACTATCTTGCTGAAATTAATAAGTAACTATTGCCCAAATAACACTTTCGCATGCCAAAACTAAAATTCATCCTGTGAAACTATACTTTCGCCTAGCGAATTTAATTTGGTTTTTGTGTAATTTTTATCTTTTTCTTATTTTTCTTTAATATTATTATTTAATATATTATTCTAATGCACTTCATCTATTTTTCTGTTTAAATGGTGAATCTGAAGTTTGACGAGAGGAACAACATTTCTGCTATATTAGATGATACTCACCCTAAAGCAGCTGGTTTTAGAGATTGCATATCATGGTTGCAGAGATCTCCTATAGCCTACGTGATATCTCATTCCACTAATATTTATGACCGTCACATCAAAGATTTTCGGTGAATGGCTGAGTATGATACAAAAGGCAATACACAGATGATCGTAGCAAGAGTGATGGAGAATGAGGCGACCAATACATAGAGGATCGTAGCTAGACGAAGACACAAGAGAGGTGGTTACTCTGTCAGACCAGGAGGTGTTTGAGGCCTTTAGATCGATGGGATATGAGGGACCACCTTTTGGTACTAGGAAGGAGATTAAGAAGTCCTTCATTATATGCTTAGATCATCGTAAAGGTGGATCAAATGGGCTTAACTTAGACTGGGCAAAAGCTATGGTGATATGTTGTAGAGCGAAGAAAGCAGACATGGCAAGACTGATTTTTGTCTGTATGGCTAAGAATGTGATGGCGTTAAAGAAAGATAAAGGGCTGCTTTATCCTCGATTCTTACAAATGATTTTTGATGATCTTATTCCTAAGATCCCAAGACATCGGGAGGTTAAAAGGCTAGTGAAAATGAACACCCGCATCTTCGCAGACTATTGCGCCATTCATCATGATTTTTATTGGGAAAATTACTACCTCTGGGAGAACATGTATCCTGAGGAGAGATGGAGATATATCAAGAAGGTAGATTAAGTTTGAAAACAAAAGGGCCAAGCAGACATGGGAGAAACATGTTGATGCGGTTAAGAAGAGGAAACGATATGCTAAAGAAAAAGATTATGATTTCAAGGAGGATGTGAATGAGATGGTAGAGGAGGCTTGGATTGAGGAAGGAAAGAGTTCAAACAAGAAAGTTGATAAGGGAGAAGTTGAGAGAAGGACCAAACATAAGCATCAAACTTTCACTGAGTCTTCGAGGAGGGAAGAGAGAGCGAGTTTGGATGAGGATGTGATAAGAAATCTCAATGCATCTCTGGCTAATGAATTAAGCATGGTAAAAACAAAACTTACCAATCAAGAGATAACGTTAGGCAAAAGGATGAGGTGATTGAGGGATGACCAAGATGTTGGTGGACCATAATAAGTTGATCAAGAGATTGTTTGAAGAAGTGAATGAACTGAAAGTTGTTGTCGGCCTGCCCAACTAGCTAACTAAACTTGAGTTAGATGACTTCACTAATGCTTCCAAATACTCATTCCTAAATGTGGGTATATCCTCCCGGGTAGGAGAGGGCACATCAGATGCAACAGGTGAGGAAGTAGGAGGTTCTAGGGTAAGGTAAGAGAATGAGAATGCGGAGAATGCTGAACAGATTTTCGAGGCTGGCTTTGTTAACATGCATTTTGATTTTGAGAAAGACTTGGTTGGTGAATAGGTGGTGGGAGAGAAACCTGTTGAACATGTGGAGAAGACTACTAAGAAGGGGCTGATTGATAAAGAAGAAGATGATGAGCAACTAGTTGACTATGATTTTGAACCAAAATACTATGAGGTTGATGAGAGACCCCTAACATATGTTGCTAAGAAGGGTGATAATGATGGAGATGTGTTTGAAATGGCTAAGGAAGAGTGGTTTGTCAAAGAGAAAGAGACTGAAAATTTGACTCCCTTGTTCCAAAATATGGAAGGGTTGAGCAAGAAAGAAGCAGACAAGAGGATAATCAGTTGGAGCTATAACCTCGACCTTAAAATGTTTATGATTAAGAGGAGAGGGGAAGGCATAACCTATATGCATAAGAGGAAGGCATTCAAGACCTTACCCAAATGGGATTTGAGAAGGCTGGCAGCGTTGCCATTACTAAATGCTCATCTAAGTGAAAGGGCCTCGTTGCTGGAAAATGAGATAAAGAATGGACTGAATGACAACTTTGAGTCATTCAGGTTTATGAAGGCTGACAGGAGGAGATCCAAAAGGGATAAAGAGTTGGAAACGGGAAATGGAAAGATTGTGCTAAGGGTGAAACCCCCAAAGACAGT
This sequence comes from Flaveria trinervia, assembly GCA_025506515.1. Classification (NCBI taxonomy): domain Eukaryota; kingdom Viridiplantae; phylum Streptophyta; class Magnoliopsida; order Asterales; family Asteraceae; genus Flaveria; species Flaveria trinervia. The sequence continues at coordinate 29,126,503 of CM046441.1, forward strand.
GAACAAGGTTAGACTGGTAGATCCCCTCCCCCAGCAATTACAAAACTTTGAGAAGTGGTTCTACGATAACAATATAGGGGAGGCGGTGATTAGGGTAAAGAATGGGGGTGAGTTCAGACTGTTTAATCCTATGGAAGTGTTTGGATTCTGTGATGAAGATCTACTGGTTCTTTGTGAAAATCACATCAAAGTAGGGGTAGGAGACGAGACAAGGAAATAAGCAAGTCTATTCATGACCGTGGCCAATAAGGCTGAGGTGTGAGGAAAGAAGGGAAGGAGCTAGTAGAGAATGTGAGAGCTCAGGATGATCTAAACATGGATGTGAGTGATTTAACAAGATAATTTAAGCAAGCTAGTGCTTGTCCTGAGGGAGCTAATGAAGCAGTAGGTGACCAGAGTGAATTATTTGCTAAAGCTCCCGTGGATGAAGCTGTAGGAGGTAATAAAGAAATGACAGAAGCTGCAAGGGAAACTAAAGTTGAACAAGAAGAATTTATGCCTGGTAGAAGAAGCTGTAGGAGCAAGTATAGATACATGAGATGTAGTAGGAGAGACTGGAGCAGACGTGACAAATCAAGACAAGTGAATGCGGTGAGGTCCAATCTAGGGGGAGTATTAGAGATCATGTTTAGGTTGGACTCACCTTAGATTAGATAATGTTTACATTACTTTGTAATAGGTCTAGTGTTATTTTACTTTTGTACGTAGTTCATTTAGTTTAGTTTTGAAGTCCAGCAAAACTGTGAGCAAAACTGTAGTTTCACACATAGTCAGTTGTTTTAGTTCACCTGGTGAAACTGTTGTTTCTGCCTGGTGAAACTATAGTTTTGGCAGTACAGTTTTGCTGATAGCAAAACTGTGTACAAAACTAAGACTGCTATATATAGATTTGATCATGTTCATTGTTGGGTAACCTTGCAAAACCCTAATCCTTTATTATTGTTGCAAGTGACCTTTATAAGCAGTCTATTAACAGAAATATAATTGTGCTTTGTTACATTGAGTGTATTGATCCTTATTGTTCTTACTTTGATTTTGTGGTTCTTCTTAATCTTCTTCATCTTTGTTATGTATTGTTTATATCTGATATTGAAAGATTCAACATCTCATTTGTACTGCAAATCGATCAAATGGACCAACCACAAGAAATTGTCATGTCCATCTCAAAAAGTTGCAAGCTAAGAGGATGCCGGGCAAACCTCAGGGGTACAATTTTCATGATTCTTATTGATCTTAATTTAATATCCTCTAACACATGGGTATTGGATATTAAATGTGGAACTCATGTTTGCAATTTGTTGTAGGGATTCAAAGAAGTAAGGACTTCAAGAAAGGGGATGTAAGCCTCTACATGGGGAATGGGGCAAATGTTTAAGTTAAAGACCAAGGGGACTACATCTTGAAGCTTCCAAATGGTATGGAAGAAATTTTGAATGATGTTTTGTATGATCCTAGTTTGACTAGGAACATTATTTCGGTTGCCTATTTAAAACAATATGGTTATGTTTTGACATTTATTAAAAATGAAATCCTTGTTTCTTTAAATAACTTCTTTTATTTTAAAGCTATTCCTATTAATAGTATTTATGAATTGGTTCGTGAAAACACATTATATGATAGCTCATTGTACCAAACCACCACCAAGAAGCTCAAATTGGATTTGAGTGACACCTATCTTTGGCATTTCCATCTTGGTCATATAAACAAGAAGCGCATACAAACACTTCAAAAGAATGGTCTTTCAAAAGCAAGTGAATATGATTCATTTGATGTATATGAATCTTGTTTACAAGGCAAAATGACTAAGGTACCTTTTAGTGGCAAAATTGAAAGGGCAAAAGAACTATTAGGTATCATTCATTCGGGTGTATGTGGTCCTTTTAAGCTAATGACTAGTTACAATGAAAGATACTTCATTACCACTATCGACGACTATAGTCGATATGGGTATGTGTACTTGTTAAGACACAAAGATGAAGCTTTTTAAATGTTCAAAACCTTCCAGAATGAAGTAAAAAATCACTCGACAAGTTAATAAAAATTCTCCACATTGATAGAGGAGGTGAATACCTAAGTGATGATTTAGAGATCATCTTAGAAGTTGTGGGATTGTCTCACAACTATCTCCACCAGGAATACCATAACACAACAGTATGTCTGTAAAGATAAATTGAACTTTAATGATATGGTTCAATCTATGATGGCTAGAAGCTCATTGCCTCTATCATTTTGGGGTTTCGCTTTGCTCTCTGTGGCCCGTATTTTAAATATGGCCCCAACCAAGAAAGTGCAAAAGACACCTTTTGAAATGTGGCATGGAAGGGTTCCATCTCTATCATATTTAAAGGTGTGGGGATGTGAGCCTTATGTTAATACTCCCATCTCAAAGAAGTTAGAAAGTCATTTGACTAAGTGTATCTTTATTGGATATTGTTTCTATGATCCATTGGAACAAAAGGAATTTGTTGCCAAGAAGGCTGAGTTCTTGGAAGCTAAGTTCCTTATAGAAGGAGCTAGCAGTAAAACATTGGATCTTGAGGAAGATCAAGAACCACAACCCGATACATGTTTGATTGACACTTGCATTCAACATGAGGATGTTAAGGATGATCAAATGGTTGATCAATAGATAGAAAACATTCACAGATCTGGTAAAACTAGTAGTCCACCTAAAAGATATGGAATTTTCATTGATGGATGCTATGTGGTAGATTCCAATGAACCAACCACATATCATGATGCAATGTCCAATTTGGATTGTGACAAATGGATTGAAGCAATGAACGTTGAGATGCAGTCCATGTATGACAACCAAGTGTGGAATTTGTTGTACCATCTCTTAACTCCAAGGTAGTTGGTAGTAAGTGGATTTTCAAGAAGAAAACCGATATGCATGAAAACTTGGATACTTATAAAGCCAGACTTGTAGCAAAAGGTTTCACTCAAACTCAAGGGGTTGATTGTGATGAGACTTTCTTGCCGGTTGCAATGCTAAAGTCTATCAAGATATTATTTTCCATGCTACTATTATGATTATGAGATTTGCCAAATAGATGTCAAAAACCACTTTTCTAAATGGATATCTTGAGGAAGTTGTCTATATGGTTCAGCCTAAAGGTTTGTCGATCCAAAACATCCTAACAAAGTATACAAGCTAAAGAAATCAATCTATGGATTGAAGCAAGCATCAAGAAGTTGGAATCACCGTTTTGATGAAGAGGTAATCAAATTTGGGTTCATCAAAAACGCTGATGAAGCATGTGTATATAAGAAAGCTAGTAGGAGCATCATCACTTTCCTAGTATGTATGTCATTGACATCCTACTATTTGAAAATTACGTTCCAACCTTGGAAAGTGTAAAAGCCTGGCTCGGCAGCTGTTTTTCCATTAAGGATCTTGGTAAAGCTGCTTATATTTTGGGAATAAATATCTATAGGGATAGATCAAGGCGGTTGATAGGTTTAAATCAAAGTGCATACATTGATAAGATCTTGAAAAGTTTCAAGATGGAAAACTCTAAGAAAGGTACCATACTTATCCAAAGATGAACGATATTGTGTATCACTCAATGTCCAAGCTCAAAGTTTGTGTTGCACCCTGAAAGGATCATACATGCCAAATCAATGGGTGAATTGATGATTGTTTAGCTGGAATCCCACAAGTCCAAGATGAAATGCGGATGAAGATCTGCCAAGAAAATAACAAGTGTTATCTTCCGCATTAGTTAATGCGGAAGACAAAACTCTGATGCGGACAAGTGTTTACTCTTCCGCATTGACTGATGCGGAAGACATAATACTAATACTGAACAAGTTACTCTTCTGCGTTGACTAATGCGGAAGAACAAAAGAAGATGCGGACAAGACTTTGATCATCAGCATTGACAAATGCAGATGACCAACCAATTGCGCACAAGTATTTGTTCATCCGCATTAACCAATGCGGATGACCAACTTACTAATGCTGATGATCAAGTGGAAATGCTAATCAAGATTATCTCATCCACATTTGTCAATGCGTATGAACAAGCAGAAATGCAGATCAAGACTTAGACTAGTTTCTGATCTAATAGGTCAAGGGTAGTTTAGTCGTTTTGTAAAAGCATTTTGTCTGCCTATAAATAGAATAGTTAACCTCGTATTGAGGGGACGGCTGATAGATAGAGAATTTTTGTTGTAGTTATTCTCTGTATATTATCAATTTTCATATATCAATACAAACAACATTTATGAGTAATTTTCTAGCTTGAAAGTTCTTTGATTGTTTGTTTCCACCACTCAATCATTGACTTGATTATCATATTCAACTCTCAGTAAGAATATCACTCTTACACAATCCCAGTCAATTGGTATTAGAGCTTTGGCTCTCGATTCTCTTTCAGATCTGCGCACAGACTGAATAGAACAAGATTGATCTGATAATCAAGTTGCTAGTAGTGGATATTATCATCTCTACTCAGAAAACAACAAAATTACTCTTGTCAAAAAGCAAGAACACTCATTCTGAACCTCAACAGAACTGCTTGAACAAGTTGGACTCATCAAACATAATCATTCTTAAAATCAACTAAATCTATAATTACACAAATCAACATGGATTCTAACAGTTACTCTGAATTAGGTCATACACCTAAACCTCCAATGCTTAAACACAAATCTGAGTTTAAACAATGGAGAATACGGTTTAGAAATTATATCACAGGTGTAGTTCCTGACTTTTGGATCTCAATATGTAAGGGTCCACATATTCTTGTTACTCTATCAACAGCTCAAGCTGCACTGTACAAAACTGCTAGAATACCAATTGAAGACTTAACTCTGGATGAAGATGACTATACGAAAATCAAAATTGTTCTTAAAGCATACTCTATTTTGACTCAGGCACTCAAAATGGATGTGCTGAAAAGATTGGAAAAATATGGAACTGCTAAAGCTGTTTGGGATGCTCTCAAAATTATGTGTGAAGGTAGCAGTGAAGTTGTTGAAATTAACAAAGACAAGCTGGTCAATCAGTATGAAACCTTCCATCACACCAAAGGAGAATCCATATCAATACAACTGCACACATTTGTACAGTTGGTCAATGACTTGGAAATTATGGGTGTTTCATACAACATTAAGAACTCAACAAGAAAATGCTTCACAGTCTACTTGAAAGCTGGAAGCAAAATGTCACAATGCTGAAAAATACTCTTGATCTTGAGAGTACCACTCTAGATATTATGATAGCCAAGATTGAAGCTTTGGAACTTGATGAACGAAGCAGAAATCTGCGTGGGCCAAGAGTGATTGAAGCCTACAAATTCCCTTCAGAATCACATTTTGTTGAAAATGCTTTCATCACAGAGGAAGATGACTTCATCTCATCAAGATATCAAATGAACAATCCTGGGTTCATTGCATCTCCACCATTTAATCACCATTCAACTTTAGCTCAAGCACCAAAAGTCTCCACTGCACCTCCAATTTCTCTACAAGACTTCAAATCAGAAGAGCAAAAGGCAACTTACAATGCCTTTGTTGTATGTTTTGAAGCATATCTTGGGGGAAGACTCACTTCTGCCCACCTAATATAGGAAGATTTAGAAGAATTAGATCCTCATGATGTTGAGGAGATGGATCTACAGTGGAAAATGGCAATGATTGCCATGAGAGCAAAGAAATTCTTTAGAAAAGGAAGAAAGTTGAGTTTGAATGAGAACACAAAACATGGAAACCAATGAGGATAAAATCAAGTTAGGACACCCAATCAAAATCAAAGAGTGCTAAGACAAGACAGTGAATGTCATGAAACCATCAAGCCCTGTAAAAGCAATTATACCTTTTATAAAATTCAGACCATCTGTTTTACAAGGCAAAAAGAAATATGTCAAAACAATGAAACCCATTACTGAAAGTAGTTCTAATAATGAGATTGTATCTCCACAAAATTCAAGCAAATCAGAAATGGTTTCACTGAAAAAGAAACCAACTGTAAAACTAAGTTCAACACATAAAACTTCATCAGACCCTCAGGTTGACCAATTTGAGAAAGATGTGAGAAGTAGGTTGAACAAAGAGAAACAACCCAAAGAACTGAACAAAAGTATTATTATGAAACAATCTACTAAAAGGGCTGATTCTGATTCATCAACTAAAGAAAAGAAAGTGACTCATCAAAAGAAAGTATCAGTTGAGTCACACAAAGAAAAATCTGATTCGAGAAACAAACAAATGTATTGTGATATTTGTGACATGTTCAATCACAAGACAGATAAATGCTTCTTCAATCAATATTGTTCTATTTGTGATATGAACAATCACTCCACCAAAAATTTCTATTTCAACAAGTATTGTTCAATCCGTGACATGAACAATCACAATACATCTTATTGTTACTTCAATCAGAAGGGGTTGAGAATTCCACAACACAAGTCCATCTCAAAAACATCTACTGTGATGCATTCTGTCAAACCTCATCTTCATTATACTCAATCTAGGACACCTAGGTCAACAAATGATTGAAATAACTCAAAGGATTTAAGGAAGGGTCAAAGAAATCATCTCACAATGAAACACAAACTTGACCTTCCTAAGCAAAAACCAACTTTTGATAATGAAACTCGGGATAACTTTTACAAAGAAATAGAGACCACCGATTTCATTATTCATCTGAATCGTTAGTAGATGTTGATGAGATGACTCAACCATTCATTACCAACAATATCCCAAATCACCTCCATCTAAATCACTATTCAGAGGGAAATACCAGGAGGTGACTATCATGAATAGGAACGGGAAACCGAAGACCATCATGGCTTGGGTTCCTTATTCTAATTAGTTCTTTTTGTTTGTAGGTTCATCCACACAGGTCTAATAGCCTATGTTATGTAGACAGTGGATGCTCCCGACACATGACTGGAGATCATCCCTCCTTCATGATTTCAAGTACATACAAGGAACTAATGTGGCATTCGGTGGAGATTCAGAAGGTGGTAGGATTACAGGAGAAGGATCTGTGACAAATGGGATGTTGAGCTTTGACAGAGTGAATTACTGTGAACAACTAAATTTCAATCTGCTAAGCGTGTCTTAGATCTGCGACAAAAAATATTCCACTCACTTTACAGACACTCACTGCTGCTTTCTGAAACCTGGATTTCAGATTCCTGAAGAATAGGTTGTCTTAAAAACTCTGAGGAAGAATAATACATATGTCTTAAACCTATGTTCTACATCACCTAAGGAAGAAACATGCCTTTTGTCTAAAGCATCATTTGATGAGTGACAGCTTTGGCATAGACGTTTGGGGCACACTAACTTTAAAAATATGAACAAGTTAGTCAAAGGAAACCATGTAATTGGTCTTCCTCAAAAAGAATTCAATTTTATTGATCAATGCCCAGCGTGCCTTAAAGGAAAACAACACAAATCGTCTCACAAAACCAAGCTGGTGAACACTAACAATACTCCATTGAAGTTACTTCACATGGATCTGTTTGGACCAAATCATGTAATGAGTATGGGAAAGAAACAATATTGTTTAGTGATCATTGATGATTTTTCTTGATTCACATGGGTGTTCTTCTTACTTCATAAAAATGAAGCATCCCAAATCATTCAAGAAGTTATCACTAAAATTGAAAATCAACTTGATCTCAAAGTCAAAATAATAAGAAGTGATAATGGTACATAATTCAAAATTGAAAATATGAGTTCCTTTTGTGCAACCAAAGGCATTGCCCATCAATTCAGTGCAGCTAGAACTCCTCAACAAAATGGGGTAGCTGAAAGGCGAAATAGAATACTGATTGAAGCAGCAAGAACGATGCTAGCCGATGCTAAACTGCCAATCACCTTCTGGGCAGAAGCAGTTAACACATCGTGCTTTGTGCAAAATCGAACTCTGATTGTTAAAGAAAGTAACATGACACCTTATGAACTAATATTTCATAGGAAACCATTTATTTGATTCCTCAAATCATTTGGTTGTCCAGTCTCAATATTAAACACCTGTGATCATTTGAAAATTTTCATCTAAGTCTGATGAAGGATTTTTTGTAGGTTATTCTTCCGTCTCAAAGGCTTATAGAGTGTTCAATCCTAAACTGAACATTATCGATGAATCCACAAATGTTCAATTCAAGGAACATTCGTTTCCCAAATCTACAAATCGTCCTGATTGGTTGTTTGATATTGACACTTTTACGAAATCATTTGACCAATTTCACTTGTCTGATGCAGGAAATATACATTGAGGTGATACTTCATCAAATATGGAAAGAAGAGAAAATTATCCATTGATTCCACCTACATTTGATGAACTTATGAATGAAGATGTTCCTCTTCAAGCTGATCCCAGCAGACACTTGTCACAAAACCTTAGTGTTTCTTCTGAAGAAGGTCCCAGCCTGGTACCATCTCACTCAGATGACTTGTCACATGAGTTTAGAAATCAAAAATAGGCTTCTCATCCAGAAGCAACTCAAGGTACTTCAAAGGATGCAATCAACCTCAATGCTGCTGGAGATGTAGATGTTACTGAAACAAGAGTTGGCAATCTTCATAATTCAACAACAATACAAGATGATTGTGCCTCTTACCATAATGAACTGAATGTCTCTAATATTGATGTAACTATTGCTGGTGACACCATTCCAACCACAAGAATACACAAGAATCATCCAATTGAAACCATTATTGGTGATCTTAATGAGAGGGTGACAAGAAGCAAGTCCAGTATTACAAACATCTATTTGTTCTCCTGCTTTCTATGTCAAAAAGTACCCAAAAACATCAAAGAGGTGCTTCAAGATAATAGTTGGATTGAAGCAATGCACGAAGAATTGCTTCAATTCAAGAAACAAGAAGTATGGCAGCTGGTAGATCTTCCCGAAGGACAATACCCAATCGGTATTAGATGGATGTATAGGAACAAGACTGATGATAGAGGGATAGTCATCAGCAATAAAGCAAGACTAGTGGCACAGGGATACACTAAGGAAGAAGGAATTAACTACGACGAAGTGTTTGCTCCTGTTGCCAGACTAGAAGCAATCAGAATCTTTCTTGCATATTCTGTGTCCATGAAATTTACTATTTATCAAATGGATGTAAATGTGTGCCTTCTTGTATGGAAAGATTGCAGAAGAAGTCTATGTAAGTCAACCACCTAGCTTTGAAGATCCAGATTTCCCTCACAGAGTGTACAAGCTTGACAAAGCTCTATATGGTCTTCATCAAGCTCCAAGAAAGTGGTATGAGACTCTATCATCCTTTCTTCTTGAACATGGGTATGAAAGAGGAAAGATTGATCAGACTCTCTTTAGAAGCATAAGAGGAAAAGACATGCTGTTAGTCCAGATCTACGTGGATGATATTATATTTGGCTTAACAACAAGCAACTCTGCAAAGAATTTGAAGATCTTATGCACTCAAAGTTCCAAATGAGTGCTATGGGGGAACTCACATTCTTTCTAGGGGTACAAGTCCAGCCAACAGTAGATGGAATCTTCATCAATCAATCAAAATATGTAGAAACCATGCTGAAGAAATTCCACTTTGCTGACTGTCAGTCTATTAGAACTCCTGTAGATACTAAAGTGAAGATTGGACCTGACCCTGAAGGCAAATCAGTGGATCAAACTCACTATCGATCAATGATAGGTTCACTTATGTATCTAACAGCCAGTAGGCCTGACAATATGTTTGGTGTTTGTGTGTGTGCTAGATATCAAGCTGCTCCAAAAGAATCACATGTGAACGCAGTCAAGAGGATAGTCAGATATCTGAAGAGCAAACTAGCTCTCGGATTATGGTATCCAAAGGAAGGAGAATTTAATCTCTATGCCTACATAGACAGTGATTATAGAGGATGCAACTTCAACAGAAAATCTACTTTTGGCGGTTGTAAATTTCTGGGTCGCTGACTAGTATCCTGGCAATGCAAGAAGCAGACAAATGTGTCTGTGTCCACAGCAGAAGTTGAGTATATTGTTGCTTCAGCATGTTGCTCTCAAGTTCTCTGGATTCAAAACCACATGCTTGATTATGCTTTTAACTTTTAGCATACACCAATTTCTATTGACAACACAACTGCTGTCTTTATAACAAATAATCCAGTTCAGCACTCAAAAACAAAACACATTGAAATTAGATATCATTTTTTGAGAGACTGTGATGAAAAAGGTTTAATCAAATTGATTCAAGTACCAACAGAAAATCAATTAGTTGATTTGTTTACCAAGGCATTTGAACCTAGTAGGTTTGAATTTCTGGTTCATTCAATTGGCATGATTAACCTTGAGTAAAAACTATGAAAAACATCAAAAACAATTTAAAACATCAGAAAAACCACAAGGAGAAATCAAGTTTTATGAAGAAAAGAATTTTGGGAAATGATATAATTACAATCTTTATATCATTCACTGTGCTTAATTTCAAATGTAAAAGACTGAAATGACTATCCAGATATGTTGGTAGGCTCAACTTGGAAGTAAAGATACATGCAGTGATGAATTAAAAACATATCCAATTGTGAAACACTCATCACAAAGTACAGGTATGTATTGGCTTATCTGAATGCATGTGTGTGTAGTAGCCTAAACACACTAGGTAATGATACTCTATGAATCTGTTTCACCACATCATGTTTCATATTTGTTTTGCTGAGCAAAGACCTGATGAAACATGCACATAGTGCAGATGTCATGATCCAAAAGATTCCCAATGTGGAACACATCCAAAAAATTGGATGAATCAACAAAGCAATACATTCCAAGTGAATGAACACAAGAATCCTATCATGGATCACCTTCCAAAGTGAAGTGAAAAGAATCCCAACATGGATCAACATGAAAAAGGATAAAATTAAAAGAATCCCAATAAGGATCAGTGAAAATGAGATCTCATGACTTAAGTAACCCGGTAAGAAAAGTTATGAAAAACTTCTACCATGCATTGTATAAGGAGGGTTGACCATTTCATGCTTATGTGTGTGAGGTACACATTGAATAATAAATCAACCAAAACATGATAAAAGTCATTTGCATCAAAATATCAACCAGGTATGAGTTTAAGAGGACAAACATACCTTCAATCTTCAAGTTCATATCATGTCCATTTAATCATAAAGGATGCACATGTGTAATGTAAGATTGATACAATCCGAACAAAGATATTTTTCTCTTCATTATTAATATCAATCAAAATAATATGCAAAAGTTTTAAATCTTTAAAGTTTCTTGAAGGGTTTGTGGTTCATAAAACCAAGTTTAACCTCTTAAACTTTCAGGAAAATGCAGCGGAAATATATTTAGAAACATGATTATAAAACTGAAATTTCATGTTCTTATGGTGACAGTATATATGTTAAAACAAACCAAAATCAAAGGATCATTATATGTGAATGAGCAAGCTATGAAACATATGTAAATGTACATAAAATCACAGCTAGAATGAGCTGTGAATAACTACCTTTCTGCAGCTTAAAATCGACCAAGAAAGGGATGTAGGCTGCTCAAAATTCGGCCAAGGCTCCAAGGAAAGGACCCCTCAAGCTTGTATACCCCAAGCTAACTTGCAAACACCTCTTCTTTCTAGGGAGATGAACACGAAAATGACTCCAAGTCCTCTCCAAAAGCTGCTGGAACCTCAGAGCTTGAGAGAGAGTTGAGAGCTTCTAATTTTTGATTTAAACGTGTGAAAGAGATGGGATGGTTGAGTTTTGGACTAGTGATTTAAGTATTGTAGTTCACAAGAAAGTAAAACCCTCTCATAGGAGAGGGTGGGGCTGCCGAATTGGTCTCAAAAAAAAATTTCCCCCAAAACTTAATCAAGCAATTTATAAAACTAGTCTGTTATAAGTTGTACAATTAACTTTTAGTTGTATAACTTATACACTATTTTATTACTTAATGTTATCTAACTAACTTAAATAACACTAAGTAATATTCTTGAACCAAATATCCTAATAAGTTGTTACATCTCATATGCAACTTATTTAGAAAACCCATTTTCTAAATTTGGTGTTATTATTTAATTGTATGATCATATCATCAATTGAATAATTTTTGATGATTGCAAAGCTTGTTATTGGGTATAACCCGACTTGGATCATGACATACTAACCGCATCAATGTTCTATGTGTCTTGGGCATATAGAATCCAACATTTCTCTCCAAATATGGACATAAACTTTAGGGAGAGTAATTTAAAAGGTTTGAGTAAGTCTAAATTTTTGTTTATTAACTTCATTTTGAAAAACAAAACAAAAAGAGTTTTACTTGGTGTTGTAACTAATTTAAAAGGTTTGAGTAAGTTTTACATTATATCTCAGCTTATGCAGATTGTTAGAAGCATGATAAGCCCAAGATCTGTCAAAATTGGGAAACTTGTATTAGTTGTAACATAAGTCAATCCAAGCAAAAATTAACAACTTCAACAGCCAACTTCATAAGAAAAATCAATCAAGGACACCTCTTCATAAGATGAATAATCAATTCAATCACATTAACTTTTGATTAAGTTCAAAAGGTAATGCAGGTAAGTGCATTAGTTAATGCCGGTGAAGGTAACCCATGCATGTAACTAATGCGGGTAACAATAATTTTTAAAGTGCAACTAATGCGGACAATGATTTTACTCTACCACATTAGTGTGTGAAGTGAATGCGAAATTTACTCTACCGCATTTGATACAGTCAACAAATGCATATGAACAGGTCTATCACATTTGCTACAGTGCTGTGTTGACTTGTCAACCGCATTTGATGGTTGCACAAATGGACTTTGTTCTATCGCATTTGCTACGTGTACAAATACGGATATGGTAAAACAAGCAACTCAACCGCATTTGTTACAATGTTCTTCCGCATTTACTACAACTCAAATACGAATGGCCAAAATTTCAAGTTTAACTTCCGCATTTGCAACAGTATACAAATGCGGATAGAATAAAAATTAAGAAACAAAACTTCCGCATTAGTAACAGTAGAGTAATGCGGACAGTCAGTCAAAAATTAAACCTTCCGCATTAGCTATAGTCACAAATGCGGATGATCAAAAGTAGTCAAATGCGGACCGTCAATGTCAAAAGTTCATCTTCCGCATTTGCTACAGTCAACAAATGCGGATCACCAAAATCAAACAAATTAACCTTCAGCATTTGCTACAGTATTGACTGTATTTGCTTGTAAACTTAAAAAATTTCTCAAATTGTATTATTTGACTATTTAAAGGAATTCAAACGGGTCATTTAATACTTTTCAAATTTGAAAGAACTTATAGTGAGAAGAGCGCAAACCTACAGTACACCACCATCAACCATCATCATCATCACTAACATTCAAAGACTTTGTTGTGTTTCATCTTTAAACATTCTTGTCATCGATTTAGAACCACAGTGGTTTCAAAGTTAAGGTATCACTTCAACAGATTTTGAAACCAAAACCTAAGTCTCGGACTGTTACCCTAAATCGAACAATGAACTAGAAAATTATTGAAGAACACCAAAATCAAACTCATTAATGTGATGTAATACACATTTTCGATCTCAATATACACACAAATTGATAGGAATTCAACTGATATTGAAAACCATGATAATCATGTTTACTGCAAAAAACAGAGCAAAGTGAAAAAGAAAATTGTGTAACAAATCAAAGTCACATTAAAAAATCAAAGCAAAGTTAAAGTCAAAATTGTTAACTAACACACATATCTCTTGTACAGATTAAATGGCAAATCTTACATGGAGCAAGCTCCATAACGTCAGCGGTTATCTGAACTCTGATGTGCCTGAAGCCGAAGGTCTTAGAGATATGATAAGATTCTTATCTACCACAAGTGTAGCATATGCCATGACAGTAAGACCAACAATCTACGAGAATCCCATCAGGTCATTCTTGGAATCAGCTGAAGTGGTTGAAGAGGATGGAGTGAAAATTCTAACCGGGAGAATCAACAATGAACTCACTCTGAGGATCACAGAAGAGTCAGCTAGAAGATGTCTGCAATTCCATGATAATGTAGATGATCCTCTTGAATTAGATGATGAGGAAATAACCACATATTTTTCTAAAATTGGTTATGAAGGGAGTTATGAAGCAAAACAGATAGTCAAAGGATTAGTGGACCTGCCTTGGAGGTTCCTTATTCATATGTTCAACACTGTCTGTCTAAAAGGAAAACAGGATGGAATGACATTCCAGTCCTCACATCTTCTGCAATCTATGCTCTGTGCACCAACAGACGGTTTAACATGTCTGCATATGTATTCAATGGCCTAATCTCTAACATCCAAGAGGGGTTGAGATACAAGTTTTTAATGTACCCTAGATTCATTCAATGTCTAATCAATGAATCATTTCATGACATTGTTAATGAAGGTTATGTGCTTAACATTCCTTATTTTGATGCAAGATCCTATAAGCACATCAAGAAGAAGGATCCAAGGAACTTTTATAGTGGTGCCCCTTCACCCCTTCTTCCTTGGATGCTTCAACAAATACATCAAGCAGGTCAAGCACAACCACCTCCATAACCAATAGCTCAACCAACTCCACAACCATCACCAATACCATCTCTAGTACAATCACCAATACCATCTCTAATACAATCCCCAATACCATCACCAATACCATCCCTAATACCATCACCAATACCATCCCCAATACTATAACCAATACCATCCCCAATACCATCACCAATACCATCACCAATACCATCACCAATGCCATCACCACAACAAATACCACAACCTTCTACACAACCACCTCTTCAAACATTACCTCAACCATCATCACTTTCAAGTCCACAACCAACACCACCAATGACCACTCAACCACCACACCAATAACCTATTTCTCCTTAGCAACCTTTACCATCATCACGTGATCACCCTGCTAAAACAGAAGGATCAACAAGTGCATCCAAATCATCTTCAGATGAGGAGGATCATCATGATCAAACCAAATCTATGAAAGAACCTTCTGAGGCTGCTCCTTCAGAGAGCTATGCTAAATCCAACATCAACAGACCTGATGAAAAAGATGAATTAATATCTAAGTTGTTACTCAAAGTGGAAAGGATGGAAAGAACTTTAAACAGGAGAGCAGGAATCATAAATGACAGAATCATGGAACTGGATGAGAAAGAATGTGAATTGAAAGATCTTAAAGAGAAATATGCAGTTGAACGAAAAGAACAAGACAAAGAGATTGAGAATTTAAAAGCTGCATTGAGACACTTAAGAGAAGAAGTGAGTGGACATATAGATACTCTTGAAATACAAACTATTGCAATGGAGGAACAAGAAAACAACATAGAAGAACAAGTTGATATCATCTCAAAACTTGAAAAGGAAATTGAGAGCAATAACAAAAGAATATTCGAGCTTGAAATGATGATGAAAAGAACTGAAGTGAAGGATTATGATTAGAATGAAAAACAAGAAAAGGTTGATGATGAGGACAACAATTTAATAGATGAGAATGAAGAACAAGTAGATGATGAAGGTCAAACTGAGATCAAAGACCAAAACCTAGACATGGTAGTGTATTCTGGAAACACTAGTTATTCAGACTCTAAGAAAGGTGAATTTGAAGAACTCTTCAGTGCTTTGGAGAGTTTTGCATCTTAACAGTTCAGCATTGATGATGATTTCTGGGAATTCATAAATAATCAAAGAACTGAGGTAGAGCCTATTGTCTTTATTCCCAAATCACCAGTGCCTTTGGAAAAGGAATTAACTCGGCAAATTGTCTCTGCTATATCATTAACTGAAGAACAAAAAGAAGAACTCAAAGAAAGATAAGAACAAGAAAGAAAAGAAGAAACTGAAATTGAACAGAAAGAAAATGAGAAAAGTAAAATGAAGGATCAAGAGCCAAGTACACCTGAACAGGTCCCTAAGCCAAAAGAACGAACTGAAACCTCTAGCCCTCAACTTCAAACTTACTCACGAAAGAGGAAGTATCTGGCTGAAAACGCTAAAGGAAAGAGACCAATAACTAAAGAAGAACCAGCAAAGAAACAAAAGATGACCCAAGAAGTTTAGCAGCAATTGCTGAATTTTTGGAAGAACATGAGAAGGCAGAAGCTCATTTGAAAAAGTTGCTAAAGAAATTGATTTAGAAGAAGGAGAAATTGCTGATGAATATGAAGTTAAAAAGGATGTTCTCATGGACAGTCCTATTAAAGAAGAACAGTCAGTGGAAGACATGGTAACCAAAGCTCAAACTGATGACTTGATAATTAAAGCCATGTTTTTAATTAATCAAGGCTATGATCCTGATGAAGTATTTGGGGTCACTTATGAGAGAATAAAAGAGGAGGAAGAGAAAGTGAAATTGTTGCTTGATCCAACAATAGACACTGAATATGAGAAGACAATGACAAAGGATACTCCAAAACATAAAGACTCATCTTTGAAGAAATCTACAAGGTATGAAATTACACTACCAAGAAGGGGTCCCCTACAAAGGTTGTCTCAAATGAAGAAATCAACCTCATCCCATGAATCATTATTTCCTGATGCTTATAACATGTCTGATAAGGAAATGAAGGAATATATCTCAAGCAAGGGATTCACAAAAAGAAGAATTGCCAACATGAGGACAAATTCTTTAAGGGCTACAACTCTTTAATTAATCAATGAAAAGAAAGAAAAACTCAAGAAACTAGAAGAAGAATTGACAAGGACCAAACCCAGAAGCAAAGTGTTAGCTGAAGACATGCTGCTGAATCAAAAAGATCAAGAATTACTTGCCCCAGTGCTCGACAAGTACCCTGAATGGTTTGCAAAACCATCTCAGTTGAAGCTGCAAGAAGGAATGACTACTGCAGAACTGATCAGAGGGGTGTCTACTCCTAAGGGCAAGGTAGATCAAAAGATAATAGCTTGGAAGTATGTTGGACCATAAGAACCAATGAGCCTGATCAGAAAAACCTCTAAGTCCCACAGACATTGCAACTGCTAAAGAAGATCACAACAGCTAAAGACATCAGCTGATTACAAGGTCTGAAGACAAAGTCTGAAGACAAGATATGAAGACTTCTACTGAAGACAAAGTCTGAAAGTAAAGTACTGAAGAGAAAGTCTGAAGCTATCAGCTGAAGACAAAGTCTGAAAGTAAAAGTCTGAAGAACAAAATCTGAAGACAAAGACTGAAGACCAAAGTGATCAGTAGTTGTCACAACAGCTGAAGTTATAACTTCAGTAGTTGTCACAACAGCTGAAGTTATTAACTTCAGTAGTGTCACAACAGCTGTAGTTATTAACTTCAGTAGTTGTGATGGTTTCCTTTCAGTACTTGTAATTTACTTTTTAGTAGTTATAGTTTCAGTAGTTTTAGTTTAGTAGTTTTATGTTTTTGTACTTAGCATTCTCTGAGATGTAATCAGTAATTGAGAACATTCTCAGTAGTTTGCATAGTTTCAGTAGTTTGTATAATTCTGTTAGATGTCACTATCAAGTGACATCAGTAGACTTCACATTCCCTATATAAGGAATGTTGACCTAGTTGTAATGTGTGACATTCAGCCACCACAAAAGCATATGAATGAAATATTACTTTTGCAGAGTTCTCTCTCTATAATCGTTTACTTTTCATTGAATATCAATTGTGTTCTTGCGAATTGTCTAATTCATTGTTCAAATTCCGCTGTAATCTACTCTAATTAATCAGACTTAGATCACTGATCCTAACAAATGGAATCAGAGCGGGTTAATCATTGATTGATCTAACAATTGATCATTGAAACTGCTATTTCGATATCTAAGTTTGATTGAATTAGCAAATTTGCAAGAATTAGTTATAGATCATTGAATTTTTGCTGCTTTCGGTTATTTGCTTTGAGTTTTCTCTTGGTTCATATTGAGTTTGTTGTGTTTTTCACTAAATTAGTTAAAACTTAATTGAATTTGGTTGAATCTGAGAATGACTACTCCTTCTAATGACCCTCACAATACTGGTTCCTCAACCAAGCCTCTGATGCTGGTTAGGACTGAGTGTAACATATGGCAACCAAGAATGCTCCATCACCTATCTGTTAACAGTTCAAGTTGTTAGACATCTGTGGTACATGGTCCACACAAGCCTATGGTGAACAATCTGGAAACCAACCAAATGTTCCGAAGAAGAAGGAACAATACTTAGATGAGGATCGAAAACTGTTTGAGATTGATGCTAAAGCGCATGGTATTCTGGCGATGGCTCTGCCTAATGAAATCTATTCTGGGCTTATGCATCATGAAACTGCTCATGACCTCTGGAATGCATTGAAGGAACAATTTGGTGGAACAAATGAGGTCTTAGCAAACAATAGAGAAATCCTTGCCCAACAATATGAGACATTCTCTCATAGGAAGGGTGAGTCACTAACTCAACAGTTTGAGCGTTTTTCCTGTTTGATCTCTGAGCTGAAAATGGTCAAACATGAATACACTAATAGCTAGATGAACAACAGATTCCAAAGATCACTGCCTTAGAGATGGGACACATATACCATTGTCCTACGCTCCAGTGCAAATCTGGATAGCCTATCTCTTACCCAACTCCATGGGAAACTGCTTACATTTGAAAGAGAGATAGAGCAGAAAAGGAAACTGGCATCATCAGGAAAGCTCACTGATGACTTTGTACCAGGGAAGACTGCCTTGGTTGGTCATGAGTCAGAATATGCTGCATTAGAAAGCAATTATGATGAGCATATAGATTTCTCTTCAAACAGTTCTAATCATGCATTTGTTAGTGTTGATAGTCAGTCAGGCTGTAATAGTGACAATTTGTGCTTCATTATGGATGATTTGAAAGGTATTGCTGATGATGACTTAGAAGAGATGGATATTCTAAGCCAAATGGCCTTGATTAATATCAGATCTCAAAAGTTCTACAAGAGAACTGGTAGGAAATTTCTAGGACTCTCTGGCAAAACCAAAGTTGGTTTTGACAAGAGTAAGTTGAGGTGTCACAAATGCCACAGGCTTGGACACTTTGCAAGAGAGTGTATATCATCTGGATCTAACTCCTCTGCACCCTTTGTGACTTTTCCAAGTAATAGTCCACAAAACAGATGGCAACATCTTGCTAGTTCTGGTCATCACTCATAACCTATATCTCCTGCATATTTTGTCCCTCAGGGTCCAATGCCATATCCATATCCCTGCTATTACATGCCACAACCAAATCAAGTTCAACTTCCTATTGCACAACAACCTCAAGACTTACCTGAGCCTCTACCATCTCAATCATCTCAATCACAACTTCATCACAGCTTCTTCACCCCTGGTGTTGTTGACTAGAGCAGTTTACCAGATGATCTCCGGTAATGAGCAATTATTTGCTGGTGATGGTCAACATGGTGGTGAATATCCTTTTGGGAATCTTGCTCTCATGGCCCTGGAATCTACTGAGAGTTCATGCTCCAATGCATCTTCTTCACAGGTAACCCAGGTATGTTCTGAATTTTGCATAGCTGTATTTATCTCTATTAGAGAGGCAAATGTAGCTTTAATAAATCAAAATCTTGAGATTGAGCAAACCCTTTCCAAAAGAAAGCTGAGTATGAGTTTGTCCTTAAAGATAAAGATGATGAGATTTATAAGCTTAAATGCCAATTAAATGATGAAAAGGCTAAGCTAGAGGTCATTCTTGAGAACCACAGAGAACTCAAAGAAAAACTTACAGTTACCCAAGTTGAGTGTGACCGCTGGATATCATCCTGCAAGGGATTTGAAATGCTGCTCAGCAAGCAATCTGCTTCGAATGCAAAGTTTGGAATAGGTTACAATCACATTGCACCACCTACAGATTTTACTCCAAAATCAATAGTAAAACCTGAAGGTGAAAGTAATTTCCAAACCACATCATCATGTGCATCATCCTCAAGTGATCACCCAAAATCACATGATGAAATCAGTGTTGATACCTCAGCAAATCAATTGCCTGATGGTTAACTACTAATAAGCACATGAAGCTGAGTACTTCAGATGTTGTCCCTTAAAGTACCTCAAGTACTGAAGGGCAAGTCACAACATCTGAAAAGCATTTCAAATCAGCTGAAATAAAAGGATTAACAACAGCTGATGAATCTATCATACGGTCTTTCAGGACGGATAGAGAACAGCTGAAGGACAAGTCTTTAGTTGTTACAAATCCTTCAGTACTTAACACAAGTACTGAAAGGAGGAAAGTACTAAAGAGCACACCTTCAGTAGTTTCCACATGAGCAGTTGATCAATCCATGATGAAGAATAAGCCATGTGAAATATGTGGTAAATTCAATCATCTTTCTGATGAATGTTGGTACAAGAAGGGTTCCAAACTCAACAGAGATAAGCTCATTAAAATCTAGATGGATGAAATGAAAAATGAGTTTGAGACTAAGTTTGTACCACAGTTATCCCATTGTGATAAACCCAAGACTTCATCCAAATCTAAAAAGAAGGATAGGGTTTATCATAAAACAGCTCATAGTGCTTCTCATGATAAACATCAGACTAAGTCTGTGAATTTCAAGGAGGAAATGGTGGGCCACAGGAACTCATCAAAAACAAGTACGGTTATGTCACAAGTGCTGAAAGCTTTAGCTACAAATCGGACACAACTTGTTATGATGGTTCAGCATTTGTTGGGGAGAGTTAACCAAATAGATGCACCTATGATCAAATCACTGAAAAGGCATTCCAAGCCCAAATCCAAGGAATCCATTTCAGCACCATCTCCATCTTCATCAGCTGTTAATCATGAGAAACAAGTTATGGTTAATCTGTTGATGAAAACAGACCCAAAACCAAAAAGGTTTGGGTCTTAAAACCTAACTAGTTCTTTATGATAAATGCAGGGTTCTTCAGCATGCCAAAGGAGCATCTGGTATGTAGACAGTGAAGGATCTATGCATATGACTGGAAGCAGTTCTCTTCTTAATGACTACTCTCAAGGAAAGAAGGGATTTGTTTCATTTGGAAATGATGCTAAGGGTTACATCATTGGGAAAGGATATGTGTCTAATGGAGATATCAGATTTGATGATATTAACCATGTGGAGAATCTTAAGTATAATCTACTGAGTCAGTCAGATGTGTGATAAAGGGCATGTTGCACTTTTCACAAGCCAGTACTCTGCAGGATTCTGTCTTCCCAAGTTTTGAGGCTCATTGACAAGGTATTGGATGAACAGACTCTCCTGAAGGCCAACAGGATTGGAAGAGTATATGCCTTGGATTTGTCAAAGAAGATTGATTTGAAGGGTCATCCTTGCTTGTTCTCCAAAGCCTCTCCTCAGGAATCTAAACTGTGGCATAGAAGGCTGGGTCATGTAAATCTCAAAAACATTAATCAGCTGATCCACAATAGTTTACTGAGAGGTCTACCAATAAAGGAGTTCCACTGTGATGAAACCTGCACTGCTTGTTTGAAAGGAAAACAACAAAAAGTCTCATTCCCTCCTATTGAAGAACCTAAGTCCACTGCCTGCTTGCAGTTACTGCACATGGATCTATTTGGTCCTGTGAGAGTGATGAGCATGGCAAAGAAGAAATACTGTCTGGTAATGTGGATGATTACTCCAATTTGTATGGACTTTCTTCTTGCATTCAAAGGATGAGGTTGCTCAGACGATTATAAACTTTGTGTTGTATGTTGAGAAGCAGTATTCCCTATAAGTCAAGTGTATAAGGAATGATAATGGAACTGAATTCAGAAACCATACACTTGATGATTTTTATCTATCAAAAGGAATCAAGAGGCAGTTTAGCATTCCAAGGACTCCAGAACAAGGCTAGACCGGTTGTACAAGGGTTTTCACAAGAAGAAGGTATTGATTATGATAAAACCTTTGCCCCTGTAGACAGACTAGAGGCAATTAGATTGTTCTTAGCCTATGCTGCATTCCACAATCTTAAAGTTTTTCAAATGGATGTCAAAAGTGCATTTTTATATGGTAAAATAAAAGAAGAGGTTTATGTGTGTCAACCACCAGGTTTTGAGGACAATAAACATCCTGATTGGGTGTATAAACTTGATAAGGCTCTTTATGGGTTGAAGCAAGCTCCTAGATCCTGGTATGAAACACTTTCCAATTTTCTTCTTAAAAATAATTTCACTAGAGGCTCCACAGATAAAACTTTGTTTATTAAGAAAGTGGATCAGCATAAGCTACTTGTTCAAATTTATGTTGATGATATTATTTTTGCATCCTCTAATCCCTATTTGTGTGATGATTTTACAAGTTTAATGAAACAGAAGTTTGAAATGAGTGCAATGGGAGAATTACAATTCTTTCTAGGCTTGCAAATCAAACAAAAGGCTGATGGAACCTTAATTCATCAGTCAAAATATACAAAAGATCTTTTGAATAAGTTTGATTTACAAAATTGTAAGCCCTGTTCTACTCCCATGTGCAACACCACACAACTGGATGCAGATCAGAAAGGTAAAGTTGTAGATGAAACACTTTACACATGTATGATTGGGTCCTTGATGTATTTAACAGCTTCTAGACCAGATATCATGTTTGCAACTTGTGTTTGTGCTAGATTTCAGGCTGCTCCTAAAGAGTCTCATTTGATTGCAGTCAAGAGGATCTTTAGATATGTGTAAGGTACACAATCTCTAGGTCTTTTTGTATTCCACTGGACACTTTTGCAAATTAGTTGCTTTTTCTGATAGTGACAATGCAGGTGTAAGTTAACCAGAAAGTCAACTTCTGGTGGATGTCAATTCCTAGGCAACTGTTTGATTTCTTGGCAGAGTAAGAAACAAACATCTGTTGCTACATCCACTACTGAAGCAGAGTACATTGCTGCTGCAAGTTGTACATCTTAGGTACTCTGGCTTCAGAACCAATTATTGGATTATGGCATTACAGAGACTAAGACTCCATTATTAGTGGATAGTGCTTCAGCTCTGTGCATTGTCAAGAATCCAATCCAGCACTCTAGGACCAAACATATAGAGATCAGATACCATTTTATTAGGGATTGTTTTGAAAAAGATCTGATTGATCCAAAGTTTGTGCCTAGTGCTGATGAGCTTGCAGATATATTTACTAAGCCTTTGGATAGTTCAACTTTCCAAAACCTTGTGTTAAGGCTTGGTATGCTACAGCTAGAATAAGTGACAATTACTGATGATCTCAGTAAACAAGTACTCATGATCATTAGTAACCATGTCACAAATAAGTACTGATTCTGTTAAAAGAAACTGATGAAGTTACAACAACTGATGTAGTTAAAATTACTGATGTCAGTAAAAACAGATAAGTACTGATGTCCTATGAAACAACTGAAAACAGCTAAAAAGTTTGATGAGTAAGTGTTGAGGACAGTATGAATCAGCTGAAAAGCTAAGAATTGACGAAAACTACTAATGAGAATTTTCACATCAGTTGTTTCCACAAACTGCTGTTTCACCCTAAACAGCTGATGACAAAACCAAGGTCTTCAGTAGTTTCACAACTACTAATGACTAACACCAAGTCCTCAGTTGTTTCCAACACCTGAAGACAAAACCAAGGTTTTTAGTAGTTTCATAACTACTGATGACTAAAACTAAGTCTTCAGTTGTTTTCAAACGTCTGATAGTTAAAACCAAGTATTCAGTTGTTTTTATACAACTGCTGATAACACCAACACTTTCAGTCGTTTTCTTTTCAGCCTTTTCTTAACCTATAAATACCTGCACTTATAGCCAAACGTTTCATTAGCCGTTTTCAATCCTTTTCTCTCTCAACAATGGCGACCATGAAACTCAAACCCCGACACAATGATGTTGCCTACCTTTCGAAATCGGCCTTCTAGAACAAGTTTGATACTGCCATCGATCTTATGGTGGATTCCCAATACCGAACAGCCTTTCTTCTTAATCCTACCATATACCCTGATTCCTTAACCCAATTCTGGACCAACGTCTCTGTAACAACTGGTGAGAATGATAGCCAAATCACTCTCCAGTCGTTGGTGAACCAGAAACAGGTGCTCATCACCCCCGACATCATTCGCAAAACCCTAAATTTGCATGATGGCACCTATACTAAAGAATACCCGAAAGGCACCACTGATATGTCTTTCATCAATAACGGGTATGAAGGCGACTTAAGTGCTACAACCATTCTTAAAAAGCACTTCCATGATGCCAAAAGGCTTATCTTTCATATGGTGAATGTCTGCCTTGCTTCAAAGACATCTTTTTGGGATCAGATGTCTTCACGATGGCAACAGGTATTGTACTCTATCTTTGAATGCCAAAATCTAAATTTTTCTGAGATAGTGTTCATGGAACTAAAGGATCTGTCTCAGAAACCTGTGGCAAATAGATGGCTACTATATCCTAGGTTTCTGATGGCCATAATTTTAAACCAATTAAAATCTGATGGCCTTGTTGGTCTTGGGGTCCCTGCTCCAGCTGTTTTAGCTGAGGTATACTCCAGACATAACTCTGACCCTACTCTTAAAGGGGCTGACCGGATGCTAAAACCCAAGCAGAGGGAACCCAAGCCTCCACTTCCAGATCCAAAGTTCCCACCAAACCCAAACCCAAAAAACCCAAAAAGGCTACTCAGGGAGATGAGTCCCCTGAGGATGCCCTTGTACCACCAATACACGAAGCACATACTGGTTATAACCCCCAGTCATGTCAAAGACTCAACCTGCTGAAACCGCACAGGTATCCTCTCAACAGGATCCTGTTGCAACCACAATTGGGGATCCCACATTACTAGAACCTATCTCAATTGAGAGGGTTACCATTGAAGAGCACCTCTCACCCCGGGTGCAATGTGCTTCTCAACAATCTCCACATGCAACCGCCCCTCAAAGCCCAACACTGATAGTTGCTAAAGTGCTGAATCAGTTGCATTCCTCACCCCCTCCCCAGAAACCAATTAACACTGGGCATACCTCAACCATTAAGGGGGAGGACCAAAATTCTTCTGATAACCCATAGCACAGGGGTTACAATGTTCAATCTCCAAGTGTAGAAAAGGAGGTTAGAACATCTGGTAAGGCTGCCACTTCTATTGATTCAGCAAATGATCAGGATGAAGTTGGTAACATCTATAAGACCTCACCAGAGGCAAATGCCAATGAAGGACATAGTCCTGAGGTAGGGAGTCCCCAGTACCAAGAACAAGGGGCACATGCTTATACTGATCTACACTCAGAGCATGTACATCCTCATTCAATCAGGAGGTCAGGTGATTCAGCAAAGACTGATGATGACCTGGGCTTTTTCTATGATGTTTTAGCCCATAATACCATCCTCGAGAATGAGGTGAATAGACTCAAAGAGCTGCTAGCCAAAATGTCTCAGGATCAAAGTCCATCTACCTCAATAACCCCACAAATGGCACCTTCATTTGAAGGTTCACCAAACACTTCAACTACACACTTAACTGAGCCACCAGCCACTAATTTTGGCACCACCTCTCAGGGACAGAACCCCGCTGAGCAGATGGTTGCTACCTTTCAACACTCCTTACCTCTCATCACTCCCATCATTACTGTGATTGTACATAAAGCCATTGATGAGAGGATCTCCTCAAATCTAAAAACCCTCATTGATGATGCTGTTCACAAGTCTCTTTCTGCCTTCCAAGGCCCTGATCCCAATGCAACCAAAAAGTGGGAGACTACTAAGTCTAAGGCGGTGAAAGAAAAGAAAAGGAAAAAAGTTGATGATGAGAAAGACCCTGAAAAAGAGAAGGAGTTGTGATCTCAGAACAGCTGATCACAGTGCAAGAGCTGAGCACAGATAAAGAGAAGAAAGATCAGCTGATCACATATAAAAGGAAGAAAAGTGCTGAGTCAAAATCTAATGAAGAAAAATCCTTAGAAGATCTTGTCAAAGATGTTGATGAAGCTCACAGTAGATCCATGGATAAGATTATAGATCAGCTTTTTAGACAAGGTCATGACACAGCCACATTAGATACTGAGATCAGAAGGCTGGAAATAAAAGAGATTCAAGCTAGATGGGCTGGTTATAGTGTGTTGGAAAGGGAAAGATTGGAGATAATAATCAGATTTATTGCAAAATATCTTGGAAGATCATTGATAGAGATAAAGTCTTGGTCCAGAGACAGTATCTTGGAGATAACCAAGAAAATCTACTCTGTTGGAGGCTATAATAAAGGGTTGATCATCGAAGCACTGGATGAAGCAGGTGCTGGGAAGAGAACTGAAATGGAAAAGCTCTCCAAAGCCAAACTCACCACCAAAATGCTAGATCAGTCTTCTCACACTCCCACTCAAAAACAACCCTCATCTCTAACATCTCCCAAATCTATCCCTAAACCAAAACCACCCACAACTCAACCCACAAAACCAATCCCTTTACCCCAAAAACCACCTCAAACCTTACCCGGTGATACGACCAGAAGGAGGAGAAGGGTGTTGAGGGTAGAAGAAGATGAAGAAGAGGATGATGATAAAAATAGTATGCCAATCTCTGCTGTTCTCAAACTTAAAACACCTGAGCACAGAAGTGAACAAGTGATTACACCTGACTTGCAAATGCAAATGGTGAAGGTAAAGATTGAAGAAGCAGAACAGCAGAAGCAGCACGAGGAGCAGTTTCTCAAGATGGTTGACAAGGATTTCCCTCAGTCCTCATCCATTCAATAAATGAAGAAACAAGCTCTGAGGTTGTACACTCTTAGACATACTTTTCAACATCAAAGAGAAAGAGTGCGGATTTGGCCAGACCCCAGGATAAGTTCTAGAATTCATAAGAAGAATATACCAAGTAGATATCATGGCTAAGTAAAGAAGACCTTGAATGCTGCAATTAGGTTGGCCATGGTAGTCTCACCCTGGGAAATCATTGAAGAATTCAAGAGAGCTCACAACTCCAAGACAACCCCTCAATCTATTCTTGAGAACAAAATGATCAAGAAGGGGTTGTTATACAAAAGACTTGAAGATCTTCAGAAGAGTGAACTCCAGTTGTTTCTTGAAGGCTCTCACCCTGATGAATTTGCATACAGAGAGATCACAACTGTCGAGTTAAGAATGCGAAGACAGTGAGATACCTGTCTGAGTATTATGGCCTAGAGTTCCCCTTTGAGGGAGAAGCAGAAGAACTCACCAAGGAGGAACAAGTTGTTCTCCTTGAGGCCTATGCTAGTGAGTCTTACAGACTCATTAATGGGAATTAGGTTTCATGGTTGGGACAAGACTCTGTGTCCAGTTTCCCCAAGACAGAGTTCCATTCCATACATAGCCAATCAAAAGATCAGAAACCTTTTCCCGGCCTGTGCTTAACTGATTACCTCTGAAGCTGATCAAGAGGGTGTTTCTGCCAAGAATAAGTGGGATCATCAATAAGTTTAGAGGTTTTGGCTGCATTGGTTCAGGGGGAGTTTGTTGGACCAAAAGAACCAATGAGCCTGATCAGAAAAACCTCTAAGTCCCACGGACATTGCAACTGCTGAAGAAGATCACAACAGCTGAAGACATCAGCTGATTACAAGGTCTGAAGACAAAGTCTGAAGACAAGATCTGAAGACTTCTACTGAGGACAAAGTCTGAAAGTAAAGTACGGAAGACAAAGTCTGAAGCTATCAGCTGACGACAAAGTCTGAAAGTAAAGTCTAAAGAACAAAGACTGAAGACAAAGACTGAAGACCAAAGTGATCAGTAGTTGTCATAACAGCTGAAGTTATTAACTTCAGTAGTTGTGATGGCTTCCTTTCGGTACTTGTAATTTACTTTTCAGTAGTTATAGTTTCAGTAGTTTTAGTTCAGTAGTTTTATGTTTTTGTACTTAGCATTCTCTGAGATGTAATCAGTAGTTGAGAACATTCTCAGTAGTTTGCATAGTTTTAGTAGTTTGTATAATTCTGTTAGATGTCACTATCAAGTGACATCAGCAGACGTCACATTCCCTATATAACGAATGTTGACCTAGTTGTAACGTGTGACATTCAGCCACCACGAAAGCATATGAATGAAAAATTCCTTTTGCAGAATTCTCTCTCTATAATCGTTTACTTTTCATTGAATATCAATTGTGTTCTTGCGAATTGTCTAATTTATTGTTCAAATTCCGCTGCAATCTACTCTAATTAATCAAATTTAGATCACTGATCCTAACAAAGTATGACAGCACATGGAACATGTTCATGATGAAGAGAATCTTAGGGCTAGTACAATTCTTTACTGAGTACTCAACTCTAGTAAATGCCATTGAAATTCATGATTTTAAGGAGCTAGCTCAACTTGATCTCATCAATCATGCAGCTATGTTCAGGGGATATGAATTTGAGAACATAATTAAGATGTTCAGAAGAACAAACAACTTCAATTCATTAAAGACAATTTGCTTAAGAGAAGATAAAACTTTTGTCAATCCCCTGGATAAGAAGAAACAGATGGAAACAGAAGAAATTGTATTCCCTAAGTTGAAGGTAAAGCCAACTGAGTCATTGAAGAGAAAAGTAGTATCTGGTACTCATTCCTCCACTCCTATCTCAAACGTGTACTATGATGAGAGAACCTATGTGATGGTGATAGAAATGAAGTGGGGGGGGAAAGAAGGAGCTAACATCAGACTATTCAGTGGATATGAAGTAAGATTACTTGATGAATCATACATCCACTACATTTATACCAGGCACTTCAGGGAATTAAATAAAAAATTAGGTGAACAAGACATGCACTTCTTTCTAAAATGCATCAAGTTGTTGATACTGGCCTATGATAGAATAAATATTAAAAGAGACAAAAGAAAGAAGAAGAAAACACCACTGCAACTTGGAAATATTGTTAAGCTTGAAGTGGATGTGGGAGGGAGTTTATTGATTCATAGAGATGGTCTTTCCTCAATCTCCATATGGGAACCTATTTCTCTGAAAAAGTTACCAATGGAAGCCATCTACAACATGAGCAGAATGAAAATACATGTGCTGAGTAGAGACAGGATGTTAGAAGCAATGGTTTTGTAAACATGATCAACGCTATCCTGGATCCACTAAAGCTGCATTCATACTACCTCCTGAAGACCCAGCTAAATCTTCGCAACATCAATCACCTCCTAAACATTAAGGAAAACCAGGCTGTATAATCCTTAGGGGGAGTATTGTTGCTCCCTAAAAGGATCATACATGCCAACTCAATGGGTGAATTGATGATTGTTTAGCTGGAATCCCACAAGTCCAAGATGAAATGCGGATAAAGATCTGCCAAGAAAATAACAAGTGTTATCTTCCACATTAGTTAATGCCGAAGACAAAACTCTGATGCGGACAAGTGTTTACTCTTCCCCATTGGCTGATGTGGAAGACATAATACTAATACTGAACAAGTTACTCTTCCGCATTGACTAATGTGGAAGAACAAAAGAAGATGCGGACAAGACTTTGATCATCCGCATTGATAAATGCGGATGACCAACCAAATGCGCACAAGTATTTGTTCATCCGCATTAACCAATGCGGATGACCAACTTACTAATGTTGATGATCAAGTGGAAATGCTGATCAAGATTATCTCATCTACATTTGTCAATGCAGATGACAAGCAGAAATGCGGATCAAGACTTAGACTAGTTTTTGATCTAATAGGTCAGGGGTAGTTTAGTCATTTTGTAAAAGCATCTTGTCTGCCTATAAATAGAATAGTTAACCTCGTACTGAGGGGACGGCTAATAGATAGAGAATTTTTGTTGTAATTATTCTCTGTAACCTATCAACTTTCATATATCAATACAAACAACATTTATGAGTAATTTTCTTGCTTGAATGTTCTTTGATTGTTTGTTTCCGCCGCTCAATCGTTGACTTGATTATCATATTTGATTCTCAGTAAGAATATCACTCTTACACAATCCCAGTCAGGTTGAGCAAGATATGATGAAGGGAATCCCATATGCATCTGCTATAGGATCCATCATGTATGCTATGATATGAACTAGGACGAACGTATCATGCGCTTTAAGCATGACAAGCCATACTAGCAAAATCTTGGAAATAGTTATTGGATGGTTGTTAAGAACATACTTAAGTACCTAAGTAGGACTAAAGATATGTTCCTAATATATGGATCCTGTGAGGAGGAACTCGTGGTAAAAGGTTACACCGATATGAGTTTTGAAACTGATCGGGATGATTCACAATCACAATCGGGATAATTTTCATCTTGAATGGAGGAGCAATCACTTGGAAGAGCTCTAAGCAAGATGTGGTGCCATTATCAACAATAGAGTCGGAATACATCGCCGCTTCATTAACAGCTGAAGAAGCTATATGGTTTTAGAAATTCAATGCTGATCTATGGTGGTCCCTTCCATTCAGGACCCCCTAGAAATTCTTTGTGATAATGAGGGTGCAATTGCTCATGTCAAGGAACCTCGTATACTTCAAAAGTCTAGCATATTTAGTGAAGATTAAACTACATAAGGGATGAAGTTGAAAAGGGAAAGATATGTATTCGCAAAGTTCACACGGATCAAAACATTGTGGATCCACTCACAAAGCTCCTTGAAAAACGTCATACTTGTGCCATGGGACTTCAATATTCTAGTGATTGGATTTAATCTTTAATTTTGTATTTGGTTATTGGAACCCTTTATTACTTGAATGAATTATTTGGTTATAATGTTTCAACTAATGTTCCTATTTGGCATGTTTAATCCATGAGTAATTCATTTTACTTAAATCATTCGTAGTCGTTCATACTTGTGGGAACAAGTATGAGGGTAAGACTATTATGAACATGGATTGGTGGATATTCGTATGGATGAATATAGAGGAAAGGGCTGCTGCCAAGGTTCATAGATATTTGTGGGATTAAAATATTAGACTAACCCGCATCTCAATATTACTTCATGGATCTTCTAGATTGATCATAAGTAATTTTGAGTAAAGGCGAATATCATTTGGTATCCTCTTACCTGAGATACATATTGGGTCTTGATATTCACTGTTAGGATCAGTGATCTATGTTTGATTGATTAGAGAGTATAGTAGCGGAATTCTAACAATGAATTAGCCAAATCACAAGAACAAAAGATATTCAATGTAAGAACAAAACGGTTATAGATAGAGAGAATTCTGCAGATATATTTCATTCAATATTCGCTTTTGTGGTAACGGAATGTCACACTTACAATTAGGTCGACACCTCTTATATAAGAGATGTGACGTCTGCTGATGTCACTTGATAGTGACATCTAACAGAATTTATCACAAACTACTGATAGTTAACACAACTACTGAAGATGTCAAACAACTAACATCTTCTTACAAAAATACTAAGTGTTAACTATTATTACAACTACTGAAAAGAAACTACTGAAACAATAACAACTGAAGAACATACTCTTCAGTTGTTTTACAAATACTGAAACAAGAAACTACTGAAAGGTAAACCATCACAACTACTGAAGAAGACCTCTTCAGCTGTTGTGACAACGTCTGATACTTGGTCTTCAGCACTTGTGTCTTCAGACTTTGTCTTCAGCACTTGTGTCTTCAGACTTGTCTTCAGCACTTGTGTCTTCAGACTTTGTCTTCAGCACTTGTGTCTTCAGACTTTGTCTTCAGCACTTGTGTCTTCAGACTTTGTCTTCAGCACTTGTGTCTTCAGACTTTGTCTTCAGCACTTGTGTCTTCAGCACTTGTGTCTTCAGACTTTGTCTTCAGCACTTGTGTCTTCAGACTGTCTTCAGCACTTGTGTCTTCAGACTTTGTCTTCAGCACTTGTGTCTTCAGACTTTGTCTTCAGCACTTGTGTCTTCAGACTTTGTCTTCAGCACTTGTGTCTTCAGACTGTCTTCAGACTTTGTGTTTTCAGACTTTGTAATCAATTGTTGTCTTCAGCTGTTGTGGTCTTCAGTAGTTGTTATGATGTCTGTGGGACTTAAAGGTTTTTCTGATCCGGCTCATTGGTTCTTTTGGTCCAACAAACTCCCCCTGAACCAATGCAGCCAAAACCTTTAACTTTATTCAGGTCCCACTTATTGTTGGATGAATGGTTGGTCTTTTTCCTTCTTGATCAGTTGAGAAGATAACCCATATAAGCACTGGCCTGGGAAGAAATCTCAGAGATTTGTTTGGCAAGGTATGAATGGGAACTCTGTTTTGGGGAACTGGACACAGAGTTGTTACCCCATTCATGAGATCTACTTCCCCATGATGAGTTTGTACGACTCTCGAACATAGGCCTCAAGGAGAACAACCTGTTCCTCCTTGGAGAGTTCTTCTACTCCTCCTTCAAAGAAGAACTCTGGACCATAGTACTCAGATAAGTACTTTACAGTCCTGCCATTCTTCAACTCCACAGTAGTTATCTCCCTATAGACAAATTCATCAGGATGAGTGCCCTCAAGAAGTAACTGGAGCTCATTCTTCTTAATGTCTTCAAGCTTCTTATATAATAACCCCTTTTTGATCATCTTGTTTTCCAGTAAGGCTTGAGGGGTCATTTTTGATTGATGAGCCTTCTTGAATTCATCGATTATTTCCCAGGGTGAGACTACAATGGCCAACATGATTGTAGAGTCTATTGTTTTTCTAACCTGGCCATTGTATCTATGTGGAATGGATCTTTTGTGGATTCTAGAATTCACCTTGGGGTCTGGCCATACACTCACTCTCTCCTTTTGATACTGAAATGTGTGTCTGAGAGTGTACAGCCTCTGAGCATGCCCTTCATGGCTTGTATAGATGATGACTGAGGAAATTCCTTGTCAACCATCTTCAGTAGTTGCTCATCGTGCTACTTCTGCTGTTCTTCATCTTCTATTTTGACTCTAACCGTTTCCCTTTGTGAGTCAGGTGTGATCATGAGTTGACTCCTGGGTTCTAGTAGCCTTAGAACAGCAGAGAGTGGGAGACTATCATCTTCATCCTCTTCTTCTCATCTTCTTCTATCCTCAGCACCCTTATCCTCCTTCTAGATGCATCACTGGATGATGGTTGGGTTGGTTTTTGTGGTAAAGGAATTGGTTTTGAAGGTTGAGGATGTTTGGATTTGGGTTTTGAGATTGGTTGGAGATTTGAGGGGTAGGCTGTTTTTGAGTGGGTGATTAGGAAGGTTGTTCAAGCATTTTGGTTGTGAGTTTGGCTTTTGTGAGTCTTGCCATTTCAAACCTTTTTCCAGCCCCAGCCTCATCAAGTGCTTCAATGATTATCCCCTTATGAAATTGCTCAGACAAACAGATTCTGGTGGCTATAGCCAGAATGCTGTCTCTGGTCCATGAACGAATCTCCTCAGTGATCTTCCTAAGTATTTGGCTATGAATCGAATCATGATCTCCAATCTCTCTTTCTCCAGCACATTGTACCCAGCCCATCTGTTTTGAATTTCCTCTACTTCTAACCTCCTGATCTCACTGTCTAGTGTGGCTGTATCAAAGTCTTGCTTGAAGAGTTGCTCAATGATTTTGTCCATGGATCGGCTGTGTGTTTCATCTGCATCTTTTACCAGCTCTTCCAAGGATTTTTCTTCAGCATTGGTTTGATCACCAGCACTTTTCTTTCTTTTGTAAGTGATCAGTTGTTGTTCCTTTTCCTTTTCCAACTCCTTGGTATTCTCTTGTGCCTTCTCATCCTCAGTTCTTTTTCTTTTCTTTTCTTTCACTGCTGTACTCTCCCCCTTTTTGGATGCATTGGTGGTAGGGGTTTGTACCGCAGAAAGTTTCTTGTGCACAACATCATCAATGAGTGGTTGTAGACTTGAGGAGATCCTCTTATCAATGGCTTTATAAACAATGTCATTGATGATGGGAGTGATGAGAGGTAGGGATTGTTGGAATACAACAACCATCTGCTCAGGGGGGTTTTGTCCCGGAGAGATAGTGCCAAAAGCAGAGGCTGGAGGCTCAGTGAAGTGAGAGGGTAAAGTGTTTGGGGGACCTTCAAATGAAGGTGCCATCTGTGGGTTGGTGGAGGCAGATGGACTTACATCTTGAGACTTCTTGGCAAGCAGTTCTTGTAGTCTGCTTACCTCAGCCTCCAGGATGGTGTTGTGGGCTAGAACGTCATAGAAAAAGCCCAGGTCATCATCAGCAGATGCTGAATCACCTGACCTCCTGCTTGTAACAGGATGTACATGCACTGGGTGTAGACCAGTTTTAGCATGTGCCCCTTTTTCTTGGAACTGGGGACTTCCAGCCTCAGGACTGTGTCCTTCATCAGCTGTTGCCTCTAGTGAGGTCTTAGCTATGTTACCAGCCTCATTCTGATCATGTGCTGATTCAGAAGAGGTGGCAGCCTCACTAGATGTTCTAATCTCCCTATCCACACCAGGAGATAGAACTTGTAAACCCCGGTGCTGTGGGTTGTCAGAAGCATGGTGATCTCTTCCTCAATATTGTGGTTCTCCCCTTTGTTGGTGGTTGTTGGGGAGGAGGAGAGGCATGCAGCTGAGTCAGCACATTGCAATGATTATGGTTGGACTTTGGGGGGCAGTTGCATGGGGAGATGGGGTAAAAGCAGTGTGCACCTGGGGAGGATGGTGGTCTTCAATGGCAATCTCCTCAAGTGAGGAAGATCCCAGATGTTTGGGTACCCCTTCTGTGGTGGCTGCATGCTCCTTTTGAGAGGAATCCTGAGCGGCTGTGGCTGGTAGAGTCTCTGATACTGCTGGGGGTTTAAATCAGCAAGTATATCCTGCCTGGGTGATACAGGAGCATCTTCAGGGGACTCATCTCCCTGAATAGCTGTTTTGGGGTGTTTTGGTTTTGGTTTAGTGGGGACTTTGGTTCTGGTGGTGGAAGCTGTGGGTTCCCTGTGCTTGGGCTTTAGCATTCGGGCAGCTTTTTCTTTGAGAGTAAGGTCTGAGTTGTGCCTGTAGTATACCTCAGCCAAAACAGCTGGTGGAGGGACTCCAAGGCCAACAAGACCATCAGATTTTAATTCATCTAAAATAATGGCCATCAGAAACCTGGGATATAATGGCCATCGGTTTGCCGCAGGTTTCTGAGCCAAGTTCTTTATTTCTAGAAACATGATTTCAGAAAATTTAGCGGTTGGTGTTCTAGAATAGAATACAATACCTGTTGCCATTGGGATGACATTTGATCCCAAGAGGATGTCTTGGAGGCTAAGCAGACATTTACCATGTGAAAAATAAATTCTTAGCATCATGGAAATGTTCTTCAGAATGGTTGTAGCCCAAGATCACCTTCATACCCATGATTGATAAAGGACATATCTGTTGTGCCCTTTGGGTATTCAGTCACAGCGGTGGAGTCGTGTAAGTGTAATGCCTGACGAATGATGTCGGCTGTAACGACCACTGGTTTCTGGTGACAAGGGACCGAACAGAGATTTGGCCGGTAGACTCATCAGTATGAACAAAAGCATTTGACCAGAATTGACTGAGGGATTCAAGGTAGATGGTCGGATTCAAGAGAAAGGCTATGCGATATGGGGAATCCACCATTAAGTCAATGGCATTATCATATTTGTTCCAAAAAGCCGACTTGGTAAGGTATGCAACGCAGTTATGTCGTGGTTTCAGACTCATGGTCGCCATGTTTGAGAGAGAGAAGCTCAGAAAATAACGGCTAATGAAACATTCGAGAAGAGGACAGGTAGTTATAGGGTAGGGGTTAGAAAATGACTGAAGGGTTAGTGTTAGTCATCAGTAGTTTTAAAACTGTTGACATGGTATTACCCTTTCAGACGTTGAAACAGCTGAAGTCATGGTTTTAGGCATCAGCAGTTAGAAAACTACTGAAGACCATGGTTTTGACTTCAGATGTTGAAACAACTGAAGACTTGGTATCAGTCATCAGAGTTGTGAAACTACTGAAGACATTGGTTTGTCAGCAGTGTTGTAAACAGTGATGACTTGGTATTAGTCATCAGTAGTTGTGAAACTACTGAAGACATGGTTTTGTCATCAGTTGTTGTAAACAGCTGAGACTTGGTATTATTCATCAGTAGTTGTGAAACTACTGAAGACATGGTTTTGTTCAGTTGTTTAGGATGAAACAGCAGTTGTAGAAACAACTGAAGAGAAAGTTCTCTTCAGTAGTTTTCGTCAATTCATAGCCTTTCAGCTGTTTCATACTGTCCTCAACACTTACTCATCAGACTTTGCATCTGCTTTTCAGATGTTTCATAGGACGTCAGTACTTATCTGTTAGTACTGATTTCAGTAGTTGTAACTACATCAGTAGTTGTAACTACATCAAGGTTTAGAACAGAAAGTAATTCAGTACTTGTGAGGCATTTAGCCATCAGTAGTTATAAAAACTACTGAAGGTGAAAGAACTCATCAGTACTTATATGTGACATGGTTACCAATGATCACCAGTACTGTTTACTGAAATCATCAGTAGTTGTCACTTATTCTAGCTGCAGCATACCAAGCCTTAACACAAGGTTTTGGAAAGTAGAACTATCCAAAGGCTTAGTAAAAATATCTGCAAGCTCATCAGCACTAGGCACAAACTTAGGATCAATCAGACCTTTTAAAAACAATCCCGAATAAAGTGATGTCTGATCTCTATATGTTTGGTCCTAGAGTGCTGGACTGGATTTTTGACAATACACAGAGCTGAAGCACTATCCATTAATAATGGAGTCTTAGTCTCTGTAATGTCATAATCCAGAAGTTGGTTCTGAAGCCAGAGTACCTAAGAAGTGCAACTTGCAGCAGCAATGTACTCGGCTTCAGCAGTTGATGTAGCAACAGATGTTTGTTTCTTACTCTGCCAAGAAATCAAACAGTTGCCTAGGAATTGACAACCACAAGAGTTGACTTTCTAGTTAACTTGCACCCTGCATAGTCACTATCTGAAAAAGTAAAATTTGCAAGAGTGTCCAGTGGAATACCATAAACCCAGAGATTGTGTACCTTGCAAATATCTAAAGATTCTCTTGACTGCAATCAAATGAGACTCTTTAGGAGCAGCCTGAAATCTAGCACAAACACATGTAGCAAACATAATATCTGGTCTAGAAGTTGTTAAATACATCAAGGACCCAATCATACATCTGTAAAGTGTTTCATCAACAGCTTTACCTTTCTGATCAGCATCCAGTTGTGTGGTGTTGCACATGGGAGTAGAACAGGGCTTACAGTTTTGTAAATCAAACTTATTCAAAAGATCTTTTGTATATTTTGACTGATGAATAAAGGTTCCATCAGCCTTTTGTTTAATTTGCAAGCCTAGAAAGAACTGTAATTCTCCCATTGCACTCATTTCAAACCTCTTTTTCATATGTTGTAAAATCATCACACAACTGGGGATCAGAGGATGCAAAAATGATATCATCACATAAATCTGAACAAGTAGCTTATGCTGATCCACCTTCTTAATAATCAAAGTTTTATCAATGGAGCCTCTAGTGAAATTATTCTTAAGAAGAAAAGTGGAAAGTGTCTCATACCAGGCTCTAGGAGCTTGTTTCAACCCATAAAGAGCCTTATCAAGTTTATACACCCATTCAGGATGTTTATTATCCTCAAAACCTGGTGGTTGACACACATAAACTTCTTTTATTATTTACCATATAGAAATGCACTTTTGACATCCATTTGAAAAACTTTAAGATTGTGGAATGCAGCATAGGCTAAAAACAATCTGATTGCCTCTAGTCTGGCTACAGGGGCAAAGGTTTCATCATAGTCAATACCTTCTTCTTGTGAAAACCCTGTACAACCAATCTAGCCTTGTTCTTAACATAAGCCCATTTTCATCAGTTTTATTCCTAAACACCCATTTAGTGCCTATTGCACACTTACCTGGGGGAAGAGGAACCAG
The DNA here is from genome assembly GCA_025506515.1 of Flaveria trinervia. Classification (NCBI taxonomy): domain Eukaryota; kingdom Viridiplantae; phylum Streptophyta; class Magnoliopsida; order Asterales; family Asteraceae; genus Flaveria; species Flaveria trinervia. Next base: position 29,164,199 of record CM046441.1, read on the forward strand.
TTCCCCACATTGCTGTTTCTTGAACTGAAGTAGCTCAAGCTGCATGGCTTCAACCCATCCATTGTCTCTCAAAGCAACATGGTAGTTCTTTGGCTCTAGCTGACTGATGAAGAGAGCATAGAAGCAGAAGTTAGACAATTGACTTCTTGTTGAAACACCAGCATTGATATCAACAATAATCTGAGACATTGGGTGATTCTTTAGTTCTTGATAAACAATGAGATCTGTGCAAGTGTTTGTAGGACCTTCAGCAGCAGCAGATGTTGATGCAGACTCTTGAAACCAAGAATTAGATGGTAAACAAAAGATGTAGAGGAATCAGAGATCTCATCAGCATTTGTTGTGGATGGAACTGCTGAAGCTACAGGAACATCAAATTTAGCAGACACAGGCAGTTGGTCACTAAACTTGAATAGGTGAGTATTGATATTATCATCATCATCAATACCACCAGGTGGAAGACATGCTGCAGAAGATGATTTATCCACATGATCTGCAACAGCTGGAGGTTGATAAGGAACATATTGCAGTATGTCCAAATCAAACAACTCCACAGGTTTTGTGGAATCTTGTCCATAGGAGATTCATTAAACTTCACATGCAAAGTCTTTCAACTATCTTTGTTCTGCAGTTGAAGACTCTGTATGCCTTGCAAGTAGATGAATAACCAACAAAATACCCTGCATCCACCTTAGGATCAAATTTTTGGAGTTGATCCTTTGTGTTGAGAATAAAACAGGGACACCCAAATGCTTTGAAAAATGAAATTAGAGGAGCCAAGTGATGGAGAACTTCATATGGAGTCTTCATCAACCTCTGATTACTAAGACTCTATTCTGCACATAGCAAGCTGTGTTAACAGCTTCAGCCCAAAAGGTCAGTGGCAAACCAGAGTCAGCCAGCATGGACCTTGCAGCTTCAATTAGGGTCCTGTTCTTCCTCTCCACTACTCCATTTTGTTCTGGAGTCCGTGGTATGCTAAACTGCCTTTTGATTCCCTTTGAAAGATAGAAGTCATCAAGTGTATGGTTTCTGAATTCAGTTCCATTGTCACTCCTAATACACTTGACTGGAAGGGAATACTGCTTCTCAACATACAACACAAAGTGAATAATCTTCTGAGCAACCTCATCCTTTGAATGTAGAAAGAAAGTCCATACAAATCTGGAGTAATCATCCATAATTACCAGACAGTATTTCTTCTTTGCCATGCTCATTACTCTCACAGGACCAAATAGATCCATATGCAGTAATTGCAAGCAGGCAGTGGACTTAGGCTCTTCAATAGGAGGGAATGAGACTTTGTGTTGTTTTCCTTTTAAACAAGCAGTGCAGGTTTCATCACAGTGGAACTCCTTTATTGGTAAGCCTCTAACTAAACTATTGTGGATTAGCTGATTCATGTTTTTGAAATTTACATGACCCAGCCTTCTGTGCCACAGTTTAGATTCTTGAGAAGAGGCTTTGGAAAATAGGCAAGGATTGCCTCTGAGATCTATTTTCTTGGAAAGATCTAAGGCATACCTCTTCCTGTCCTGTTGGCTCTCAGGAGAGTGTGATCATCCAACACCTTATCAATCAAATGCAGAACTTTGGATGACAGAATCCTACAGTTCTGACTGGTGAAAAGAGCAACATGGCCTTTATCACACATTTGACTGACACTCAAGAGATTGTACTTGAGATTTTCCACATGATTAACATCATCAAACTTTTTTCTCCATTGGAGACAAAGCCGTTGCCAATGATGTAACCCCTAGCATCATTGCCAAAGAAACAAACCCCTTCTTTCCTTGAGAGTAGTCATGAAGAAGAGAGCGTTCCCAGTCATGTGCATAGATCCCCCACTGTCTACATACCAGATGCTACTTTGGCATGTTGAAGAACCCTGCAATTATAAACAATCAGTTAGTTTTGGAGACCCAAACCTTTTTGGTTTTGGGCCTGGTCTCATCAACAGATGGTAAAACTAACAGGTTTGATGGAAACAACAGCCTGAGAGGAAGAAGATGGTGAAGAAGAGGAATCCTTTGGCTTGGACCTCCTTTTCTGTGGTTTCAACATAGGAACATCTAATTGGTTAACTCTTCCCAATAGATGTTGAACCATCATAACCAGCTGTGTCTGATTTTGTGATAAAGCTTTCAGCTCATCAGACACATTGCCATTGGAGTTTGATAAGTTCCTATGTTGCACCTTCTTTCTGAGCAATCTCAGCTGTTACCTGTTTAACCCCTTCCTTTTTGGATTTCTTTATGGACTTAAGGGTTACAGGATTTGATGTTGCTGATACAAATGTGGTCTCAAACTCAGTTTTCATTTTAACCATTTTCTCTTTAATTCCTCTTTATGTTTGAGTTTGGATCCTCTTTTGTACCAGCAATCATCTGTAAGGATTGAACAAACCACATACTTCACATGGTTTCTTCTTCATCTTATGTTGATCATCAACTAAAGAGGATGAAACAACTGAAGACTTGCTCTTCAGTGCTTTGAAGCATTGTTTTCTTTCTTGACTTCCTCTTTAGTAGTCTTCAAACTCTTTCTACTGACAGTTTTCTTCTTTTTCAGTACTGACAGTAGTTGGAGTTTGAACTTCAGGTGTTAAATCTTGCTCTCCAGTCCTTTCAGGACTTTCAGAATTAACTCCTGAGTTGATCAACTCATTGATCATGTGAGTGTCAGCAGTGGAACCATCAACATCAGCTGATAGGTTCTGAGAGGGCTTAGTGCTGACTTCTACTTCTGATGGTGCTGTATCAGAAAGTAGATCACATGATGAAATGGATTGGTTATTGCTCTCACCATCAGATTCTACCTCTGCTCTGGGAGTAAAATCTGTAGGTGGAGCAGTGTGATTGTAACCAATGCCAAACTTCACATTGGAAGCAGATTGCTTACTAAGAAGCATTTCAAAACCTTTGCATGATTGTACCCATCGATCACACTCTACTTGGGTGACTGCAAGGGTTTCTTTGAGATCTTTGTACTTCTCTAGAAGTACCTCTTCCCTAGCCTTATAATCTGTGATTTGGCATTTAAGTTTGTAAATCTCATCATTCTTTTCATTAAGCACAGACTCAAATTCAGCTTTTCTTTTGGAAATTGTTTGTTCTAGCTCAATGTTCTTGTTAATCAAAGCTACATTTGCTTCTCTAATAGATACAAATGCTGTATGCATGTTTCAGAACATAATTTGGCTTTTGCCTCAGAGGATACCTGTGATACCTTTGGTGTAGAGGCATTAGTGGATGAAGTATCAGCAGAATCCAAAGCCATAAGAGCTAGATTTCCAAAGGGACTGTCACCACCATGTTGACCAGCACCGTGAACAGTTGTTCATGACCAGACAAATCATCTGGTAAACTGCTCCAGTCAACAACTCCTGGGGTGAAGAAGCTGTGTTGTTGAGGTTGAGTTTGTTGATGAGATTGGGAAGGTTGTGGTTCAGGCAATGCTTGTGGTTGTTGTGCAATGGAGCTTGAACAGGATTTGGTTGAGGCATATAATAGCAGGGATAAGGATATGACATTTGACCCTGGGGGACAAAGTATGCAGGAGACCTAGGATGTGAATGATGACCAGAACCAGCAGGATGTTGCCCTCTGTTTTGTGGACTAGTACTAGGAAAAGTCACAAAGGGTGCAGAAGAGTTAGATCCAGTTGATCTACACTCTCTTGCAAAGTGTCCCAGCCTTTGGCATTTGTGACACCTCAACTTACTCTTGTCAAAACCAACTTTGGTTTTGCCAGAGAGTCCAGGAAATTTCCTGCCAGTTCTCTTATAGAACTTCTGAGATCTGATATTAATCAATGCCATTTGGCTCAGAATATCCATCTCTTCTAGATCATCATCAGCTATTCCTTTCAAATCATCCATGATGAAGCATAGATTGTCACTATTACTGCCAGAATGACTCTCAATACCAACAAATGCATGATCAGAACTATTTGAAGAGAAATCAATATGCTCATCATAATTGCTTTCAGATGCAGCATATTCTGACTCATGACCAACCAAGGCAGTATTCCCTGGTACAAAGTCATCAGTGAGCTTTCCTGATGAGGACAGTTTCCTCTTCTGCTCTATCTCTCTTTCGAATGTAAGCAGTTTCCCATGAAGTTGGGTGAGAGATAGGCTATCCAGATTTGCACTGGAGCGTAGGACAATAGTGTATGTGTCCCATCTCTCAGCAGTGATCTGAGGAACCTGTTATTCATCTGGCTATTGGTGTATTCCTGTTTCACCATTTTCAGCTCAGAGATCAAGCAGGAAAAACGCTCAAACTGTTGAGTCAGTGTCTCACCCTTTCTATGAGAGAATGTCTCATATTGTTGGGCAAGGATTTCTCTGTTGTTTGCTAAGACCTCATCTGTGCCACCGAATTGTTCCTTCAGGGCATTCCAGAGATCATGAGCAGTTTCATGATGCATAAGCCCTGAATAGATTTCATTAGGCAGTGCCATGGCCAGAATTCCATGGGCTTTAGCATCAATCTCAAACAGTTTCCGATCTTCATCAGAGTATTGTTCCTTCTTCTTCGGAACCATTTGATTGGTTTCCGGATTGTTCACCATAGGCTTATGTGGTCCATGTACCACAGATGTCCAACAACCTGAACTGTTAACAGACAGGTGATGAAGCATTCTTCGCTGCCATGTTATACTCGGTCCTAACCAGCATCGGGGGCTTGGTTGAGGAACCAGTATTGTGAGGATCATTAGAAGGAGTAGTCATCTCAGATTCAATCAAATTCAATTAAGCTATAACAGATTTAGAACAAAACACAACAACCAATTGAACCAAGAGAGATCTCAGAATAAATGAACGAAAGCGTCAGAAATTCAATAATCTATAACCAGTTCTTGCAAAATGCTAATTCAATCAAACATAGATATCAATTAGCAGTTTCAATGATTAATTGTTAGATCAATCAATGATTAACCAGCTCTGATACCACTTGTTAGGATCAGTGATCTACGTTTGATTGATTAGAGAGTATAGCAGCGGAATTCTAACAATGAATTAGCCAAATCACAAGAACAAAAGATATTCAATGTAAGAACAAAACGGTTATAGATAGAGAGAATTCTGCAGATATATTTCATTCAATATTCGCTTTCGTGGTAACGGAATGTCACACTAACAATTAGGTCGACACCTCTTATATAAGAGATGTGACGTCTGCTGATGTCACTTGATAGTGACATCTAACAGAATTTATCACAAACTACTGATAGTTAACACAACTACTGAAGATGTCAAACAACTGACATCTTCTTACAAAAATACAAAGTGTTAACTATTATTACAACTACTGAAAAGAAACTACTGAAACAATAACAACTGAAGAACATACTCTTCAGTTGTTTTACAAATACTGAAACAAGAAACTACTGAAAGGTAAACCATCACAACTACTGAAGAAGACCTCTTCAGCTGTTGTGACAACGTCTGATACTTTGGTCTTCAGCACTTGTGTCTTCAGACTTTGTCTTCAGCACTTGTGTCTTCAGACTTTGTCTTCAGCACTTGTGTCTTCAGACTTGTCTTCAGCACTTGTGTCTTCAGACTTTGTCTTCAGCACTTGCGTCTTCAGACTTTGTCTTCAGCACTTGTGTCTTCAGACTGTCTTCAGCACTTGTGTCTTCAGACTTTGTCTTCAGCACTTGTGTCTTCAGACTTTGTCTTCAGCACTTGTGTCTTCAGACTGTCTTCAGACTTTATGTTTTCAGACTTTGTAATCAGCTGTTGTCTTCAGCTGTTGTGGTCTTCAGTAGTTGTTATGATGTCTGTGGGACTTAAAGGTTTTTCTGATCCGGCTCATTGGTTCTTTTGGTCCAACATTCACCAAATGTTATACTTTGACTTAGTTCTTCGCTGTTCTGAAACATGGCACTACATAAGACTGAATTCAAGTATATAAATTGAGGTGATTGTGAGAGACGTATGTAGTCAAGATGGGATTTTCCCTCATATTCGTTGAGAGTAAGATGTCTAAGTCCTGATAAAGTTAAATCAAAGGAGAATGATCACTCTATGTCTCTAGGATTTAACATGACATCTGTGATAAAAAGAGAGATGATTGATTCACCTAAAACATTTCGGGTAAGGTACTTGAAGGGGATGATGTTATTGAATGGCTCTTAGTCATATGTATTAAGGGTAGTAAACCATTCTTAGGCGGTATTTACTGCTTGCATCAATCTTCTATGAATCTTGTGCAAGTGGGAGATTGTTGGATCTTATATGCCCAATACACATACAAGATTGATGTGGTTAGTACATTATAATCCAAGTCGGGTCACACCCAATAACAAGCTAAACAAACACCAATAAATATTTATTTGATGATATGATCAAACAAATAAATATTGACACCAATTTAGAAATGGGCTTTCTAAGTTATTGCATTTGAAATAGAACCAATTATATGGATAATTTGTTCATGAGAAATTATTTGTATTATTATTTAAGTAGGTTAAATAATAACAAATAGAAGTGTTTTCAAGTTATAAAATTAAAAGGGGTTTAATTTTATAAACTTATGAGTTAAAAGAGTGTGAAAATTTTATAAAATGGGAGGGAAAACCTCCAATTTTTGACAGCCCCTTGGTGTCCACCTTGGGATTCCTTTATGTTGTTTTAATACAAGATATTAACCATTTCACACTCCATTCCAATCACACTCTCTTTCACACACAAGTGCAAACTCTTTCTTCCTCTTTCTTGGCTGAAATTTTCCGATTAAAGAAGAAAGCATAAAAAGAAGAAGTTTCGGTGTTCAACTTCCTAACTAGTTGGGTGTTTGGCACGAAGCTTGTGGGTATACTTGCTTGAGGACTTCTTGTTTGGAGGATTACATTTAAGAGCATCATCTTCTTCTTCTTCTATCTCCCATCTCATATATCATTGTTCTTAGAAAGGTTGTATTTTATGAACACCCTATGTTTGTTTATGTTTGATAGCATTTATTTCACATATATTTGATCCTTGTTCTTGGGTTTGTAATCTGGTTATTAAAATGGTTAATTTCAGAATCTAAATAAGTTTTATATCACTTTATATCCGCTGTATTTTTGTTTAAATTGTTAAACATTCTTTGATAAACTTGTAACAAACCCAAGAGGTTCATCTGGTAACTCTAGCAATCAACTAAGTTCAGCCCTCCATATGGTTGAAAGGAATAGTATAGAACCACAGCATCATCTTATATGCTACCCTAACAACTCACAAAAGAGTCCTTTCATCACCTTTGTAGAGACACCAAAAGAAAGCAACACTCAAGGAAGTCCATTCCAAGAGACAAGCTCTTCACAAGCCTTTGTGTCTTCTAATGAAAGCACATGCAACTTTCTCTTCACCCTTGAAGATCTAGACTTTATCCATCCAGATAACCTGGAATACATGGAGATAGTTCAACAAATGGTTGTTCTCACTCACAGAGCCAAGAAGTTCTACAATAAGACAAGGAGGAAGTTTCCAAGCAATGCAGCTAGTAGAAAGTTTGGGATAAACAAAATCAAAGTAAAGTTTTACAACTGTAACCAAATAGGTCACTTTACAAGGGAGTGCAAGGCACCAAGGACAAAAGGTGGCCAAGCACAAGCCAGGCCGAAGTACACAAAGACAGCCACCCAGAATGAAAACCCAAAGCAACAAGCAGTAGTTGTTGTTGGAGAAGAAGGCTTTGACTAGAGCTTTCAGGTGGAAGACTAATCGCCAAACCAAGCACTAATGGCTAACCCTGATGAAGCAAAGGTAGTGGAACATCTCTTTAAACCTGAATGTATTGCTAAAGTGAATAGATACAGGTCCGACAACTTAGAGATGAGACCTGATCTTGAGTCCTTAAATATCTTAAAATCTGATTTTAAAAGAGCTGTAAATGATTATAAACTAAAGATAGAGGACTTAGAGAAAATCATTTCAAATCTTAATAATGAACATACCAACTACATGACTCAGATCAAAGACCTCATAACTAAGTTGACTGAATGTCAAGTTGAGCTTGTGATCAGCAAAGCCAAGGTAGAAAAATGTGTTCTTGAAGAAGAGACCTTCAGAACATAATATCCTCATCCTTTCATACAAAAGTTAGTTATTAAAATAAGCAGGGACTAGGATCTATTGAGATAGCTCCTCCACACATAATCTTGCCTGTAAGATCTCCTAGATGTGGAACTTGTGAAGATGAGCTTCCCCTTATAGACCCCATGACGGAAGTGGATAAAGAAGGGATAGTGAAGGATGCCTCTAAGAAGAATGAAGAAGAGCATTCTAAGAAGGGTCACTATCCTTTTGAGCAGAGTAAGAAGATTGGGATGACCAAGTTAATGAGGAAGAACTTGAGCAGGAAAAGCAAGAGGAAGGCAAAGAAATCTTAGGTAATCAAGGCCACCTTTAATTCTAAGCAGAAACAAGTTTTTATCTCTACAAGTTTTGAGGTGGTTAAGATTGAAGAAACAAACTTAAACTCTACTACGTGGAATTCTAGTTTATGTCCAACTCATCCCAGCAACAAGAAGAAGGCTAATAAGTTATGTACCTCTTCTACACAACCTGAACCATCTAGCTCTAGAGGTAGTTCTCACCCTAAAGGAATTGCCACAACATCTGAAAAGATGAAAATGGAGAAGGAAAGTGTTCAATTTTAGCATTGTTCATACAAGAAGGCTCTTAGGAAGAAGAAAATGGATTGTGTTATGTGTGGGAGTACCTCTCATCTTGCTAAGGATTGTCTTTGCAATCGAAGAAGTACTGTGCACATGACCAAGAAGAGACTTATAAGAGATTTAAGAAGAGTCAAGCTTTAAAAGGAAAATATTTTTCTTTCAAAACCTCCAAAGTGAATATGAAGACAAGTGAAAATTTTCCGTCGGAGGAAAATTTGGTCTCGGAAGAAAGGAATACTTCCGAAGCACTGAAGCATGCTGTAGTGTTAGTAAGATCTTTTGAATGTCCGGTCATCAAGACTTCCAAAGTCATCAAAACTTCCTAGTGTTGAAGGTCAAGTCCAAGATTCCAAAGGTGGTGTGGAAGACAAAGAAAAACCAAGTGACTGAAAGCTCTCCATCAATATCAGCAAATGTCCTCAAAAGAAGATAATAAGATTTATTATTGTTGCATTGTCTTTAACTTCTTTTCATGAGCCCAAGACAAAAAAGGCTTGGGTTTCCAAATAAAACTTACCATCTTTTTTGTGCAGGATAGCTCAAGACAAACATAAATGTATGGATCATTGATAGTGGTTGTTTGATAGTGGTTGTTTTAGGCACATGACAGACAATAGGTCAATACTCTAGAAATTTGAGAGAATTGATGGAGGACCAGTTTATTTTGGAGGAGATGTTGGTGGTTAAATTACAGGAAGGGGTAGGGTCACACATGGTAAGCTTATCATTGAGAAGGTAAACTTTGTCAAAAAGCTTGGATAAAATCTTTTGAGTGTATCTCAATTTGTGATCAGAGTCATAACATGCTCTTTACTGTGCACGAGTGCATTGTTCTCAAGCATGAGGTGGTCATTCCTCTTGAGAATATCCTACTTAGATCTCTAGGAAAGGGAATATGTACAAGATGGATTTACAAGAAACATCTCCTTCAGGGGAAGTTTCATGCTTTCTATCTAAAGCCAATAGTGATGATAGAAAGAATGTGACATGTAAACTTTAAGAACATGAATAAACTAATTAAATTATTTGGTAACTGGAATGCCAAAGAAATAGTTAACAAGTGATGATCATTATGTTTCATGTCTGAAAAGGAAGCAACATAAGGTATGTCACAAGCTAAAGGAAAGAAATCCATCACTACACCCCTAAACTTCTTACATATGGATCTCTTTGGCCACACCAGTGTAATCTATCTAGGAAGGACCTTTTATTGTTTGGTTATCACAAATGTCCTTACAAGATTCACTTGGGTCTTCTTTCTTAGAATTAAGGATGAGACCCTTGGGTTCTAAAGAACTTCATGTTAAAGATTGAGAATCTATGTGATCACAAGGTCAAAACCATAAGATGTGATAAAGGAATTGGATTCAAGAACCAAATCCTTGATACATTTGGTGATGTAAAGGGTATTACAGGACAATATAGTGCTCCCAATACTCCTCACAAAATGGTGTTTTTGAGAGGAGAAACATGACACTTATTGAAGCTGCAAGACTATGTTGTCCGACTCTAAAATGCCCATCACTATCTGGGTAGAGACAGGTAACACTGCTTGCTATGTGCAGAACAAAGTTTTAGTAGTTAAGACACATGGTAAGACTCCTTATGAACTTTGGCACAAGAGGAAATGTTTCATTGGTTTTCTCAGGTCATTTGGAACTCCTTGCACCATCTTGAATACCAAAGATCAAATTTCTAAGTTTGATGAGAAATGATGGACATTTTATTGGATACTCTTCTCAAGCCAAGAGTTATAGAGTATACAATCATAGAACTAAAGTAGTTGAGAAGTCAGCCAATGTGATTTTCAATGAGCACACTTCTAGTGTGAAAGGTTCTAGTTCTGATTAGCTATTTGATCTTGATTTAGTTACCAATTATTTTAAAAAATCTTGTGAGCATGTTTTAGGATCTATAGATATATACCTACAGATGATCTTGATCCAAGATTTGAGCTGAGAAGACCATCAAGCTACATAACTTCAGCTCTAGTTGGAACTACCTTTGCATATGAAATTTGCATCAATATTGTTGATACGTATGTACCTAGTTTACAATCTTAATGTAATATGTCTGTCATGTCGTAAATGTAAAAAAAATGTATGAGTTGATTGAAACAAAATATGTGATTGATGATCTTAATGTTAAATGTTTTGGTGTATGTTTCAATGTTTATTATTTATTAACACATATTGAACCAACTATATAGGTTGTGGTGTTTGAATAGATCTTAGGCAAGTAATGATTGAGAAACATTTTCAAATTTAGTCGTATGAAGTTTTCATGTGAATGGACCATGCTAATGGACCATACACATGAATACTTCATGCTAATGGACTAGTCGCATGACTGAACCAGGGGACTAGATCAGTCGCATGACTGAAACATACGGATGACTCAGTCGCATGACTGAACCTTTAGTCGTGTGATTTACTCCGTCAAATGCTTTAGTCACACGACTGAACCATGCTAATGGTCCAGTCATACGATTGACTAACCCTAACCTATAAATACAACTTAATTCGTGGAAAAACGCAACACTTTCAATATTTCGACTCCTATACGTACCCTAGCCATCCAGAGACCATAGAGACCCTGTTCCAAGTTCATAGATCGCACAAAATCGTATTGCAATCGTTCTTAACGTTTAGATTCATTCTAAGATCGATTCTACGTGCGTTCTCACTGATTGGATCGCCAATCAAAAGGATTCCGCACTATTTGAGATGTTATACACGTAAATCAGTTAGTACTCCGTCCGTACATGGTCCTAACAAGTGGTATCAGAGCTTTCGCTCTAGATTTACTTGTGATTCAATCGATTTTGGCCTAAAAATCGTGTTTTTCACTCAAAAATTCTTTCTTTTTGGGTCAAAAAGTGTTTTCGAAGTCTTTTGGTCATAAAGTTAACGTTTTTCATCATACGTCAATTAGGGTTCGTAAGAAATTCGTGATTTTGCGTTAAAGTGTTCAAAACATTCGTTTTTCGCAAAAACAGCAGCCTTTAGCCGTACGATTGACTCAATCGCACGACTGAACTCATTTGCACCCTCCATACGCACGATTGAACTCAGTCGTCTTGTTCATTCGCACAACTTACCAGCTTCATTCGCATAGACTCCAACCGCACTCTCCTTCCACATGACTGAATCCAATCGCACGATTGAATTCATCCGCATACTCCATTCGTATGATTGACCCAATCACATAAGTTCAATCGCACGAGTGGTCCATTCGCATAAGCAAAGTATTTGACTTAAAAAATTTAAAGTTAACTAAATCGAAGAGCAATTCTCAGCTTTTGCTGCAGGGAGAGACATACGAATCCAGAACCTCTTACTTCTAGAAAATGAGACGGGGAATCACAATAAACCCCTAAGCTAATAACGTTAGATGATTACCCTCAATGGAAGCAACGTTTTGAGATTTACTTAAATGGAGTTGATCCCAACCTTTGGAAGTCGATCGAGACAGGGTATGACATGCCAGTAGGAGCTGATGGAGTGAAACTAACTTTGGGAGGGATGAATAACACGAAGAAAGCAAAATATAACGCAGAGAAGTAAGTGTACGCCTGTTAACTCAGTCTATACCGAAGGATGTATTCATCAATTCTTTGAGAATAAACAGGCTAAGAAACTTTGGATAGCCTTGGAAAAACGCAATGACGGGAATGCTTCGTTAAAAGCTCTAAAGGCAAAAGCGTTGAAGAAAGAGTTTGACAACTTCTCTTCAATGTGTAAGGAAAGACTAGATGATGTAATCGACACGTTCTATCATCTCATGAGTGAGATACATATTCATGGATTTAAAACGTCAATGGAAGATAAGGTTTCCAGTTTGGCTGATGGGTTACTAGAGAAGTGGGATTCATTTGTATCTAACCTAAGACATAATAGTATTTTGGAAAAGTTAGATATAAATGATTTCATCCTGAAATTAAGAGAGGAGGAACTTAGGATGAAATACAAGTCGTAGAAAGGAACGTATGATCAAAATCCTTCGCTTTACAACGCATCTTCTACAACAACCAGTTCGGGAGCACCCCTTGAGACGGCTTTTGTTTCTTGTTCAACTGCTCCTTCACAAACCATAACTTCTAGATCTGACATGTCTAGGTCATCAAGTACCCAATTTATTGCACTAGAGGCAAATCTACGAAGTTGAAAACTGAGAACCTCGGGAACATCACTGTGGAGGTGGCTAAAGAACACATGGATTTATTGCTGCTGTGGTACACTCATATGACGGGTTGGTTGCAAGAAATATTGGTAACTGCCATCTAGCAGACAAGACTACGAATAGGTAGACGAGAATGAGCTTGAACGTATGGACATAATGTGGGTGTTAGCAAGTGCTTTTCGGAGGGCTAAGAAGTTTCTTAAAAAGACAGGACATGACTTGATAGCTACCAAAGGCACTATGTTTGGGTTTGACAAGTCCAAAGTGACCTGTTTCAACTATGGTGAGAAGGGGCACTTTAACGTGAGTGTGTAAAGCCCAAGAAGACTGGAAACAGGAACCCGTTCTCAACATTCAATCATCAGGATAAACCAGGTGGGGGAGCTACATCATCTTGCACTGAGACAAAGGCCTTGACCGCTCAAGGTGATGAAAGGCAAGACTAGACCTTCAAATTCATGCCTCCGAGAAATCTAGCATTGCAAATGTTGAGGTGTTGGATGATGATACCGAAAGTGAAGAAGATATCACATTTGAAATAGCCATGTCAGAAACTGAAGAAGCTGTGGAAGTGGTCAAACCTATGATTGAAGAAGATGACAAAACTACATGTTCAGAATCTCCAGCAGCTGAAGAGACAATCTCTACACTGATGGTAGATTCAACTGAATCTTCTCAGGTAAGTTCTAAAGACCAACTGTTTGATAATCATGCCTGTTTTGAATGAAATAAATTTAGGGAAAGCATTGATTTGAAATTTGCTAGGTTATTCGATCATAACGATAGCTTAGTAATGGACTTACAACTGTGAACAGAAGCAAATCGCGTTTTAAACAAAACGAGCACAGTTGCAAGAAAAAATAGAACTATTAAATAAACAAATAAGGAAACAAAAGATGTGACTTTTATCCAAGCAATTGCCATTAAGTTCTATTTAAACTCCCTTGAAGAAACTAAAAAGGAGAAAGCAGTTTTGGAAGCCGAAGTAAATTCTTTAATACAAAAACTGCACAATTGGACTAGTTCTTCACATATAGTTAAAAACTTGGTCAAAGAACGACACAATGGGGAGGGATTAGGTTACCAAGTGGTTCCACCACCACATGAGATTTTGTTAAATACGAAATGTCGACCAGTAAACAAGAATCCTATTAAGGATCATGTGGTGACCACTCCTCTAGTTAGTGATCCAGATTCCATGTGTCAAAAGATGGAATCTGCCACTAAAGAGAAGGAAGACACTTTGAAATCTAAGGGTAAATTGCCTATTGTTAATTTGGACGAACAGTTTAAAGAGGTTAATATATAGTCATGATCTACCACGTCTTCTTCTGAACAGAAAGTGACAAATAAACTAACCTACCACGTGCTCCACATAACAGTCCAAATAATCAAAAGGCAAAAGATGTTTCAACTGCTCAAAACATAAAGTTTATTAAAAAAAGTTAAAACATCCAAACAAGAAGATTTGAAACCCAACAAGACCAAGTCACACCGGTCTCACACTCTTCCCCACAGAGATGTCTTTCCCAACATGTAGAAGTTCGATCATGCTACAATTATGGAAAGAGAGGACATATAGCTTCCAATTGTCCTCAGTATCTGACACCGAGAAAGAAAGTTAAGCTTCAAGATTCAAAACAGATTTCTTCTAAAAGGAGGTCTATTACTCCACCTAAAAGAAATAATGAAACTAAGGTTCAAACCATAAAGCAGTCGTCTATTTATCACAAATAGGCCTTGCACAAAGCTGGATTGTGGAAAGAAAAATCAAGTCAAATATCTAATACTGAGAGCAGTAAGAAGCATAATATGCCCTCGCCCTCAAATGGACAGTGGGGTAACTTTTTATTTGTGATTCCTATGGGATACCCATGCCAGTTAAGGCTTGGGTCCCAAACCTTAACTAATCATTTTCTTTGAATGTGCAGGGTGTTCTTATAGTGCTATCACAAATACGTGGATTGTAGATAGTGGAGCATCTAGGCACATGACTGGAAACCTGTCGCTCCTCTCAAACATCAAACAAATTAAAGGAGGACAAGTTTCTTATGCAGGAAATAAAGGAGGATACATCACGGCATAGGGAGAAGTGGGAAATCAGAAAGTTAAGTTTGAAAAGGTCAACTACGTTCAACAACTACAAAACAACTTACTTTCTGTATCCTAGTTTTGTGACAAAGGTTTCAAGGTGGTCTTTGACAACAAGAAGTGCTACGTGTTGAAAAAAGAGTACACCATTCCTGAAGAGCAGGTCTTAATATTAGCTTCAAGATACAATAATTTATATGTCTTGGATCTAACAAAGGTCTCAACAACCGATAAACAAGTCCAATGTTTCTTGTCAAAAGAAACTAAGAAAGATTCCATCTCCTCGCATAGGAGGATGGGACACATAAATCCAAGGAAGATGAATCATCTCATTCAGAATGATTTGGTCAACGGAGTTAATGTCAAAAACTTTCAACTTCCGGATTTTTGTGTTGCATGTAAGAAGGGAAAACAGACCAAGAAGTATCATAAGGCAATGAATGTCAACTCTATTGAACTGCCTCTTGAACTTCTACATATGGATCTGTTCAGTCCAGTGAGCACCAAGAGTATTGCTCGGGATCTGTATTGTTATATAGTCACCGATGACTACTCTAGATTCTCTTGGGTGATATTTCTGAAATCCAAATCAGAAACATTTGATTCATTCAAACAACTTGTGACCACTTTGGAATCTCTATACAAGTTAAAGGTATGTCAGATCCGCTTAGACAACAGGACAGAGTTCAAGAATTAGTGGATGGAGGCATTCTGCAAAGAAAAGGAATTGTACATCAGTTCACATCTGCCTACACTCCATAGATGAAGGGTTGCTGAAAGGAAGAACAGAAGTTTGATAGAGACTACCAGGACGATGCTAGCAGACTTGAAACTGCCTATCCAATTCTAGAACGTGGCAGTGGCCAATGCATGTTACACTTTGAATCAAGTCTTGGTGGTTAAACGACATGGAAAAACGTGTTATGAGTTGCTACAATGACGTAAACCTAATCTGGAGTACCTCGAATCGTTTGGGGCACCATGTACGTTGCTGAAAAACATCAGTTAGGCAAGTTTAGTGAAAAGGCTGAAGAAGGGATTTTTCTAGGATGCAACACACCGAACAAGAGGGTTTACACAATTCAACAGGTCAAGTAGAAGTCTGGTCCAACGTCGATGTTCAGAGATACACCACCCCTCCTACAAGAAAAGGACCAACTTTCCTTTTTGATTATGATGGATTCTTCAAGTCCTTCAACATTCCTCTCACGCCTTATGATGATGAGCTATCTCCAAGATGATGTATTGTGTCTTAAACACTCCGCCCCTAGACTCCACAGCATCTAGTTCAAAAGGCCAATCTTCTAGCAGCTCAGGGGGAGTACCAGAAGTTAGTGACTCCTCCTCTAACGATGAAGATGTGGAGAATGTTCAGGTCTAACATGAGGAATAGGTTCCTGCTACAACAAGTACACATGCATCCGATGCTCATGCCTCTAACACTTCGGAACCTCAAACTCCAACAGCTACAGATTCTGACTCTAGAACTCACAATGTAGGTCAGGATGTAGCTGTTTCCCACACCCGGGTCGCGACTTAATGGTTATCATCCTGTGGACAATGTCATAGGGGATGTACAATTGGGAGTATAGACACAAAATTAGCTATATTCAGTTGATTATGCCTCGGTCATGGAGAAAGGATACCTTCACGACGGAGCTTAACGATTTTTTGTGTCTTAATTTGAGCCAAAATATGTAAGTGACGCCTTGAATGATGAGGCTTAGGTGAGTGCCATGCAAGAAGAACTCTTTAATTCAAGAAGTTAGGTGTGTGGACTCTGGTGGATAGACCTAAACGTGCTAAGGTCATTGGCACGTAATGGGTCTTAAAATGCAAGAAGGATAACTAAGGGGTCATTATTAGAAACAAGCCTCAACTCGTAGTTCAAGGATTTCGACAAGTCGAGGGTATTGATTACAACGAAGTGTTTGCACCCGTGGCAAGAATGGAAGCCATCCGTATCTTCCTATCCTATGCATCGTGTATGAAGATTAAAGTATATCAACTTGATGTGAAGAGTGTATTCCTTCATGGTGAAATCCAAGAGATAGTGTACGTCAGTCAACCCAGGGATTTGAGGATCCATATCATCAGGATAGAGTTTACAAGCTAGACAAGGCTCTATACGAGCTTCATCAAGCCCCCAGAGCATGGTACGAGAAACTCTCAATTCATCTTGTGAAACACGTGTTTTGAAGTGGAGTGATTGATTATACACTGTTTATCAAAGAAAAAGATGGTGACTTGCTTCTTGTACAGATCTATGTTGATGACCTAATCTTTGGATCAAAAATGAAGAGTTATGTAAAGAATTTGAAGCAGTAATGAAAGAAGAGTTTGAAATGAATGCAATAGGAGAAATGAAGTTCTTCCTCGGATTACAGGTGGATCAGACACCTAAGGGAATTTTCCTACATCAAACCAAGTATGTAGGTGATATTCTTAGTCGGTTCGATATGGAGAATGCTTCGGCAGTTGGAACTCCTCTTGCTACAAACCACGATGTAGCACCCGACGAAAGTGGCGATCTAGTTGATGCCACCATGTACTGAAGAATGATCAGATCCCTCATGTATCTCACAGCCTCACGACCTGATATCATGTACGCGACGTGTCTATGCTTAAGATATCAGGCGAAACCGAAAGTCAACCATATTATTGGGGTTAACAGGATATTTTGTTATCTAAAGGGTACACCAACACTAGGGTTATGGTATCCTCATGATGATGACTTCGAGCTTATAGCGTATAGTGACTCAGATTATGGCGGTTGGAAATTGAACTACAAGTCAACGTCAGCAGGATGTCAATTCTTGGGAGGAGATTAGTGACCCGGCCGTGTAAGAAGCAGACCTCGGTTGCTCTGTCAACCTGTGAAGCCAAATATGTTGCTGCTGGAAGTTGTTGTTCACAAATCATCTAGATTCAATAGCAAATGTGGGATTATGGTTTGCAATTCTCTAATACTCCTATATATGTTGATAATTCTGCTACGATAGCTGTAACCAAAAATCCGGTCCAACATCCTAAAACCAAACACATCAGGATTAAATATCATTTTATACGTGATTGCTTTGAAAAACATTTAATCCATGTGGTTAAAATTAATACGGATTTTCAACGCGCCGACCTCTATACAAAAGCTATTGATAAACCGATATTTCTATACTCTTAGAGGTTAATGGCGTGAAAAAGAAAGGTGACGTAATCTCAGAAGATGAAAACGTGTAGTCCGACACTGTGTTTTATTTTTATTTATTATTTTACTTTTTTAATTTCATGTCTTATAAAATTCAAAAACAGCAAAAATATTTTCCGTTTTAGAATTTTAGGGGGAGAATAGGTTAAGAAGTTAGTGTTAATTTTAGTGTTCTAATTTCAGTACATGAAAAACGAGGGAGGAGGACAGGCTAGTTGATAGAAATGAGATTGTATCTGTGATTCCGATTCAATGACTATGAAAAATGATAGTACACGGGAACAAAGAATTTGGGACTTAAAAGATTCAAATTGAATTAGATGCGAAATTCAAGTGTAAGTCTGAGAAGTCTGAGCAATATAACAAGAAAAATGATAGCAAAACTGGCTACTACTAAGGTAACACAAAGAAAGTATATCTAGAGGTTGTTAGACCACTACATGATGTGTCGGTAGATTCAACACAATAGATGATTAGACCTCATTAGTGCCTTCAATTCAAACTAAGTTGTTCAACTAGCTATGGGTTCCCATCTTATCACTGGTTAACATAATCAATTATTCCAATAAGGGGTGACGAGCAATAAAATGCCACAAATGTGTGTGGATGACTACAAAAGAGCAAAGCACAAAAAATGAAACATAAACGCAATCAAGCTAATAAAAAATGTTATTGGTGCGTTATGTGTAAAAAGAAAACAAATATATGCTCTAACAAGAAGATAGGTTGTGTGCCTCTCTGCTGTACGGTGGCACTGACCTGAGGATAAGCATAACCAAAATATTCTAGAATTCATTGTTGTTTGCCGCCCCTTTGCTGTGCGGTGGCACTGACCTGAGGCTTGGCTTCTCTTCGAAAGCTGTGAGAATAGTTTCTTCTTGTCAAAATACCCGTAGACCGCTCAAAAATCTACTGAGGGTTGATTACCATATAAGCATGGGATCCACAAATGCTTGTTGAAATAATTAAACCTAATGTATCACCAATCTGTTTCAAAAGTCTATGTATGGATTTAAGTGGACAAGTATACTGACAATCATCATGGCGGCAATTCTTGAAAGTCCAAATCAATGTGTGCATCTTATAGTACTAGTATGATTTCCTAAACTTGCTAATGACTCTCGATGGAAACAAGAATCTAGCATCAAAAGATTTTGGTAACACGTCCTGAATGATTTGATTACCTGTATGATTGCAGAATGAATCGTTCCAGTTATGGTCAAAATAACTAGAAGTTGTACTGTTCTAGAAAGAAATCTGCTAGATATATGTATCTTAAATTTCGACCTCACATAAAATCACAAAAATACGTTTAGTTTTATCTTTTAGTTATAGTTGTTTTATTTTGTTTCAATTTTTTAGTCAAATTTAGTTTTAATCGTCGGACTATATATTGGAATTTTATCTGGGATTTAATCACTTAAAAGGGTCATGTCTGAGGTGACCACACGTGTTCTCAAATGTCAAATGGGTCACGTCTGAGGTGACAAAATGTTTTACCGTTAAAAGGATCACGTTTGAGGTGATCAAATGTTTCCAAAGTTAAAAAACGATCATGTCTGAGATGATCGAATGCTTGTATGTCTTAACAAGTGTTAAAAGGGATAAATGTAAAATGTTCACAAAGTCAAAATTATAAGAATGAGCCATTCGTACGACTGGACCATAAGTATGGACCAGCCGTACCATTGGCCATACGAACTAGCCCAATCGCACGACTAAGCCACACGTATGGCCCAGATGTGTGATTGGACCATCAGCATAGGTAACTTGATGCGATTGGATCATCAGAATGAACCAATCACACAAATAGAAGCAATGAATGGGGTTGCCGCACGACTGAAACCCAGTCGCACGACTGAAACCCAGTCGCACGACTGAAACCCAGTCGCACGACTGAAACCCAGTCGCAGGACTGAATGTGACCGATTGAGTGAGTCACACGGCTGAGACTCGATTGCACGAACCAGGTGTGCGATTAAGTCCAGTCGCACGACTGGAGAAAACCCTAGTATAAATAGATGGGGAGTCGGTCGCAAAACCTACTCACCCCAATCGCTTTGGCCTATCACACGACTTAACAAAACTCTGCCCGATTTTCGTCTGATTGCTCTAAACTGCTATTTTTTGTATTCTAACAATTTCCAGTGATTGTCCAGGTAATGCGCAATGTTCTACACTCCAAAGATTCAACAATCTGTGCCACGACACTCGACTTTGTGCCCTAAAACTAACCGAGACTAGTTTGACCAATAAATTGATAAAACTAAGTTAAATGTTAAAATAAAGGTTATTACGAGCTATGTTGGGTGTTTGCGAGACTAATGAGCTATTCCACGACATCTAACATTATGATTTGCTCAAAATTGAATTGAATGAACCAACAGTCTGTCATGCGAATGGGCACTCTAATGTACTTCAATCGTACGACTGAGCGGGTGAATGGGTCAGTCACACGACTGAGATGGGTGAATGGCACAATCGTACGACTGAAACATGCGAATAAGTTAGTCACACGACTCGTTCAACTGCTTGGTAGAGCATACGACTAATCCCAGTCGCATGCTCAGTCGTGCGTTTGAGCTCAATCGCACGACTAAACCTCAGTCGCACAGTTCATTCGCACGACAATATAAAAAGATTCAAGTTAAGAAATTCAAATGGTTGTTCTTTTACACACTCTACTATTTATCTATACTGTGTAACAGATGGCGAGTCATTGGACCATGAGCACTAAGCACAACATATTTGACTTTCAAGAATGCTGCAGAGTTCACGGGCATCATCACATTCCTTTGGAGATCTAGGATATTTCGAGCCATTTCGACATCATGTACTCCTTATCGCTCAGTCCACAGGCTTTCTGGGAAAGCATTATTATGGACAGGTCCTCTGAGCCCCATTGCATGAGGAGCTTGATATTCGGCCATGCCATTAAGATCACAGAGGATGATCTCAGGACTGTTTTAGAGTTTGGAGATGACGCTGATTGCCCCACACGATTACATCCACTTACGGTTCGAGGCTGCCTTCTAAGGGCTAAGTACGATGGGGACATCAATGCAGGTGTGCTCAACAAGAGCAATCTGTGCCCCCAGTTTAAGTACCTTGCCCATGTGCTGCTCAAGTGCATAGCTTCGCGTAAGGGAGGGTTTGACAAGCTATGTGATCACATCCAGAACGCTTACGTGGCGTTAGTGCTGAACCACCCGTTCAGCTTCTCTAGGATGATCTTCACCAATCTGGTGGAGAATAAGGGGAAGGGGAAGGAGGGGTTATGTATGTGCCCTCTATTTATTCAGATGATGATTGGTTAGAAGCTACCGTCACTGCCCAAAGAGAAGGAGGACGCAATAGTGCTTGAGGTGATGGATGATACCACCTTGGGCCGCATGAGGGTGTATAGGGGGAAGCAATTAAAGCCCCCTGTTAGGAGACTGTTCGGGCATCTGGCCGAAGTGGATTATGTGGCGCCCGCTAGAAGGAAGTGGCGCCACGAGGACAGTGATTCGGATGTCGAGCAGAATATGCTCCTGGATGATGACTCCGACGATGATGATAGTGGTGATGTTGGAGATGCAGGGCCCGCCTAATCGAGGGCCCCCATTGCTAATATAGCATTTCCATCATCACCCAAGGTGGAGCAGAGTTAGGTGGTTTCCATCAGGACTTTCGTCATGATGAGGAGGAGGAGACAAACGAGGAGCCTTTGACTCGTACTGTGGGGAGCAGGGTGGTTGCCACCGACCGAGGTATTCGGGAGGTTGGAGGACGCCCTAGTGAGTCTAAGGAGATGCTGCAGATCATGATCCTCATCCCACTGATGCATCAGCCCTAGCATCCAGGGGGGCATCCTCCTTAAAGGGCATAAGGAGAAAAAGGATGACTTAAACCCATGGGATGAAGACTAAGAGGAGGAGGATTACACTTATCACTACCACCACTACCACCATTACACCCACTACCACTACCTAAACTACCACCATTCCACCAACCACCACTACTACCACTCCACCCCCCATGACTACCACACCTCCACATGTCACCACTATAGCCACCCCTTCACCATCCATACATATCCCACCATCCATACATATCCCACCACCCATCTTCTCTACATCCGCTACCACCACCACCACTCATGGAGCCTGGATCTCATCATAGGTACTACCTACTTTTGGATCCTCTTTCCCATATGTTGGGTTGGAGGAGCAGCTGGCTAACCTGAACCAATTAGTACTGAAGCTGCTGGCGACGGATGAGCAAAGAGCCACTTAGCTTAATCAGCTGATGGAGCTCAATGTCTCCCAAGCTCAAAGGATTGAGGCTCAGAGCCAAGAGATCACGGAGCTGCATAAGATGCAGGCTTCGTTTGTATAAAGGATTGAGGCTTAGAGTCAAGAGCATAGAGCTACGTGAGATGCAGACAGCCTCCGTGTAGAGGATACATGATTTGGAGGCAAAGAACAAGAAGCTCATGTTGAGGCTCAAGGATCCAAGGATGAGCCTCTAAGGATTAGAGAAGGGGATGACGATAGTGATGATGATGACGATGATGAGGATGATAGTGATGATGATGGAGGAGATGATGATGTGGGAGAGGATGAGAGCAGAGATGATGAGGAGGGTGATGATGCTGCTACATCTGCTGCCACTCAAGCAAGAGAGAGACGATCCAAGAAAGCTCAGGATGAGGGTGCCTCGTCTTCGGCCCTGCCAGCTGAAGAACCCATGATTCAAGATCAGAGTAATGATTAGACATTTATGTATTTTGAACTTTTGTGTAATTGAATCATGTATTAAACTCATGTACTGAATGTTTATGTATATATTTGATCATTTAACTATCTTGATTATTTACTAATGAATGATGTGTTACATGTTTTAACTCAAGTAGATCAACCATCTCAGCAAGATGAATATGATGTTGCTCCTCTGTAGCAGATCAAGTCTTAATTCACTATGATACTTGATCTGCAAGGGATATTCAGGAGGTCAGTAAGCTATACCCCCAAAGAAGGAGAAATCATTCACGACCTTACCGATGAGCAACTCGCAAAGATGTTCCGGTTAAATCCGGATGAACTGGTTAAAGATGCACCTACCGTTGATGTTGCTAGTGATGAAGAGCTCAATGATGTGGATGAGATAGAGATTGAACACGTCACAGCACAGCATTATCCAGAATAACTGATCGAGAGGGGAATGTGGTTCCTGATTTTGGGGATACTCTCGACAGTGATATGTATGCTAAACTGGATACGAC
This sequence comes from Flaveria trinervia, assembly GCA_025506515.1. Taxonomy (NCBI): domain Eukaryota; kingdom Viridiplantae; phylum Streptophyta; class Magnoliopsida; order Asterales; family Asteraceae; genus Flaveria; species Flaveria trinervia. The sequence goes on from CM046441.1 coordinate 29,187,616, forward strand.
GAAGAGGGAGGCCGAGAAATCAGAAATCCAAGCCCAAACCTCGGACAACGATGTTGAGATCAAAATCCTGAATGGGCAGCTTGTTTTGCAGAGATCCATGCCCAACGTACAACGCCAAAGCCGAGTGCCTACGCCAAGCTCTACAAAGTAAAGAAGCATGGGTGTCTGGCAAGATTATAGCATGGGCATACTTTGAGGATCTTAATGTATATGCAGTGAAGAGGGTGAATGGAATTGAGTACTTCAGATTCCCACATGATCTGAAGACTCTCCTTGGTTTTGAGCTCAACAAGCTGGCAAGCATGAACCTGCGGTATGCTGACCCCAGGAAGATGTTAGTCTAGTTTGAAGCTGTGTTAAAGAAAGAATACACACTAGATGGGTTAACTTCAAGCCTTAACAACCTACAAGGTATATTCGAAGGTCGTAGGTGGACCCAAGGACTGGAAACCCAAAGTGGTGCTGAAGTGGAGTCCTTCGCGCACTATGTTATAGATTCGCATGAGGGAAATGCCACAGGACTTCACTCCCTACTTCAAGTGGTGGTATTATGATTGGAGAACAGGAGAAGCGGTCATAGTATTGTAGAAAGAGCGCCAAATGGAGACCATCCAGGTATTTGACCCAAGTGGCTAACCAACCTATCAGCTAGTGATGTTTATACTTTATAGGGGTCGCCATTATTCTATGATACGCAGGATATGGTACAGGCCCTCCGTTTCAGAATGTGATAAGACTCTATTTTGCATTCGAGATACATGATGGAGTCACAGTCGAGGAGAGGCATAAGAAGTTTGACGCGCTAATGAAGGATGCCAGACGATGAAGGAAACTAGGTCAAAGGGGGAGTTTGTTGATACAATCAAATAGGATTTTGCACTATTTGAGTTGGTATACACGTAAATTAGTTAGTACTCCGTCTATACTTGGTCCTAACAAGTACAACAATGACAAATTCAGCTGATACATATGAGATCCCACCAAATTCTAGCTCAGAAGCTCAATAATCAGATAAAGAATCTTCAAATGTAGAAGATCATGGTGGTAGTGAAAGTGATCAAGAATTTCTTGATGCTGACAACCACTCCTTTGAAGACAACATTAATGATGTCATACACTTATTAGATTAAGTCTCTCTTCATAAGTGTGTTGATGTGGTGGGAGAAACCTCAATGCAAGATCTATTTTTTTCTAATTGAGATCTCTCTAAGCAACTCATTTTCATCCCTCAACTAAGGATTCACAAGTCTTATCCTACCACAAGCATCATTGGAGATATTGACTGAGAGGTAAAAACAATAGGACAGACCCATTATGCAAATGTTTGTCTTCACTCTTATTTCTTATTCCAGATAGACCCAAAGAAAATTGATGAGGCTTTAATGGATGGAAGTTGAGTTGAAGCTATGCAGGAGGAGCTACTTCAATTCAAAAGGCAAAAGATTTGGAACCTATGTCCTCTTCCTCAAGGGAAGACTACTACAGGACCGTTTAAAAGAGTTCTGGTCACTTACAACACAACACACAATGAGGAGAGTCAGTTTAGAACACTTAACAAATCAAATAGGGAATCGATAACACAATATTGACATTTAGAAGACTACTAAATATGAGGCAGACAAGAACATAAACAACATAATTATTTTGGTTTTCAAGGATGTTGTATATTTCTCTCAAGTTCTTTTGTATGTGGACAAGCATATAGATAAGTTACAAAGACCTGAGATACTTATAACACATCCTACAGCCAGCCATACTTTGAAGGTAAGTTGGATACATGATCTAGACAACAACAAACTCAATGTAGAGTCAAAAGGTAGATTGCCTTTCGACTAGTGACTATGACAAACCGTAGCTCACATCCTAATATATTACAAAAAGGATAAAAGTACATAAAGTAGAACGTAAAGGACTCACGACCTCAATGTACAGTTACTAAAAGCATGGATCTTTTCACTAACATGTGAAAGTTGGTTAATCAACAGAGTTGTAATGGAAAGGTGGTCTAGCTTTATGGTAGAGTACATCAGATAAAAGCATGTCTTCAAAAGTCTTCGGAAGATAATATGTCTTTACTTCATGGCTTTAGAAGGCTTTGTCCTTGAAGCTTTGGAAGACTTTACTTTAAGCTTCAGAAGATGCTTGTCTTGGCTTCAGAAGATTTTACACTTAGAGTATTTAATGAGAAAATGTGTAAAACTTCCAAAGCATTCTACTTAGCACTTAGTGCATGCATGCAGGATAGACTTTTGGATGTTATTGGATGTTTTGGATGCATCAGCCTTATACAGAACCTCAACTACTATAGGAACCAAATGGGTGTTTGGGAATAAGAAGGATGATAGAGGACTTGTCATTAAAAACAAGGCCAAACTAGTTGTTCAAGGATACACATAAGAAGAAGGAATTGACTATAGATGTGTTTGCTCTTGTTGGAAGACTTGAAGCTATTAGGATATTCTTAGCTTTTGTTGCATCCATGACTTTCAAGGTCTACCAACATGATGTCAAGTGTGCTTTTCTTTATGGGGTGATTGTTAAAGAGGTGCATGTCAAGCAAACGCAGATCCTAATCATCCTTATTATGTTTCAAGGCTTTATAAAGCTCTTTACAAGATGCACCAAGCTCCAAAGAGGTGGTATGAAACTCTATCTCAGTATCTCTGTCGGCATGGATACAGAAGGAGTACTATAGATGGACTCTCTTCATCAAAGGAACAGGGAATGATTAATGGTAGTTCAAGTATATGTAGATGACATTATCTTTGAGCCAACTAATCCAAAGTTCTACAAAGGCTTTGAGAAGCTAATAAAGGATATATTTGAAATAAGGTCCATAGGGGAACTCAATTTCTTTTTAGGAATACAAGTGAAGCAAGTTGATAGTGGAATATTCATAAGTCAGTCAATGTATGTACAGGACATACTTAAAAGATTCAATATAACTGACTGTAAGGTTGCTAAGACACCCATAGTAACAAGCCACTCCCTTGGACCTGATCTCGAGGGGGAGTGTGTGGATGAACATCTCTACAGGGCTATGATTGGGTCTTTTATGTACCACACAACTAGTAGGCCTGATATCTTGTTTTGCCACATGCATTTGTGCAAGATATCAAGCCATCTCCAAGATGTCACACCTAGTCACTGTCAAGAGAATTTTACGATATCTTAAAGGTGCCTTAACTCTTGCTCTTTGATATCCAAATAATTCTAAATTTAATCTGTATGCATATACAAATCGTGTGTAAGGAATTCAACAATTTGATGCAGTCAAAATATTCAAAGCATCCATAGTCTCTCTATATGCATGCACTGAAGTACTGAAGTAAAAATGCTTTGGAAGTTTTACCCTCTCACAAGAAATATTCTAAGTGTAAAATCTTCCAAAGCCAAGACCAATATGGTTTGAAGCCAAATATGAAGTCTTTCGAAGCTTCAAAGACAAAGTCTTCCGAAGCCAACTTTATGAAGACAGATTTCATTCGAAGACTTTTATGTGCATGCTATTATCTGATGTACTTTTCCATAAAGTTAAACCACCTTTCCACTGCAACTCTGTTTGACTCACCAACTTTCACAAGTTGGTGAAAAGGTCTATGCTTTTGGAAAAACTGTACATTGAGGTCTTGAGTCTGAGCTTTCTACTTTATGTACTTTATCCTTTTTGTAATATATTAGGATGTGAGCTATGGCATGTCATAGTCATAATTCTAAAGGCAATCTGCCTTTTGACTCTACATTTGATTTTGTTGTCTAGTCTTATGTATCCAGCTGGCTTTCAAAGTATGGCTGGCTGTAGTATGTAGTATATGTATCTCAAGTACTTGTAACTTTTCATTATGCTTGGTAACACTTTGTAATAGAACTTGAGAAGCAATATACTGCATTCTTGAAAACTAAAATACTTGTGTTGCTATCATATTTTGTCTCTCTTTTACTTGTGTTCATAGCATATCTTATAGTAGTTAACCAGTTCCTTATTTGATCTGTTAAGTGTTCTAATGAACTCTCCTCAGTTGTGTTGTTGTGTTGTTAAAGTGCATTACCCCTTCTAACGGTCCTGCATTTGGTATCAGAGCCAGAAAAGATCTTGATATAAGATCTCACCATCTTAAGATCCCTCACACACACAAAACACTTAACAACTCAAATGGAAGCTATCACCAAGGCTGATATCGAAACTAGAACTATGACAAAGTCTCCATTAATCACTCCTGAAGACTTTGATACTTCGTGTCAAAGAATGGAAGGCTTTATCAAGTCTCAAGACTCTAGGATGTGGGACTCTGTTCTTGAAGGACCTTACATACCAAGCACCTCTTCTGCTACAGGTGGTGGTATGATTGGAAAGGTTGTGATTGATTTCTCTGATGAAGACAAAAATAGAATAGATATTGATCAAAAAGCCATGAAAGCCCTTCAAACTGCTCTTCCAAAGTCTATCTATAGAGGCTTCAAGAAGTTCAAGACTGCAAAGCAACTATAGGAAACACTGAAGCCTATGTATGAGGGTTCAACTGAAGCCAAGGAGAACAAGAAGGATCTCCTCAAGCAGTAGTTTGAAAACTTCACCTTTAAAACAGGTATGACCATAACTCAACAATACTTCTAGTACGTTGAGATTATGGACACTCTAGTGGATGTTAGAGTGACTGTTGAAAATAGGGACATTGTAAGGAAGTTTATGTCCTCTCTTCTAGACAATGGATACACTATTATGTTGTGATCAAGAGGACTAAGAACCTTAAGACTCTTACTCTGACTAAGTTTTATAGTATTCTCAGTGGATACCAAATGGAGATGAACATGCAAAACTCATCTGGTAACTCTTGCAATCAGATGAGTTCAGCCCTTCATGTGACTGAAAAGGATAGCATAGAACCTCAACATCATCTCATATGCTACCCGGACAACCCATAAAAAGGTCCATTCATCATCTTCCTAGAAACTCCAAGAGAAAGCTGCACTCAAGGAAGTCCTTTCAAAGAGGCAAGTTCTTCTCATGCCTTTGTTTCTGCTGATGAATTCATAGGCAACTTTCTCTACACTTTTGAATATTTGGACTATATCCATCTAGATGATCTGGAGTATATAGAGATAGTTTAGTAGATAGCTCTTCTCACTCACAGAGCCAAGAAGTTCTACAAGAGGATATGGATGAAGTTTCCTAGCAATGCAGCAAGTGGAAAGCTTGGGCTGGATAAAAGCAAGGTAAAGTGTTACAACTGTAACCAGATGGGACACTTTGCTTAAGAGTGCAAGGAACCAAGAGCAAATGGTGACCAGACTCAAGCAAAACCAAACTACATGAAGAGAGCTCCCCAAAATGAGAAGCCAAAGTAAGAAGCTACAGTTGGTGAAGAAAGAGGCTTTGGCTGGAGCTTTTAGATGGAAGATGTATCTCCAAATCAAGTAGTCATGGCTGACCACAATGAAGCTAAGGTATTGCAACATCTTTGCACTCTTGAATGTATTGCTAAGATTAATAGATACAGGTCCTACAACTTAAAGATGAGATCTGATCTTGAGTCCTTGAATATCTAAAAATTCGATTTTAAAAAGGCTAAAAATTATTATTCTAAGTTAAACAAAGAGGACTTAGAGAAAACAATTTTAGTTCTTAAACATGAGCACGCCAATTATAGGACTTAGATCAAGGATCTCATAACCAAGTTGACTGAATGATAGGCTGAGCTTGTGATTAGCAAAGCCAGGACAGAAAAATGTGTTCTTGAAGAAGACACCTTCAAGAATATGATATCCTCATCCTTGCATGCAAAAGTGTGTTATCAAAATAAGTAGGGACTAGGATCTTGTGAGATAGCTCCTCCACACATAGTCTTGTCTGTAAGATCTCCCAGGTGTGGAACTTGTGAAAATGAGTTTCCCCTCATATACCCTTGACTGAAGAGGATGAAGAGGAGATGATGAAGAATGGCTCTAAGAGGAGTGAAGAAGAGAATTCTAAGAAAGGTAATCATCCCTCTATGGAGAGTAAAGCTTTTAGGATGACCAAGTCCAAGATAAAGAACTTGATGAAAATGAGCAAAAGCAAAGCAAAGAAGGCTCAAGAGATCAATGCCACCTTCAGCTCTACATAAAGAAAAGTCTTTGTTTCTGCAGGATCTAATGTGGTTAAAGCTGAGGACACAAACTTGAACTCTAACAACAAGGGTTCTAGTTCATGTCCAAGTCATCCCATCATTAAGAAAAAGGCTGATAAGTTCTGTACCACTGCTGTATAACCTGAACCATCATTCTCCAAAGGTAGTTCTAACCCCATAAGAATTGCCAGATCATCTAAGAAGATGAAGATAGAGAGTGAAAGTGATCAAGTTCAGCCTTGTTCACAAAAGAAGACTCCTAGAAGGAAGAAAATGGACTGTGTTATGTGTGAGAGTACCTTTCACCTTACCAAGGATTGTATGTACAATCCAAAGAGTACTTTCCATATTACAAAGAAAGAAACTTCTAAGAGTCTATAGAAGAAAAAGATAGTTTCGAAAGGAAAATCTCTTTCCTTTTGGAAGCTCCAAATGAAGAAGAAGACAAGTGGAAACTTGCCTTGGGAAGAAATTTTGGTCTTGGAAGAAATGAATGCTTCTGAAGTATTGAAGCCTGCTGCAGTGAAAGCAAGATCTTCTGAAGGCACAGACATGAAAACTTCTAAAGTCAATAAAATTTCTAAAGTACTGAAAGTCATGTTTAGGAAGTCAAAGAAAGACCAAGTTGCTGAAAGTTCTTCATCAACTTCAGCAAATGATCCCTCCACCATGACTATAGGATCAATTACTATTATATTGTCTTCAACTTTTTTATAAGCCCAAGACCAGTGAGGCTTGGGTTTCCAAATGCAACTAACCACTCTTTTGTGCAACAAACAACTCAAGACAAACAAAAATGTATGGATCATTGACAATGGTTGTTCCAGGCACATAACAGGCAATAGGTAACTACTCCAAAAGTTTGAAAGAATTAATGGAGGACTAGTTGCTTTTGGTGGAGATGCTGGAGGTTACATTACAAGAATGGGCAAGGTCACGAATGGTAAGCTCAACATTGAATGGTAAATTTTGTCAAAGAGCATGGGTACAATCTTCTGAGTGTATCCTAATTTTGTGATCAGAGTAATAACATGCTCTTTACTAAGCATGATTGCATTGTTCTCAAGCCCGGGGCGGTCATTCCTCATAAACATATCCTGTTCAGAGCCCCCAGGAGAGGGAACATGTACAAGATGGATTTTCAAGAAACATCTCCCTCAGGAGAAGTTTCATGCTTTCTATCTAATGAAAATAGTGATCAGTCTTTCCTGTAGCATAAAATAATGTGCCATGTAAACTTTATGAACAAGAATAAACTTATTAAGAGTGATTTGGTAACTGGAATACAACAGAAAGAGTTTACAAGTGATGACCATTGTGTGGCATGCCTGAAAGGGAAGCAACACAAGGTATTTCACAAGCCAAAAGAAAGAAACTCCATCACTACTCCCTTACACTTGTAACATATGGATCTCTTTGGCCCCACCAGTGTAATGAGTCTAGGAAGGACCTCTTACTATTTAGTGATCACAGATGACTTTACAAAATTCACTTGGGTCTTCTTTCTTAGAACTAAGGATGAGACTCCTGAGATTCTAAAGAATTTCATCTTAAAGATTGAGAATCAATGTGATCACAAGGTCAAAACCATAAGACGTGATCAAGGAACTAAATTAAAGAGCCAAATCCTTGATACATTTTGTGATGAAAAGGGTATTATAAGACAATATAGTGCTCCCAGGACTTCTGAGCAAAATAGTGTTGCTAAGAGGAGAAACAGAACAGTTATTGAAGCTACAAGAACTATGTTGTCTAACTCTAAATTGCCCATCACCTTCTGGGCTGAGGCAGTCAATACTACCTGCTATGTGCAAAACAAAGTTTTAGTAATTAAGACTCTTGGTAAGACTCCTTATGAACTTTGGCACAAGAGGAAACCTTTCACTGGTTTTCTCACGTCATTTGGATGTCCTTGCACTATCTTAAATACCAATGATCAAATTGCCAAGTTTGGTGAGAAATCACATGATGGACACTTCATTGGATAATCTTCGTAAGCTAAGGCTTATAGAGTGTATAATCTTAGAACTAGAGTAGTTGAAAAGTTAGCCAATGTGACTTTCAATAAGCACACTCCTATTGTGAAAGGTTATGGTCTTGATTGGCTATTTGATCTTGATTTAGTTACCAATTGTTTTAACAAATCTTCTGAGCATGTTTTAGGGTCTACAGACATATTACCTACATGTGATCCTGATCCAAGATTTGAGCTAAGAAGACCTTCAAGTTACACGTCTTTAGCTCTAGTGGTAACAAATCCTGCAAATGATGCTTCTACTAACATATCAATGGAAAATTCATAGGGTGTGGATAGTATATATATTTTGATAAATATTATTCGCACAGATTCGGTTTTAAATGGTTATTACAAGTACTAAACCACACACACAAAAGGCAAGTGTACTTGTCGTGTGGTAATATAGTATTGGTAAGAACCAAGTATCAATCTGTGGACACACTAAGCCTACTCAACAAACCTCATAATTGTCTATCAATTTTATGTTTTTTAGAATATGATAAGTTAAACATGATAACAATAACTAAAGATAGATAAAGATAAATAAATATCAGTTAAGACTTTTGGTGAATCTTTCAGTGAAGTAAGGGTGTGATTTCTCGTCTATCGTGCTGCCGTAGTGACTAGATCCTATCAGGCTGAGTTTAATGCTCAGATCAAAGCTCTAGTAATGTAGGTAAATCTTTTGTGTCCTATTTGACATATGATTTCTAAAAACATAACTTAATGTTAAAAAGAGAGTTGATCAGGTTCATTCCTAAGATACCATTAATTTTAGAAACCGTAACAATTACTGAAGATTTCTCAAACTAATAAAAGGGAATCCACAAATGATCAGAAAGTTAAAGTGATATGATTTCTAATAACCATTTCTAGTTCATTAGCCATGGATCTAATATGAAGACCAGTTTCGCGAATGGAAGTTGATTCATTAAATTTTGATAACACATGAAGTTTAGCTCACAAGGGCGTTGGGTGAACCTCCAAAACCTTCTAAGGACCTCCAAAGGCTGGTTTCCCGAGAGGGAACACCAGCACTTCACCTCCCAAAAGCTCCTCTTCAAGTTGCAAATGAAGTCCTATTTATAGGCATTCTAGAGTGTTTAAAACGGCCCCGTGCTAGTACAATGTACGTAAAAGTTGGTCGACTTGTATGCTCAGAGGTTGTCGGGCACGGCCCCGTGTTCAATAGGCACGACCCCGTCTTTGTGGTGGGGCACGACCCCATGCCTCCTGGGGCACGCCCCCGTGCATCAGGTTGGGGAACCATACTTTTTGTCTTGTCGGACCAATAAGCACGGGGTGTGTTGATTTAAGCACGAGGTGTGTTTCAAGATGGGCATGGGGGAGTGTCTCATGAAGCACGACCCCATGCTTGAATTCTAAAACATGGTTTTCTTCATTTTGTTCTTATTTTTGCCCCTTTTGTTCATCTTGGTCTTTTCCAAGCCTGAAAACACAATATGAACGATTTAGGTATTAAATCATAATTTTTAGTAAGAGTTATAGAATAATTGATGAGCAATTGATATGTTTTATATGTATAATTTGAAGCACATCACAAATCCTTTTGATGCTTTTGGAGTGCTTTCAAATTCCAGCTTAGAGCCACACAACTCATAAGAAGGAGCTTCAAATGTTGGAGAACATGGGGGTGGTGATAATAATCAGGAATTTCTTGATGCTGATAACCACTCCATTGATGAAAACATCAATGATGTCGCACACTCATTGGATCAAGTAAATCTTGATAAGTGTGCTAATATAGAGGGTGAGGGTGAATCCTTATTTCCAGATCAAAATTTCTCTAATTTAGATTTGTCTAAGCAACTTGATGTGATCCCTCAACTAAGGATTCACAAGTCTCACCCTTCCACAAACATCATTGGAGATGTTGATACAGGGTTAAGAACAAGATGACAACCCCATGATGCAAATGTTTGTCTTTACTCTTATTTCTTGTCCTAGATAGAGCCAAAGAAAATTGATGAGGCTCTAAAGAATGGAAGTTGGGTTGAAGCTATGCAAGAGGAGCTGCTTCAATTCAAAAGGCAAAAGGTTTGGAACCTATGTCCTCTTCCTCATGGGAAGACTACTATAGGTACCAAATCAGTGTTTAGGAATAAGAAAAATGATAGAGGACTTGTCATCAAGAACAAGGCCAGACTATTTGTTCAAGGATATACTCAAGAAGAAGGAATTGACTACACAGATGTATTTGCTCCTATAGCAAGACTTGAAGCTGTCAGGATATTCGAAGCTTTTGTTGCATCCAAGAACTTCAAGGATTACCAGCTTGATGTCAAGTGTGCCTTTCTTTATAGGGTAATTGATGAAGAGGTGTATGTCAAAAAACCACCTAGGTTTGCAGATCCTGATTATCCTTATTATGTTTGCAAGCTTGATAAGGCTCTTTATGGGCTACACCAAGCAACAAGGAAGTGGTATGAGACTCTATCATAGTATCTTTGTCAGCATGGTTACAAGAGGGTACTATTGATAGAACACTTTTCATTAAAGGAATAGGAGATGGCATTATGCTAGTTCAAGTATATGTGGATGACATTATCTTTAGGTCAACCAATTCAAACCACTGCAAAGCCTTTAAAAAGCTGATGAAATGCAAGTTTGAAATGAGTTCCATGGGGGAACTCATTTTCTTTCTAGGAATTCAAGTGAAGCAGTTGACAATGGCATCTTCATAAATCAATCAACGTATTTTCAAGACATACTTAAAAGATTCAACATGACTTATTGTAAGGTTGCTAAGACACCCAAAGCAAGAAACCACTCACTTGGACCTAATCTTGAGGGGGAGCGTGTTGATGAGCATCGCTTCAGGGCAATGATTGGGTCTCTTATGTACCTCACAACTAGCAGGCCTGATATCATGTTTGCTACTTGCATGTGTGCAAGATATCAAGCCAACACCAAGATTGACTGGGTTGTGAGATTTAGATTCCCACTTAGGATCAAATATATGTTGGATCCTGTATGCCCAAGACACATAGAACATTGATGTGGTTAATACATCATGATCCAAGTCGGGTCATACCCAATAACAAGCTTATCAAACGCCAATAAATATTTATTTGATGATATGATCATGCAATTAAATATGAGCACCAAATTAGAAAATAGGTTTTCTAATTTAAAGAAATGAGAGATAGAACAAATTATATGGATAATTTGTTAATGAATTATTATTATTTGAATTGTTATTCAAATGGATTGAATAACATCAATAATATATGTTCTTATGTTATACATTAAAAGGTTTAATTATATAACATATCAACATCTTAATGTAATTAGTTGGTTTTATATTTTAGGGTGTATAAGTATATAATTAAAAGGGTTAATTATGTAACAAGTCCACTCAACTTTTAATGTGTTTCAAGTAGTTCAAAATGGGTGAACTTGGTGTTTTAAAAACCTGATTTCAGCAGCCCCTTGGACTCCCGATTTTTTTCTTGAAATGCAACACTCATTAAGTTAGTGGTTGAGTGGTAGAGTGCAAATCTTATCTTACTATCTCTCTCTCATTTTGCAAAATGAACAACTAGAGAAAAGCTCTATATTCTCTCCTGATTCACGGCTGAAACTTGTTTTTTTTACTCCTTTTGGTTGTTTCTTGGGTGTTCTAATGACCCAAGCTATGCTCCTTCATTGGTGTGAAGTAGAAAAGGTTTTCCTCCTTCCACCCATTGAAGAACTCGGCTGGAAACAAGGTTCCAGCAGCATTGTTGTTCGTTTTTGGTGCTTTAAATCCTAGCAACAATGGTGTTTTCTTAGAGGCTTGTGGGTATGGACACTTGAGGACTCCTACCCTTGGAGTTGTTCCCATTCATGACGTTTTTCAGACTTCATCTTTGGTCGTTTTTGACAGCATCTAGAAAGGTAGTATTATGGTATGATACTGTCATGTTTTGGGTGTTCTTGTTCATATTGTATGCTTGCTTTTCGCATAATAAAGATCCTTTTGTCTATGGGTTTGTTGGTTTTCACATGATAATGGTAATTTTCAGAAACTTTACATGTTTAAAGTAGTATATTCCACTACGTTTCATATGTTTAAATGGTTAAACAAGTTGTAAATGGTCCAACAAACCCCTTCAATATAGTGATTGAGTTAATGATTGAATGGCAGAATCATACAATCAAGAAACATTAAATGCAAAAGAAATACTCATAAATGCTTTGTATATATTAATAAAGGTGATTGATTAGAATGACTGCTTGGGTTTAGCAAGAAAAGTAATAATGCACCTAGAGAATACAAAAAATTCTGATTGTCTAAAATCTGTCACATCATGTACGAGGTTTTATATTCCATTTATAGGTAGACAAGATGCCTTTTACAAAATGACTAAACTACCCCTAACCTATTACATCATAACTAGTCTTAGTCTTGATCCGCATTACATCTTGTTCATCCGCATTGGCAAATGCGGATAAGTTGACTTGATCAGCATTTCTTTACTTGATCTTCCGCATTAGTATGTTGGTTATCCGCATTGGTTAATGCAGATGAACAAATACTTACGCGCATTTGTCTGGTCATCCGCATTGGCAAATGCGGATGAACAAAATCTTGTCCACATTACTTTTTGGTCTTCCGCATTTGTTAATGCGGTAGAACAAATACTTGTCCGTATTTTTTTATGCCTTCTGCATTTACAAATGTGGATAGCCATACTTGGTTTTTCTTCTATGCAGATCTTCATCCGCATTACTTCTTGGACTTGTGGGAATCCAACAGAGCAACCATCAACTCACCCATTGAATTGGCATGTATAATCCTTTCAGAGTCCAACAATACTCCCCCTAAGGATTATACAGCCTATGTTCTTCAATGTTTGGGTAGTGATGATTTTGCTGGGTCTTGTGATGGTGTAAAAGGTGTTGCATGAGCTGGATTCAAAATTGCCTTTATCATGTTGACAAAGTCTTGAGCTTCTTGCATCTTTTCCCTGCTTAGTACATGGATCTTCATTTTGCTCATATTATGAATGACTTCTAGTGGTAGTTCCTTAAATGAGATTGGTTCCCAAATAGACATTGTAGATAGCCCATCCCTGTGAATTAAAAGAGCGCCATCTACATCAACTTCTAGTTTGATAATGTTGCCTAACTGTAGAGGTGTCCTCTTCTTCTTTCTTTTCTCCCTCTTGGTACTGATATGATCATATGACATCTTTAATATTTTGATGCACTTTAGAAAGAAATGCAAATCTTCTTCACCCAATTTGTTTGATATTGAAGGGTTTTAGCAATGTTTATCAAAGCTAGTTTAACCATTTAAACTATGAAAACGCAGCAGAATAAGGGTTTTAATTGAATGTTTTGAATGTGAAAGTTTGCACCATTTTAGACTAAAACAAAAGCCCAAAACAAGGATCTCATTCATATATGAAATAGTGTGCAATCAACATCCGAAAAACAACCATAGGGTGTTCTTGAACTACCTTTCAAGAACAAGATAATGAAGTGAGGATGAGATGAAGATGATGATGATGTTGTATGTGCAGCTCTCAAAGAAGAAAACCTCAAGTTGTAATACCCACAAGCTTCTTCCAAACACCTTTCTTTGTTAGGGAGCTTTACACCAAAACAATCTTCCAAAGCTACTATCTAAATCCGAAATTCAGCCCCAAATTTCAGCCACAAATCCGAACTTTTCAAGAGGTTTTGAGTGTTCTTGCTTGAGTGAAAAGAAGAGAGAAGAAGTGTAAATGATGGAAGAGTGTTTAAGTCATCAAGTCTTGCATGAAACAAGGCATAATATGGTGTTTCCAAGGCCCCCTTGGGCGGCCGAATTTTTCTTTCAAATTGGTTTCCCACCATTACATAATTTGTTAAAATTAAACACTCTTCCATGCATTTAGGTTATAAATTAAAACATCGTCTAATTTTATAACATGACACACTTTTATTTGACATTATTTAACCAACTTAAATAATGAAACAAATAAATATCTCATGAACAAATTAATCATATAATGTTGTTCTATCACAAAAGCAATATTTAGAAAACCAATTTTCTAAATAGGTGTCAATATTTTTGTATGATCTTATCAACAAATAATTATTTATTGGTGTTTGTATAGCTTGTTATTGGGTATGACCCGACTTCGATCATAACGTACTAACCACATCAATCTTGTATGTGTCTTGGGCATATAAGAACCAACAATCTCCCACTTGCACAAGATTCATAAAAGATTGATGCAAGCAGTAAATACTGCCTAACAATGGTTTACTACCCTTAATACGTATGACTAAGTGCCATTTAATAACATCATCTCCTTCAAGTATCATACTTGAAATGTTTTAGGTGAATTAATCATCTATCCCTTTGTCGCACATGTCATATTAAATCCTAGAGACATAGAGTGATCATTCACCATTGATTTAACTTTATCAGGCCTTAGACATCTAACTCTCAACGAATAAGAGGAACACATCCTATCTTGACTACATACATTTCTCACAATCACCTTGTGTCACACCTGAACATAGTCTCATGTATTGTCCATTATTTCAGAACAACAGATAACTATTTCAAGGTATGACACTTGGTGAATAAACTCAATATGTATCTCAGGTCTAAGGATACAAAATGATATTCGCTTTTACTCAAATTTACTTATGATAAATCAATAAGATTCCATGTAGTAAAATTTGAGATGCGGGTTAGTCCAATATTTGTATCTCACAAATATCTATGAACCTTAGTAGCAACCATTACTCTATATTCATCCTTATGAATATCACCCATCCAAGTTCATAATAATCTTACCCTCACACTTGTTCCCACAAGTCTGAACGACTACGGACATTAGAGTAAACAATTTACTCATGGATTAAACATGCTAAATTGGAATATTAATTGAAACATTATAACCAAATAATTTTATTCAAATAATAAAAGGTTCCACATATCCAAATAAAATATTACAGATCAAATCTAATCACTAGAATATCAAAGTCCCATGGCACAAGTATGACCTTCATGCTTTGCCTTTTCAAGGAGCTTTGTGAAAGGATCCGCAATGTTTTGATCCTTGTGAACTTTGCGAATACATATCTTTCCCTTTTCAACTTCATCTCGTATGTAGTTGAATCTCCGCTCAATGTGCCTAGTCTTTTGATGAGCATGAGGTTCCTTGATTTGGGCAATCGCACCCTCGTTATCACAATAGATTTCTAGGGGGTCTTGAATGGAAGGGACAACCCCTAGATCGGCAATGAATTTCTTCAACCATGCGGCTTCTTGAGCTGCCAATGAGGCGGCGACGTATTCTGATTCCGTAGTTGATAGAGCCACCACATCCTGTTTGGAACTCTTCCAAGAGACCGCTCCTCCATTCAGAATGAAAATATATCCCGATTGTGACCGTGAATCATCACGATCGGTTTGGAAACTCGCATCCATGTAGCCTTTTACAACGAGTTCCTCATCACTAGATCCATAGATTAGGAACATATTTTTTTATCCTTAGGTACATAAGTATGTTCTTAACGGCCATCCAATGACTGTTTTCAGGATTTTGCTGGTATCGGCTTGTCATGCTTAGTGGACATGACACGTCTGGCCGAGTGCATATCATTGCATACATGATGGATCCAATAGCAAATGCGTATGGGATTGCCTTCATTTTATCTTGCTCATCCTTTGAGCTAGGACATTGAGTCATACTCAATATCGTTCCTCTTTGAATAGGTACCATACATTTCTTAGAGTTCTCCATCTTGAACCTTTTCAAGATCTTATCAATGTATGCACTTTGATTCAAATCAATCAACCGCCTTAATCTATCCTATAGATCTTTATTCCCAGAATCTAGGTGGCTTCACCAAGATCCTTAATGGAGAAACAACTTCCAAGCCAGGCTCTTACACCCTCCATGGTTGGAATGTCATTTCCAAATAGTAGGATGTCATCGACATATAATACAAGGAAAATGATGCTCCCCACTAGCTTTCTTATATACACATGCTTCATCAATGTTTTTTATAAACCCAAATTTGGTAATTTCTTCATCAAAACGGTGATTCCAGCTTCTCGATGTTTGTTTCAATCCATAGATTGATTTCTTTAACTTGCATACTTTATTAGGATGTTTTGGATGAACAAAACCTTTAGGGTAAACCATATAGACATCTTCCTCAAGATATCCATTTAGGAAAGCGGTTTTGACATCCATTTGCTAAATCTCATAATCATAATAAGCAGCTATGGCAAACAATATCCTTATAGACTTTAGCATCGCAACAGGTGAGAAGGTTTCATCATAATCAACCCCTTGAGTTTGATTAATACCCTTTGCTACAAGTCTAGCCTTATAAGTATCCAAGTTTCCATGCATATCGGTTTTCTTCTTGAAAACCCACTTGCTTCCAACTACTTTGGAGTTAAGAGGTGGTACAACCAAGTCCCATACTTGATTGTCATGCATAGATTGCATCTCAATGCTCATGGCCTCAAACCATTTGTCACAATCTGAATTGGACACTACATCATGATATTGGTTGGTTCATCTAAATCTACCACATAGAATCCATCCATGAAAATCCGTATCTTTCAGGTGGATTACTAGTTCAACCACTTCTGCGAACATTTGTGTGTATTGACCAACCACTTGATCATCTTCAACATCCTCATGTTGAGTGCTAGTTTCAACCAACGTGCATCGGTTGTGGTTCTTGATCCTCCTCAAGATCCACTATTCTACTGCTAGTTCCTTCCTAAGGAACTTTGCTTCTAAGAACTCACCCTTTCTGGCAAAAAACACCTTTTGTTCCAGTGGATCATAGAAATAATATCCCATAGAATCTCTAGGATATCCAACAAAGATGCACTTGGTGGATCGGATTTCCACTTTGTTTGGGGTGGGAGTCTTAACATAAGCCTCACAACCCCAGACCGTTAAGTATGATAGGGATGGAACTCTTCCATGCCATATCTCAAAGGGTGTCCTTTCCACCCTTTTGGTTGGGGCCATATTTAGAATACGGGCTGCAGAGAGCAAAGAGAAACCCCAAAATGATAGAGGCAATGTGCTTCTAGCCATGATAGATCAGACCATATCCAATAAGGTTTGATTCCTCCTCTCAGACACACCATTATGTTGTGGTGTTCCAGGTGGAGTGAGTTGTGAGACAATCCCACAATTCCTAAGATGATCTTGAAAAGCATCACTTAGGTATTCACCTCCTCTATCAGTGCGGAGAAGTTTAATCGACTTGTTGAGTTGATTTTGTACTTCATTTTGAAAGATCTTGAGCATTCCAAAAGCTTCATCTTTATGTCTTAATAGGTACACATACCCATAGCGACTATAATCATCGGTAAAGGTAATGAAGTATCTTTCAGCATTCCTAGTCATTGGCTTAAAAGGACCACATACATCCGAATGTATGATTCCTAACAAATCTTTTGCCCTTTCGTTAGTCCCACTAATGGGTGCCCTAGTCATTTTTCCTTGTAAACAAGATTCACATACATCAAATGAATCACGTTCATTTGTTTTTAAAAGACCATTCTTTTGAAGTGTTTGTATTCTTTTCTTGTTTATATGACCAAGGCGGCAATGCCAAAGGTAAGTGTCACTCAAATCTAATTTGAGTTTCTTGGTACTAGTTTGGTACAATAAGCTATCTTTTAATGTATTTTGATGAACCAATTCATAGATACCATTGATGGGAATAGCTTTAAAGTAAAACATGTCATTCATAGTAACATGAATTTCATTTCCAATAAATGATAATACATATCCAAAATGTTTAATAGGGCTACAGAGATAATGTTCCTAGTCAAACTAGGAGCATACAAAACATTGTACAAAATTACTTCCAAACTATTTGGAAGTTTCACGATGTAGTCACCACGTGCTTCAACTTGAACTTTAGCCCCATTGCCCATGTAGAGGCTAACCCCTTTGTTGAAGTTGCTAATTCTTTTGAACCCCTGCAACAAATTGCAAATGTGAGTTCCACATCCGGTATCTAATACCCATGTGTTAGAGGATATTAAGTTTAAATCAATATGGATAATGTATGTTGTACCTGAGGTCTGCCTGGCATCCCTCTTTGCTTTCAACTCTTGGAGATGGACGGGACAATTTCTTGCCCAATGTCCAATCTCCCCACACTTGAAGCATGGGTCATTGGAAGCAACCTTTTGCTTCTTCTCCAGTGCTTTGGGTGGCACCCTTGCCACCCCTTTCCCTTATCCTCGTATGGGTCCCTTACCCTTGGCAACTCTTTCCTTGAGAGCGGGATGAGGCCTTTTCTTGTTCCCACCTTCATTGATGGTGAGAATGGGTAAAACCCTTTTACCCATGGCCGCCTCGGCCGTTTTGACCATTGAGTGAAGCTCACTAATGCTTTTGTCCCAAGCATTCAAGTTGTAGTTCAACACGAACGTCTCGAACCTTTTGGTAAGGCCATTGAGGATCAAATCCATGGCCAATTCCTTCGATACGGGACAATTAAACCTTTCGAGGTGGTCAATGTGGCTTTTCATCTTAAGTACATAAGATGAAACCGATTGGTTGTCGTCCATACGACATGCATGGAGTGCTCGAACCGTTTCGAAGCGGTCAACCCTTGCTTGCTGTTGGAACGTTTCCTTCAGCTTGGTTATCATGTCATAAGCTCCGTGATGTTCATACTCCTTTTGGAGATCTGGAGTCATGCTTGCTAGCATGAGGCAAGACACTAGGACGGAGTCCTCAGTGTACTTCAGCGAATCGTTATAGGCCTCCTCATCATCCTCAGCAGGTTGATCGGGGATAAGGTTGTCTAAAACGTATGATCATTTCTCTTGCTTGAGAACGATTCTCAAGTTTCGATACCAATCAATAAAATTGTTATGATTTAGACGCTCCTTTTGGAGAATCGCTCGTAAAGATTGGGCGGACGCGGATGAGTTATCATAATATCACTATTATTGGTGGCCATGTAGAAAATATAACAAAGATCAATTTTAATTTTTTAATAAATGATACCTTTTAAGGTCAATTTAATATATCTAGAATCCAACATTACATTTAAATAGTGGTCAGGTGATCTTTATCCCACGATTTAAATTAATCAGGTGGTTAACGATTGACGTTTGCAACCATTTGAGTGTTCTTGCTTGAGTGAATAGAAGAGAGAAGAAGTGTAAATGATGGAAGATTGTGTAAGTCATCAAGTCTTGCATGAAACAAGGCATAATATGGTGTTTCCAAGGCCCCGTTGGGCTGCCGAAATTTTCTTTCAAATTGGTTTCCCACCATTAGTTATTTTGTTAAAATTAAACACTCTTCCATGCATTTAGGTTATAAAATTAAAACATAGTCTAATTTTATAACATGACACACTTTTATTTGACATTATTTAACCAACTTAAATAATGAAACAAATAAATATCTCATGAACAAATTATCCATATAATGTTGTTCTATCACAAAAGCAATATTTAGAAAACCAATTTTCTAAATAGGTGTCAATATTTTTGTATGATCTTATCAACAAATTATTATTTATTGGTGTTTGTATAGCTTGTTATTGGGTATGACCCGACTTGGATCATAACGACTAACCACATCAATCTTTTATGTCTCTTGGGCATATAAGAACCAACAGATATCTCTCTGAAGTGCCTTGTGTATATGTAGTGAATAAAGGATTGATCCAATAGTCTCACTTCATAACCACTGAATAATCTGATTTCTGCACCTTCTTTACCTTCCCACTTCCTCTTAATCACCAATTCATTGGTCTTCTTATCATAATAAACATTTGAGATTGGTATTGAGGAATGAGTTCCAGCCACCATTTTTCTTTTCAATGATTTTGTAGGTTTCACTTTTAGTTCTGGAAACACTACTTCTTCTGATGGTTTTGTCTGTTTCATCTCTAGAGGGTTCTTGAATGATTTGTCTTTTCTCATGCATATGGCTTTCAATGAATTGAATTTGTTGGTTCTCTTGAGCATTTTAAGTATACCTTCAAATTCATACCCTCTGAACATGGCATTATGGTTGATCAGTTCAAAATTAGCCAGTTCTTTCAGGTCATGAATCTCAAGGGCATTTACTAGAGCAGAGTACTCTGTAAAAATCGCACCAGCCCGCAAATTCTTATAACCATGAACATATTCCATGAACTATCATACTTCTAGGCAATGATTTTCTGGTCAATTTCTCCTTTTGGAGTAGATACACCTCTAATCATCTCAGCAGTGGTTAACCCTTCCTGAAGTTTTAGTTGGGAGGGTTCAGCAAACCATTCTGGATATTTGTGAAGAACATGTGCCAGATAGTCTTGATCATTATGTCTAAGTTGCATGTCTTGTGAAAAGACTCTTGAGCTTGGCTTTTGATTGAGGACTTCTTCTTCTAACCTCTTTAGCTTTTCTTTCTATTCATTGATTAACCTGAGTGTGGCAGCTCTCAGTGAGTTAGTTTTCATGTTTCCCAATTTCCTTTTAGTGAAGCCTTGACTGGTGAGGTAATCCTTCATTTCCCTATTAGTCATTTTATATGGATCAGGATGTAGAGGTTCAGGAGTTGAAGATTGCTTCTTTATGACAGACAGCTTTGACTTGTGAACTTTGGGTGCAATGGATTTCTCATAATCTGTTTCAACCGTGGGGTCCAACAGTTTGTTGACTTTCTCTTCTTCAGCTTTCATGCCCTCATATGTCATGTTAAATACTTCATCAGCATCATACCCATGATTGATCAATAACATGGCTTTTATCATAAGGTCATCTGTTTGTGCCTTTACCACCATTTCATCCATAGATTTTCTTTTTGCATAGGGCTGTCCACATCTACAGCCTTTTCAGCATCATATCCTCCTTCTATTTCTCCTTCTTCTAGATCAATAAAAGCAGCTTCTTTCTTTAATTGAGCCTCAGTCTGCTCATGTTCTTCTAGGAATTCAGCTATAGTTGCCAAGCTTCTTGGATCATCTCTTTTACTTTTCTTCACATGCTCTTCTTCCACTATTGGTCTTTTCCATTTTGCTTTTTCAAATAAATATTTTCTCTTTCTGGTATAGATTTGAAGTGAAGGACCAGAAGAGGATTCCGGCTTTTTAATCTCCTCAAGCACTTTTTCAGCCTCAGTTCGTACTTGTTCATGATTATGAGCTGCTTTTTCTTCCTTTTCCTTTCTTTTTCATAGAACTCTCTGATCATATCTTTTTGCTCCTCAGAAAATGACACAGCAGGTACTATTTGCATACTCAACTCATTCTCCAAGGGAACTGGAGATTGAGGAATGACCACAATGGGTTTAGTTTTAGTCCTCTGTCAGTAATGAAATCCCAAAGTTCATCATCAATTATGAATTCTTCAGATGTGAAGCTGTCTAGTGCACTGATGAGTTCTTCAAATTCAGCCTTCTCAGTTTGTGTAGCATCTAATTTTCCAAAATAGAGTACCATTTCTAAGCTTGATTCTTCATTTTTTGATTTGCTTGTATCTTCTTCTTTTTCATCATTCTCAGAAGAAGATTGTTTCTCATCAGCTACAACTCTTTCTTCATCTTTTTCACTTTCTTCAGCCTCAGCACTTCTTTGAATTTCAATCAGCGTCTGAAGCTCAGAGATTCTTTTATTTTGGCTTTCAATTTGATTTTGCAGATTGGAGATAATTTCCGCTTGTTCTTCAATTATATTCTCTTGCTCTTCCATAGCAATGGTTTGAATAGCAAGAATATCAACATGCCCACTGATTTCTTCTTTAGAATGATTAAGAGCAGCTTTTAAGTAGTTAATCTCTTTATCTTTCTCTTTTTTTTCAGCTTCATATTTTTCTTTTAGCTCTTTCAACTCATTCTCCTTTTCATCAAGTTCAAGAATTCTATCATCAACGATTCTTGCTCTCCTGTAAGTATTCTTTCCATCCTTGTTTGCATGAGCTTAGAGATCAACTCATCTTTTCATCCGGTCTGTTCACATTTGATCCAGCAAAACTCTCTGAGGGAGTAGTCTCAGAAGTGAATCTCTTTACAGGAATTTGCACAGGTTGATCCTCCTCATCCGAAGATGATTTGGATTCTTTAGTTGAGCTAGTTGAATCTCCAAACTTAGTTGGATTATCACTAGTAAGGAATGGTTGAGGTGGTGATTTTGGTGAGTGGTGAGGTGGTGATATTGGTGAGTAGTGAGGCGGTGATATTGGTGAGTAGTGAGGTGGTGATGTTGGAGAGTGATGAGGTGGAGATGTGATTGGTTGAGCTATTGGTGACGGGGTAGGAGATTTATGAATTGAAGTGGTTGGTGATTTATGGGGAGATGGTACTGGTGATGGTTGTGGGGTTCTTTATGGAGATGGGATTGGTAGAGGTGCAAATGGAGATGCAAAATCATGAATTTCAGGTTTCGTGTGAGAATCATCCTCTGCACCATCCTCGGGTGACACTGACCTTTGCCTATCAATGCCATCAACTTGCTCATTAGCAACTTGTTCTTTAATAAGCATATTGGCAGGATCATGTTGTTCTTCACCTTGTGCATCAGGATTAATCTGTTGAAGCATCCAAGGTAGAAGAGCAGAGTGAGCTCCACTATAAAAATTTCTATGATCCCTCTTCTTAATGTACTTATATGACTTAGCATCATAATGTGGAATATCTAGAACTGGTCCCTCAGCAGCTAGATTGGGGAATGCTTCATTTATCAGACAATGAATGAATCTCGGGTACATGAAGAATTTGTATCTCCTTCCCTCTTGTATGTTTGATACTAGACCATTAAAGACATAAGCTGACATGTTGAATGGCCTATTTGTGTATAAAGCACAAATTGCTGATGTAGTGATGATTGGAATATCATTCCACCCTGTTTTTCTTTTGGACAAATAGTGTTGATAGATATGGATTAGAAACCTCCAAGGCAAGTCCACTAGTCCCTTTACAATCTATTTTGCTTCAAATCGCCCTTCATACCCAATTTCTGTAAATAAGGTAGTGATATCATCATCATCTAGCTCAATTGGTGTATCTAGATCATCACCAAATTATAGACACGTTCTTACAGAAACCTCAGTTATGATCAGTGTGTGCTCATCATCAATCCTTCCAAATAAGGACCTAACACCATCATCCTTTATCACTTCAGCAGAGCTCCAGAATGACCTTATGAGTCTCTCATATATGATAGGTCTGATAGTGATAGCTAGAGCCACTCTGGTTGTGGAGATAATTCTGATCATGTCTTTGAGCCCCTCTTCCTCAGGCACATCAGGGTCTAGAAAACCACTGACATTGTGGAGCTTGCTCCATGATAGATCAGCCATGTACCCTGCATTACAAGCAACTGAGTTACATTAGTGACAATATATGTACTACTTTAAGTAGCATTCATCATTTTGACTTTTAAGGGTTAAATATGAACAATTAAGGGTACTGTTCCATAGGAAATATTTGACATTGAGATATTATCATGAATGCTCATTGTCATTTGATTTATCATGTTTGAGGATCAACTTTTTGATATTTTTGAATATTTATTGGATATTATTTCAAGTTTTGATTTCAACATTTTCGGTTTCATAATGCCCTATTCATGCGATGAACATAACTTTGAGATTTTCAGATTGAATCGTATTCTACAAAATTTGCGTGTTCATTGAAGTCGAGAATGTTCATCTTTTCTTGGAATAAATCTGATTTTGAGTGTTCTTTATTAACCTAGGGTTCTAAGTTTATTATGAGTTCAAACGTTCGACTTTTTAGGTTAACACAATGTAAAATTTTCACCTTTTGTTTGATAATGTAGTTTTGTAGAATCTAATATGAGAATAGATTGGGTGAAATGAACTTGAATATTTGATTATTAACGAAGATGATTGATGAAGAAGAACAGTGTTTTCGCTCGTCGCACTATAGAGTCTCTCAAATTTGAAAAGTATTAATGACCTTTTGAACTTGCTTTAAACAATCAAAGAATGGCTTTTACAAAACTTTACAAGTCTCAGAACAAATACGATTGAAATTTATTCACACTATAGCAAATGCGGATGGTTTTTATGCATCCGTATTTGTTTACTATTGTAAATGCGGAGGAGAAAATTAAATAACTTTGCTATCCGTATTTGTTTACTGTTGCAAATATGGAAGAGTTAACTTGTGATTTTAGTCATCCGCATTTACGCACTGTAGCAAATGCGGAAGTTTTGTTACTTCAGTTGTCTTCTATCCGCATTTGTGCTCTGTGGCAAATGCGGAAGAACAAAGTTCATCAGCATTCGTTCACTGTAACAAATGCGGTTACAAAACTTGTTCAGCATTGCTCACTGTAGCAAATGCGGCTGAACAAAATTATCAGCATTGCTCACTGTAGAAAATACGGCTGACCTGACTTGTCAGCATTTGATCACCGTAGCAAATGCGATAGAATAAAATCCACATTTACTTGAACATCATTCATTGTGACAAAAGAGATTAAGCACTTATTTATTTCTATTTGAAAATACATGAAATTGAAGATACACATCCACAAGTACGGATGAGAAAAGCTAATGCTGAAGTGTAAATTTCATCCGTATTGACAAATGTGGTTGGATATGAAATAGGTAATCCGCATTGACAAATGCGGTTGAACACTTGAAAAATATTTTATCCGCAATGAAAAATGCGGTAGAACATTTTTTGTTCCATATAGGTTTTAACACTTCAAAATTTCATGTATACTTGTAACACATTAATGCGGTAGAGTACAATCATTGTCCGCATTAGTTTCACTTGGAAATAAAAAGCTACCCGCATTGGTAAGCATGGGTTACCTTCACCTGCATTAACCAATGCACTTACCTGCATTAACTTGTGAACTTAATCATAAGTTAATGTGACTATTTTGGTTTTTCAGGTTATGAAGAGATGTCATTGATTAATTTTTCTTATGAAGTGGTTGACTGTTGAGGTTGTCAATTCTTGCTTGGATTGACTTGTATGTCAGAAGTGATACAAGTTTCCCTGTGTTTGACTAATGTTGGACTTTTCATGCTTTCAAGAATCTGCATAGGCTGAGATACTATGGTATAACTTCTGCATCAACATGTTCATTTCCTTTTTATTTTGTTTTTAAGTTTTAAGAAAGTAATTTAAGATAGTAACAATCTATATAGATTTAATCAAAAGTTTAAATTACTCCCCCTAAAGTTTATATCCACATCTGGAAAGAAACTTTAAAGATTTAAAAAACCTTTTTGACTATTATATACATTGATTATTAATAATGAAGAGAAGTATATCTTTTGTTGGGATCATATCAATCTTACATTGCATATGTGCATCCTTTATGATAAAATGGACATGTTTATGAACTTGATGATTGAAGGTATGTTTCTCCTCTTAAACTCATACCACATTGATATTTTGATGCAAATGATATTTATCATGTTTTTGGTTGATTTAATTATTCAATATGTGCCTCACACACACAAGCATTGAATGATCGGCCATCCTTATACAAAGCATGGTAGAACTTTTTCACAAGTTTCCTTACCAGGTTAGTTAAGTTATGAGACCTTATTTTCACTGATCCTTGTTGGGATTCTTTTACTTCGATCCTTCTCATGATGATCCACATTGGGATTCTTTTACTTCACTTTGGAAGGTGATCCATGATAGGATTCTTTTGTTCATTCACTTGGAATGTATTGCTTTTGTAGATTTATCCAATTTGGATGTGTTCCTTATTAGAAATCTTTTAGATCAGTACATCTGCACTATGTGCTTGTTTCATCATGTCTTTGCTCAGAAAAACAAAGACGAAACTTGATGTAGGTGAAAGAGATTCATAAAGCATCATTACCTGGTGTGTTTAAGTTACTACACACACATGCACTTAGATAAGCCGATACATACCGTACTTTGTGATGAGTGTTTCACTATTGAATAAGATTTTTAATTCATCACTGCATGTATCTTCGCTTCCAAGTTGAGCCTACAAACATATCTAGTAAGTCATGACAATCTTGCAATTTTTGAAATTAAGCACAGTGAATGATATAACGACTGTAATTATATCATTTCTCATTATATTCTATTCTTCATAAAATTGACTTCTTTTTGTGTTTTTCAAGTATTTTTGACTTGTTTTTGATGTTTTGATTGATTTTACTCAAGGTTAATCATGCCAATTGACTGAACCAAGAATTCAAACCTACTATGTTCAAATGCCTTAGTAAATAAATCAGCCATTTGATTTTCAGTGGGTACTTGAATAAATTTGATTAACCCCTTTTTAGCACAGTATCTCAAAAAGTGATATCTAATTTCAATGTGTTTTGTTTTTAAGTGCTGAACTAGATTATTTGTTATGAAAACAGATGTTGTGTTGTTAATGAAAATTGGTGTGTGCAAGAAGCTATAACCATAATCAAGCATCTGGTTTTGAATCCAGAGTACTTGAGAGCAAAAGGTTGATGCTGTAATATGCTCAGCTTATTCTGTTAATACAGACTTGTTTGTCTGCTTCTTGCATTGCTAAGAGACCGGTCAGGAACCAAGAAATTGACAACCGCCAGAGGTGGACTTTCTGTTGAAGTTGAATCCTCCATAATCAATGTCTGTGAAGGCATAGAGATTGAAGTCTCCTTCCTTTGGTTAGCATAACCCAAGAGCTGATTTGGCTTACAGATATCTGAATATCCTCTTGACTGCATTCACATGTGATTCTTTTAGATCAGCTTGCCTTACAGATATCTGAATATCCTCTTGACTGCATTCACATGTGATTCTTTTAGATCAGCTTGATATCTGGCACGTACATAAACACCAAACATAATGTCAGGCCTTCTGGCTGTTAGATACATAAGTAACCGATCATAGATCGATAGTGAGTCTAGTCCACTGATTTGCCTTCTGGATCAGGTCCAATCTTCAGTTTAGTATCCATAGAAGTTCTTATAGACTGGCAATCAGCAAAGTGGAATTTCTTCAACATAGTTTCCATGTATTTTGATTGATTAATGAAGATTCCATCTGCTGTCTGTTGGACTTGCACCCCTAGACAGAAAGTGAGTTCCCCCATTGCACTCATTTGGAATTTTGAATGCATAAGTTCTTCAAACTCTTATAGAGTTGCTTGTTTGTTGACCCAAAATTGATATCGCCCACATAAATCTAGACTAACAGCATGTCTTTTCCTATTCTTCTTCTAAAGAGAGTTTGATCAATCTTTCCTCTTTCGTATCCATGTTCAAGAAGAAAGGATGATAGAGTCTCATACCACTTTCTTGGAGCTTGGTGAAGACCATACAGAGCTTTGTGAAGCTTGTAAACTCTATGAGGGAAATCTGGATCTTCAAAGCCAGGTGGTTGACTCACATAGACCTCCTCAATAGTCTTTCCATACAAGAAGGCACACTTCACATCTATTTGATAAACAGTAAATTTCATGGATGCAGAATATGCTAGAAAGATTCTGATTGCTTCTAATCTGGCAACAGGTGCAAACACTTCATCTTAGTTGATTCCTTCTTATTGAGTGTATCCTTGTGCCACTAATCTTACTTTGTTTCTGATGACAATCGCTCTATCATCAGTCTTGTTCCTATACAGCCATCTGGCACCGATAGGGTATTGTCCTTCGAGAAGATCTACTAGTTGCCATACTTCTTGCTTCTTGAATTGGAGCAATTCTTCCTGCATTGCTTCAATCCAGCAATTGTCTTGAAGAGCCTCTTTGATGTTCTTGGGTACTATTTGACAGAGAAAGCATGAGAACAAATAGATGTTTGCAATACTCTACTTGCTTCTTATCACCCTCTCATTAAGTTCACCAATAATGGTTTCAACTGGATGATTCTTGTGTATTCTGTTGGTTGGAATGGAATCAACAACAATAGTTAGATAAAGATTGGAGACATTTAGTTCATTATGGTCAGAGGCACATTCATCTTGTAATGTTAGGGAATTATGAAGATAGTCAGACTCCGTTTCAGTTCCTACTTCTGCTTTAGTAGCACTGTGATTGCTTCCATCATTTTATGTTCTTTGTGTGTCAGATGGAGGAGTAGCTTGTTTTTGATTTCTAATCTTAGTTGACAGATCAAAAAGAGTGTGATGGTAACAAGCTTGGACCTACTTCAGTTGAAAAACTATGGTTTTGTGATGGTTGTCTGATGGGATCAGCTTGGAGAGGAACATCTTCATTCATGTATTCAGTAGATGTAGGAGGAATCAATGGACAGTCATTTCTTCTATCTACAGATGAAGAAGTGTCACCTGAATGGAGATTTCCTGCATTAGACAAGTGAAATTTATCAAATGATTTTGTAAATGAGTCAATATCAAAAACCAGTTGGGACCATTTATAGACTTGGGAAACGAATGTTCCTTGAATTGAACATTTGTTAATTCATCAGTAATGTTTAATCTAAGATTAAACACTTTGTAAGCCTTTGAAACAGAAGAATAACCTACAAAGAATCCTTCATCAGACTTAGATAAAAACTTTCCCAAATAGTCTCGGGTGTTTAATATTGAGACAGGACTGCCAAATGATTTAAGATATCCAATGAATGGTTTTCTATGAAAGAGTAGTTCATATGGAGTCATGTTGCTTTCTTTTACAATTAGAGTTTAATTTTGTACAAAGCATGATGTGTTAACTGCCTCTACCCAAAAGGTGATTGGCAGCTTAGCATCGGCTAGCATTGTTCTTGTTGCTTCAATCAGTGTTCTATTTCTCCTTTCAGCTACCCCATTTTGATAAGGAGTTCCAGTTGCACTAAATTGATGAGCAATGCCTTTGGTTGCACAAAAAGAACTCATGTCTTCATTTTTAATCCAGTTCCATTATCACTTCTAATTGTTTTGACCTAAAGATCAAGTTGATTTTCAATTTGTGTGATAAAGTTTTGAATTATTTGGGATGCCTCATTTTTATGAAGTAAGAAGAAAACCCATGTATATCGTGAAAAGTCATCAATGATCACCAAACAATACTGTTTCTTTCCAATACTCATGGCATGAGTTGGTCTAAACAGATCCATGTGAAGTAACTTCAATGGAGTATTGTTTGTGTTCACAAGCTTGGATTTATGAGAAAATTTGTGTTGTTTTCCTTTGAGGCAAGCAAAACAGTGATCAACAAAATGAATTTTCATTTGAGGAAGACTAATGAAATGGTTTCCTTTGATCGATTGTTCATATTTTTAAAGTTTGTGTGCCCCAAACGTCTGTGCCAAAGCTGTGACTCATCAAATGATGCTTTTGACAAAATACAAGTTTCTTCTGTAGGTGTTGTAGAATTGAGGTTTGAAACATAAGTATTATTATTCCTCAGAATCTTTAGGACAACCCATTCTTCAGAGATTTGAAATCCAGGTTTCTAAATGTAGCAATAAGTGTCTGTAAAGTGAGTTGAATATTTCTTGTCAGAGATCTGAGACACACTTAACAGATTGATGCTTAGTTTTTTACAGTAGTTCACTCTATCAAAGCTCAGCATCCCATTTGTCAAAGATCCTTCACCTATAATTCTACCACCTTGTGAATCTCCAGCAAATGCCACCATAGTTCCTTGTATGTGGTTGAAGTCATGAAGGAGGGAATGATCTCCAGTCATGTGTCGGGAGCATCCACTATCCACGTACCATAAGCTATTGGACCAATATGGATGAACCTGCAAGCAAAAAGAACTAATTAGAATAAGGAATCCAAGCCATGATGGTCTTGGGTTTCCCGTTCCTATTCATAATGGTGACTTCTTGGTATTTCCCTATAAATTATGGTTTAGATAGAGGTGTCCTGGGAGATTTTTGGTAATAACTGGGTTGAGTCATCTCATCAACATCTACTGAAGATTCAGATGAGTAATGAACCCTTTGGTCTCTGTTTCTTTGTAGAAATTTAACCCGTTTTTCATTATCAAAAATTTCTTTTTGTTTGGAAAGGTCAATTTTGGGTTTCATTGTGTGATGTTTTCTTTAATCTTTCCATAACTCCTTCAAATTGATCCTGTCATTTGTGATCTAGATGTCCTAGATTGATTGTTGTGAAAATGAGGTATGACAGCATGTTTCATAACAGCTGTTTTTGAGATGGGCTTGTTCTGGGGAATTCTCAATCCCTTCTGATTGAAGTAACAATCGGATGTATTGTGATTGTTCATGTCATAGACTGAACAATATTTGTTAAAATAACAGTTTTTGGTGGAGTGATTATTCATGTCACACATAGAGCAATATTGATTATAAAAGCACTCTTCTGTCTTGTGATTGAACATATCACAAATGTCATAATACATTTGTTTGTTGCTTGAATTAGATTTTGATTTGTGTGACTCAGCTGATTTTCTCATTTGCTGCTCAGCCACTTTCTTTTGCTTAGGGGATGAATCAAAATCAGCCCTTTTTGTAGTTTGCTTCACAACACTACATTTGTTTGATTTTCTGGGTTGTTTTTGTTTCTTCAACCCATTTCTCAACTCTTTCTCAAACTGGTCAACATGTTCCTTATTGCAAATATCAAACCCAACTCCCTGTCTTAATTTTGAAGACTCAGGGGCTGATAGATTTTTATGTGTTGAACTCAGTGATCCTTTTTGTTTCTTTGTAGTGAAACCTTTTCTAATTTGCTTGAATTGTTTGGAGATATAATCTCATATCAGAACTGCTCTCAGGACTAGGTCTCACTAACTTCAGATACTTCTTTTTACCTTATAAAACAGAAGGTATGAATTTTATAAATCGAACAATTGCCTTTACGGGACTTGTGGGTTTGATGACACTCACTGCCTTGTCTGAACACTCTTTGATTTTGATTGGGTGTCCTAATTTGATTTTATCCTCATTTGTTTCAATATAAACATCAGGTTTGTTTTAAGGAGTGGTTACTTGTTTTACTATAGATTTTGGTTCCATAGATTTAGTTTCAATTTCCTCATTGAGTGTGACAGATTCAGGCATGACAGTGTAGTTGTCATTGTATTATGGAGGACATGAATTATACCCAATCCCGACATGTCCTTTGGATCCTTTTGAAAATCAAGCATCTCTTGCAGCTTGACTGAAGACATTTGAAACTTTTCAAGTTTCACTTCAGTAAGTGTATGTTTAGCCTTAGATTGAGCTAACTTTTCAGTAAATAGCTCATTCTCAGCTGCAAAAGTGTACTTTTCACCATGTAGTTTTTTAATGTCAGAGATGAGAGATTTTATTTTGATTTCAAAACTTTTTATCTCTGTTTTTATCATCTCTGACTTCACCTTTTCTTCTTTAATTTTATCTGCCAGTTTATGGTTATGCTCTCTATAACCTTGCAATTTACTAATGCATTTTTTACTACAAGGTTAGATTTTACCTCAGTAGGCATTGGAGATGGACCATCATTGATGTGAGCCATAAGTGCATGATTTTGAAATTGTGGCTTGACTTCCTCTGCATACATGCTCCCTCACGTCCATACCTATCTTGCTTTATGTTAGGATCAGTGATCTGAGTTTGATTAATTAGAGAGTATTGCAGCGGAAATTCGAACAACGAATTAACAATTCACAAGAACACAATTGATATTCAATGTAACAGTAAATGGTTATAGAAAAAGAGAATTCTACAAGAGAGGTATTTCATTCATATGCTTTCGTGGTGGCTCAATGTCACACTTTACAATTAGGTCAACATTCCTTATATAGGATATGTGACGTCTGCTGATGTCACTTGATAGTGACATCTAACAGAATTATTTAAACTACTAAAACTATGCAAACTACTAATGATGTTCTCAAATATTGATTACATCACAGAGAATGCTTAAGTACAAAAACATAAAACTACTGAAACTAAAACTACTGAAAAGTAAATTACAAGTACCGAAAGGAAACCATCATAACTACTGAAGTTGATAACTTCAGCTGTTGTGACAACTACTAATCACTTTGGTCTTTAGTCTTTGTTCTTCAGACTCT
This sequence comes from Flaveria trinervia, assembly GCA_025506515.1. Classification (NCBI taxonomy): domain Eukaryota; kingdom Viridiplantae; phylum Streptophyta; class Magnoliopsida; order Asterales; family Asteraceae; genus Flaveria; species Flaveria trinervia. The sequence continues at coordinate 29,219,662 of CM046441.1, forward strand.
GTTCTTCAGACTTTTACTTTCAGACTTTGTCTTCAGTAGTAGTCTTCAGTTCTTGTCTTCAGACTTTGTTCTTCAGACTTTTACTTTCAAACTTTGTCTTTAGCTGATAGCTTCAGACTTTATCTTCAGTACTTTACTTTCAGACTTTGTCTTCAGCTGATAGCTTCAGACTTTGTCTTTAGTTCTTGTAATCAGCTGATGTCTTCAGCTGTTGTGATCTTCTTCAGCAGTTGTAATGTCTGTGGTACTTAGAGGTTTTTCTAATCAGCCTCATTGGTTCTTTTGGTCCAACAAACTCCCCTGAACCAATGCAGCCAAAACCTCAAACTTATTGATGATCCTACTTATTCTTGGCAGAAACACCCTCTTGATCAGCTTCAGAGGTAATCAGTTAAAACCAGGCCGGGAAAAGGTTCTAATCTTTTGATTGGCTAGGTATGGAAGGGAACTCTGTCTTGGGAAACTGGACACAGAGTCTTTTCCCAACCATGAAACCTAATTCCCATTAATGAGTCTATAAGACTCACTAGCATAGGCCTCAAGGAGAACAACTTGTTCCTCCTTGTTGAGTTCTTCTGCTTCTCCCTCGAAGAAGAACTCTGGGCCATAATACTCAGACAGGTATCTCACTGTCTTTCCATTTTTCAACTCCACAGTTGTTATCTCCCTATAAGCAAATTCATCAGGGTGAGAGCCTTCAAGCAACAACTGGAGTTCACTCTTCTGAAGATCTTCAAGTCTTTTGTATAACAACCCCTTCTTGATCATTTTGTTCTCAAGAATAGATTGAGGAGTTGTCTTGGACTTGTGAGCTCTCTTGAATTCTTCAATGATTTCCCAGGGTGAGACTACCATGGCCAATGTAATTGCAGCATTCAAGGTCTTCTTCACTTGGCCATGATATCTACTTGGTATATTCTTCTTATGAATTCTAGAACTTACCCTGGGGTCTGGCCAGATCCGCACTCTTTCTTTTTGATGTTGAAAGGTACGTCTAAGAGTGTATAGCCTCAGAGCCTGTTTCTTCATTTCTTGAATGGACGAGGACTGAGGGAAATTCTTATCAACCATTTTGAGAAACTTCTCATCGTGCTGTTTCTGCTGTTCTGCTTCTTCAATCTTTACCTTCACCATCTGCGTTTGCAAGTCAGGAGTAATCACTTGTTGACTTCTGTGCTCAGGTGATTTGAGTTTGAGAACAGAAGAGATTGGCAGACTATCATCATCATCATCCTCTTCTTCATCTTCTTCTACCCTCAACACCCTTCTCCTCCTTCTGGGTGCATCACTAGGTAAGGTTTGAGGTGGTTTTTGGGGTAAAGGGATTGGTTTTGTGGGTTGAGTTATGGGTGGCTTTGGTTTAGGGATAGATTTGGGAGATGTTAGAGATAAGAGTTGTGTTTGAGTGGGAGTGTCAGAAGACTAAGTTAGCATTTTGGTGTTGAGTTTGGCTTTGGAGAGCTTTGCTATTTCAGTTCTCTTCCCTGCACCTGTTTCATCCAGTGCTTCGATGATCAACCCTTTATTATAGCCTCCAGCAGAGCAGATTTTCTTGGTTATCTCCAAGATACTATCTCTAGACCAGGCCTTTATCTCTATCAATGATCTTCTAAGGTATTTCGCAATAAATCTGATCATTATCTCCAATCTTTCCCTTTCCAACATACTATAAGGCCCATCTAGCTTGAATCTCTTCTATTTCCAGCCTTCTGATCTCAGTGTCTAGTGTAGCTGTGTCATGACCTTGTCGAAAGAGCTGATCTATAATTTTATCCATGGATCTGCTGTGAGCTTCATGAGCATCTTTGACAAGATCTTCTAAGGATTTATCTTCATCAGCTTTTGACTCAGCACTTTTCTTTCTTTTATATGTGATCAGCTGTTCCGAGATTGTTCTTCTCCACCTCCTTCTCTTTTGCAGGTTCTTTCTCATCATCAACTTTTTCTTTTCTTTTCTTTCACTGCCTTAGATTTGGAAGTCTCCCCCTTTTTGGTTGCATTGGGATCGGGGGCTTGAAAGGCAGAAAGAGATTTGTGAACAGCATCATCAATGAGGGTTTGTAGATTTGAGGATATCCTCTCATCAATGGCTTTATGCACTATGTCAGTGATGATGGGAGTGATGAGAGGTAAGGAGTTTTGAAAGATAGCAACCATCTGCTCAGAGGGGTTCTGTCCCTGAGAGGTGGTGCCAAAAGTAGTGGCTGGTGGCTCAGTTACGTGTGTATTAGCTAGTGTTTGGGGAACCTTCAATGGAAGGTGCCATCTGTGGGGTTTGTGAGGTAGATGGACTTTGATCCTGAGACATTTTGGCTAACAACTCTTGAGTCTGCTCACCTCAGTCTCAAGGATGGTATTATGGGCTAATACATCATAGAAAAAGCCCAGGTCATCATTAGTTTGTGCTGAATCACCTGACCTCCTGATTGAATTAGGATGTACATGCTCTGAGTGTAAATCAGTGGAAGCATGTACCCCTTGTTCGTGGTACTGCAGACTTCCTGCTTCAGGACTGTATCCTTCATTGGCAGTTGCCTCTGGTAAGGTCTTATGGATGCTACCAACTTCATCCTGATCATTTGCTGAATCAATAGAAGTGGCAGCCTTCCAGATGTTCTACCTTCATTTCTACACTTGGAGATTGAACATTGTAACCCCTGTGCTGTGGGTTATCAGAAGCATTTTGGTCCTCCCCCTCAATAGTTGAGGTATTCCCAGTGATAAGTGGTTTCTGGGGAGGGGGTGAGGAATGCAACTGACTCAACACTTTAGCAACGATCAGTGCTAAGCTTTGAGGGGCGGTTGCATGTGGAGATTGGTCTGAAGCAGAATGCACCCGGGGTGAGAGGTGCTCTTCAATGGTAACCCTCTCAATTGAGAGAGGTTCCAGAAATGTGGGATCCCCAATTGTGGTTGCATAAGGATCCTAGTAGAGATACCTGTGCGGCTTCAGCAGGTTGAGTTTTGGACATAACTGGGGGGTTATAACCAGTATGTATTTCCTGTGTTTGTGGTACAGGGGCATCTTCAGGGGACTCATCTCCCTGAGTAGCCTTTTTGGGCTTTTTGGATTTGGGTTTGGTGGGGACTTTGGATCTGGAAGTGGAGGCTGTGGGTTTCCTCTGCTTGGGTTTTAGCATCCGGGCAGCCCCTTTAAGAGTAGGGTCTGAGTTATGTCGGGAGTATACCTCAGCTAAAATAGCTGGAGCAGGGACTCAAGACCAACAAGGCCATCAAATTGTAATTGATTCAAAATTATGGCCATCAGAAACCTGGGATAAAGTATCCATCTGTTTGCCACAGGTTTCTGAGCCAAATCCTTTAGTTCCATGAACACTATCTCAGACAAATTTAGATTTTGGCGTTCAAGGATAGAGTACAATACCTGTTGCCATCGGGAAGACATCTGATCCCAAGAAGATGTCTTTGATGCAAGGCAGACATTCACCATATGAAAGATAAGTCGTTCAGCATCATGGAAGTGCTTTTTTAAGTATGGTTGTAGCACTTAAGTTGCCTTCATACCCGTTATGGATAAAAGACATATTAGTGGTGCCTTTCAGGTATTCTTTAGGATAGGTGCCATCATGCAGATTTAGGGTTTTGCGAATGATGTCGGGGGTGATGAGCACCTATTTCTGGTTCACCAACGACTGGAGAGTGATTTGTCTATCATGCTCACCAGTTATTACAGAGACGTTGGTCCAGAACTAGGATAAGGAGTCAGGATATATGGTAGGATTCAGAAGAAAGGCTGTTCTGTATGGGGAATCCACCATAAGATCGATGGCAGTGTCAAACTTGTTCCAGAAGGCTGATTTCAAAAGTAGGCAACACAGTTGTGTCGGGGTTTGAGTTTCATGGTAGCCATTATTGAAAGAGAAAGGTTTGAAAACGGCTAATGAAACGTTTGGCTATAAGTGCAGGTATTTATAGGTTAAGAAACGGCTGAAAAGAAAACAACTGAAAGTGTTGGTGTTGGCATTAGTTGTTATGAAAACAACTAAAGACTTGGTTTTAACTATCAGACGTTTGAAAACAACTAAAGACTTGGTTTTAGTCATTAGTATTTGTGAAACTACTGAAAACCTTGGTTTTGTCTTCAGCTATTGTAAACAACTAGGGACTTGGTATTAGTCATCAGTAGTTGTGAAACTACTGAAGACATGGTTTTGTCATCAGTTGTTTAGAGTGAAACAGCAGTTTGTGGAAACGACTGAAGTGAAAATTCTCAGCATTAGGTTTCGTCAATTCTTAGCTTTTCAGCTGTTTCATACTGTCCTCGTCCTTACTCATCAGACTTTTTAGCTGATTTTAGTAGTTTCATAGGACATCAGTACTTGTCTGTTTTTACTGACATCAGGAGTTATAACTACATCAGTAGTTGTAACTGCATTAGTTTCTTTTAACAGAATTAGTACATATTTGTGACATGTTTACTAATGATCATCAGTACTTCTTACTGAGATCATCAGTAGTTATCACTTATTCTAGCTGCACCATACCAAGCCTTAACACGTTTTGGAAAGTTGAACTATCCAAAGGCTTAGTAAATATATCTGCAAGCTCATCAGCACTAGGAACAAACTTTGGATCAATCAGACCTTTTTCAAAACAATCCCTAATAAAATGGTGTCTGATCTCTATATGTTTGGTCCTAGAGAGTGCTAGACTGGATTCTTGACAATGCACAGAGCTGAAGCACTATCCATTAATAATAGAGTCTAGACTTTGTAATGCCATAATCCAATAATTGGTTCTGAAGCCAGAGTACTTGAGATGTACAACTTGCAGCAGCAATGTACTCTGCTTCAGCAGTGGATGTAGCTACAGATGTTTGTTTCTTACTCTACCAAGAAATCAAATAGTTGCCTAGGAATTGACATCCACCAGAAGTTGACTTTCTGGTTAACTTACACCCTGCATAGTCACTATCAGAAAAATCAACTAATTGCATGAGTGTCCAGTGGAATACCAAAGACCTAGAGAGTGTGTACCTTGCAGATATCTAAAAATTCTCTTGACTGCAATCAAATGAGATTCTTTAGGAGCAGCCTAAAATCTAGCACAAACACAAGTTGCAAACATGATATCTGGCTAGAAGCTATTAAGTACATCAAGGACCCAATCATACATCTGTAAAGTGTTTCATCAACAGCTTACCTTTCTGATCTGCATCCAGTGTGTGGTGTGGCACATGGGAGTATAATAGAGCTTACATTTTGTAAATCAAACTTATTCAAAAGATCTTTTGTATATTTTGACTGATGAATGAAGGTTCCATCAGCCTTTTGTTTGATTTGCAAGCCTAGAAAGAACTGTAATTCTCCCATTGCACTCATTTCAAACTTTTGTTTCATTAGACTTGTAAAATCATCACACAACTGGTGATCAGAGGATGCAAAAATAATATCATCAACATAAATTTGAACAAGTAGCTTATGCTGATCCACCTTCTTTATAAACAAAGTTTTATCTATGGAACCTCTAGTGAAATTATTGTTAAGTAGAAAATTTGAAAGTGTTCATACCAGGCTCTAGGAGCTTGCTTCAACCCATAAAGAGCCTTATCAAGTTTATACACCCAATCAGGATGTTTATTGTCCTCAAAACCTGGTGGTGGTTGAGACACATAAACCTCTTCTTTTATTTTACCATATAAAAATGCACTTTTGACATCCATTTGAAAAACTTTAAGATTGTGGAATGCAACATAGGCTAAGAACAATCTAATTGCCTCTAGTCTGGCTATAGGGGCAAAGGTTTCATCATAATCAATACCTTCTTCTTATGAAAACCCTTGTACAACCAGTCTAGCCTTGTTCTTGACAATAAGCCCATTTTCATCAGTTTATTCCTAAACACCCATTTAGTGCCTATTGCACACTTACCTGGGGGTAGAGGAACCAGTTCCCACACTTGCTGCTTTTTGAACTGAAGTAGCTCAAGCTGCATGGCTCTTCAAACCCATCCATTGTCTCTCAAAGCAACATGATAGTTCTTTGGCTCTAGCTGACTGATAAAGAGAGCATAGAAGCAAAAGTTAAACAATTGACTTCTGGTTGAGACACCAACATTGATATCACCAATGATTTGAGACATGCGGTGATCCTTCAGCTCTTGGTATACTATATGATCAGTGCAAGTGTTTGTAGCTGGTTCAGCAGCAACAGATGGTGATCCAGATTCTTGAAACCAAGTATTAGATGGCAAGTCAAATGATGTAGAGGAGTCAGAAATCTCATCAACATTTGTTGTGGATGGAGCTACAGAAGCTAGAGGAACATCAAGTTTAGCAGACTCAGGTAGTTGGTGACTAAACTTGAAAAGGTGAGTACTAATATCATCATCATCTTCAGTACCACCAGGTGGAAGACTTGCTACAGAAGATGATTTATCCACATGATCTGCAATAGCTGGAGATTGATAAGGAACATATTGCAGTATGTCCAGATCAAACAACTCCACAGGGTTTTATGGAATTTTATCCTTAGGAGATTCATTGAATTTCACATGCAAGGTTTCTTCAATTTTCTTTGTTCTGCAGTTGAAGACCATGTAAGCCTTGCATGTGGATGAATAACCTACAAAATACCGTGCATCCACCTTAGGATCAAATTTGTGGAGTTGATCCTTTGTGTTTAGAATGAAACAAGGACACCCAAGGTTTGAAGAATGAATTAGAGGAGCCAAATGATGTAGAACTTCATATGGAGTCTTCATCAACCTCTGATTTTTACTAATCTATTCTGCACATAGCAAGCTGTGTTAACAGCTTCAGCCCAAAAGGTCAATGGCAAACCAGAGTGAGCCAACATAGACCTTGCAACTTCAATTAGGGTCCTGTTCTTTCTCTCCACTACTCCATTTTGTTCTAGAGTCCTTGGGATGCTAAACTGCCTCTTGATTCCTTTTGATAGATAAAAATCATCAAGTGTATGGTTTCTGAATCAGTTCCATTATCACTGCTTATACACTTGACTGATAGGGAATACTGCTTCTCAACATACAACACAAAGTTTATAATCGTCTAAGCAACCTCATCCTTGAATGCAAGAAGAAAGTCCATACAAATCTGGAGTAATCATCCACAATTACCAGACAATATTTCTTCTTTGCCATGCTCATCACTCTCACGGACCAAATAGATCCATGTGCAGTAACTACAAGCAGGCAGTGGACTTAGGTTCTTCAATATGAGGGAATGAGACTTTGTGTTGTTTTCCTTTCAAACAAGCAGTGTAGGTTTCATCACAGTGGAACTCCTTTATTGGTAGACCTCTCACTAAACTATTGTGGATAAGCTGATTCATGTTTTTGAGATTAACATGACCCAGCCTTCTATGCCACAGTTTAGATTCCTGAGAAGAGGCTTTGGAGAACAGACAAGGATGACCCTTCAAATCAATCTTCTTTGACAAATCCAAGGCATATACTACTTCCAATCTGTTGGCCTTCAGGAGAGTATGTTCATCCAATACCTTGTCATCAGCCTCAGAACTTGGGAAGACAGAATCCTGCAGTTCTGGCTTGTGAAAAGTGCAACATGCCCTTTATCACACATCTGACTGACACTCAGCAGATTATACTTGAGATTCTCCACATGGTTAACATCATCAAACCTGATTTGTCCATTAGAACATATCCATTTCCCGATGATGTAACCCTTGGCATCATTTCCAAATGAAACAAATCCCTTCTTTCCTTAAGAGTAGTCATTAAGAAGGGAACTGCTCCCAGTCATGTTGAAGAACCCTGCATCATCATAAAGAACTAGTTAGGTTTTGAGACCCAAACTTTTGGTTTTGGGTCTGTTCATCAACAGATTTAACCATAACTTGTTTCTTATGATTAAAGTGATGAAGAAGGAGATGGTGCTGAAATGAATTCCTTGGATTTGGGCTTGGAATGCCTTTTAGTGGTTTGATCACATGTGTATCTAGTTGGTTAACTCTCCCCAACAAATGCTAAACCATCATAGTTGTGTCTGATTTGTAGCTAAAGCTTTTAGCTCTTGTGACATATCAGTACTTGTGTTTGATGAGTTCCTGTGACCTACCATTCCTCCTTAATATTCACAGACTTAGTCTGATGTTTACCATGAGGAGCACTATCAGCGTTTATGATAAACCCTATCCTTCTTTTTGGATTTGGATGAAGGCTTAGGTTTATCATATGGGATGACTGTGGTACAAACTTAGTCTCAAACTCATTTTTCATTTCATCCATCTAGATTTAATGAGCTTATCTCTGTTGAGTTTTGAACCCTTTCTGTACCAACATTCATCAAAAAGATGATTGAATTTACCACATATTTCACATGGCTTATTCTTCATCTTGGACTGATCAACTGCTGATGTGGAAACTACTGAATGTGTGCTCTTTAGTACTTTCCTCTTCAGTACTTTGGTTTGTACTAAAGAATCTGCAACAACTGAAGACTTGTTCTTCAGTTGTTCTCTATCAGCAGTTATTAATCTTTTATTTCAGCTGATTTGAAATGCTTTTCAGATATTGTGACTTGCCCTTCAGTACTTGAGGTACTTTGAGGGACAACATCTGAAGTATTCAGCTTCATGTGCTTATCAGTAGTTAACCCGTAAGCCAATGATTTGCTGAGGTATCAACACTGATTTCATCTTGTGATTTTGGGTGATCACTTGAGGATGATGCACATGATGATGTGGTTTGGAAATTACTTTCACCTTCAGATTTTACTAGTGGTTTTGGAGTAAAATCTATAGGTGGTGCAATGTGGTTGTAACCTATTCCAACTTCACATTCGAAGCAGATTGCTTGCTGAGCAGCATTTCAAATCCTTGCAGGATGATACCCAGCGGTCACACTCAACTTGGGTAACTGCAAGTTTTTCTTTGAGATCTCTATGGTTCTCAAGAATGACCTCTAGCTTAGCCTTTTCATCATTTAATTGGCATTTAAGGTTATAATCTCATCATCTTTCCTTAAGGACAGACTCATATTCAGCTTTCCTTTTGGAAAGGGTTTGCTCAAGCTCTAGATTTTGATTTATTAAAGCTACATTTGCCTCTCTAATAGAGATAAATATAGCTATGCAAGATTCAGAACATAGCTTGGCCTTAGCCTCAGAGGATACATGGGTTTACCTGCGATGAGATGCATTGGAGCATGAACTATCAGTAGATTCCAGGGCCATGAGAGCTAGATTCCCAAAAGGATGTTCACCACCATGTTGACCATCACCAGCAAATAAATGCTCATTACCAGAGAGATCATCTGGTAAACTGCTCCAGTCAACACTACCAGGGGTGAAGAAGCTACGATGAGTTGTATTGAGATGATTGAGATGGTAAAGGCTCAGGTAGGGCTTGAGGTTGTTGTGCAATAGGAACTTGAAACGGATTTGGGTGTGGCATGTAATAGCAGGGATATGGATATGACATTGGACCCTGAGGGACAAAATATGTGGAGATATGGTTGTGAATGATGACCAGAACTAGCAGGATGTTGCCCTTTGTTTTGTGGACTATTGCTTGGAAAAGTCACAAAGGGTGCAGAGGAGTTAGATCCAGATGATCTACACTCTCTTGCAAAGTGTCCAAGCCTGTGGCATTTGTGACACCTCAACTGACTCTTGTCAAAACCAACTTTGGTTTTGCCAGAGAGTCCTGGAAATTTCCTACCAGTTCTCTTGTAGAACTTTTGAGATATGATATTAATCAAGGCCATTTGGCTCAGAATATCCATCTCTTCTTAGTCATCATCAGCAATACCTTTAAATCATCCATAATAAACACAAATTGTCACTATTACAGCCTGACTGACTGTCAAAACTAACAAATGCATGATCTAAACCGTTAAGGAGAAATCTATATGCTCGTCATAATTGCTTTCTGATGCAGCATATTCTGACTCATGACTAACAAAGGCAGTGTTCCCTCGTACAAAGTCATCAGTGAGCTTTCCTGATGATGCCAGTTTCCTTTTTTGCTCTATCTCTCTTTCAAATGTAAGCAGTTTCCCATGGAGTTGGGTGAGAGATAGGCTATCCAGATTCGCACTGGAGCGTAGGACAATGGTATATATGTCCCATCTCTCGGCAGTGATTTGAGGAATCTGTTGTTCATCTGACTATTAGTGTATTCATGTTTGACCATTTTTAGCTCAGAGATCAAACAGGAAAAACGTCAAACTATTGAGTCAGTGACTCACCCCCTTCCTATGAGAGAATGTCTCATATGTTGGGCAAGGATTTCCTGTTGTTTGCTAAGACCTCATCTGTTCCACCAATTGTTCCTTCAATGCATTCCAGAGGTCATGAGCAGTTTCATGATGCATAAGCCAGAATAGATTTCATTCGGCAGTGCCATGGCTAGAATCCATGCGTTTTAGCATCAATCTCAAACAATTTCGATCCTCATGTGAGTATTGTTCCTTCTTCTTCGAAACCATTTGGTTGGTTTCCGATTGTTCACCAAAGGCTTGTATGGACCATGTACCACAGATGTCCAACAACTGAATTGTTAACAGATAGGTGATGAAGCATTCTTCGTTGCCATATGTTATACTCAGTCCTAACAGCATCGGAGGCTTGGTTGAGGAACCGGTATTGTGAGGGTCATTAGAAGGAGTAGTCATTCTCATATTCAACCAAAGCAATTAAGTTTTAACTGATTTAGGCAAAACACAACAAACTCAACATGAACCAAGAGAGAAATCAAAGCAGATAAACGAAAGCAGCAGAAATTCAATGATCTATAACCAATTCTTGCAAATATGCTAATTCAATCAAACTTAGATATCGAATAGCAGTTTCAATGATCAATTGTTAGATCGATCAATGATTAACCTCTGCTCTGATACCATTTGTTAGTATCAGTGATCTGAGTTTGATTAATTAGAGAGTATTGCAGCAGAAATTCGAACAACGAATTAAACAATCACAAGAACACAATTGATATTCAAAGTAACAGTAAATGGTTATAGAAAAAGAGAATTCTACAAGAGAGATATTTCATTCATATGCTTCGTGGTGGCTCAATGTCACACTTTACAATTAGGTCAACATCCCTTATATAGGATATGTGACGTCTGCTGATGTCACTTGATAGTGACATCTAACAGAATTATTTAAACTACTGAAACTATGCAAACTACTGATAATGTTCTCAACTACTGATTACATCATAGAGAATGCTTAAGTACAAAAACATAAAACTACTAAAACTAAAACTATTGAAAAGTAAATTACAAGTACTGAAAGGAAACCATCACAACTACTGAAGTTGATAACTTCAGCTGTTGTGACAACTACTGATCACTTTGGTCTTCAGTCTTTGTTCTTCAGACTTTGTTCTTTAGACTTTTACTTTCAGACTTTGTCTTCAATAGTAGTCTTCAGTTCTTGTCTTCAGACTTTTACTTTCAGACTTTGTCTTCAGCTGATAGCTTCAGACTTTGTCTTCAGTACTTTACATTCAGACTTTGTCTTCAGCTGATAGCTTCAGACTTTGTCTTCAGTTCTTGTAATCAGCTGATGTCTTCAGTTGTTGTGATCTTCTTTGGTAGTTGTAATGTATGTGGGACTTAGAGGTTTTTCTGATCAGGCTCATTGGTTCTTTTGGTCCAACATTTATCACGAGAGCATTAGCAGATGACCCACTACTTCCATGAGCTTGGTTTGTTATTGAGGTGTATTTTGATATGATTGATGTTGTTGTGGATGATGATACTACTGCTAATGATTGTTGGAGTGAAAGCTTGAGTTGACTATGAGGATGACTGGCTTTGAGAATTTCTTTGAAAGTTGTTTCTTTTGGGGGCATTGCATTCTCTGAAGAAGTGGTCAACCATGCCACAGTTAAAGTATGTTACTTTGGATTTATCATATCCAAGCTTTGTATTTTCATTAGGCTGTGTTTTCTGCCTTTTCTGAAAATTTTATTTGCTCTCATAGCAATCATGGCCATTTGCCATTGCGAACCCATTTCTTCCACATCATCTGGGTCCATTTCCTCCAGATCTTCTTGGATCAGATGAGCAGATGTGAGTCTTCCTCCTAAATATGCTTCAAAGCTTTCAACAAGGCATTGTAAGTTGCCTTTTGTTCTTCAAATCCTGGGTCTTTAGGAGTGGTTGTAGAAGCAGTAGTGACTCTAGATGCTTGGGATGATGTTGATGGATGATTAGTTGATGGAGTTGCAATGAACCCTGTGGTATTCAGTTGATCTCTTGATAAGATGAAATCATCCTCTTCACTGATGAAGGCATTTTCCTAGAATGAGATTCTGATGAAAATTTGTATGCCTCAATTACTGTGGGTCCTCCCAAGTTTCTGCTTCTTTCATCAAACTCTAAAGCTTCTATCTTGGCTATCATTATGTCCAGAGTTGTACTCTCAATATCAAGAGTGTTCTTTAACATTGTCACATTTTGTTTCCCGTCTCTGGAAGACTGTGCAGCATTTTCTTATTTAATTCCTTAACCTTGTAAGTGACTCCCATGATTTCCAAGTCATTTACCAACTATACAAATCTGTGCAGTTGTTTGGATATTGACTCCCCCTGGAGTGATGAAATGTTTCTTACTGATTAACAAGCTTATCCTTGTTAATTTCTGCAACTTCACTGCTTCCCTCACATATAATTTTCAGTGCATCCCATACAGCTTTTGTAGTACCATACTTCACCAATCTTTTCAGCATATCCATCTTGAGTGCTTGAGTTAGGATAGAGTAAGCTTTCAGATCAATCTTGATTTTCTTGTAATATTCATTATCAAGAGTTAGATCTTCAATGGGTATCCTTGCAGTCTTGTAGATAGCAGCTTGATCTGCATATAAAGTGACAGGGATGTGCGGCCCCTTGCATATTAAGATCCAAAAATCAGGATCTAAACCTATAATGTAATTCCTGAACCTGATGGTCCATTGTTAAACTCAGATTTGTGTTTAAGCATAGGATGCTTAGGTGTATGGCCAAGTTCTGAGAAACTATAAGAATCCATCTTTAACAGATTTCAGAATCAGATATGTTACTTTCCTGAGTTTGTTTTTGGTAATTTTTGCTATTTCAACTATTCATAGCCTCGAGAATGAAGACTGATGCTATGTTCTTGATAGAAATCGCTTGAACAGTAACTGGGTGATGTGTATATTCTTGTAAGAATGTGTTAACAGGAGTATTTTCTGCTGTTTACTAAGTAGAGATGATAGAACACTCTAGTAGCAACTCAATCACCATATCACTCAAGTTCTATTCAGGTCTTGGGTAGATCTGAAAAAGAACCGAGAGCCAAAGTTCTGATACCAATTGACTGGGTTGTGAGATTGAGATTCTCACTTAGGATCGAATATAGTGATTGAGTTAATGATTGAATGGCAGAGTCATACAATCAAGAAACATTCAAATCAGAAGAAATACTCATAAATGTTTTGTATATATTAATAAAGTTGATTGATTACAATGACTGCTAGGGTTTAGCAAGAAATGTAATAATGCACCTAGAGAATACAAAAAATTCTGATTGTCCAAAATCTGTCACATCATGTACGAGGTTTTCTATTCTATTTATAGGCAGACAAGACGCCTTTCACAAAATGACTAAACTATCCCTGACCTATTGCATTAGAACTAGTCTAAGTCTTGATCCGCATTACATCTTGTTTATCTGCATTGGAAAATGCGGATGAGTTGACTTGATCAACATTTCCTTACATGATCTTCCGCATTAGTATGTTGGTCATCCGCATTAGTTAATGCGGATGAACAAATACTTCTGCGCATTTGTCTAGTCACCCACATTGGCAAATGTGGATGAACAAAATCTTGTCTGCGTTACTTTTTGGTCTTCCGCATTTGTTAATGTGGGAGAACAAATACTTGTCCGTGTTTGTTTTATGCCTTCCGCATTTACAAATATGGATAGCGTGTAGGATCTTAATCCGCATTACTTCTTGGACTTGTGGGAATCCAGCAGAGCAACCATCAACTCACCCATTGAATTGGCATGTATAATCCTTTCAGGGTCCAACAAAGATGTCACACCTAATCACTGTCAAAAGAATTTTAAGATATCTCAAAGGTGCTCTATTACTTGGCCTTTGGTAGCCAAAGAACTCTGACTTTAATCTGTATGCCTATACAGATAGTGACTATGGTGGCTGCAACATGACTGCAAAGTCTACATCAGGGGGATGTCAATTTCTTGGTGGAAGAATAGTCTCCTAGAAATGTAAGAAATACTCCTATGTATCTGCATCAACTGCTAACGTTGAATACATTGTTGCTACAAGCTGCTGTGCTCGAGTACTTTGGATTCAAAATCAGATGCAAGAATATGGATTCAACTTCAAGGAGACTCCCATCCACATAGACAACAATAGTGCTATCTCAATCATAAAATCTTGTGCAGCACTCTAGGACAAACCATGTCAATATCAAGTATCATTTGATTAGGGATAACTTTGAAAAGGGATTAATCAAACTAGTCAAGGTTAAGACAAATGAACAATATGCTGATCTATTCACCAAAGGTTTTGATGAACAAAGATTCAAGTATCTTATATCAGCTATTAGGATGATTAACTTTGTGTAGCTTTTCTTTAAACTTAATCATATTATTTCTAAAGCCTATGTGTCCAAAGTTGTCTATTTTATCACTTTCATAAGCTTTTGTTTTCTCTGGATGAAAATATTTTTAGAAGAACTTTCCTTAGATTTTTCAAAAATCTTGATCTTTTTCCTTCTAAAGATATAGTTTTATCTTCGGAAGAAACTTATCCCTTTAAAACAAATGTCTAAAATCTCTTTCGAATCATAAATTTTCTCTTAGGTACTTATATGTTTTCAAGGACAATTTTTTCCAAAGCAAATTAACTCTCAGAAGCTTTGTTCTTTTGAACAAAACGTCCAAGTCTTAATTCTCTTCTAAATAAAATTTTTCAAAACTCTTAGAAAATTTCTTCCGAAGTCATTTTGGCTTCGGAAACTTTTTCACTAAAACTTCCGAAGACAATTTACCTCGGAAACTTTTCGACTTCCAAGAATATATACTTTTTGAGCAAAAGGAAAACTACTTTTTTAGAGGTGGGACCGACATCCGGATTTCAAAGTTTATCTTCTTTCATTAACTTTTTTGTCTTAAATCCTTTTTCACATATAAACTCAATGGTTTCCCCCTCTTTCTATCATCTTCATCTTTCCTCCAAACCTAAATTCCCAAAATTCTCTCTGCAACCGCCTTCGTTCTTCCTTTCCTTCACCTTTATGTTTTCTCAAATAGCCAACCTTAACAGAGGAAATGACCTTGATTTCTCCATCCAACTTCACAGGAAACACAACCAGGTTACTCTGTTGAACTCTGAGAAAGATGATAGTTTCTCAGAGGTTTCTCGTTTTCTGGCTTTGACTAACTATTCCACCTCCCTTACCATTGATCATGTTCTTTATAAGGATCATCTGCTTGATTTCTGGAAAACCTGTCAAGAAGTTATTCTAGATAGGGAGAAGGCACTTTCTGCTATAGTGCAGGGGAGGACAATCTTCATCACTCCAGCCATCATAAACACTCATCTTCAGCTGGATGATGAGGACGGTGAGTTGAGCTTTCCAAAATAAGCTGTAAATCATTCTTTTGAGCAGATGGGCTATGAGGGAGATTTCTCTGTAAAGACCTTTAGGAAAGGGAAGGCCTCATCCCAGTGGAAATACCTGCTTCATGTGGTTATCCATAGCTTGTCCAACAAGCACCAAGGGTGGGACCAGATTCTTGAAGATATCTCCTTCATAGTACATGGAATGGTCAGAGTGTCAAGTTGAGTTACTCTCAGTTGGTTATGCAAATTTACTTGCTAACTTGGATTCCTTAGAGTATTACATGTTTCCTAGATATGTTCAATACATTCTCAACTCTGAACTGGGCTCACAGTTAAAGGAAACATGTAATATTCTTAAATTAGGACAGATGAAGCCCGACAACTTCAAGATCTTGAAGAAGCCAACTATGGCTTCTCTTGGGTAGAAACAACCATTGTTCCAAATATGTTAGAGCTCATTACACAAGATGACAATCTTGCAACAAAAGCAGTGTTGAACCCACACCATCTACTTCTCAACCACTTACAAGACCACCACAAATCACCCCACCTACCAAAGAAGAGCCAAACAAACCCCTGCACAAGCTACTAAGGTTATGCAGCTCCTATATCACTATCCACATAGGAAGAAGTAGAATTAGAGCTCCTTCTCCTAATGAGCAAACCACTCCCATCACTTCAACTATCAGTCATGAGGTTCCTCATGCTCAGACTAATAAGCTCACAATCCTATCAGCCTTAAGCCTTCACTCTGAGTCTCTACACTCAAATGAACGACCTTCTCGGGAAAGCTACCATCCCCAGCCTTTAGACCTAAACCAACCAATTCCCAACCTTGATTTTATACTAATAAATATTTAGGTTTCAACAAGTCTCATGAGTCTCTCTACTCCTCTCCTACTCAAAGAGAGATGACTGCTCCTGAATCACCTATGTCTAGCCACATCAGTCACCTATCACTGAGGTGGTGGATACTCTGAACCTGTTCAGGATATCCATATGGAAGGGGCTCTCACATAAACAAGTGATTACATCATTAAGACCTCAACCATGGCAACTCAGCCATTGACACTTCAACTAAAGTTGTCATTGAACAGAGGAAAACCAAAAACCAAGAACTTCATGTTGGTGGTGAGAGAGAAGACTTTGGTCTAATTCTCTCACCCCCATGATTCTTCTGATGAAGATGAGGAGAATTTTAGGGTAAAACTGCAAAAATTGTCCAAAACATGCACCTATCTAATTCCAAGGTTAGTCATCTAGAATCTTAGGTGACCACCTTGCAAAACAGGGTCAATGATCAGCAACTTGAGATATCTTATCTTAAGGAAAAATAGTTGGGAGACCTTTAAGAAAAGCTCAACCAGGAACACAAGAACCTGTGAATGTGGTTGATCTAACCTCTAGCTCACCTATGCAAGTGGGTGATGCTACCAAAAAGGGGGAGAAAGTCACCATAGACGTAGAACCTACGAGTTTTTCATAGAGCATGGACATTGAGGACTCACCATCTTCACTTGCAACTATCCATACTCAACAACTTCCTCAAGTTACCATTGATGTGGACTCAATAGACTCCTACATTCAAAGTCTTTTTGAGGAAGGCATACCAAGAGTTGTATCATTTCCACCTCAAGGAACTTCCAACTACATCATAGGATGGATGTATGAAGCAAACAGAAGAGCCCTTATTCTTTATAGAGTTCAAGGTCGCAAGAAGTCTTCAATTTTCAGACCTTGAACTACTATGAAGGTCTTGACCTGATCAACATGCTACTTGTCAATCCAAGCCAATCTAGACAAGCTGACAGGCTGGCACAAAGGATTCAATATAAAATTACCGAAGAGTTCAGTCTTAGAAGGAGACAAAGGCAATTAGGTAATACTATTGGTCAACTAGATGTTAAGGCAGACCCTAAGATTAGCTTCAAAGGGGAAACCTTGACCGAAGGTCTAGTGATAGAGCCTGAGATCCTTGTCACACCTACAACTACTTCAGCAATTCATTCCCTCAATAAAGCACCTACTGGTGAAGGTGTATCATAGCCATTCTCTAGCTAGAGCTTGGAGGCTACACCAAGCAATGAAGGCCAAAGCTCTCTCCACCCTGAGTCACAAAGGTGTGTGAGTAACAAAGGGAAAAGAAAATGACTCCTGAGGAGATTGAGGAGGAGTAGAGAGAAAGAAAGAAAAAGCTAAGGGAAAAAAGTTCCTCTGGGTCTGTAGGAATCATGGAAGCTGCAATCAGGGCTACCCATAGACCAAACACTCAAGATGTTAAGTTAAGGGTAATCAGGATTACTTACCTGCAAACCATGAACTATGACATTGATAAGATTATATCTCTCCCCTTAAAGAAGCTTAATAAACTGCTTGACAAGGAATTGTCAAGAGAGAGGACGGAAGTAAAGGATGCAAAGTTACTTTTCCAAATCAAAGAGGAGAGGAGAAAAAAAATAGATTAAACAAGCATGTTCCCACTCTCTCCCCAGTTCAAAAAAGTCTTGCATAAGAGGTTGTGGCTCCACAAGAACCTCATGTAGACAAAGAGGCTATTAAGATCAATATGATCACCTACCAGAGTGCCACAGGCCTATATCAGGCATCAGCAATTCTTCCATTGTCCTTTGATTATATAGAGTTTGAGTATCTCAAACAGCTTGAGCTTCAAAACTCAAAGAACATAAGGCAACAAAGAGACAATTGAGGGAAGATGTTGCAAGATCAAGGGTCATCATTCAAAAGAGCATGAAGAAGTCTGCTAACAAACAAAGAATGATGAGCTTCTTAAAGTTGTATGGATTCTCCAGAAGGAGACTTGACCCTACGTCTCTATCTACTATGGATGAGCACATTTGGGTAATCAAGCAGAAGATCAAAAGAGGACAACTTGTTGAGTTCACTCCCACAAAGTCAGGTCCCAAAGAGAAGTGGAGGTTAAGGTTGTACCTTTTGAGGCAACACAACCTGGACCTTATGCAGAGCCTTAGAAAAGTTCATCTTCTGATCCAAAGTTGGGTCAAACTTCTTTTCCTTCTGAACCTGTGAGGGAGGAACACCCAACTAAGCAAGACAAGGTTAATAAGCAAGGTTCTACAGACTGGTCTTCTCAGTTATAGTCATCAAAGAGGAAGAAGAGGATGGCTTGTAGACCAAAGTTAAAGAAGAAGAAGAACTCTAAACCATCCACCTCCATACCTCAGGATGAATCAGATCAACCTGAGGAAGTGCATGAAGAGGCAGCCTAATCAACTCCAATTCAAGTGGCCCCTCTTGCTACTAAGAGACCTATCTTATCCTAGACCTTCATAATTAATCCAGAAATATGTCATATATTAGAGATCAAGGTGGTGAGAATGTCTACACATGGCAAGACATATTCAACCTACCTCTGCATGATCTCTTTGAGATGAGAAGATACTATGAAAGTCTGAGTGATCATGACCATCTAATGAAGAAGGGCTTGGTCATCATCATGATCAGGACTATCACTTGATGACGATCTTCAAATGTTTTAGTAGCATCAGCCTAGGGGGAATTCATAAGAATTCAAACAAGTCTTATGCAGTCAAAACATTCAAAGTATCCAAAGTCTCTCCGTATGCATGCACTGAAGTACTGCAGTAGAAATGCTTCGGAAGTTTTACACCTCTCACAAGAAATATTCTAAGTGTCAAATCTTCTGAAGCCAAGACCAATATCTTCCGAAGCCGAATATGAAGTCTTCCGAAGCTTCAAACACAAAGTCTTTTGAAGCTTCAAACATAAAGTCTTCCCAAGCCAAGTTTATGAAGACAGATTCTTCCAAAGACTTTTATGTACATGCTATTATCTTATGTACTTTTCCATAAAGTTGGACCACCTTTCCACTTCAACTCTATTTGAGTCACCAACTTTGACAAGTTGGTGAAAAGGTCTATCCTATTGGGAAAACTGTACATTAAGGTCTTGATTCTGAGCTTTCTACTTTATGTACTTTATCCTTTTTGTAATATATTAGGATGTGAGCTATGGCATTTCATAGTCATAAGTCTAAAGGCAATCTGCTTTTGAGTATACATTTGATTTTGTTGTCTAGTCTTATGTATCCAGCTAGCTTTCAAAGTATGGCCAGCTGTAGGATGTAGTATATGTATCTCAAGTACTTGTAACTTTTCATTATGCTTGGTAACACTTTGTAATAGAACTTGAGAAGCAATATAATGCATTCTTGAAAACTAAAATACTTGTGATGCTATCTTGTTTTGTCTTTCTTTGTTAATTGTGTTCTTAGTATATCCTGTAGTAGTTAACCAGTTCCTTATTTGATCTGTTAAGTGTTCTAAAGAACTCTCCTTAGTTGTGTAGTTATGTTTTAAAAGTGCATTACCCCCTTCTAACAGTCCTGCATGGTGGCTGCAATATGACTGCAAAGTCTACATTAGGGGGATGTTAGTTCCTTGGTGGAAGGATAGTGTCATGGCAATGCTAGAAGCAATATTGTGTCTCTGCATCAACTACTGAAGCTGAATGCATTGTTGTTGCAAGTTGTTGTACTCAAGTGCTTTGCATTTACTTCAATCAGATGCTAGATTATGGATTCAACTTTAATGAGACTCCTATCCACATAGACAACAACAGTGCTATCTCTATCACAGAGAATAATGTGCACCACTAAAGGACAAAACACATCAATATCATGCATCATTTGGTTAGAGATAACTTTGAGATATGATTAATCAAGCTAGTCAAATTTAACACAAATGAACAATATGCTAATCTGTTCACCAAAGCTTTTGATGAGCATAGATTTAAATATCTTGTATCAGCTATTGGGATGATTAACTTTGAATAGTTTTTCTTAAAACTTAATCACATTATTTCTAAAATCTATGTGTACTAAGTTGTCTATTTTTATCACCTTCATAAGCCCTTGTTTACTCTAGTAGAAATTCTTTTTTGAAGACTATTGGATCTAGAAAGGCTAGTGCAACCAAAACCAAACACTTAACAATTTTGATGCAACTAATAAAGGTCTTCCGAAGCTAAGTATGGAACTTGCAAAGGCAAATGGAATTCTTCTGAAGGCAAGTACAAGATCATTTTATGAAGAAAAATTCCAACTTCCGAAGACAAAGTCTTCTCTCTTCCGAAGTTCAAGACTTGGAAGAATTCAAGACTACAAATTCTGAAGTATGAAGTCTAAAGGAATCCTTGAAAGAAGTAGCTACTTCCAAAGTGTAAGTTTCTTCAGAAGAACATGTTCTTCGAAGCCACTATAAACCAGTAGACATTGTTGGGGTTTGTCATACCATTTACAAGATGTTTAACCATTTAAACATATGAAACGCAGCGGAATATACTACTTTAAACATGTTAAAGTTTCTGAAAAGTTACCATTATCATATGTAAAACAACAAACCCATAGACAAAAGGATCTTTATTATGTCAAAAGCTAGCATAGAAAATGAACAAGAACACCCATAGGGTGTTCATAGAAATCTACCTTTCAGGACACAATGTTGTAGATGAAAGGAATGAAGAAGATGATAATGTTCTTGAGTTGCTAGCCTTCAAAGGAGAAAACCTTAAGTTGTAATACCCACAAGCTTCTTCCAAACACCTTGCTTTTTAGGAGCTTTACACCAAAACAATCTTTCAAAGCTACTATCTAAATCTGAAATTCAGCCCCAAATTTCAGCCACAAATCCGAATTTTCAAGAGGTTTTTGAGTGTTCTTGCTTGAGTGAAAGGAAGAGAGACGAAGTGTAAATGATGGAAGAGTGTGTAAGTCATAAAGTCTTTCATGAAACAAGACATAATATGGTGTTTCCAAGGCCCCCTTGGGCGGCCGAACATCCTTTCGAAATTGGTTTCCCACCCATTAGATATTTTGTTAAAATTAAACACTCTTCCATGATTTAGGTTATAAAATTAAAACATAGTCCAATTTTATAGCATGACACACTTTTATTTGACATTATTAAACCAACTTAATAATGAAACAAATAAAAATCTCATGAACAAATTATCCATATAATGTTGTTCTATCACAAAAGCAATATTTAGAAAACAATTTTCTAAATGGGTGTCAATATTTTTGTATGATCTTATCAACAAATAATTATTTATTGGTGTTTGTATAGCTTGTTATTGGGTATGACCCGACTTGGATCATAACGTACTAACCACATCAATCTTGTATGTGTCTTGGGCATATAAGAACCAACAATCTCCCACTTGCACAAGATTCATAGAAGATTGATGCAAGCAGTAAATACGCCTAACAACGGTTTACTACCCTTAATACGTATGACTAAGTGCCATTCAATAACATCATCTCCTTCAAGTACCATACTTGAAATGTTTTAGGTGAATCAATCATCTATCCCTTTGTCGCAAATGTCATGTTAAATCCTAGAGACACAGAGTGATCATTCTCCATTGATTTAACTTTATCAGGCCTTAGACATCTAACTCTCAACGAATAAGAGGAATAAATCCCATCTTGACTACATACGTTTCTCACAATCACCTTGTGTCACACCTGAACATAGTCTCATGTATTGTCTATTATTTCAGAACAGCAGATAACTAGATCAAGCTATGACACTTGGTGAATATCAAAACCCAATTTGTATCTCAGGTCTGAGGATACCAAATGATATTCTCCTTTACTCAAATTTACTTATGATCAATCAATAAGATTCCATGTAGTAAAATTTGAGATGCGGGTTAGTCCAATATTTGTATCCCATAAATATCTATGAACCTTGGTAGCAACCTATTGCTCTATATTCATCCTTATGAATATCAACCAATCCAAGTTCATAATAATCTTACCCTCACACTTGTTCCCGCAAGTCTGAACGACTATGGACACTTAGAGTAAACAATTTACTCATGGATTAAACATGCTAAATTGGAACATTAATTGAAACATTATAACCAAATAATTTTATTCAAATAATAAAGGTTCCACATATCCAAATACAAAATTACAGATCAAATCCAATCACTAGAATATCAAAGTCCTATGGCACAAGTATGACCTTCATGCTTTGCCTTTTCAAGGAGGTTCGTGAGAGGATCCGCAATGTTTTGATCCGTGTGAACTTTGCGAATACATATCTTTCCCTTTTAACTTCATCTCGTATGTAGTTGAATCTCCGCTCAATGTCCCTAGCCTTTTGATGAGCACGAGGTTCCTTGATTTGGGCAATCACACCTCGTTATCACAAAAGATCTCTAGGGGGTCCTGAATGGAAGGGACAACCCCTAGATCGGCAATGAATTTCTTCAACCATGCAGCTTCTTGAGCTGCCAATGAGGGCGTGACATATTCTGATTCTGTAGTTGATAGAGCCACCACATCCTGTTTGGAGCTCTTCCAAGAGACCGCTCCTCCATTCGGAATGAAAATATATCCCGATTGTGACGTGAATCGTCACGATCGGTTTGGAAACTCGCATCCGTGTAACCTTTTACAACGAGTTCCTCATCACCAGATCCATAGATTAGGAACATATCTTTTGTCCTCCTTAGGTACTTAAGTATGTTCTTAACAGCCATCCAATGACTGTTTCCAGGATTTTGCTGGTATCAGCTTGTCATGCTTAAGGCGCATGACACGTCCAGTAGAGTGCATATCATTGCATACATGATGGATCCAATAGTAGATGCGTATGGGATTGCTTTCATTTTATCTTGCTCATCCTTTGAGCTAGGACATTGAGTCGTACTCAGTATCGTTCCTCTTTGAATAGCTACCGTACCTTTCTTAGAGTTCTCCATCTTGAACCTTTTCAAGATCTTATCAATGTATGCACTTTGATTCAAACCAATCAACCGCCTTGATCTATCCCTATAGATCTTTATTCCCAGAATATAGGCGGCTTCACCAAGATCCTTAATGGAGAAACAGCTTCCAAGCCAGGCTTTTACACCCTCCATGGTTGGAATGTCATTTCCAAATAGTAGTATGTCATTGACATATAATACTAGCAAAATGATGATGCTCCCACTAGCTTTCTTATATACACATGCTTCATCAACGTTTTTGATGAACCCAATTTGGTTATTCTTCATGAAAATGGTGATTCCAACTTCTCGATGCTTGTTTCAATCCATAGATTGATTTCCTTAACTTGCATACTTTATTAGGATGTTTTGGATTGACAAAACCTTCAGGCTGAACCATATAGACATCTTCCTGAAGATATCCGTTTAGGAAAGCGGTTTTGACATCCATTTGCCAAATCTCATAATCATAATGAGTAGATATGGCAAACAATATCCTTATAGACTTTAGCATCACAACAGGTGAGAAGGTTTCATCATAATCAACCCCTTGAGTTTGAGTAAACCCTTTGCTACAAGTCTAGCCTTATAAGTATCCAAGTTTCCATGCATATCAGTTTTCTTCTTGAAAACCACTGCTTCCAACTACTTTGGAGTTAAGAGGTGGTACAACCAAGTCCCATACTTGATTGTCATGCATGGAATGCATCTCAACGCTCATGGCCTCGAGCCATTTGTCACAATCCGAATTGGACACTGCATCATGGTATGTGGTTGGTTCATCTGAATCTACCACATAGCATCCATCCATGAAAAATCCATATATTTCAGGTGGATTACTAGTTCTACCACTTCTGTGAACATTTTGTGTGTAGTGATCAACCACTTGATCATCTTCAACATCCTCATGTTGAGTGCTAGTTTCAACCAAATGCATCATGTGAGTGCTACTGCTAGTTCCTTACATAAGAAGCTTTGCTTCTAAGAACTCACCCTTTCTAGCAACAAACACCTTTTGTTCCAGTGGATCATAGAAATAATATCCCATAGAATCTCTAGGATATCCAACAAAGATGCACTTGGTGGTCGGATTTCCATTTGTTTAGGGTGGGAGTCTTAACATAAACCTCACAACCCTAGACCCTTAAGTATGATAGGATGGAACTCTTCCATGCCATATCTCAAAGGGTGTCTTTCCACCTTTTGGTTGGGGCCATATTTAGAATACAGGCCGCGGAGAGCAAAGCGAAACCCCAAAATGATAGAGACAATGTGCTTCTAGCCATCATAGATCGGACCATATCTAATAAGGTTCGATTCCTCCTCTCAGACACACCATTATGTTGTGGTGTTCCAGGTGAGTGAGTTGTGAGACAATCCCACAATTCCTAAGATGATCTTGAAAAGCATCGCTTAGGTATTCACCTCCTCTATTGGTGCGGAGAACTTTAATCGACTTGTTGAGTTGATTTTGTACTTCATTTTGAAAGATCTTGAACATTTCAAAAGCTTCATCTTTGTGTCTTAATAGGTACACATACCCATAGCGACTATAATCATCGGTAAAGGTAATGAAGTAGCTTTCACCATTCCTAGTCATTGGCTTAAAAGGACCACATACATCCGAATGTATGATTCCTAATAAATCTTTTGCCCTTTCGGCTTTGCCACTAAAAGGTGCCTTAGTCATTTTACCTTGAAACAAGACTCACACAAATCAAATGAATCACATTCACTTGTTTTTAAAAGACCATTCTTTGTAGTGTTTGAATTCTTTTCTTGTTTATATGACCAAGACGACAATGCCAAAGGTAAGAGTCACTCAAATCCGATTTAAGTTTCTTGGTACTAGTTTGGTACAACAAGCTATCATTCAATGTGATTTCACGAACCAATTCATAAATACCATTGACGGGAATAACTTTAAAGTAAAACGTTTCATTCAAAGCAACATGCATTTCATTTCCAATAAGTGATAATACATATCCAAATTGTTTTAATAGGGCTAGAGAGATAATGTTCCTAGTCAAACTAGGAGCATACAAAAAATTATACAAAATTACTTCCAAACCATTTGGAAGTTTCAAGATGTAGTCACCACGGGCTTCGACTTGAACTTTTGCCCCATTGCCCATGTAGAGGCTAAGATCCCCTTTCATGAAGTCACTATTTCCTTTGAAGCCCTGCAACAAATTGCAAATGTGAGTTCCACATCCGGTATCCAATACCCATGTGTTAGAGGATATTAAGTTTAAATCAATATGGATCATGTATGTTGTACCTAAGGTCTGCCTGGCATCCCTCTTTGCTTTCAACTCTTGGAGATGGACGGGACAATTTCTTGCCCAATGTCCAATCTCCCCACACTTGAAGCATGGGTCATTGGAAGCAACCTTTTGCTTCTTCTCCGGTGCTTTGGGTGGCACCCTTTCCACCCCTTTCCCTTTCCCCCATATGGGTCCCTTGCCCTTGGCAACTCTTTCCTTGGGTGCGGGATAAGGCCTTTTCTTGTTCCCACCTTCATTGATGGTGAGAACGGGTAACATCCTTTTACCCATGGCCGCCTTGGCCGTTTTGAGCATTGAGTGAATCTCACCAATGCTTTTGTCCCAAGCATTCATGTTGTAGTTCAACACGAACATCTCGAACCTTTTAGTAAGGCCATGACGATCAAATCCGTGGCCAATTCCTTCGAGATGGGACAATTAAGCCTTTCGAGGCAGTCAATGTGGCTTTTCATCTGAAGTACATAAGATGAAACCGATTGGTTGTCGTTCATACGACATGCATGGAGTGCTCGAACCATTTCAAAGCGCTCAACCCTTGCTTGCTGTTGGAAGGTTTCCTTCGGCTGGGTTATCATGTCATAAGCTCCATGATGTTCATACTCCTTTTGGAGATCAGGAGTCATGCTTGCTAGCATGAGGCAAGACACTTGGATGGAGTCCCCAGTGAACTTCAGCCAATCGTTATAGGCCTCCTCATCATCCTCAGCAGGTTGATTGGGGATAGGGTCATCTAAAACGTATGATCGTTTCTCTTGCTTGAGAATGATTCTCAAGTTTCGATACCAATCAATAAAAATGTTATGATTTAGACGCTCCTTTTGGAGAATCGCTCGTAAAGATTGGGCGGACGCGGATGAGTTATCATAATTATCACTATTTGGTGGCCATCTACAAAATTAACAAAGATCAATTTTAGTATTTTCGATATTGATATTTTAATAATTAATACCTTTTAAGGTCAATTTAATATTAAAATCTAGAATCCAACATTACATTTAAATAGTGGTTAGGTGATCTTTATCTCATGATTTAAATTAATAAGGTGGTCAACGATTGACGGTTGCAACCATTTGCAACTTCTAGAGGATGGGACCGACTTGAAACATCATATGTAGAGTCGGCATGTTAATCCCATCAACACCATTTGGAAACCACATCATAGCTGATCCATTTAACATGGTTTGCAAATCAAGACACCCTACTTACACACACATGTGAGTTTGCCAAAATAAGCGGTTAGGTGACCTTTATCCCACAATTATGGCATTCTCACCTCAAATCACAAGTTCCCTCAAAATGGTTAGGTGACCTTTATCCCACTAAGAGTTCCCAAGTGACTCAAGTGTTGTGTAAAAGGACGGTGTTGATCTTGTTTTTAAGACATTAGAGATTTCATAATTTAAGTTTTAGAAAACTCTATGTACTTGTATTTGCATGCTTTCAAATACAAGATACCCTATGGTCCTTTGATTAAAACCCATTTAAATCTTTAAATCATTAATCATTTTTAATAACCATTTATTGCCTTTTAATGATTAAGAACCATTTTTATATAAGCTTTGTTAAGATCATTTTTATAAGATTGTTTATCATATCCAAATATCACACAATCATTCACAAAATCACAATCAAACAAGCATAATATAACAACAACATGGGTGCAAACCATAGCTACTATTGTGACCACACTTGTTTTCCATCACAAGTGTGGTCATTGGTCTTTCTTAAGGGTTACCAACAACACAAAATTGAGATTGCAATGGACCTCCCACTTGATGTCGCATCCGTATGCTTCAAGTCCACTTTGTGTCTTCCTTTTGTGCTTCCTTCCCGAGCATCTTCTCTTACATAATATATATCCTAATACATATTTTCTAGTAAAAGAGAAATACTCCTAATCTATTATTACATCCAATGAATAAATAGATAAATTACAAGCACAAAACTTACAACCCAATTGAACAAAAAATAACCAAAACCAAACCAAAACAACACAAGGTCTAAGCTAGGTCATGCACCATCAAATGAACAATCATAAACATCTTTCAACAAACAAAATAAACCCCATCAAACCCCAATTTTCAGCCAGCATAAACTGAAAATTAGGGTTTGTTTGTCCACCAACAAACAACAACCAAAACATGTCAACCAATTGACATTCCTATCTTTCAAAGTTTAATCTAAGCATGAAAATATAACTTTGAAGGACATGGGGTTTATTAAATTAACCAAAATCAGCCTCTAATGAGTTGTTAAACATCCTTTAAAACCGATTTTACAAGGATAAAGATGCTAGTTTCCACATAACCGCTCTAGATGCCATTGTTGGGGTTGTCATACCATTTATAAGATGTTTAACCATTTAACATATAAAACGCAGCGGAATATACTACTTTAAAAATGTTAAAGTTTCTGAAAAATTACCATATATGTGTGTAAAAACAACAAACCCATAGACAAAAGGATCTTTATTATGTGAAAAGCTAGCATATAGAAAATGAACAAGAACACCCATAGGGTGTTCATAGAAATCTACCTTTCAGGACACAATGTTGTGGATGAAAGGAATGAAGAAGATGATAATGTTCTTGAGTTGCTAGCCTTCAAAGGAGAAAACCTCAAGTTGTAACACCCACAAGCTTCTTCCAAACACTTGCTTTGTTAGGGAGCTTTACACAAAACAATCTTCCAAAGCTACTATCTAAATCCGAAATTCAGCCCCAAATTTCAGCCACAAATCCAAATTTTTCAAGAGGTTTTTGAGTGTTCTTGCTTGAGTGAAAGGAAGAGAGAAGAAGTGTAAATGATGGAAGAGTGTGTAAGTCATAAAGTCTTGCATGAAACAAGACATAATATGGTGTTTCCAAGGCCCCCTTGGACGGCTGAATATCCTTTCAAAATTGGTTTCCCACCCATTAGATATTTTGTTAAAATTAAACACTCTTCCATGCATTTAGGTTATAATATTAAAACATAGTCCAATTTTATACATGACACACTTTTATTTGACATTATTTACCAACTTAATTAAATAATGAAACATAAAAATCTCATGAACAAAATTTTCCATATATGTTGTTCTATCACAAAAGTAATATTTAGAAAACCCGACTTGGATCATAACATACTAACCACATCAATCTTGTATGTTTCTTGGGCATATAAGAACCAACAAACATAAGTATGGTCTGTCTGACTCTCCGCTGCAAATCTCTAATATACTGCATAGTGTTTTCCCACGGCCATGTAGTTGACCATACTTTATTCCACTGTTCACCTTTTATTCGTTAGTATAGTTGCCAACTTTAGTTGGTGACAAAAGATACGTCATGGACATGTCATGACTACCAAATCTTAGATAAGATATTATCTAAGATACCTTAACCATAGCTTCGTAGTATTTTCTTTAGTTTTAGGTTTCCAGCTGGTACCAACGTATATCCGGTTGTAGGTGATAGTATATATAGTTTATCATTGTAACTCTTGTAACATGCTTGTAAGAGTCTTGTAATACTTTGAGTTAGAAGTAATATATACAACTACCTTGAAAATTATTTGCTTGTGTTCTTTGTTACTTAGTATTATCAACTCTTTGAAAAGATTCTGCTTCATCTAAATCGTGTGTGATTAAGTGAGTTTGAGAGAAAAACCAAGTGTTGGTGAGAAACATCGATCCTGGAAAGACATTCCTTAGATTTTTTGATAATTTTGATCTTTTATCCTCGGAACATATGCATTTACCTTTGAAAGAAATTTAAGTCTTCAAAACAAACAACTACTTAAGAAAAATTACCTTCGGAAGAAATTTCCAAAATATCCTCTAAAGCTTAACTTTATTCCTATGTACTTGTATGTTTTAAAGAACATTCTTTTTCTGAAAGCAATTAACTCTCAAAAGCTTTATTAAAACTCCTACTTTTTAATCTCTTCCGAAGCAAAATTTTCTAAACTCTTGGAATATCTTCCGATGCAATTTTGGCTTCAGAAGCTTTTCAACAAAACATCCGAAGTAAAATTACCTTTAGAAGTTTTAAAGTTCCAAAAAACTATCTTTTGGGCAATAGAAAAGTGCTTTTTTCAGAGGTGGGACCAACATCCGGATTTCAAAGTTTATCCTCTTTCATTAACTTTGTCTGAGATCCATTTCGTATATATACCTAATGGTTCCCCCTTCTTTCACTCTCTTCTTCCTCTATACCGTTCCAAACCTAAATTCACCCCCAACCACCTTTTTTCTTCATTCCTTGATCGTGAAGCTTTCTTAAATGGCTAACCTAAGCTGTAGAAACGACCCTGATTTCTCCATGAAACTTACAGGCAACATAATCAGGTTTCTCTATTGAAATTTGAGAAAATTTATAATTTCTTAGAGGTTTGTTGTTTTTTGGCTTTGTCAAACTACTTCACCTCCTGACCATTGAACCAATTATCTATGAGGACCATGTACTTGATTTCTTGAAGACCTGTCAAGAGGTCACCATGGATGGGGAGAAAGCACTGTATGCTATAATGTAGGGGAGAATAATCTTCATCACTCTAGCCATCATCAATAGTCATCTTTAGCTGGATGATTAGGAACATGAATTGTTCTTCCCAAAGGAAGCTATTAACCACTCCTTTCGGCAGATGGGCTATGAAGGAGATTTCTCTATAAAGACCTTGAGGAAAGGGAAGGTCACATCCCAATAGAAGTACCTGCTTTATGTGGTCATCCCCAACTTGTCCAACAAGCATGGTGTGTGAGACCAGATTCATGAGGATTTCTCCTTTATAGTGCATGGAATGATTCAAGGGGTCAAATTTAGGTACTCTCAATTTGTATACAAATTTACTTAAAAACTTGAACTCCTTAGAATATTACATGTTTCCTAGATATGTTCAATACATTCTCAACTGTGAACTAGGCTCATAGATGAGGGAAACATGTAAGATTCTTAAATGGGACAAATAAAGCTTGACATCTCTAAAATTATGAAGAAGCCAACTGTTGGCTTCTCTGGGGTAGAAACAACCCTTGTCCCCAAAATATTAGAGCTCATTGCTCAAGGTGACAACCTAGCAAGACAAGCTAGTGTTAAACCCACACCATTTACCTCTCAACCACCTAAACAACCTCAAATTACCCTCACTACCAAAGAAAATCCAAACAAACCCCAGCATTAGCTATTCATCTTGTACAGGCCCCCATATCACTACCCATACAGGACGAACTGGACACTAGAGCTCCTACTTCTCTAGAAGAGCAAACCACTCCCATCTCATCAAGAATCAGTGTTGAGGTTCCTTATTCTCAGCCTGATATGCTCATTATCCAATCAGCCTTAAGCCTTCACTTTGAGTCTTAACACTTAAGTGAACAACCTTCGGGGATTCAGTGAGTACCATGTCTCTAGATCTAACCAACCTATTCCTAACCTTGGATTCTATGATGATGAAGACATGGAATTCAGTGAGTACCATGAGTCTCTTTACTCCTCCCCTACTCAAAGAGAGATGAGTGCTCATGCCTCTCCCCTGTCTAACCTACATCATCCACCTAGCATTGAGGTGGATCTCCCTGAACCTATTTAGGAGGTCCATATGGAAGAGGCTCTCACTTCTACAAGTGATTGCGTCATTAAAACCTCAACCATGGCAACTCAACACATGACACTTCAGTTGAAGCTGACAGTGAGCGGGAACACAAGAAGCTATGGATGTGATTGACCTAACTCCTACCTTACCTATGCAAGAGGGTGATACTGCTAAAAATAGGGAGGGAGTCATAGCAATCACATAACCTAGGAGTTCTTCATAGAGTATGGACATTGAGTACTCACCATTCTCACTTGCAATTGTCCATACTCAGCAACTTCCTCAAGTTCGCATTAATGTGGACTCTCTAGACTCTCTCATTTAAAGTCTCTTTGAGGAAGGTATTTCGAGGGCTATGTCATCCCCACCCCAAGGAACTTCAAACTACATAATTGGGTGGAGGTATGATGCTAACAAAAAACCCCTCATTCTTTAAAGAGAGCTAGGGCAGCAAGAAGTTTTCAACTTTCAGAACATGAACTACTATGAAGGTCTTGACCTGATCAACATGCCACTTGTCAATCCAAGCAAATCTAGGCAAGCTAGCAGGCTGGCTCAAAGGATTCAAGATAGGATTACTGAAGAGTTCAACCTAAGAAGAAGACAAAGGCAACCAGGTAATGCGATTGGTCAACTGGATGTTAACGTAGACCCTAAGATTAGCTTCAAAGGGAAAACCTTGACTAAAGGCCTAGTGATAGAACCTACAAGACATTACATACCTGCAACTAGTTTAGCAATTCATTCCCTTAGTGAAACACCTACTACTCAAGGTGTATCATAGTCTATCTCTGGCCACAACATGGATGCTACTCCAAGCAATAAAAGCCAAAGCTCTCTCCACCCTGAATTACAAAGGTATGTGAGTCACAAAGGGAAAATAAAATGACTTTTGAGGAGATTAAGGAGGAATGAGAGAAAGGAAGAGGAAGCTAAGGGAAGATAGTTCAACTGGGTCTTTAGGATTCATGCAAACTGCAATCAGGGCTACCCCGAGACCAACTACTTAAAATGATGAGTTAAAGGTAGTTAGGATTACTTATTTATAGACTAGGAACTATGATATTGATCAAATCATTTCTCTCCCTTAAAGGAATTAAATGAACTAGCAGAAAAAGTATTGTATAGAGAGAGGAAGGAAGCAAAGAATGCAAGGTTGCTCCTCCAAATCAAAGAAGAAAAGAAACATAAAAGACTCTACAAACATGTTCCTATCCTCTCTCAATTCAAGAAATCCCTATACAAGAGAATATGGCTACACAAGAACCTCAGGTAGATAAAGAAACTAACAGGCAAAACATGATCAACTACCTGAGTGCCACAGGTCTCTAACAGACAGCTACACTTATTCCCTTCCCTTTGAGTATATTGAGTTTGAGTACCTCAAACAACTTGAACTTCAAGTACTCAAACAGCAAAAGGCTACAAAGAAGAAAATGAGGGAAGAAGCAGTCAAACTAAGAACTATTATCCAAAAAAGTAAAAAGAAGTCTGTTGATATGCAGAGGATGATGAGCTTCTTGAAGCTGTACGGATTCTCCGAAAGGAGATTTGCCTTATGTCTCTATCCATCATGGATGAGCATATAACGGTAATCAAGAAGAAGATTAAAAGAGGATAGCTCATTGATTTATACTCCCTACCAAGTTAAGCCCCTCAAGAAGTGGAGGTTAAGGTTGAACCATTTGAGACAACAAAACCAGGACCTCCTACTAAGTCTGAGCAAGCTTCATCTTCTAATCCATAGCAGGATCAAACTCCCTCTTCTTCTGAACCTGTAAGGGAGGTAGACCCAACTGAGAAGACAAGTTAGAACAACAAGGTATTGCAGGCCAGTCTTCTCAGATAAAGTTCCCAAATAGGAGGAAGAGGATAGCTTCTAGACCCAAGTCAAAGAAGAAGAAGAAGAAGAAGAAAGGATCAACCACCTCCAGACGTCAGGATGAGTTAGAACATCTTGAGTGTGTGCAATAAGAGGAAGCTCAAACAACTCCAATTCAAGTAGCTCCTCTTGCATGAGGAAGACCATCTTGTCATAGACGTACTCCACTAATCCAGAAAGATTCCATGTAAACAGAGATCAAGGTATTGAAGATGTCTACACATGGCAGGACATGTTTAATCTACCTCTGCATGATCTCTTTGAGATGATAAAATATTATGATAGTCTGAGTTTTCCTGACCATCTGATGAAGAAGGATATGGTCATTATCATAGAGAGGATTGTCAATATCTAAGATCTTCATATGTTTTAGTAGCATTTCCCTAGGGGGAGTTTGTAAGGTTTTATGTAAGGTTGATGCACTTAAAACATCCAAAGTCCTTCCTGCATGCATGCACTGAATTATAGAAGAGATGCTTCAGAAGTTTTTCACCATGCACTAGAAATACTTAAGTGTAAAATCTTCTGAAGCCAAGACCAACATTTTCCGAAGCCAAAAGTGAAGTCTTTTAAAGCTTCAAAGACAAAGTCTTCCAAATCCAAGAAGTGAAGATAGATTATCTTCCGAAGACTTTTGAATACCTGCTTTATCTAATGTACATTACCATAAAGTTGGACCGATTTTCGCTGCAACTCTGTTAACTCATCAACTTTCATAAGTTGGAGACAAGGTCCATGCTTTTGGTAAAATGTACATTGAGTTCTTGAGTCTATGCTTTCTACTTTATGTACTTTTATCCCTTTTGTAATATATTAGGATGTGAGCTATGGCATGTCATAGTCACTAGTCAAAAGAAAGTCAAAAGCCAGTATGCCTTTGACTTTAAATTTGATTTTGTTGTCTAGTTCAAATGTTTCCAGTTGACCTTCAAAGTATGGTTGGTTGAAGGATGTAGTATAAAGTATCTTAGGTCCTTGTAACTTTCTTTGTATGCTTTAACACTTGTAAAAGAACTTGAGAGCAATATATAGTATTCTTAAAAGCCATATACTTCTTGTTGTATGTTCTTGATTCTATCATATGTTTAGCTTGTGTTCTAAGTATTATTCTAGTGTGTTATCAGTTCCTTATTTGATCTATTAAGTGTTCTAAAACAACTTTTCTTATTGTGTGTTTGTGATGTAAGTGACCAACCCCTCTAAACAGTCCTACACACACCTTGGAGATCTTACAGATTATAGAGTGTGCGGAGGAGCTATCTCAGTAGATCCCAGTCCTTTCTTATTCTAATAACAAACCTTTGCATGCAAGGATAAGGATATAATGTTCTTGATGGTCTCTTCTTCAAGAACACAGTTTACTGCCCTGGATTTGCTGATCATAAGCTTAGACTGGCATTCAGTTAACTTGGTGTTTAGATCTTTGATTTGAGTCCTGTAGTTTATGTGTTTATGCTTAAGAGTTGAAATGGTTTTCTCTAGATCTTCTATTTTAAATTTATAATCTTGTTCAGCTCCTTTAAAATCAGCTTTTAAGATGCTTGAGGACTCAAGGTCAGATCTCATGCCCAAGTTATAGGACCTATATCTGTTAACTTTAGCAATGCATTAAGGGGTGCAAAGATGTTCTAATACCTTGACTTCTTCATGATCAACCATTAGTGCTTGGTTTGGAAGTGCATCTTCAACCTGGAAACTCCAATCAAAGCCTCCTTCTTCAATAGCAACTACAACTTGTTACTTGGCTTCTTAGTGTGTGGAGCTCCATCAGTGTAGTTTGGTCTGGTTGTGCTAGACCACCACTTGTTCTTGGTGCCTTGCACTCCCTAGAAAAGTGTCTTATTTGATTACCGTTGTAACACGTCACCTTGCTTTTGTCCACCCAAACTTTCCACTGGTTACCTGCTTGAAAACTTCCTTCATGCCCTCTTGGAGAACTTTTTAGCCCTGTGACTAAGAGAAGCCATCTATTCAACTATCTCCATGTACTTCAGATCATCTAGAAGAATACATTCCAAGTCTTCAACAGTGAAGAGAAAGTTATCGATGCTTTCATCAGTTGACATAAAGGCTTGAGAAGAGCTTGTCTCTTGGAATGGGCTTCCTTGGATGTAGCTCTCCATTGATGTCTCAGGGAAGGTGATGAAAGGTCCATTTTTGAGTTTTCGCGGTAGTAGGTGAGATGATCGTATGGTTATGTGCAATCCCCTTCAACCACATGAAGGGCTGAACTCTACTGATTGTTGGAGTTGCGAGATGGAAAGAGGGGACATGAACTTCCTCATAATGTCCCTATTCTCAAGAGTTACTCTGAAATCCATTAGAGTATCCATAATCTCAACATACCTGAATTATTATTACGACATGGTTTCACTTAAAGGTGAAGTTCTTAAACTAATGCTTCAAGAGGTCTTTCTTATTCTATTTTGCTTCATTTAACCCCTCATACATAAGATTTAGTGGATCCCATAGTTTCTTAGCAATTTTGTACCTTTAAAATAGTTTGGAAGAGTCGTTTGGAGGAAGGTCATGGCTTTCTAATCTACATCAATCTTCTTGTAGCCTTCTTTTGAATAGTTAGCCACTTTCTTGATATCATGTCACCACCAGCAGCAGCTGAATAGATGCTTGGTACATGAGGTCTTGAGACAACAGATCCCCACATCCTACTTTGTTAACACTTGATGAAGCCTTCCATTCTTTGGCGCCAAGTATCAAATTCATCAGGAGTGATCAATGGAGAATTTGCATAGTACCGTTTCATATCAGCCTTGGTAAGAGTTTCCATTTGAGTTATTAAATGATTTGTGAAACTGAAAGGATTTAAGGTGGTGAGAACTTACAATCAAGAGCCTAAAATACGTTGATACCAATTACGGGACCGGTTAAGGGAGATCAATACAATCAGCTTCACAATAAGGAGAGACTTAGAACACTTAATAGATCAGATAGGAAACTAGGTTTAAGATGATGATACTATGAACACAAGTAAGTATGAGACAGAACAAAGAATAAGAACCAGATAAAGTTTGATTTTCAAGAATGTTGTATATAGCTCTCAAGTTCTATTACAAGTGTTACAAAGCTTAAAAATAAATACAAGAACCTGAGATACTTTATACTACATCCTACAGCTGGTTATACTTTGAAAGCTAGCTAGAAACACTAATCTAGACAACAAGATCAATGTATAGTCAAAAGGCATATTGCCTTTTGACTTGTGACTTTGACATGCCATAGTTCACGTCTAATATAGTACAAAAAGGATAAAAGGTACAAAAGTAGAAAGTTACAAACCAATGACCATAATCTAAAGTTGACAAAAACATGACCTTCTCACCAACTTATCTAAGTTGGTGAGATTCAAAGTGGCTGGGGAAATTTATTTAGCTGTTTAGCAAAAGCTGATTAGAGAAAGCATGTATTTTTTGTCTTCAGAAGAAATCGGTCTTTGGCTTCGAAAGACTTTGTCTTGGATGCTTTAGAAGACTTCATCTTCAGATTCGGAAGATTTATCAATTGTTCAACAAGAAAAACTTGAGTCTCCTGTTCAAGTTCTTAGTTCATGACATCCATAAGTGTATAGTGTCAAGGGGAGGAGGAATTGATGAGATGTCTGATCAAATCCAGAATGCATACTTAGCATTGATGTTAAACCATTTGTCCACGTGCTCTCACATGATCCTCTCCTTGTTGATGGAGAGAAAGAAGATGATTTTTAGACAGAGATGGGAATAATGCTATGCAAATGGGTGGTGGTATGGATGACGAAGACTCTCAAGAAACTAACGAGGTTATGTCACTTAGGGTCTAAGTTGTCTATGTTTATTGGTTATAGTAGAATATCTCTTAGCCTTATGAACAGCAGATTGATCCACAACAAAGCCAAAAGCTTGCTAAAGAAGTACTAAAGATCCTAGAAGAAGGTGGTGACCGTGAAGTTGAAACTAAGTTCCTGGTGCATTGGCAGTGTGATAATTTCAACCCGATCAAGAATCTTTTGAGAAACAGATTGAAGATTGTGTGAAGTACACATCAAGCTCAAGTTAAAAAGACTAAAGCTCATGACAAAAGGAATTATTAGATGTTTATGTATTTGAAAACTTTTGTAATTGAATCATGTATTAAACTTGTGTAAATAATGTTTATATTTTGATTATTGATGTTTACTGCTTTGATTGTTGACTAATGGTTGTTGTGTTCCATGTATTAAATCAAGCAGATCCAAATTTTCAAGGAGATGAATATGATGTTGCTCCCCTCCAACAGATCAAGACTCAGCTCACGATGATTCTTGATCTGCAGGGAATAGTCAGGAGATCGGTGAATTACACTCCTGAAGAAAGAGAGATAATTCACGATCTCACCAACGAGCAACTTGTTGAAATGTTCCGACTCAATCCTGATGAGATCATGAAAGATGCTCCAACAGTTCATGTGGAAAGTGACGACAAGCTCAACGACATTGATGAGATCGAGATTAAAGATGTCACTGACCAACATTATCCAGAGTACACTGACATTGAGGGTAATGCCGTTCCCAATCTGGGCAACAATCTTGTCAGTGAAACTTTTGAGACTCTAGATAAAATAGAACAAGAGTTTGACAAGAAAGAAGATATGGTACAAGCCTCGAAAGCTTAAGTCAATATCGGAAAGGCTGAGTGGGCTGCATGCTTTAAAGAAATAAGAGCCCAACGTAGTGCTTCAACGTCAACTGTCTACACCAAGCTGTACAAAGTGAAGAAACATCACAAGGTGTCGGACAAAATGATAGCATGGGCACATTTGAAGATCTCAACGTTTCTGCAGTTAAACGTGAGAAAGGGATTGAGTACTTCAGGTTCCCACACGACCTGAAGACTCCTCCTGGATTTGAGCTTAACCAGTTAGCAAAGTTGAA
This sequence comes from Flaveria trinervia, assembly GCA_025506515.1. Taxonomy (NCBI): domain Eukaryota; kingdom Viridiplantae; phylum Streptophyta; class Magnoliopsida; order Asterales; family Asteraceae; genus Flaveria; species Flaveria trinervia. The sequence continues at coordinate 29,257,662 of CM046441.1, forward strand.
ATTGCTATACGCCGACCCACGTAAAATTTCATGCTGGTTTGAAGCAGCTCTAAAAAGAGAGTACCACACCAGATGGGTCCACTTCAAACCTCAACAACCAACGAGGTATATCAGACGGTCTAAGGTTGATGCCATAACTGGAAAACTGAAAATAGTGCTGAAGTGGAGTTCTCCGCGCACAATGTCTAAGATCCCTCTACTGGAAATGCCACAGGACTTCACTCCACACTTCAAATCGTGGTACTATGATTGGAGAACAGGAGAGGCAGTCATAGTTTTGAACAACAATGGTAAAATGGAAACCACTAGGGAATTTGACCCAATGTGGCTTATAAACTTGTCTGCTAATAATGTCTATACATTATACAAGTGGCCACTATTCTATGACTCCCAAGATATTGTACAAGCTCTATAATTTCAGAACGTTATACGACTTGTTTTGCTTTTGTGATACATGCCAAAGTCACTAGAGAAGAGAAGCACAAGAAGTTTGAGGAACTCATGAAGGATGTAAGACATTAGATGAAACTAGGTCTAAGGGGGACTTTGTAGATACATGTGTCCCTAGTTTCTGAACTTAATGTAATATGTTTTTATTTTCTTACACATATGTAATTGTATGGGTACATAATGAAATACAATATGTGGTTGTGCTTATAATGTTGAATATTTCATTGGTTGGTATGTAATAACGCTTATTGAACTGACTATATAGGTTGTGGTTGTTTAAATAAGATTTAAATCAATAATGATTATGAAACATATTCAAACTTAATCATATGAAGTTCTCATGCAATTGGCCCATGCTAATGGACCATACGCATGAACAACTTCATGCTAATGAACCAGTCATACAATGAACCAGGACTAGATCAGTCGCATGATTGAAACATGAGATTGACTCAGTCGCACGACTGAACAATCAGTCATGCGAATGGATCAACCGCATGACTCAATCGCACGACTAAACCATGCAAATGGTCCAGTCGCACGATTTAGAAACCTTATCCTATAAATACCACTTAAATCATGGAAAAACTAGACAATTTGAATATTTTGATACCTAAACGTACCCTAGCCGTCCAGAGACCTCTAGCAACCTGCTCCAACTTCATAGATCGCAGTAGATCGATTGCTAACGGTTCTTAACGTTTAGATTCAATCTTTAATTGATTCTACGTGCATTTTCACTGATTGGATCGTCAATCAAATAGAATTCCGTACTATTTGATTTGGTATACTCGTAAATCTATTAGTATTCGTCCAGTACACGATCCTAACGTGAACCTTGGATACATTAAGAATTTGTATTTCCTTCCTCTTGTATGTTTGATACTAGGCCATTGAAAACATAAGCTGACATATTGAATGGCCTATTTGTGAATAAAGAAAAAATTGCTGATGAAGTGATGATTGGAATATCATTCCACCCTATTTTCCTTTTGGACAAACTGTGTTGATAGATGTGGATTAGAAACCTCCAAGGCAAGTCCACTAACCCCTTCATAATCTGTTTAGCTTCAAAGTCCCCTTCATATCCAATTTCTGCAAAAAAAGGTAGTGATATCATTATCATCTAGCTCAATTGCTGCATCTGCATCATCACCAAACTGCAGGCACCTTCTCATAGATTCTTCAGTTATGATTAGTGTGTGCTCATCATCAATCCTTCCGTATAAGGACCTAACACCATCATTCTCTATCACTTCAGCAGAGTTCTAGAATGACCTTATGAGTCTCTCGTATATAATGGGTCTGACAGTGATAGCATGAGCCACTCTTGTTGTGGAGATGAATCTGAACATGTCCCTGAGCCCCTCTGCCTAAGGTACATCAAGGTATAGAAAACCACTAACATTGTGGAGCTTGCTCCATGAGAGATCAGCCATGTATCCTGCATTAGAGACATATGAGTTAGATCAATAACAATATATGTACTTCTTTAAGCAACATTCATCATTTTGATTTTTGAGGGTCAAATATGAACATTTGAGGGTACTGTTCCAATCATTAGAGGCATATGAGTTAGATCATTTTGACTTTTGAGGGTCAAGTTTGAACATGTTTCTCAATCATTATAGCTAGTTCAATATGCGTTATTACACTATAAACAATGAATTATTAAACATTAAAAGCATCAACCACATATAATATTTCATTCATACCCATTCATTACATATATGTAAGACATGATAGACATTTTACATTAAGCTCCTAAACTAGGTACATATGTATCAGCAAACTCCCCATTGGACCTAGTTTACATTAGTGTTTAACATTCTTCATTAGCTCCTCAGATTTCTCATATCATATTCTGGAACTGGAGGGCTTGTACAATGTCTTGCGAGTCATAGAATAGTGGCCACTTGTATCAGGTATAGACATCGTATGCAGACAAGTTGGTCACCACCTAGGGTCGAACACCCAGATAGTTTCCATTTCGTTCTCTCTTTGTAAGACTATGACCGCTTCACCTGTTCTCCAATCATAATACCACCACTTGAAGTGTGGAGTGAAGTCCTGTGGCATTTCCCTTAGAGGGATTTTGGACATTGTGCGTGGAGGAATCCACTTCAGCACAACTTTTGGTTTTCTAGAAATGGGATCCAATTCAGACCTTCTGATGCACGTCTTCGGTTGTTGAGGTCTGAAGCTTACCCACCTGGTGTGGTATTCTTTCCTTAGTGCAGCCTCAAACCAGGCTGACATTTTCCTCGGATCAGCATATAACAAATTTAGGCATGCCAGCTCGTTGAGCTCAAAACCAGGGAGAGTCTTCAGATCGTGTAGGAATCTGAAGTACTCTATGCCCTTCTCTCTCTTAACTGCATACATATTCAAATCCTCAAAATACACCCATGCAATGATCTTACCCGACACCTTTAGGTGTTTCTTGACTTTGCATAGCTTGGTGTAGGCATTTGGCTTTTGTGCAGTACGCTGGGCTCGGATCTCAGCAAAATAAGCCGCCCATTCAGCCATCTTTATATCAACATCAGCGTCCGAGGCTTGGGCTTGGCTCTTATTCTTCTCTGTCTCTTTCTCCATATAATCTAGCTTGTCAAATGTATCACTGCCGAGAGCGTCACCCAAGTTAGGGATCACATTGCCCTCTTACTCAGTGTACTCTAGATAGTGGTCAGTAGTGACATCCTCTATCTCGATTTCATCTACATCGTTTATCTCGTCGTCGCTTATCACATCAAAAGTAGGCGCATCTTTGACAATCTCATCTAGATTTAGCCAGAACATCCCTGCAAGTAGCTCGTCAGTCAGGTCATGTATGATTTCTCCTTCTTCGGGAGTATAGCTCACCGACCTTCTAACTATCCGTTCCAAATCAAGAATCATTGTGAGTTGAGACTTGATTTGTTTTAGGGGAGCAACATCATATTTCTCTCGTTGATATGTTTGATCTACTTGATTTATACATTTAAAACACATCAATCATTAGTGATTAATCAAGACATTCAAACATTTGATAAGAATATATAAACATTAATTACAGAATTTTAATACAAGATTCAAGTACAAATGTTTTCAAATACATAAACATCTAAGCATTACTTTTGTCTTGAATGGCATGCTTCTCAGCAGGTGGGGCAGAGGATGATGCTCCTTGGTCTTGATTTCTCTTTGTCCTTCTCTCTTGACCTTGAGCTTAGGCAGATGCAGCTACATCTCCTTCTTCATCATTATCATCATCTTTCTTTTCCTTGGCCCTTCATCTTCACTAGTCTCCTTATCATCACTATCATCATCATCTTCATCATCATCATCATCATCATCATCACCCTCTCTAATCTTCAAAGGCTTATCTTTCGATCCCTTTTGTTTGAGCATGATCGTCCTCTTTGAGGCCTCCAACTCCTTAATCCTCTTTACTGATTTGTCATTGCGCTCCTAGAGTTGGGAAATCTGCTGTGCTTGCTAGGCAATCTGCTACCCTTGAGTAGCATTTAGCTCCACAAGCTGACTTAGTTGAGCAGCTTTTTCTTCGTCAGCTGCTAATAGCTTTAGCACCATGCGGTTAAGTGCAGCCAGCTGTTCCTCTACCCCTAATGGCGGGTAGAGTGGGTCCTGTGGTGAAGGTGGTGTGGGTTGATGGCCCTGCTTAGTGGCTGGTGGTGGTAGTGGTGGCTGTGGTGAATATAGGTGGTGGGATATGAGTGGATGGTGAAGGGTTGGCTGTAGTAGTGGTGTTTGGGAGTGTAGTGGTAGTGGTACGGGGTGTGGTAGTGGTGGTGGTGGCTGTGGTGGATGTGGTGGTGGTTGTGACAGTGGTGGTGCCTGTGGCAATGGTAGTAGATGTGGTCAATGTAAATCTTGGCCTCTTACCCTTTTTTCCATAAGGGTGAGCCATTCTCTTCTTCTTAGAGCCCTTAGAAACAGTGGCTCCCCCTTGGCTGATGGGCGGGTCCGGGGTATACAAAGGATCTATATCAGCAGTAGTGGCATCCCCGGACTCCCCTTGGCGTCCACCAACCGCCTTGAGCCCTCTCTCCGTGGCTACCACCCAACTCCCCACCGTTCGCACCTAGGATCTTCGTCAGACTCCACCTCCTCCATCTGGAAATCATGGTGGATAGGAGCAGGCTCGGGTCCACCCGGACCATCACCTCCTTGTCCAGCATCATGGTCATCACCATCCTAATTATCGAAGGGTAGAGCAATCTGCTCAATATTAGAATCACTATCGTCATGGTGCCACTTCCTCCTCGTTGGCACCACATAGTCATCTCGGGCCAGATGCCCAAACAACCTCCTCACTGGCGGCTTCACCTGCTTGCCCCGGTAGACCATCATCCTCCTAAGAGTGGTGTCATCCATGACCTCAAGAGTAACTGCATCATGACTCTCCTTAGGCAGCAAAGGAAGCTTCTCATCAATAATCATATGTAGGAATCGGGGGTACATGCAGAAGCATTCCTTGCCTTTGGCCTCTATGTTCTCGATTAGATAGGAGAAAATCATGCGAGAGAAACTGAACGGGTGGTTCAGTACCAGTGCAACAAATGCATTCTGGATTTGGTCGGAGAGGTCGTCAAATCCTTCACGCCTAGAGGCTATGCACTTTAGGATCACATGTGCCAAATACTTAAATTGAAGGCACATGTTACTCTTGTTCAGTATGCCAACATTTAGGTTATTAGAAATGGTGACCTAGACTATAGCGTATGCATGAACCTTATAGAATTATATTTCTATCTTGTAAAATGTATGGTTTGCATGCTACATAATGTTATGCCCTCCTGTGTGCAATTTGATGCCTTAGCATAGGATTGCCTAAACATTGTTACTTGTCTCCCTAAACTTATCTTTGACTCTTTGACTCTCCCTGAACATGAAATCTCTTAATCTTCTTCTTGATGACGCGTGGACTCGTATACTTATTGTTTATGTCTTGAATCTTTACACTCTATGTCTAATATATGAAAATCTCATCAAGGTTTTGATTTTATGAATATAAGAATTTATGTGACACATAGACACCTGTATTCTGGATTTCCTGGCAAAAGGCTCTCAAGTTAAGGCAAGCATATTGTATAAATCTCATTGCAAGACCAGTTATGTTTAGCTGGGGATTTCTGGGATGAGTGATAAACTATGGTCAACATACACAAGTTTCTTAGGCAAATGGGTCAATTTACCTTAACGTGTCAATGTTTCCAAATGGTAATGCGTTACCAAATGGAACCACCCGTTATATTAGAAATATCAAAAAAAATCCTTGATTCCTTGGACTGGTTTTTCATCAAAACTATAATATCTTGTCATTCCTATCTTACAGAATGTTTCCGTTAATATTAAACTCCTTATACTCCTCAATTCCTACGTTTAAACAACGTTACACGTTGTGCCAGCCTTATGTAACTATCTCATACCTTGAACAGTGTGTACATGGATCTTAATATATCCAAAATATTGGTCATCTAAACCAAATGGGTTTTAAAACTTAAAATTGTTACTTAGGGTTTTCAAATGTCCTTAAAGTGTGTCCGATAACTGAAATCATGCAATGCCGAAAGGTGGAATACATGCATCCCGGGATACCTTGTCTACGCAAGGTATACATATAAATTTGATTCGACCATTGGATCCATTTATCTGACCTGGAACTCATGAGATGGGTGTTCGCTTATAGGTACGCGTGTCTACCGTAAAGTTGTGGTTGACGTAACACTTTGAGAAGTCAACGCATTTCCCTTTTATTTTGAACCGAACTTTTACAACTCATTACTATGTTGAATCATTTCCGTCTTAGATCTTTGGGCCTGACAAGCCTATTTGGTGCTAAAGCCGAGGTATTGCCGGCTCCTGATGACGTATGCTTGTTCATCATGGGAACCAATACACTTAGCCAATCTTATATACTTGTAAAACTTTGTCAAGGTTTGATTGTGCATTCTTTCTTACATCCCTAGTTACTTTGTTCTCTAACTTACAACATGAATTGCCATCTTTTATATACTTATGTATTGAAAGCTATGGAAATCTCACCAACATTATTGTTGACCTTTTATTTTTAACATGTTTCAGGAAATACTCAAGTATGATTACTACTTTGAAGCTTATCACATCTAGGGTTTGACCTAGAGAAATAAATGGATAAACTGGTCACATTTAACTTTTGTACATAATGTTATCTTTGTTTGAGACTTATGCTTGTAACGTTGCAATTGAAACTTATGAATAATATATTTGGATTTAATATAGCGTTATGTGGCTGTGAACGATCTTAACTCTCACATCTCGATGTTTCCGCCATCAAGGTTGGGGTGTGACACTATGCACTTTAGGATCACACGTGCCAAACACTTAAATTGAAGGCACATGTTACTCTTGTTCAGTACGCCAACATTTAAGTCGCCGGCATACTTGATCCTCATAAAGCATCCCCGGACTGTCAAGGGATGTAGCTTAGTTGGGTGGTCTCCTCCTCACCCAGACCTAAGACTCGCCTCAAGTCCTCCTCAGTGATCACTATCTTTTGACCCAAGATGGAGCTCCGGATACAATGGGGCTCAGCTGATCTATCAACCCTGGCACTCTCCCAGAATGACTGCTGGATGGATCTGTAAGGTGTGCAGGGAGTTGAGATAGCCTTGAAGATCTATGATCGCTGTAGAAAAGCTATAATCCCTGAGAACTCAGTAGCGTTCCGAGAGTAGGATCAAGGTGAGCATAGATGTTGTGCTTGGTGTTTATAGTCCACCTCTCTGCCATGCTTCTATAACATAAGACACATAAATATCAGAATAATGCATAACAAACTTAAACTATTTTGAAATCAGTCTGGTTCAATCATGCGATTGACCATACGACTGAGTTCAGTCAGTTGATTGATTATGCGATTGTGTTCAATCGGGCGACTAAGCATGCGGCTAAGTTCAATCGGGCGATTGTGCATGCGGCTGAGTTCAATCGGGCGATTGTGTTCATATGCCTAGTTCATTCGGCTGATTGAGTCATTCGCCCAGTTCATTCAGCTGATTGAGTCACTCGCCCAGTTCAATCGTGCGATTGAAGTTCATTCAGAGTGACCAGTCGCATAGCTCTTTGTTCGACACTTTAACCCCGAATGTAGGTCAATCTTGAAGTTAATCATTGTGTTTAGACTCTTTAGACTCGCAAGAACCCTAATTGTCACATTATGTCTTTCATATTAACCATTATACATGCTTATGTGGTCTATTTGATGGTTGTTACTTATTTCTTGATTTTAAACAATTTGGGCCTGTTAGGCTTTGATTTCACAACACATTTTGTGCAAATTCAATCTAAAATTACATGCAGATGATGAGATATAAGTCAGTAACACAAGAGCAGTGAGAAATCGACCAAAACAAATTTTGGCAGAGTGTGTTTGCTTTTGGGCGATTTGGGAGCGATTGGGGGTGATGAAAATATGCAACCGACTTTAGCCCTATTCATACTAATTTTATCTTCAGTTGGGTGATTGGACCTATTCGCCTGCTTCATTCGGGCGACTGGGTCATAATCGCGCGATTGGCTCAGTCGGTATCATCCATTCGTGTGTCTGAGGTTCAGTCGTATGATTGACTTAGTCGGTCATCTCTATTCATATGATTGGCTCATACTCATGATCCAATCGTGTGAATGGTTCAATCTCTTGCTCTATTTGTGCGACTGGTTCATACGTATGGTCCAGTCGAGTGAAATGACTCTGACTTGTTAGTTTGACCTTATGAAATTTCAAACACTTATCCTTTTAATAATAGATAAAACATTATCTGATCATCTCAGACATGACCCTTTTAATTTGAAAACAACTATTGATCACCTCAAACGTGATCCTTTTACTTAAAACGAACTTGTCACCTCAGATGTGACTCATTTTATTTTAAAATTTTTGGTCACCTCAGACGTGACCCTTTTAAATTTTTGATTAGAGATGAAATTCAACCTATTAGAATAATTCTAATCGATTTTACTTCCTGGACAACGCAACTTCAATTCTAGTTAATCATTTCTGGTACGATCATTTTGGAATCATACAGGTATATCAGAATCACTTGGGACACTTTAATAAACAATTTTGATGCTTGATCCTTGATTTCACTAATAGTCACTAGCAATTTTTGGAAATCATACTAGAGCTACAAGAAGCACATAATGATTTTGACTTTTAGGAGCTGCAGCTCATGATGATTGTCAGTATACTTGTCATCTTAAATCCATACATAGATTTTTGACATACATTGTTGATGATTTAAGGTTTAATTATTTCAACAAGCATTTGTGGATCCCACACTTATATTGTAATCAACTTTCCTCAGGAGATTTTTGAGCGGTCTACGGGTATATTACAAGAAGAAACTATTCTAAGAGCTTTCAAAGAGATGCTAAGCCTCAGGTCAGTGCCACCGCACATAGAGAGGCGCAAACAACAATGAATTCTAGAATATTTAGGTTATGCTTATCCTTAGGTCAGTGCCACCGCACAGTAGAGAGGCACACAACCTATCTTCTTGTTTGAGCAATTATTTTCTTTTGGCACATATTGCACCAAGAACATAGGTTATTAGCTTGATTGCTTTTTTGCATTTTTCATGTGCGTTGCTCATATTTTATGGTCATCTGCACACATTTGTGGCGTTTTTTGCTCGTCACCCCTTATTGGAACTTCGTTGATTGTGTTAACCAGGGATAAGATGGGAACCCACAGCTTGTTGAACAACTTAGTTTGTGCTTGAAATCACCAATGAGGTCTACTTATCTATTGTGTTGAATCTACTGACACATCATCTGATGAGCTAACAACCTCTAGGTCTAATTTCTCTATGTTACCATAATAGCTTACTAGTTTAACTATCATCTTTCCTTTTTTTTGCTTTGACTTTTCATGCTTAACTTTGAATTTTGCATCTTAAGCAGTTTAACCTTTGAAGTCCCAAATAATCTGTTCCTTGTGTACTATCATTTTCCATAATTCGTTGAATGAGTATCATAGATTTGATTACTTTCCATTTAGCTAAGTTGTCCTCCTCCCACGTTTTTTTATTTGTTTTACGTAATTAAATAAAGCTACTAAATTAATACTAATCTAACCTAATCTCCCCCTAAAATTCTAAAACAAAATGTTTTTACGTTTTGAATTTTAATAGGTGAAGAATTATAAAATAAAAATAAAATGAAAATAAATAAAAATAAAAGATAACTCTACTCGTTGGACTATGTACTGTCATCATTAGGAATCACTTCACATTTCTTTTCACGCCGTTGACCCCTAACAGATATAAAAATCTTGGTTTATGAAAAGTTTTTGTGTACAGGTCAGTCCGTTGAAAGTTCGTATTAATTTTAACCACAACGATTAAATTCTTTTCAAAACAATCACGTATAAAGTGATATATAATTCCGATGTGTTAGTTTTTGGATGTTGGACAGGATTTTTAGTTACGGCTATAGCAGCAGAATTATCAACAAATATGGGAGTGTTAGAGAATTTCAAACCGTAGTCGCACATTGGCTGTTGAATCCACATGATTTGTGAACAGCAACTTGCAGCAGCAACGTATTCAGCTTCACAAGTTTACAGAGCAACTGATGTCTGCTTCTTACAATGCCAGGTGACTAATCTTCTCCCAAAGAATTAGGATCCTGCAGAGGTTGACTTGTAGTTCATTTTGCATCCACCATAGTCCGAATCGCTATACGCTGTAAGCTCAAAGTCATCGTCATGAGGATACCACAACCCAAGTGTTGGGGTACCCTTCAGATAACGAATATCCTTTTGACTCCTATGAGATGGTTGACTTTCGGTTTCGCCTGATATGTGGAGCAGAGACACGTTACGTACATGATATCAGGTCATGAGGCAGTGAGGTACATGAGGGATCCGATCATTCCTCGGTACATGGTGGCATCCACCGAATTACCATTTTCGTCGGGTGCTACGTCGTGGTTTGTAGCAAGTGGAGTCCCAGCTGCTCAAGCATTCTTCATATCGAACCGACTAAGGATATCACCTACATACTTGGTCTGATGTAGAAATATTCCCTTAGGTGTCTGATCCACCTGTAACCCGAGAAAGAACTTCATCTCTCCCATGGCACTCATCTCAAATTCAGCTTTCATTACTGCTTCAAATTCTTTACATAATTCTTCATTTTTGGAACCAAAGATTATGTCATCTACATAGATCTGTACTAGCAGTAAATCACCATCCTTTTTTTGATGAACAGTGTGCAACCAACACTCCTTTGCGAAATCTGTGTTTCACAAGATAAGTCGAGAGCTTCTCATACCATGCTCTTGGGGCTTGATGGAGCCCGTACAAAGCCTTATCCAGCTTGTAAACTCTGTCCCGATGATATAGATCCTTACATCCTTCGGATTGACTGACATACACTGTCTCCCATATTTCACCATGAAGAAATGCACTCTTCACATATAGTTGATAAACTTTAATCTTCATATAAGATGCATAGGCTACGAAGATACGGATTGCTTCCATTCTCGCCACAGGCGCAAACACTTCATTGTAATCAATACCCTCGACTTGTCGAAATCCTTGAACTACAAGTCGAGCCTTCTTTCTTATTATGACCCCTTGGTCATCTTTCTTGCACTTCAAGACCTATTTGGTGCCAATGACCTTAGCACCTTTTGGTCTATCCACCAGTGCCAATACTCCTAACTTCTTGAATTGAAGAAGTTCTTCTTGCATGACACTCACCCATGCCTCGTTGTTTAGGGCTTCATTAACATATTTTGGCTCAAATTGAGACACAAAACATCGATACGCACCATCGTGAAGATATCCCTTTTCCATTACTAAGGCATAATCAGCTGAGTATAGTTGATTTCTTGTCTGTACTCCTGATTGAACATCTCCAACGACATTATCCAAAGGATGATAAACATTTAGTCATGATCCAGAGTGGTGGGAACAACTACCTCATTATCCAGATTGTGAACCCCAGGTTTAGTATCTGAGGCAGTGGGAGTGTGAGGTTCCGAAGTGTCAGAGGCATCAACATCAGATGCGTGTGTACTTGCAATATTAGGAACTTGTGCCTCCTGATCCACCTAATCATTTTCCATGTCTTCATCATTAGAGTAGGAGTTTCTTATCTCAAGTTCTCCCCCTGAAGAACTAGAAGACTCACCTTATGAAGCTGAGGTTGTCGAGTCTAGTGATAGTGTGTTTAACACATCGTACATCATTCTGGTCGATAACTCATCCTTAGTAGGGGAGAGAGGGATGTCGAAGAACTTAAAGAATCCATCATAGTCGAAAAAGAATGAGGGTCCTTTTCTAGCAGGGGGTGGTGTATCTCTGAACGTTGACGTTGCACCATACTTCTACTTGACCCGTTGAGTTGTTGTAAACTCTCTTATTTGGTATGTTGTATGCGAGAAAGATTCCTTCTTCAGCCTTTTCACTGAACTTCGTTGACTGAGTTTTCTTCAGCATTGTACATGGTGCGCCAAACGGTTCGAGGTACTCTAGATTAGGTTTACGTCGTTGGAGCAACTCGTAACACATTTTGCCATGGAGTTTGACCATCAGGACTTGATTTTTTTTAGGGTATAACATGCGTTAGCTAGTGTCTCGTTCCAAAATTGGATAGCCAGGTTCGACTCTGCTAGCATCGTTTGAGATGTCTCTATCAAGCTTCTATTCTTTCTCTCAGCAACTCCGTTCATTTGAGGAGTGTAAGCATATGTGAACTGGTGCACAATTCCTTTTTCTTTGCAGAATGCCTCCATCCACTGGTTCTTGAACTCGATACCATTGTCTGAGCGAAGTTGCCTTACCTTCAGCTTGTAGAGTGATTCCAATGTAGTTAACAGCTCTTTGAATGATTCAAATGTCTCTAATTTGGATTTCAAAAACATCACCCAAGAGAATCTTGAGTAATCATCTGTAACTACATAGCAGTACAAATCGCCTGCAATGTTCTTTGTACTTACTGGGCCAAACAGACCCATGTGAAGAAGCTCAAGAGGCAGGTCAATTGAATGAACTTTCTTTGCCTTATGAGACTTCTTTGTCTCTCTACTTTTCTTGCACGCGACGCAAAAATCCGGTAATTGGAAGTTCCTTAACATTTACTCCCCGCACTAGATCATTCTGGATCAAGTGATTCATCTTCCATGGATTAATGTGTCCCACTCTCCTATGCCAGGAGATGGAGTCTTTCTCTATTGCCTTTGACAAGAAGCATTGAACTTGATGATCAGTTGTGGAGTCCGTTGATAGGTACAAGACATATAAGTCGTTATATCTTGAAGCTGACATTAAGACATGCTTCTTCGGGATTAGGTAATCCTTCTTCAATACATAGCACTTCTTGTTATCAAAGACAACCTTGAATTCTTTGTCACATATTTGGGAGATAGAAAGTAAGTTATTTTGAAGTTGTTGAACGTAGTTTACCTTATCAAACCTAACCTCTGATTTCCCACTTCCCCTTGTGTAGTGATATATCCTCCTTTATTTCCATCAAATGAAACGTGTCCCCCTTTAATTTGTTTGACATTTGAAAGGAGAGACAAGTTCCTAGTCATGTGCCTTGATGCCCCACTATCAACAATCCAGGTATTTGTAGTAGCACTATAGCGGACACCCTGCACATTCAAAGGAAATGATTAGTTTAGGTTAGGGGCCCAAGCCATAATTGGCTTGGGTGACCCGAAGGAATCACACATCTTAAACTCAACCCACTGTCCATTTGAGGGTGAGGGCAAATCATTTTTCTTCTTGTTCTTATTATCAGACACTGGACTTGATTTTTCTTTCCATAAGCCTATTGTGTGTAAGGCATGTTTGTGATAAACAGACGACTGGCTTACAGTTTGAACTTTATGTTCACTAATTCTTTTTGGTGGAGTGATAGAACTCCTTTTTAAAGAACTTGGTTTAGTATCATGAAGTTCAATTTTCTTTCTTGGTGTCTGATAATAAGGAAAATTAGAAGCGATGTGTCCATACTTTCCATAATTGTAACATGATCTATTTCTACATGTTGGTGGAATTGTTTTTGTGGGGAAGTGTGTGACACAGGTGTGATATTAGTCTATTTGGGTTTGGACACTTCTTGTTTAGATGTTTTTGCTTTTTTAACAAAATTCATTGTTTGAACATTTTAGACATCTTTACCCTTTTGTTTATTTGGACTATGACATGGAGCACGTGGTTGGTTAACTTGTTTGGTCTTTTTGGGTTAGAAATGAACATGTTTGAACCTGACTTTACATTAACCTTTTCAAATTGTTCATCCAAATTGACAATAGGCATCTTACATTTAGATTTCAAAATGGCCTCCTTCTGTTCAGCGACAGATTCCATCTATTTACTCGTGGAATCTAGATCACTAACTAGAGGAGTGGACACCACATGATCCTTGAGTGGATTGTTATTTATTGTTTTACATTTAGCATTCAACAAGATCTCATATGGTAGTGGAACAACTTTGTAACCCAACCCCTCCCTGTTGTTACGTTCTTTCACTAAGTGCTGGACTATGTGAGAAGAACTGGTCCAACTGTGCAGTTTTTGTTTTAATGAGTTGACTTCGACTTCCAAAACTGCTTTTTCTTTCTTAGTTTCTTCCAGGGAGTTTAAATAGAACTTTATATCAATTTCTTGGTTAAACGCAACAACCTCGGTTTCCCTTAGTTGTTTATTTAAAAGTTTTATTTTCTCTTTATAACTATGCTCATTTTGTTTTAAAATCCAATATGCTTCTGCGCAGAGTTGTAAGTCATTTACTAAGCTATTATTGTGATCTAAACCTAGCAAATTTAAGATCAATGCTTTTTCTAAATTTATTACATTCAGTACAAGCATGACTTTCAAAAAGTTGGTCTTTGGTACTACCTGTGAAGACTCGGTTGAATCAGCCATCATAGCAGAGTTTGAATGTTCAGGTGCTGGTGATTCTGAACATGTTGTGTTAGGATCTGGTATTTGAATGAAACACCAACTGATTAACGTGTTAAACCAAACCAAATAGTGCGGAATCCTATTTGATTGCCGATCCAATCAGTGAGAACGCACGTAGAAACAATACCATATTGAATCTAACATCAAGAATCGATTAGGAATCGATCTACAGCGTTCTATGAACTTGGAGTACGAACTTAGAGGCTTCTGGACGGCTAGGGTACGTATGGAGTCAAAGTGGATTGAATGCTTACGTTTTTCCACGAATTAGGTGGTATTTATAGGTTACGGTTTCTTAATCATGCAACTGGACCATTTGCATGGTTCAGTCGTGCGATTGAGTTACACGGTTGATCCATTCGCACGACTGAGTATAAACATCTTGTGTTGACAAGTTGGTGAGCCACATCAGGTCAAACACCCTTATGGTTTCCATTGTGCCATTCCTGTTCAAGACTATCACGGCCTCTCCCGTTCTCCAATCATAGTACCACCATTTGAACTGTGGAGTGAAGTCCTGTGCATCTCACGTAGTGGGATCTTTGACATTGTACGTGGTGGACTCCACTTCAGCACTACTCTAGGTTTGCCAGTTATGGCATCAACCTCAGATATTCTGATGTATCTCGTTGGTTGTTGAGGTTTGAAATTTACCCATCTGGTGTGGTACTCCCTCTTTAGAGCAGTTTCAAACCAGTCTGTCATCTTACGAGGGTCAGCGTATAGCAATTTTAATTTTGCTAACTGGTTGAGCTCAAAACCTGGAAGAGTCTTTAGATCGTGTGGAAATCTGAAGTACTCAATTCGCTTCTCACATTTAACCACGTAAACATTGTGGTATGCAAAATGTGCCCACGCTATGATCCTGCCTGCCACCTTTTGATGTTTCTTGACCTGATACAGTTTGGTGTAGACAGTTGATGTTGTAGCGCTGCATTGGGCTCTTATCTCTTCAAAACATGCTGCCCATTCAGCCTTTTTTATGTTGACTTTAGCGTCTGAGGCTTGGGCCTTCTCTTTATCTTTTTCTGATCTTGCTCCATTTTATCCAGAGTCTCAAAAGTGTCACTAACAAGAGTTTCTCCCTGATTTGGAATGACATTTCCCTCATTGTCAGTGTACTCTGGATAATGATGTGCAGTGACATCTTCAATCTCGCTCTCATCGACATCCTGAAGCTCATCGTCACTCTCCTCTTGCACAGTTGGAGCATCTTTCACAATCTCATCAGCTTTTAGCCGGAACATTTTGGCTATCTGCTCGTCAGTGAGATTGTGAATGATTTCTTCTTCTTTAGGAGTATACATTACCGATCTCCTGACAATACCCTGCAGATCAAGAATTAATGTCAGTTGAGTCTTGACCTGTTGGAGGGGAGCAATATCATATTCATCACTTCGGGAATCTGGATCTGCTTGATTTAAACATTCAACACAGCAATCATTAGTTAATAATTAAGGCATAATCATTTACATTACATATAAACATTCATTTCATTAATTTTACACATGATCCAAATACAAGTGATTTTAAATAACAATAAAACATCTAAGCATTAATCTTGTCCTGGAGCATAGGCTCTTCTGCTGATGGGGCTGATGTGGAGGCACCTTTGATCTTGTGCTCTTTTGGTCCTCCTTTCATTGGCAGATGTGGCACCCGCAGTAGGTGAGTCATCATCATCATCATCACTAACATCATCTCCAACATGACCAGCAGGATCAGTATCATCATCACCATCATCATCCACATCATCACTATCATCATCACTATCATCCCCATCCCCTTCCTTAATGTTAAGAGGTTCTTCCTTGGATCCTTTTAGACGTAGCATGATGGTCTTGTTAGTAGTCTCCAACTCCTCAATATTCTTTGCTGATAGGGAATTCTGCTCCCGGAGTTGGGACATCTCTGCACGTTGAGCCTCCATCTGTTGCGCCTACTGAGATATCTGTTGAGCTTGGGTAGCAGTAAGGTCTACTAGCTGTCGCAGCTGAGCAGTCTTCTCTTCATCTGCCGCCAACAGCCTCAACACCATACGGTTAAGTGCCGAGAGCTGTTCCTCTACCCCACTGGGAGGCAGAGGTGATCCTGATGAGTAGGAAGGTTATGATGGGGGTACAACATGATGGCTAGTGGTGGTGGTGATGGTAATGGTGTAGATTGGGGTTGGTATGACAGGTGCAGATGTCGCTGTAGTAGTGGAGGGTGGAGGTGTGGTAGTGATAGTGGGTGGTATGGTAGTGGAGGTAGCTATGGTGGTAAATGGAGTAGATGTGGTGGTAAGAGGTGGAATGGTAGATGTAGTAGTGGGAGTTGTGGTGGTGATGAAGGTGAGTTGTCTCTTCTTCTTCTTCATGACGTGCAGCTGAGCCATCCTCTTCTTCCTCGATCCTGTCGAGGAGGATGCTCCTCCTAGAACACAGCTTGGCAGATCGGGAGCATAAGTAGGGTCAGCAGTAGTCTCTCCCAATCCACCGTGGCATCCACCAACCGCCCGGAGCCCCTGGTTTGTGGGAAGAACCTTACTTCCTATAGTCCGGGTTAGTGGCTCCTCATCTGACTCCTCTTCCTCCTCACCAGGTATAAATTCCCAGTGGAAGCTAGTGGACTCTGCAATATCTCTAGTGGGGGCAGATACAGGAGATGCACTATCAGTAGTGGGGCCACTTTGTCATGTGGGCAATGTATCTCCTGCATCCCCAATATTATCATCATCAGAGTCATGCTCTGGGAGCTGTAGCTGCTCATCGTCGGAGTCGCTATCTGTGTGACGCCACTTACGTTTGCCTGGCGCCACATAACTCTCATTGGCCAGATGGCCTATCAGTCTCTTCACCTGGGGCTTTACTTGCTTACCCCGGTAGACTCTCATACGACCCAGGGTCGTATCATCCATAATCTCTAGAGCCACAGCATCATGGCACTCCTTAGGAAGTGATGGCAGCTTCTCATCGAAAATCAGCTGCAAGAATCTGGGGTACATGCAAAAACCCTCCTTACCCTTTGCCTCCAGGTTCTTCACAAGGTAAGAGAATATCATGCTCAAGAAGCTGAAGGGGTAGTTCAGCACCAATGCCATATAGGCATTCTGGATCTGGTCTGAAAGATCATCAAACCCACCCCTTCTGGAAGCAATGCACTTTAGTATGACATGTGCCAAGTACTTGTACTGGGGACATAGGTTGCTCTTGTTGAGCACACCTGAGTTGATGTCCCCAGCGTACTTAATCCTCAGAAAGCAGCCTTTCACTATCAGCGGGTGTAGCTTGGTGGGGTGTCCAGCATCATCTCCTAACCTAAGTATACGCTGAATGTCTTCAGCTGTAATCTCTATGTCCATACCAAAGATGGAGCTCCTAATGTTGTATGGCTTGCGTGATCTATCCACAGATGCATTCTCCCAGAAGGTCTGGTGTATGGACCTATAAGGAGTGCATGGGGTAGAGATGGCTTTGTGTATCCTCGATCGCTTAAGAAAGGCGATGATCTTGGCAAACTCGGCACCACTCCGAGTTGTGTGGTCTAATGAGCACAGATGTTGTGCATGGGATTGATAGACCATCTCTCCACCATATATCTGTAACACAAGATACATAAACATTAGATACTTACATAACACATACCAGTTCTAAGTAACTTGATAGGATTCAT
Organism: Flaveria trinervia; assembly: GCA_025506515.1. Lineage (NCBI taxonomy): Eukaryota > Viridiplantae > Streptophyta > Magnoliopsida > Asterales > Asteraceae > Flaveria > Flaveria trinervia. The sequence continues at coordinate 29,275,735 of CM046441.1, forward strand.
TCTGATTCATTCATGCGAATGAATCATGCAACTGTGTTCAGTCGGCTATTCTCTCATGCGACTGGACTCATTTGGGTGAAGGAACTTGCAACTTAGTTCAATCGGTTGGCTGAGCCTGCAATTGATTCATTCGGCTGACTGAGCTCATTCGCATGTCACATTTGGCCGATTGAGCTATTCGGCCATCTCAATCGTGCGATTGGAGTTCATCCATCTGACCAGTCGCATGACCTACTGTTTGGTTGACTTAGGTTCGAATCTTGACCAATTCATGAAATTAAACATTGTGTAAAGGTTCTTTAGACTCGCAATCAATTAACTAATAACCTAATAACATTATTTTTAACATTTTACACGGTTTCAGTAGGTTATTAGTCCATTGAATGGTTTTGTTCTTGTTTCAATCGTGAATCACTAATTAGGGCACCATTTCTTCTGATTTCGGTGAGATTTCATCAAATTATACCTGTATAAATGCAAACCCACGTCATAATATCAAGAAGGAAGAGTAATTGAGGTTTGAAGAAATTTGGGAGTGGTGAGAAGAATGCGATCGACTGTGGCCCTTTATATACTGAATCTGAGTTCAATCGGCCGACTGGACACATTCGCTCAGTTCATTTGGACGAAAGAAACTCAGTCGGGCAATTGACTCAGTCGATCACCTTTAGTCAGCCGACTGAAGCTCAGTCGGTCGGCTGACTCAGTCGCACACTCCCATTCGGACGAATGACTCATTCTGATAAGTCATTTGGATGAATAGCTCATACTTATGTCCATTCGGCTGTTGAATGTATGAGTATTGTCCATTCGCATGATTGGTCCATACTCAGGGTCCAGTTGTGTGAATGGGTCATACTCTTGACATTTTTCTGACTTTATGACTATTTGACCTTTAAACCCTTTTAAACTGTTAATTAACATTATCAACATTTGATCATCTCAGACATGATCATTTTAGACTCACAAACTTTTGATCACCTCAGATGTGATCCTTTTAAAATATTTTGTCAACTAAGACGTGACCCAATTTTTTATTTGAAAGCACATGTGGTCACCTCAGACGTGACCTTTTAGATGATAAGGTCCCTTATCAACTACCATGATATAGTCCGATACTAACATACTGAATTTGAAAAACTTTGTGCAGAAATAAAAGAAATAATACTAAAAACTTAAAAAAGCTAAGACATGTTTTTGTGTTTTTGTGAGGGTTAACTCCTAAGATGTAATTCTAAGGAATAATTTTTTTGAGAGAGCAGCCTTAATCTTTTAAACCATACATGGACCAATTCAAGTTGGAATCATACGGGATATTCAAGTCATTCAGGACAAGTTATTTAAAAAAAACTTTGATGCTCTTTTCTTGTTTTTCATCTAGAGTCATTTAGCAAATTTAGGAAATCATACTAGTACTATTAGGTCCCCACACTGAGTTGAACTTTCAAGCATTGCAGCCATAATGATTGTCAGTATACTTGTCCTCTTAAATCCATACACAGACTATCAACACAGTTTGGTGATCGTTTTAAGGTTTGATTATTTCAACAAACATTTGTGGATCCCACACTTATATGGTAATCAACATTCCTCGGGAGATTTTTGAGCGGTCTTAGGGTAGTGTTCAAGGAGAGACTATTCTTAGAACTTTCAAAGAGAAGCCAATCCTCAGGTCAGTGCCTCCATCGCACAGCAGAGAGGCGGTAAACAACAATGAGTTCTAGAATATATAGGTTATGCTTATCCTCAGGTCAGTGCCACCGCACAGCAGAGAGGCACATAACCTATCTCCTTGCATGAACAATTTTTTTCACAGATCTCACCGACACCATAGGTTTTCAGTTCGATTGTATTTTCATTTTTATGTGCTTTTGCTCATGGTTTGGTCTTACACACACTTTTGTGGCGTTTATTTTGCTCGTCACCCCTTATTGGAATCTTGTTGATTGTGTTAACCAGGGATAAGGCGTTACCCGTAGCTAGTCAACCATTTTAGTTTAATCTTGAGATCACCAAAAAGGTCTAGTCATATATTGTGTTGAATCTACCAACATATCATTTGTGGTCTAGCAACCTCTAGGTCTACTTTCTTTGTGTTACCTTAGTAGTAGCTAGCTTATCTATCATATTTCCTTTTATATTGCTCAGACTACACAGACTTATACTTGAACTTTGCATCTTTTTCAATTTTGAATTTTAAAGTCCCAAATGGTTTGTACCAGTGTACTATCATATTCCAAACATTTAATCGGTATCACACATATGATCTTATTTATTTTCAGCTTGCCTCTCCTTTTTCCCGTTTTTTTATCTCCTGGATCTATTCTCCCCCTAAAATTATAAAACCACTATGGATTTACGTTTTAGGATTTTAATGAGCAAGGAAAGGCACTAATTGTAATTAAACTAATTAAACAAACATAAAAAACAAACTAAAATAACACTAAAATTTAAAATTTAAAAGAAACTAGACACGACGCATCGGACTATAAATGGTCATCTTCAGGAATGATCTCACTTTTCTTTTTAACGCCATTGACCTCTAACAGATATAGAAAATGTGGTTTGTCAAAAGCCTTTGTATAGAGGCCAGCGCGTTGAAAATCAGTGTTTATTTTTATCACATCGATTAAATTCTTTTCAAAACAATCACGTATGAAGTGATATTTGATTCCGATGTGTTTGGTCTTAGGATTTTGGACCAGGTTTTTAGTGACTGCAATCGCAGCAGAGTTATCAACAAAGATAGGAGTGGAAGTGAAATGCAAACTGTAATCCCGCATTTGCTGTTGAATCCATATGATTTGAGAGCAGCAGCTTGCAGCAGCAACGTATTCGGCTTCACAGGTTGCCAATGCAACCGAGGTCTACTTCTTACACTTCTAGGTTACTAATCTTCTCCCAAAGAACTGACACCCTGCTGATGTAGACTTGTAGTTCATCTTGCAGCCGCCATAATCCGAGTCACTATATGCTGTAAGTTCAAAGTCATTATCATGAGGATACCACAACCCAAGTGTGGGTCTGCCCTTCAGATAACAAAATATCCTTTTGACCTCAATTAGATGATTCACCTTAGACTTTGCCTGATATCATGAGCATAAACATGTAGCATACATGATATCAGGTCTTGAGGCAGTGAGATACATGAGATATACAATCATCCCTCGGTACATTGTGGCATCTACCAGATCACCATTCTTATCAGGTGCTACATCATGGTTTGTAGCCAGTGGAGTGCCAGCTGCGAAACCATTCTACATGTCAACCGACTGAGAATATCCCCTACATACTTGGTCTGATGTAAGAAGATTCCATTTGGTGTCTGATCCACCTGTAACCTGAGAAAGAACTTCATCTCCCCCATAGCACTCATCTCAAACTCCTCCTTCATTACTGCTTCGAATTCTTTGCATAATTCTTCATTCTTTGAACCGAAGATTATGTCATCTATATAGATCTGTACTAGCAGTAAGTCTCCATCTTTTTCTTTGATAAATAGTGTGCAGTCAATAACTCCCCTGCAAAAGCCGTGTTTCACAAGATGAGTCGAGAGTTTCTCATACCAAGCCCTTGGAGCTTGGTGAAGCCCGTATAAAGCCTTGTCAAGTTTGTAAACTCTATCCCGATGATAAGGATCCTCAAATCCCTTGGGTTGACTGATGTTAGGATCAGCGATCTACGTTTGATTGATTTGATGAGTATAGCAGCGGAAATCAAACACTGAATTAGCAATCGCACAAGAACTCAAATGATATTCAATGATAAAAGCAAACGATTATAGAAGAAATTCTGCGAATCAAATATTTCATTCAGAACGCACTTTCGTGGTGGCAAAATGTCACACATACAATCAGGTCAATCATCCCTTATATAGGAATGTCGTGGTGGATCATTCCTTATATAGGAGATGTGACGTCTGCTGATGTCACTTGATAGTGACATCTAACAGAATTATTAAGCAACTGAAACACAACTACTGAAGATGTCAAAACAGCTGACATCTTCTTACAAAAATACTAAGTGTTATTAGTTACTACAACTACTGAAAAGAAACTACTGAAACTACAACGACCGAAGAACAAGCTCTTCGGTCGTTTTACAAAACTACTGAAAGTAAAAACATAAAACTACTGATATCACAACTACTGAAGAAGTACTCTGTTGTGACAAACTATTGAAACTTTAGCACTTGGTCTTCAGACTTGAACTTCAGACGTTTCATCAGCTGATAACTTCAGTAGATGTCATCAGCTGATGCCTTCAGTCTTTGTGTTCAGACTTTGTACATCAGTTGTTGATCTTCAGCACTTGTGGACTCTTCAGCTGTTGTACTTCAGTACTTTGGTCTTCAGCTGTTGAAGTCTTCAGTACTTGATCTTCAGCTGTTGAAGTCTTCAGCACTTGTCGAACTGCTGATGAAGCCTTCAGCAGTTGTTGTGATATCATGTGGGACTTAGAGGTTTTCTGATCTTGGCTCATTGGTTCTTTTGGTCCAACAAACTCCCCCTGAAACAATGCGGCCAAAACCTCTAATTGATTTATTTTCCCACTTATTGTTGGCAGAATGGTTGGTCTTTTTCCTTCTTGATCAGTTGAGAAGATGACCCATAAGCACTGGCCTGGAAATGAGTCTCTGATGATTTGGTTGGCAATGTATGGATGGGAACTCTGTATTGGGGACTTGGACACTGAGCTGTTCCCCCATCCATGAGACTCACTTCCCCATGATGAGTCTGTACGACTCTCTTGTGTAGGCCTCAAGGAAGGTGATTTGTTCCTCCATGGTTAGCTCTTCAGCACCTCCTTCAAACAATGATTCAGGCCCATAATACTCAGACAGGTATTTGGCATGTTTCCCATTCTTTAGCTCCATAGTTGTTATTATTCTGTAAGCAAACTCATCCAGGTGATTACCCTCTAGGAACAACTGGAGCTCATTTTTCCTGACTTCCTCAAGCCTCTTGTAAACTAACCCCTTTTTCACTATTTTGTTTTCCAGCATCTTCTGAGGGGTTAGATTAGCTTTATAGGCTTTCTTGAAGTCCTTTAGGATTTCCCAGGGTGAAACTACAAAGACCAGAGAGATCACTTCATCTACGATCTTTTTCACCTGGCCAATGTATCTCTGAGGTATGTTTTTCTTATGAATTCTGTGAGAGACCCTGGGATCAGGCCAAATCCTCACTCTTTCCTTTTGATATTGAAAGGTATGCTTGAGAGTGTAAAGTCTGAGGGCTTGTTTCTTCATATTGATGATAGAAGATGTGGCTGCATAAGCTTTGTCAACTCTCTTCAGCAATTCCTCATCATGCTGTTTATGAAGCTCTTCTTCTTCTAGCTTCACTTTAACCATTTGTCTTTGGAATTCAGGAGTAATTGCTGAGGAGTGACTTGTGGCCTTAGGCAACTGAATCACAGCTGAGAGTGGCAGCCTATCTTCATCATCTTCTTCATCATCTTCTAGCCTCAATACCCTTCTCTTCTTCTTCAAGGGTATATCATTGGCTATGGGTTTTGAGGGTAAGGGAGTTGGTTTGGTGGGTTGTGATTTGGGTGGTTTTGGTGTGGGAATATTGACAGGCTGTTCTAGCATTTTTGAGGTGAGTGTGGCTTTTGATTGCTTGGCTAGCTCAGTCCTGCTCCCAGCACCCACTTCATTCAAAGCTTCAATAACAAGTCCCTTAGTATATGCTTCAGACGAACAGATCTTGGTGGTGATTGCTAAGATACTGTCCCTGGACCAAGCTTTGATTTCGATCATTGATCTTCCAAGATATTTTGCAATAAATCTAATCATGATCTCAAGCCTTTCTCTTTCTAACACTTCATAACTTGCCCATCTATTCTGGATTTCTTCAATCTCTAATCGTCGAATCTCAGAGTCAAGTTTATCAGTGTCATGGCCTTGCCTAAACAGCTGATCAATGATGTTGTCCATTGATCTGCTGTGTTCGGCATCAGCCTCTTTTATCAGTAGCTCCAAGGCTTTCTCTTTTTCCTTCTCTTTATCGGTCTCCACATTCAACTCCAACTCCTTTTCCACTACTATCCCTTCTGTTTCTTTCTCCATTTCTTTCTCCTCTGTACTCCTCTTTCTTTTTGCTTTTACTGACTTAATCTCCCCCTTTTTGGTTGCATTGGTTGCAAGGGGTTGATTGCCAGAAAGTTGTTTGCCCACAACCTCCTCTATCAATGGTTGTATTACTGAGGAAAGCCTCTCATCAATGGCTTTGATCACTATGTCAGTGGTTATGGGTGTGATGAGAGGGAGGGAATTTTGAAGGATAGCAACTATTTGCTCAGGAGGGTTCTGTTCCTGAGAAATAGTGCCAGAAGCAGAGGCAGGTGGCTGAGTTGTTGGGAGTGGCTCAGTGTTTGTGAGACCTTTAGATGAAGGTGCCATCTGTGAGGTGGTAGAGGTAGATGGTCTTTCTTCCTTAGAAGTTTTGGCAAGCAGCTCTTGAGTCTGCTCACCTCCTCTTCCAGGATGGTGTTTTGGGCGATTACATCGTAAAAGAAGCCCAGGTCATCATCAGTAGTTACTGAATCACCTGACCTCCTGATAGGATCAGGATGAACATGCACTGAGTGTAGCTCAGTTGTCGCATGTGCCCCTTTGTCTTGGAACTGGGGACTTCCTGCCTCAGGACGTTGTCCTTCATCAGCAGTTTTGGAGATATGAACGTTAGGTTTGAAGAAGATGAGGCTCTGAAGGATTAGGTCGGGGATATTTATAGGGTACGGGTTAGAAAATGACTGAAGGGTTTGGTGTTGGTCATCAGTAGTTTTAAAACGACTGTTGACATGGTATTACCCTTTCAGACGTTGAAACAGCTGAAGTCATGGTCTTAGGCATCAGCAGTTATAAAACTATTGAAGACCATGGTTTTGACTTCAGATGTTTGAAAACAACTGATAACTTGGTATTAGTCATCAGTAGTTGTGAAACTACTGAAGACATGGTTTTGTCACCAGTTGTTTTAGAAACAGCAGTTGTAGAAACAACTGAAGAGAAGTTACTCATCAGCTGTTTTCGTCAATTCTTAGCTTTTCAGCTGTTTCATACTGTCCTCAACACTTACTCTTCAGCCTTTTTGGTTGTTTTCAGTTGTTTCATAGGACATCAGTACTTATCTCTTACTGATATCAGTAGTTGTAACTTGATCAGTTGTTTTAACAGAATCAGTACTATCTATGATATGGTTACTAATGATCATCAGTATTTATTTACTGAGATCATCAGTAATTATCACTTATTCTAGCTGCAGCATACCAAGCCTTAACACTAGGTTTTTGGAAAGTTGAACTATCCACAGGCTTAGTAAAAATTTCTGCAAGCTGATCAGCACTAGGCACAAACTTAGGATCAATCAGACCTTTTTCAAAATCTGATCGCTATATGTTTGGTCCTAGAGTGCTGGACAGGATTCTTGATAAAGCACAGAACTAAAGCACTATCCATTAATAATGGAGTCTTAGTCTCATGCAGAAGAACCCTGAATTTATCATAAGGAACTAGTTAGGTTTTGAAGCCCAAACCTTTTCGGTTTTGGGTCTGTTTTTTATCAACAGATTTAACCATAACTTGTTTCTCATGATTAACAGCTGAAGAAGAAGATGGTGCTGAGATGGATTCCTTGAATTTGGACTTGGAATGCCTTCTCAGTGGTTTGATCACATTTGAATCTAGTTCTTTAATTCTCCCCAACAAATGCTGAACCATGATAACAAGTTGTGTCTGATTTGTTGCCAAAGCTTTCAGCTCTTGTGACATATCAGTACTTGAGTTTGATGAGTTCCTGTGATCCACCATTTCCTTTTTAGCAACCTCAGCTGTTGCCTATTTAACCCCTTCCTTTTTGGATTTCTTTATGGACTTAAGGGTTATAGGATTTGATGTTGCTGATACAAATGTGGCTTCAAACTCAGTTTTCATTTTATCCATTTCCTTTTTAATCTTTTCATTATGTTTGAGTTTTGAGCCCTTTTTATACCAGCAATCATCCGTAAGATGATTGAATAAACCACATATTTCACATGGTTTCTTCTTCATCTTAAGTTGATCATCTGCTGAAGAAGATGAAACTACTGAAGACTTGTTCTTCAGCAGTTTGCTATCAGTACTAGTAGTTTTCTTCCTTTAGTACCTGCTTTCCTGATATCTTTTTCAGTAGTATTCCCACCCTTTCTACTTGCAGTTTTCTTCCCTTTAGTACCTGCAGTAGATTGGGTTTGTCCACCAGGTGTGATGACATTCACTTTAGTACTTTCAGTACTTTGTGAAATACCACCTGGGGTGATCAACTTTTTGATCATGTGAGTGTCAGCGTTTGAACCATTAACATTAGCTGATAGGTTCTGAGAGGACTTAATGCTGACTTCAACCTCTGATGGTGCTGTATCAGATAGTTGATCACATGATGAAAAGGATTGGTTATTGCTTTCTCCATCAGTTTCTACTTCTGCTCAGGGAGTAAAATCTGTAGGAGGAGCAGTGTGATTATAACCAATTCCAAACTTCACATTGGAAGCTGATTGCTTACTAAGAAGCATTTCAAAACCTTTGCATGATTGTACCCATCGATCACACTCTACTTGGGTGACTGCAAGGGTTTCTTTGAGATCTTTGTACTTCTCTAGAAGTACCTCTTCCCTAGCCTTATAATCTGTGATTTGGCATTTAAGTTTGTAAATCTCATCATTCTTTTCATTAAGCACAGACTCAAATTCAGCTTTTCTTTTGGAAATTGTTTGTTCTAGCTCAATGTTCTTGTTAATCAAAGCTACATTTGCTTCTCTAATAGATGCAAATGATGCTATGCATGTTTCAGAACATAATTTGGCTTTTGCCTCAGAGGATACCTGTGATACCTGAGGTGTAAAGGCATTAGAGGATGAAGTATCAGCAAACTCCAAAGCCATAAGAGCTAGATTTCCAAAAGGACTTTCACCACCATGTTGACCAGCACCTGAGAACAGTTGTTCATGACCAGACAAGTCATCTGGTAAACTGCTCCAGTCAACAACTCCTGGGGTGAGGAAGCTGTGTTGTTGAGGTTGAGTTTGTTGATGAGATTGGGAAGGTTGTGGTTCAGGCAATTCTTGTGGTTGTTATGCAATTGGAGCTTGAACAGGATTTGGTTGAGGCATATAATAGCAGGGATAAGGATATGACATGGACCCTGGGGAACAAAATATGCAGGAGATACAGGGTGTGAATGATGACCAGAACCAGCAGGATGTTGCCCTCTGTTTTGTTGACTATTGCTTGGAAAAGTCACAAAGGGTGCAGAGGAGTTAGATCCAGTTGATCTACACTCTCTTGCAAAGTGTCCAAGCCTTTGGCATTTGTGACACCCCAACTTACTCTTGTCAAAACCAACTTTGGTTTTGCTAGAGAGTCCAAGAAATTTCCTACCAGTTCTCTTGTAGAATTTCTAAGATCTGATATTAACTAAGGCCATTTGGCTTAGAATATCAATCTCTTCTAAATCATCATCAACAATTCCCTTCAGATCATCCATGATGAAGCATAAATTGTCACTATTACAGCCAGATAGACTATCAATACCAACAAATGCATGATCAGAACTGTTTGAAGAGAAATCTATATGCTCATCATAATTGATTTCAGATGAAGCATATTCTGACTCATGACCAACCAAGGCAGTGTTGCCTGGTACAAAGTCATCAGTGAGCTTTCCTGAAGATGACAGTTTCCTTTTCTGCTCTATCTCTCTTTCAAATGTAAGCAGTTTCCCATGAAGTTGGGTGAGAGATAGGCTATTCAGATTTGCACTGGAGCGTAGGACAATGGTGTATGTGTCCCATCTCTCGGGCAGTGATCTGTGGAATCTGTTATTCATCTAGCTGTTGGTGTATTCTTGTTTCACCATTTTCAGCTCAGAGATCAAGCAGGAGAAACGCTCAAACTGTTGAGTCAGTGTCTCACCCTTCCTATGAGAGAATGTCTCATATTGTTGGGCGAGAATTTCTCTGTTGTTTGCTAAGACCTTATCTGTGCCACCGAATTGTTCCTTCAGTGCATTCCAGAGGTCATGAGCAGTTTCATGATGCATAAGCCCTGAATAGATTTCATTAGGCAGTGCCATGGCCAAAATTCCATGGGCTTTTGCATCAATCTCAAACAGTTTCCGATCTTCATCTGAGTATTGCTCCTTCTTCTTCGGAACCATTTGATTGGTTTCCAGATTGTTCACCATAGGCTTATGTGGTCCATGTACCACAGATGTCCAACAACCTGAACTGTTAACAGACAGGTGATGAAGCATCCTTCGTTGCCATATGTTATACTCAGTCCTAACCAGCATCGGAGGCTTCGTTGAGGAACCGGTATTGTGAGGATCATTAGAAGGAGTAGTCATCTCAGATTCAATCAAATTCAATTAAGCTATAACAGATTTAGAACAAAAACACAACAACCAATTGAACCAAGAGAGATCTCAAAATAAATGAACGAAAGCATCAGAAATTCAATAATCTATAACCAGTTCTTGCAAATATGCTAATTCAATCAAACATAGATATCAATTAGCAGTTTCTATGATCAATTGTTAGATCGATCAATGATTAACCAGCTCTGATACCAATTGTTAGGATCAGTGATCACAAGTTTGATGTAATGGAGCGTAGCACAGCGGAATAAGAACAAGAATTAGATAAATTTTAGCAAGAGTTTGATACTTGTATGCATTAAGAACTAATACGGTTATAACGAGAGAATATATTTCTGTAACAAGGAATGTTTCAATAATATCGAATATTTCTGATCAAATCATTCATTTATTTCATTAGGTTGACACTCCTTATATAGAGTGCAATCGCTGCTGTTATCACAGGTAAGTGACAACTGGCAGATCTATTACAAAAATAACTAACTCTTAACAAACTACTGAAATGTTCACAACTACTGAGAACATATCAGAGTGTTAAGTACAAAATAAGAAACTACTGATAAGAAACTACTGAAACTACAACGACTGAAGAACAAGCTCTTCAGTCGTTTTACAAAACTACTGATAAATATAAAACTACTGATGAGCACAACAACTGAAGAAGTATTCTTCAGCTATTGTGTCAAACTACTGAAAAGATAAGACATAAAACTACTGAAAGGTAAACCGTCACAACTACTGAAGAAGACCTCTTCAGCTGTTGTGACAACGTCTGATACTTTGGTCTTCAGCACTTGTGTCTTCAGACTTTGTCTTCAACACTTGTCTTCAGACTTTGTCTTCAGCACTTGTGTCTTCAGACTTTGTCTTCAGCACTTGTGTCTTTAGACTTTGTCTTTAGCACTTGTCTTCAGCACTTGTCTTCAGACTTTGTCTTCAGCACTTGTCTTCAGACTTTGTCTTCAGCACTTGTCTTCAGACTTTGTAATCAGCTATTGTCTTCAGTTGTTGTGGTCTTCAGTAGACTACAAAGACTACTTGACCAATTCTCTCAAACAGCAAGTTCATCTGCCACCAACATAAACCCACAGATGGCACCTTCACCTGAAGGTCTCCCACACACTCAGCCACTCAAAACTTCCGAGCCACCAGCTTCTATTTCTGGCACTGCTTCTCAGGGACAGAACCCTTCTGAGCAAACAGCTGCTATCTTTCAGCAATCCCTACCTCTCATCACCCCAATGATCACAGACATTGTGATCAAAACCATGGATGAGAGGCTTCCCTCAATCATACAATCCCTGGTGGAGGAGATTGTGAGCACAAGGCTTTCTGCTACTCAAACCCTTGCAACCAATGCAACCAAAAAGGGGGAGAGTCAGTCAGTGAAAGCAAAGAGGAAGAGCATAGAGGGGAAGAAAGAAAAGGAGACTGAGAAGGAAGAGGAGTTTGTGAAGGGAGCTGACATTGATCAAGTGGGTGAAAGTCACAAAGACTTTCATGTCACATATAGAAGGAAGGTTGAAGGAAAAGAAAAAGAACTCGAACTCGATGAGATGATCAAAATGGCGGATGCTACGCACAGTAAATCAATGGACTCCATTATTGATCAACTGTATAGACAGGGGTTCGATACTGCACAGCTTGACTCAGAGATTAGGAGACTTGAAGTTGAAGAAATTAACTCAAGATGGGCAAGTTATGATGCATTAGAAAGAGAAAGACTAGTGATCATGATCAGATTCTTTGCAAAGTACCTTGGGAGATCATTGATCGAGATTAAGTCATGGACCAGGGACAGTATCTTGGCAATAACCACCAAGATCTGTTCGTCTGAAGCATACACTAAGGGATTGGTGATTGAAGCACTAAATGAGGCAGGTGCTGGGAACAGAAAGGAACTAGCAAAACACTCAAAAGCCTCACTCACTACAAGAATGCTAGAACAACCTGCAAAACCTCCCACTTCAAAATCACCACTACCACAACCCACTAAACCAATTCCTTTACCCTCAAAACCAACAGCCGATGATGCACCCAAGAAGAAGAAGAGAAGGGTGTTGAGGCTAGAAGAAGAAGAAGAAGAGGATGATGAGGAAGAAGATAGGTTGCCTCTTTCCGCAGTCCTAACTTTGCCTAAAGCCAAACCTATGCCCATCATTCCCACCTCACAGATGGAAGCTGTGAGAGTAAAGATAGAAGAAGAACAGCAGCAAAAGCTTCATGATGATGAGATGCTGAAAAGCATAGACAAAACTTGTGCTGCTTCTTCATCAATAATCAGTATGAAGAAAGAAGCTCTGAGATTGTACACCCTTGCTAACACATTTCAATATCAAAAGGAAAAGGTGAGAATATGGCCTGATCCTAGGGTGGCCAAGTAAAAAGGATCGTAGATGAAGAGATCACAGTGGTCCTTGTAGTATCACCCTGGGAAATTGTAGAAGATTTCAAGAAGGCCTATGAAACTAAACAGCCACCCCAAAAGATGTTAGACAACAGAGTAATTAAAAGGGGGTTAGTCTACAAGAGGCTTGAGAACTTCAAACAAAATGAGCTCAGTCTGTTAATTGAAGGTACTCACCCAGATGAGTTTGCATACAGACAGATTACAACAGTTGAGCTCAAAAATGGCAAACAGACTAAGTACATTTCAGAGCTGTATGGGCGTGAAGGACTGTTTGATGGTGGAGCTGAAAATCTTACCATGGAAGAACAAATTGTGTTTCTCAGAGCATACACCAGAGAATCCTACAGGCTTATACATGAGAAGTAGATTTCATGGATAGGACCACAGCCCTGTGTCCAGTTCCCCAAAGTCAGGGCTCTTATCCATACTATGCCAACCAAATTTCAGAAATCTATTCCCAGGCCGGTGCTTAATTGGGTCATCTTCTTAGCTAATCAAGAAGGAAAAAGACCAATCTTATCGCCAACAATAAGTGGGACCTCAATAAAGTTAAGGTTTTGGCTGCATTGGTTCAGGGGGAGTTTGTTGGACCAAAAGAACCAATGAGCCGGATCAGAAAAACCTTAAATCCCACAGACGTCACAACAACTGCTGAACTCCACAACAGCTGAAGACAAGTGCTGAAGACAAAGTCTGAAGACAAGTGCTGAAGACAAAGTCTGAAGACAAGTGCTGAAGACAAAGTCTGAAGACAAGTGCTGAAGACAAAGTCTGAAGACAAGTGCTGAAGACAAAGTCTGAAGACACAAGTGCTGAAGATAAAGTTTGAAGACAAGTGCTGAAGACAAAGTCTGAAGACACAAGTGCTGAAGACAAAGTCTGAAGACACAAGTGCTGAACATAGAGTCTGAAGACACAAGTACTGAAGACCAAGTATCAGACGTTGTCACAACAGCTGAAGAGGTCTTCTTCAGTAGTTGTGACGGTTTTCTTTTCAGTAGTTTTATGTTTTTCTTTTCAGTAGTTTTGTAAAACGACTGAAGAGCTTGTTCTTCAGTCGTTGTAGTTTCAGTAGTTTTGTATCAGTAGTTTTATGTTTTGTACTTAGCACTCTGATATGTTCTCAGTAGTTGTGAACATTTCAGTAGTTTGTTAAGTTTTAGTTATTTTTGTAATAAATCTACCCGATGTCACTATCCCGTGATATCAACAGTGATTGCACTCTATATAAGGAGTGTCAACCTAATTGTAATCGGTGAATGATTGAGCAGAAACATTTGATATTATTGAAACATTCCTTTTCACAGAAATATATTCTCTCGTTACAACCGTATTTGTTCTTAATGCATACGAATATCAAATTCTTGCTATAATTTGGCTAATTCATGTTCTTATTCCGCTACGTTACACTCTAATCCATCAAACTTGAGATCACTGATCCTGTTAGTACTCTACTTTGGTAAATGCACTTATGATTCATGACCTGAAAGAACTGGCTACTTTGGAACTGATCAACCATAATGCCATGTTTAGAGGATATGAATTTGAAGGTATACTTAAAATGTTCAAGAGAACCAACAACTTCAATTCATTAAAAGCCATATGTATGAGAAAAGACAAACCTTTCAAGAACCGACTACAGATGAAACAAACAAAATTAGCTGAAGAAGTAGTGTTTCCAGAACTTAGAGTGAAAACTACTGAATCATTGAAAATTAAAATGGTGGCTGGTACTCATTCCTCAATACCAATCTCAAATTTTTATTATGATGGGAAGACCTATGAATTGGTGATTGAGAGGAAGTGGGTAGGTAAAGAAGGTGCTAAAATTAGACTGTTCAGTGGTTATGAAGTGAGACTACAGGATCAATCATATATTCACTACATATACATAAGGCACTTCAAAGATATCAAACAAATTAGGTCAAGAAGATCTACATTTCTTACTAAAGTGCATCAAAATATTAAAGATGGCATATGATCAGATCAGTTCAAAGAGAGAGAAAAGAAAGAAGAAGAAGACAACTCTACAGTTGCGAAACATTGTCAAACTAGAAGTTGATGTAGATGATTCTCTTTTAATTCACAGGGATGGGATATCTATGGTGTCTATTTGGGAACCAATTTCACTTAAGAAACTACCACTTGAAGCCGTTCACAATATGAGTAGAATGAAGATTCATGTACTAAGCAGGGATAAAATGTCAGATGCTCAAGACTTTGTCAACATGATCAAGGAAATTTTGAATCCAGCTCATGCAACACCTTTTACACCATCCCAAGACCCAGCATAATCATCACAACCTTAATCACTACCCAAACATTTATGAACATAGGCTACATAATCCTTAGGGGGAGTATTGTTGGACCCTAAAAGGATTATGCATGCTAATTCAATAGGTGAGTTGATGGTTGCTTTGCTGGATTCCCACAAGTCCAAGAAGAAATGCGGATGAAGATCCTGCACAAAAGGAAAACCAAGTATGGTCTATAGCATTTGTGTAACTACTCCATAAGTGTGCATCTCACTCATTAGGTGGTAGAATCTATTGATCACATCATCAAGGCTTTCTTTTCCTATAGAGGAGAAGTTGTCAAACTCCTTCTTCAATGCTTTTGCCTTGATGGCCTTCAGAGAGGCATTTCCGTCATACCTCTTTTCCAACGCATCCCAAAGTTTCTTTACTTGAGTATACTCCGAATACTGATGGAAAATATCCTTTGGAATAGACTGAGTAAGCAAAGCATAGACTTTCTTTTCAGTATTGTGTTTTACCTTTTGAGCATCCAACATGCCACCTAGAGTAAGTTTGACTCCGTCAGCTCCTACTGGCATGCTATAACCCGACTCGATGGCCTCCCACAATTTGTTTCTACTCCATTTAAGTAGATTTCAAAACGTTGCTTCCATTGTGGGTAGTCGTCTAACGTAATGAGTTTTGGGGGTTTATTGTGAATCCCCACTTCGTTCTCCAACAGCAGTAGATTCTGAATACGTGTCTTTACTTGCTGTGTATGCTGAAAACTGGTCCTCCATTAGGTTTAACTTTACTGTTTAAGAAACTGCTAATGTATGCGAATGGAGGTATGCGATTGAACTTATTCGTCTGATTGAACAATGCAGATGGTTCAATTGTGCGACTGAACAAATGCGGATGAGTCAGTCGCCCGAATGAACAAATGCGATTGAACAGTCCGAGTGAAGTTCTCAGTCGTACGATTGAAGGTACGAAT
This sequence comes from Flaveria trinervia, assembly GCA_025506515.1. Classification (NCBI taxonomy): domain Eukaryota; kingdom Viridiplantae; phylum Streptophyta; class Magnoliopsida; order Asterales; family Asteraceae; genus Flaveria; species Flaveria trinervia. The sequence continues at coordinate 29,291,797 of CM046441.1, forward strand.
GAGTCCAACTGTGCGGTTGGAGAGTGCGAATGAACTCAGTCGTGCGATTGGTCTAATCATGCGACTGAACTTGCTGAAGTTTGATAATTCGTAGGTTTAACTTGATTTGTCTGTAAAAACTCAAATTTTATCAAACCCTAATAGCCGTATGCCGGAAAAACTCAACTTTTCGATCAGGAAACTTCTAAGACTCCGTTAGACGCAAAAGGATTGTGTTTTTGATGCAAAAACACAATTTTTGTGTCAAAACTATTGAATCAACACGTAATCAAGAGCTCAGGCTCTGATACCACTTGTTAGGATCTGGTATTTGAATGAAACACCAACTGATTAACATGTTAAACCAAACCAAATAGTGTGGAATCCTCTTTGATTGGCGATCCAATCAGTGAGAACGCACTTAGAAACAATAACGTATTGAATCTAACGTCAAGAATCGATTAGGAATCGATCTACAGTGTTCTATGAACTTGGAGTACGAACTTAGAGGCTTCTGTACGGCTAGGGTACGTATGGAGTCGAAGTAGATTGAATGCTTACGTTTTTCCACGAATTAGGTGGTATTTATAGTTTTAAGGCTTCTTAATTGTGCGACTGGACCATTTGCATGGTTCAGTCGTGCGATTGACTTACGAGGTTGATCCATTCGCACGACTAAGTGTTTAGTCGTGTGACTGAGTCAGTCTCATGTTATAGTCATACGACTGATCCAGTCTCCTGGTTCAGTCGTGTGACTGAGTCATTCGTATGAAATTGTTCATGCGTATGGTCCATTAGCATGGGCCATTTGCATGATGACTTAAGTTAACCTATATAATCAAGTCAATATGCGATAAACAACTCATTAATGAAATATTAAACATTATAAACACAACCAAATACTTGTATTTCATTAAGTACCCAATAATTACATAACTGTAAGACATATTACATTCAGATCAGGATCTAGGTACATATATGTATCAACATGTTGTTCTGAGATCTTCTTCATTCAGGTGATTGGCCACATTTGCAATATCTTCATTATTTGACATCACTAGTTTTACTGCCATTTCACCTTCGCTTACAGAGTCATCATCCAAACCCTCAACACAAGCAATGTTGGATTCTCCCGGAGATACAAAACGAAAGGTCCAATCCTGTCCTTCGTCGTCTTGTGCAGTCAAGGCCTTTGTTTCGTTGCTTGATGAGGTAGCTCCGCTCGTGGGTTTATCTTGATGGTTGAAGGTGGAGAATGGATTACCGTTACCTGTCTTCTTGGGCTTAACACATTCACGTTTGAAATGCTCTTTCTCTCCATAGTAAGAGCAGGTATTTGGTTTTATCGAAACCAAAGGTAGTGTCTTTTGTGGCTATCAAGTTCAGTCTTCAACTTCGTAGCATTTGCTTCAGGTACTATATATTGGGCGCAATATGACCCTGACGTTTCAGATACTAAAGTAGTGGCTTGAGAAGGAGCTGCTAAACTTGACACAAGTGCTGTTTGAAGTGGTGCTCCTGAACTTGTTGAGGTGGTAGATGAGTTATACAGAGACGGGTTCTGATCGTATGATCCTTTCTGAGACATGTACTTCATCCTTAATTCTTCCTCTCTCGTCTTTAGAATGAAATCATTGATATCCAACCTCGCAAGCATATCATTCTGTCTCAGATTTGACATAAACGAGACCCATTTCTCTGGCAACCCATTGGCGAAACTTGACACCTTGTCTTCCATGGACGTGGTTACCCCATGAGTGTGCAGCTCACTCATCAAGTGGTAGAATCGGTCAATGATGTCATCCAGGCTTTGTTTTCCTATCGAAGAGAAGTTATCAAACTCCTTCTTCAGAGCCTTTGCCTTTAATGCCTTCAACGTTGCATTCCCATCATACCATTTTTCCAAAGCCTCCCATAACTTCTTTGCTTGTTTGTTCTTAGAAAACTGATGGAATATGTCCTTTGATATTGACTGAGTTAACAAAGCATACACCTTCTTTTCCGCATTGTATTTCACCTTCTGGCTATCAGTCATGCCGCCCAAAGTAAGTTTAACCCCATCAACACCAACCGGCATGCTATAACCAGTCTCGATTGATTCCCACAGATTGGGATCAACGCCATTTAAATAAATCTCGAACCTTTTCTTCCATTGTGGGTAATCGTCTAACGTGATAAGCTTAGGCGGCTTATTGTGATTCCCAATTTCATTTCCAGAAGCAATAGATTCTGGATACGAGAGTCCCTTCTGGCAATAAAACCTGAGTACTGATCTTCCATTTTGTTAAACTTTGAACTTTAGACAAGACTTCTTCACTCGTACGAATGGAGAGGTGCGAATGAGTCAATCGTGCGATTGAACAAATGCGGATGAGCCAATCGTGTGATTGGACAAATGCGGATGAACAGTCGTGCGATTGGGCAAATGCGGATGGACAATGCGAATAGGATTGTTCAGTCGTATGAATGGATGGGCGAATGAGTTCAATCGGGCGTATGGGAGGTGCGATTGAGTTCAGTCGTGCGATTGAGTCAATCGTGCGACTGAAGGCAACTGGTTTTGAAAATTCGAAGGTTTTTGGTACTTTGACACAAAAATACGATTTTTCACGAACCCTAATCTGCCGTAAGCCAAAAAACGTGAACTTTTAGATCTGGAGACGTCGAAAACACTGTTTTATTAAAAAAGATAGTGTTTTTGAATGAAAAACATGAATTTTACACCAAAACCGATCAAATCACACACAAAATCAAGAGCCAAGGCTCTGATACCGCTTGTTAGGGGATCATGTACGAACGGAGTACTAACTGATTCTGCGTGTATACCAGATCAAATAGTGCGGAATCCTATTTGATTGGCGATCCAATCAGTGAGAACGCAATTCTGATCAATATAACGATTAAAGAAACTTTAAGAACGATTAGAACAAGATCAACTGCGATCTATGAACTTGGAACAGGTTTTCTTGAGTCTCTGGACGGCTAGGGTACAATTATGTGCGTAGGTATTCGAATTGTTATGTTTTTCCATGAATTAGGTGGTATTTATAGGTTAGGGTCTTCCAGACGTACGACTAAACCATTAGCATGGTTCAGTCGTGCGACTGAATCATGCGATTGATCCATCCGCACGACTGAAGGTTAAGTCGTGTGATTGAGTCAATCTTATGTCTCAATCCTGTGACTGATCCAGTCTCCTGGTTCAATCGTGCGACTAGTTCATTTGCATGAAGTATTCATGCGTATGGTCCATTAGCATGGTCCATTCGCATGAGGGCTTCATACGATCAAGTTTGAACATGTTTCACAATCATTATTGACTAAGAATATGTACAGCAACCACAAACCTATATAGTTAGTTCAATATGCGTTATTACACAATAAACATTGAAATATTAAACATTAAAAGCATCAAACACATATTGTATTTCATTCATACCTATTCATTACATATATGTAAGACATGATAGACATTTTACATTAAGCTCCTAAACTAGGTACATATGTATCACAAACACTTGGTTCTTCTTAGCACATTCTTCATCCGCATTACTTCTTGGACTTAGGGAGTTTCTAGCAGAACAACCATCAACTCACTAGTTGAATTGGCATGTATGATCCTTTCATGAATTAAATTGGCATGTATGATCCTTTCAGGGTAATATATTATATAATTAATCTACTTATTATTATTACACCAAAATTTATAGAATTCTAATTCTGATATTTATAGAATGCTAATTCTGATATTTTCTAACAAGTTTCTAATTTTATTCACAAAATCATTGTCATTTAAGTATTTAATCTGATTCATCAAGAATATCTATGTTTTAACCCTTTTATTTATGTATTAAATCCTTGATTTTTATAAAACTTTTAAACTTTCTGTTTTTGAATCCTTTTTGATACTGATTTTTTTATAAAAAATCATGGGTTTATGAGTTTTTGCAAAGAACCTTGATGATTTAGCTAAAGAGTTAATCATATGTTTTTTTAAACACATATAAGTTATTAGTTATAGAATTGAGGATCATACCTTGTTGGATGAATGAAAACATAAAGGAATTGCTTGGTTAGACTCTTGATGATCTTCTTGGGGTTCTTGTTTAAAGATTGATCATAAGGTAGGGAAAGTAACTTGACCCATGTTGTGCTTGAGGTTGAATTAATCAAGAGATGGTGATGATGTGAGAACCAAAAGTATGAGGGTGGTGGTGGGTTGAGAGCTGAGAGGGAGAGTGGGTGGGAGCTGAGAGATGGTTGCGCAGTAGGGTGGTTTATGGTGGGTTACGGTTGTTATAATGGTAGGTGTGAAAGTGGTAGTAAGGTTCCATCAGCCGAGAGTTAGGAAGATCATCACGATCTTCATCATTACTTATAGCATAAAGTAGTGAGGTGTTATCTTAAGGATTAGGTGTCAAGTTCTAAAGGGTGACAAGTGTAATATTAAAGAATGTGATAGGTGTCCATGAATGGCTAGGTGGCAAGCTTAGAGAGTGATTAGTGTAAGTATAGTGCTAGGTGGCAGGTTATGGTGGTGATTTGTGTAAGGGTTGGCTAGGTTACGATCTATGGTGCTAATGATTTTCTTAGTCATTAAGGCTAAGGTTAACTAGTATTTTAGTTGCTAGTTGGTTTTATTGGTGTCTTAAGAAATCAACACATGGGTTTAGGTTTTGGTTAGTGTTTAGATGTTTTAAAATTTGCTTGGTAATGCTTGATTAGGTTTGATCTTAATTCATTACATGTAAATGAGAGACATTTATCATTCAAGTAAGTAATCATATAATTGTACAATTCGATAACTTTACACGTATGACTCAATAATCATAAAGTTCACATGAGAAGAATACATGCACACATAAACATTTATGCATGTCTGCATGCGCGTTCACGTATCATAAGCGCATGTTCAATTAAGCATGCCAAAAACTCATATAATCAAATAAAATTTACGGTAGTAACTTTTAATAAGATATAGGCATTTACTACAAACTTTATAGTAATCCTTAAAATGTTAAATTTACCTGACCTTGGTTTAGGGTTATCACATAAATGGAAGTCAAACATTTTTGGGTTTGAGGTCTCTTTCTTTATATGATTGTCCATTACTGCCTTGTTTTATCTTTGTGGTAGCACAATGCTTCTAAGTTAAGTCATTATAACTATCTTATTTTTCTTATTCTCGCTATTTCAAAGCAGCGTTGCATTTGTTTGTTTTTGCATTTGCTCTTTTAGTTGTTTAGTTATGAGTTAATGATAGAGTTATATATTTACAGGTGTGTTCTTCCACTTGGTTCTGAACCGTGTTCTATTGTTTGATAATTGAACGAATTTTAGTCAGTTGGATATTAACATGTGATTTTTATTTAAGTGAGGTCTGCAATTTTGGTGTTTAAAGATTAAGCATCAAAGAGATTTTTTATTGTTCGAGAAGTAAGAACTATTATAACACAATGAGTACTTTGTTGATATTTGGACAACCAACACATATGAGATTTTGATTTAAACATTTAATTATGACATAAGTTGAAGGTAGCTTACAAGTTTGTTAAAATTATGTAAGAAAAATCAATCAATGTCAATATAGGAAGCTTGCTAAGAGAAAAGTCCATCAGAAGTTTAGAACTAACAAATGGTCATGAAATAGAATTATTTATGTAATGAGGGGGCATGAGGCAATACTAGCATATAGAAGAAAAATTGTTGATACATTATGTTTCTAGTTTATGTTCTTAATGTAAAAGTCTTTCATTTCTTACACATGTTTAATGTAATTATTCAATGAAATATGATATGCATTTGATGTTTACTTATCTTTGAATATTTCATATTATTATTGTGTTTGATATAATGCGTATGTATGAACATCTTGTATCGGTTTGAGGTTGTTGTACATAGTTCTTAGTCAATGATGATTGACAAATGTGTTCAACTTATTCGGGTGATTATTCATGCTAATGGATCATACTTATGGACCATACGCATGAATCAGTCATACTAATGAACTAGTCACATGATTGAACCAGGAGACTGGATCATTCGTATGATTGAGACATAAGATTGACTCAGTTGCACAACTGAACATTCAGTCGTATGTATTACTCAATTACATTACTCAGTCGCACGACTGAACCATGCTAATAGTTCAGTCGTATGAATGGCAACTGCAAACCTATAAATACCGTGGAAAAACAGAACACTTTAAGAGAAACTTCGAATATACATAAACCCTAGTCGTCCAGAGCATCCAAAACGCCCAATCCAACTTCATAGTTCGTTCTTGATCGATCTTAACTCATTCTTAACGTTTGTTTCATCGTTTGATCGATCAGATTATCGTTCTCATTGATTGGATCACCAATCAAATAGGATTCCGCACTATTTGATCCGGTTTCACGCAGAATCCGTTAGTACTCCGTACGTACACGGTCCTAACAAGTGGTATTAGAGCTTTGGCTCATGATTTTGTGTGGATTCAAGTGGTTTTTGGTGTTAAACTCACTTTTTTAATAAAAAGATTCACCACTTTGTGTCAAAAAGTTGTGCAGGACCGGTGAAGGGGTCACTTACAACACAACAACACAAAGCGGAGATTAACCAAAACTTAATCAAACAGTAAGCTGGATTAACCACAATAAAGACACTAAGAACACAAGTAACGTAAGAGACAGAACACAAGTATATGGTTTTCAAGAATGCAGTATATTGCTTTCTCTATGTTCTATTACAAGTGTTACAAAGCATATCCATAAAGTTACAAGAACATGAGATACTTATACTACATCCTACAGCCGACCATACTATGAAAGCCAGTTGGATACAATTGACTAGACTCAAAACAAAATCAATTATAGAGTCAAAAAGGCAGATTGCCTTTTTGACTTTGTGACTATGACATGCCATAGCTCACATCCTTATCTATTACAAAAAGGATAAAGTACATGAAGTAGAAAGTTACAAACTCAAGACCTGAATGTACAGTTACCAAAAGAATAGGCCTTTTCACCAACTCATGTAAGTTGGTGACTTTACAGAGATACAATGGAAAGGTGTCTAGCTTTATGGAAGAGGTACATCAGATAAAGCATGTTACTAAAAGTCTTCAGAAGAAATATATCTTCAAGAGTTGAGGCTTCAGAAGACTTTGTCATTGAAGCTTCAGAAGACTTCATCTTTGGCTTCGGAAGATATTGGTCTTGGCTTTGGAAGATCTCACACTTAGAATATTTCTGTTGCATGTGTGAAACTTCCGAAGCATTCTTCTTCAGTACTCGTCCAGCATGCATGCAGAAAGTCTTTGGTTGCTTCAGCCACTATGCATATTCTCTACAAACTCCCCCTAGGCTGATGCTACCAAAACTTTTGAAGACTTCAGATATCAACAGTCCTCATCAGGATGATAACCAACCCTTTCTTCATGAGATAATCAGGATCCTTTAGACTGTCAAAGTGTCTTCTCATGTCAAAGAGAACATGCAGAGGCAACTAAAACATTATTTGCCAAGTGTAGGTATTTTCAATGCCATGATCTCTGATGACATGCCACCTTTCTGGATTTGTAGTGTATGTCCAGGATAGGATGGGTCTTTCTGATGCAAGAGGAGCTAATTGAGTGGGAGATGCTGGAGCATCCTCTGGCTGCACATCCTCAGGATGTTCTAACTCATCCTGAGGTTTAGAAAAGGATGCAGTCTTCTTTTTCTTCTTCTTTGGCTTTGGTTTAGAAACCATCTTTTTCTTTCTCTTTACAACTTTTAACTGAGAAGACTGGCCTGTAGTAGCTGATTGATCTTCATTGTCTTTCTCAGTTGAGTCTTCAACTCTCACAGGTTCAGATTGAGAGTGAGTCTGACCCTGCTGTGGATTAGAAGATGAAGCTTGCTAAGATTCAGTTGGAGGTCCAGGTTGTTTAACCTTAACCTCTACTTTAGGTGGGGCTTGAATTGGAGGGGAATGTAAGTCAACCAACTCTCCACTCTTGATCTTCGGCTTGATCACCCTGATATGATCATCCATACTGGATAGAGACATGAGGCTAAGTCTCCTTCTGCAGAATCCATACAGCTTCAAGAAGCTCATCATCCTCTACCTGTCAGTAGATTTCATCATGCTTTTGTGGATGATGGCTCTTGACTTAACAGCTTCTTCCTTCAGCTTTCTTTTACTTGTCTTTCTTTCTATGACTATCTCAAGTTCAAGTTGTTTGAGATACTCAAACTCAACATAGTCATAAGACAGGGGAAGAAGTGCTTCTGCCTGGTAGAGACCTGTGGCATTCAGGTAGTTGATCATCTTGATCCTTTCTTCTTCTTTATCTACTTGAGGTTCTTGTTGAACCACATCCTCATGCGCAGGACTTTCTTGAACTAGGGAGAGGGTAGGCACATGCTTGTACAATCTTTTCTTTCTTCTTTCTTCTTTGATTTGTACTAGAAGCTCTGCATCTTCTGCCTCCTTCTTCTCCCTTGACCTTTCCAGGTCAACCAGTTCATTTAACTCCTCCAAGGGGAGAGAGATGACACTATCTATGTCATAGTTCCTTGTCTATGGATAGTTTATCCTGACTGCCCTTAACTTATCATTCTGAGTATCTGGTCTGGGGGCAGCCCTGATTGCAGTCTGCATGAGTCTTGCAGACCCAGAAGAGGAACCTTCTCCCCTCAGCTTCCTTTTCCTCTCTCTCTTTCCTCTTCAATCTCCTCAGATGTCATCTTTCTTTTCCCTCTATCACTCATAGACCTTTGTGACTTAGGGTGGAGAGAGCTTTGGCCTTCATTGCTTGATGCAGCTTTTGAGCTCTGGCCAGAGAGAGGTTGAGAAGCACCTTCACCAGCAGGTGTCTCAAAAAGGGCATTGATCTCTGCATCTATTGTTGGTGATAAGACTGGGCTCTCAGGTTCTGTCACTAGGCCTTCAGTCAAGGTTTCCCCTATGAATCTAATCTTAGGGTCTGCCTCAACATCTAGTTGACCGATGACATTCCCTGATTGCCATAGTCTTCTTCTTAGGTTGAACTCTGCAGTGATCCTGTCTTGGATTCTTTATGCCAACTTGTCAGCTTGTCTTGATTGGCTTGGATTGACAAGTGGCATGTTGACTAAATACAGACCTTCATAGAAGTTCAAGGTCTAAAAGTTGAAAATCTCCTGCTGCCCTTGAACTCTTATGATGATTAGGGCTTTCCTGTTGCTGTCATACCTCCACCCAATGATGTCATTAGAAGATGGTGGAGATGACATAGCCCTTGGTATCCCATCCTCAAACAGACTTTGTATGAAGGAGTCTGTGTAGTCCATATCAATGTGAATTTGAGGAGGTTACTGAGAATGTACAATTGCAAGTGAGGATGGTGAGTCCTCAATGTCCATTCTCTTTGTAGAACTCCCAGGTTCTGTAGTTGTAATGACTTTCTCCCCCTTTTTGGTAGCATCACCCACTTGCATAGGTGAGCCAGGAGTTAGGTCAATCATATCCACAGGTTCTTGTGTTCCTGGTTGAGCTCTTCTTAAAGGTCTCCCAGCTAGTTTTTCCTTGAGATATGAAATCTCAAGTTGCTGATCATTAACCCTGTTGTGCAAGGTAGTCACTTAAGATTTAAGGTGACTAACATTGGAGACTAAATAGGTGCATGTTTTAGACAGTTTGTGCACCTTTAGTCTTAAATTCGCCTCATCTTCATCAGAAGAATCATTGGGGGATGAGATGATTGGACCAAAGTCCTCTCTCTCACCACGAGCTTCAGGTTCTTGGCTGCTGGATTTCCTTTGCTCACTAGCAGTCTTAGTTGAGATGACAGTGGGCTGAGTTGCCATGGTTGAGGTCTTAATGATGTAATCACTTTTAAAAGTGAGAGCCTCTTCCATATGGACATCCTGAACAGGTTCAGAAGTGTCCACCTCAGCAATAGGTGACTGATGGGGCTAGAAGTAGGAGCCTCAGAAGCACTCATCTCTCTTTGAGTAGGGGAAAAGAAGAGAGAATCATGGTACTCACTGAAACCTAGATCTTCATCAGTGTAGAAATCAATGTTAGGGATTGGTTGGTTGAGATCTAAATGCTGGGGATGGTAACTATGCCTTTAAGGTTTATCACTTGAGTGTTGAGACTCAGAGTGATGGCTTAAGGTAGTTTGGCTTATGAGCTCATGAGGCTGAGCATGAGAAACCTCAGCATTGATCCTTGAAGAGATGGGAGTGGTTTGCTCCTCAGGAGAAGTGGGAGCTCTAGTTTCAACTTCTTCCTGTATGGGTGAGTGTATGGGCGCCTCCACATACTGAATTGTCTGAGTAGGGGTTCGTTTGGATTTTCTTTGGTAGGTGATGGTGATTTGTGGCTGTGTAGGTGGTTGGAAAGTAGCAGGTGTGGGTTCAACACTAGCTGGTGTTGCTAGGTTGTCACCTTGAGCAATGAGCTCTAACATTTTTGGGACCAGTGTTGTTTCTACCCCTGAGAAGCCAATAGTGGGCTTTCTCAATATTTTAAAAATGTCGGGCTTCATCTGTCCCAGTTTAAGAATGTTACCTGTTCCCTTAACTGTGAGCCCAGTTCACAGTTAAGAATGTACTGAACATATCTAGGAAACATGTAATATTCTAAGGAATCTAAGTTTGCAAGTAAGTTGGTATAAACAAATTGAGAAGATGCATGGATAATGAAGGAGAGATCCTCAGGAATCTGGTCTCATCCACCATGCTTGTTGATAAGCTATGGATGACCACATGGAGCAAGAATCTCCACTGGGATGAGACCTTCCCTTTCCTAATGGTCTTTACAGAGAAATCTCCCTCATACCCCATCTGCTCAAAGGAATGATTAACAACTTCCTTTGGGAAGAACACCTCACCTTCTTCATCATCCAGCTGAAGATGCATGTTGATGATGGCCGAATTGATGAAGACCGTTCTCCCCTGCACTGTGGCAGACACTGCCTTCTCCCCATCCATTACGACCTCTTGGCAGGTCTTCCAAAATTCGAGCTGATGATCCTTATAAAGTGGAGGATCAATGGTTAGGGAGGTGAAATAGTTGGACAAAGCTAAGAAACGACATACCTCTAAGAAAGAGGATCTTTCTCAGAGCTTAGCAGAGCAAACTAGTTGTGTTGCCTGTGGAGCTGCATGATAAAGTTCGGGTCATTTCTGTGAGTGGGGTTGGCCATTGAGAGGTAGCTTAAGGATGAAGAAAGAAAGAAGAAAGAAATTTCAAAGAGAAGTTTGGGGTTTTAGGTTTGGAGGAAGAAGCAAATGATAGAAAGAAGGGAAAACCGTTGGGTTTATATGGAAAATGATTTCAGATAAAGTTTAATGAAATAGGATAAGCTTTGAAATCCGGATGCCGGTCCCACCTCTGAAAAAGTAGTTTACTTTTGCTCAAAAAGTAATTTTCTTGGAAGTCAAAAAGCTTCCGAAGGTAAATTATATTCGAAAGATTTAATGAAAAGCTTCCGAAGGTAAAATGACTTTGGAAGAATTTCCTGAGAGTTTTGAAAATTTTGCTTCGGAGAGAAATTAAGACTTGAATGTTTTGTGCACAAAAGATCAAAGCTTCCGAGAGTTAATTTTTCTTTCGGAAGAAGAAGGTCCTTGAAAACATATAAGTGTCTTAGACAGTCATTTAAGCTTCGGAAGATACATTAGAAATCTCTTTCAAAGGTAAAATTTCTTAGACAGTTATTTGTTTTGAAGGCATGATTTTCTTCCGAAGTTAAAAACAGACCATTCGAAGGATCAAAATTTTCATAAATCTAAGGAAAGTCTTCAAAAATATTTTTATCCAAAGAAGAAAGCAGGAGCTTATGAAGTGATAAACTAGACAAATTAGGACACACATGTTTTAAGAAATAATAAGAATTAGTTTTTAAAAAAAACCTATCAAGTGATCATCCCAATAGTTTATACAAGATATTTAAATCTCTGTTCATTCAAAGGCCTTTGTGAACAGATCAGCATATGTCATCGTGTGAACTTTGACTAGTTTAATTAATCCTTTTTCATAATTATTCTATTAATAATACTTGATATTGATGTGTTTGGTCCTTGAGTGCTGCATAGGATTCTCAGTGATTGAGATAGCACTATTGTTGTCTATGCAAATGAGAGTCTCCTTGAAGCTGAATCCATAGTCCAGCATCTGATCTGAATCCAACCACTTGAGCATAGCAGCTTGCAGTAGCAATGTATTTAGCTTCAGTAGTTGATGCAGAGACACAGGATGTTCTTGCATTGCCAGACACAACCTTCCACCAAGAAACTGACTTCCCCCAGATGTAGACTTGTAGTCATGTTGCAACCACCATAATCACTATCGTATGAGCATATAGATTGAAGTAAGGATTTTAGGATACATAGACAAGTGTTGAAGTGTTGGACCAAAAGAACCAATGAGCCGGATCAGAAAAACCTTAAGTCCCACAGACGTCACAACAACTGCTGAAGTCCACAAGTGCTGAAGACAAAGTCTGAAGACAAGGGCTGAAGACAAAGTCTGAAGACACAAGTGCTGAAGACAAAGTCTGAAGACAAGTGCTTAAGACAAAGTCTGAAGACACAAGTGCTGAAGACAAGTGCTGAAGACCAAGTATCAGTCGTTGTCACAACAGCTGAAGAGGTCTTCTTCAGTAGTTGTGACGGTTTTCTTTCAGTAGTTTTATGTTTTTCCTTTCAGTAGTTTTGTAAAACGACTGAAGAGCTTGTTCTTCAGTCGTTGTAGTTTCAGTAGTTTCGTATAGTAGTTTTATGTTTTATACTTAGCACTCTGATATGTTCTCAGTAGTTGTGAACATTTCAGTAGTTTGTTAAGTTTTAGTTATTTTGTAATAAATCTGCCAGATGTCACTATCCCGTGATATCAGCAGTGATTGCACTCTATATAAGGAGTATCAACCTTATTGTAATCAGTGAATGATTGAGCAGAAACATTTGATATTATTGAAACATTCCTTTTACAGAAATATATTCTCTCTTTACAACCGTATTTGTTCTTAATGCATACGAATATCAAATTCTTGCTATAATTTGTCTAATTCTTGTTCTTATTCCGCTGCGTTACACTCTAATCCATCAAACTTGAGATCACTGATCCTGTCAAATGGTATCAGAGCTTGGTTCATCATTGATCGATCTAATAATTGATCATTGAAACTGCTATCCAAGATCCAAGTTTGATTGAATTAGCATTTTTGCAAGAAACGGTTATAGAGATTGAATTTTCTGTGTTTTTGGTCATTCATCCTGAGATTTATTCTTGGTTTTCATTGAGTCTGTTGTGGTCTGTGTAAAATCTTTTAAAAGCTTGAATTAAATTGTATTTGGACCTAAAATGACTACTCCTTCCAATCCTCACACACTGGTTCCTCAACCAAGCCTCCGATGCTGGTTAGGAATGAGTACAACATATGGCAACGACGAATGCTCCATCACCTGTCTGTTAACAGCTCAGGTTGTTGGACATCAGTGGTACATGGTCCACACAAGCCTATGGTGAATAACCCGGAAACCAATCAAATGGTTCCGAAGAGGAGGGAGCAATACTCAGATGAGGATAAGAAATTGTTTGAGATTGATGCAAAAGCCCATGGAATTCTGGCCATGGCACTGCCCAATGAAATCTATTCTGGGCTAATGCATTATGAAACTGCCCATGACCTCTGGAATGCCTTGAAGAAAAATTTGGAGGAACAGATGAGGTCTTGGCAAATAATAGAGAAATCCTTGCCCAACAATATGAGACATTCTCTCATAGGAAGGGTGAGACACTGACTCAACAGTTTGAGCGGTTCTCTTGTTTGATCTCTGAATTAAAAATGGTCAAACATGAGTACACAAACAGCCAGATGAATAACAGATTTCTCAGATCACTGCCTGAGAGATGGGACACATATACTATTGTCCTACGCTCCAGTGCAAATTTGGACAAACTATCTCACACCCAACTCCATGGGAAATTGCTCACATTTGAGAGAGAGATAGAACAGAAACGAAAACTGTCATCATCTGGAAAGCTCACTGATGATTTGTACCAGGAAACACTGCCTTGGTAAGTCATGAGTCAGAGTATGCAGGATCAGAATGCCACTATGATGAGCATATTGATTTCACCTCAAACAATTCTAATCATGCCTTTGTGAGTGTTGATTGTCATTCTGGTAATAATAGTGACAATCTATGCTTTATCATGGATGATTTGAAGGGCATTGCTGATGATGATTAGAAGAGATGGATATTTTGAGCCAAATGGCCTTGATCAATATCAGATCTCAGAAATTCTACAAGAGAACTGGCAGGAAATTTCCTGGACTCTCTGACAAAACCAAAGTCGGTTTTGACAAGAGCAAGTTGAAGTGTCACAAATGCCACAGGCTTGGACACTTTGCAAGAGAGTGTAGATCAACTGGATCTAACACTTCTGCACCCTTTTTGACTTTTCCAAATAACAATTCACAATTCAAAGGGCAACATTCTGCTGGTTCTAGTCATTCATCACACCCTCAATCTCCTGCATATTTTGTTCCTCAGGGTCAAATGCCATATCCTTATCCTGCTATTATATGCCACAGTCAAATCAAGTTCAAGCTCCTATAGTACCACAATCTCATGCACTACCAGAACCTCAACCATCTCCATCTCAATCACAACCTCATCACAGCTTCTTCACACCTGGAGTCGTTGACTGGAGTAGCTTACCTGATAACTTGTCTGGTCACACTGAGCAATACTATGCTGGTGCTAGTCAACATGGTGGTGAACACCCTTTTGGAAATCTTGCTCTCATGGCCCTGGAGTCTACTGAGGGTTCCTGTTCAAATGCATCATCTTCACAGGTAACTCAGGTATCTTCAGAGGCTAAAGCCAAGTTATGTTCTGAATCATGCATAGCTGCCTTTGTCTCTATTAGAGAGGCAAATGTAGCATTAATAAATCAAAAATTGAGCTTGAGAAAACCATTTTCAAAAGAAAAGCTGAGTATGAGTCTGCTCTTAACAGTAAAAGTGATGAGATTTATAAGCTTAAATGCCAATTAAATGATGAAAAGGCCAAGCTAGAGGTTATTCTGGAAGACCACAGGAGTCTCAAAGAAAAACTTGCAGTGACCCAAGTTGAGTGTGAACGCTGGGTCTCATCATGCAAGGGATTTGAAATGCTTCTTAGCAAGCAAACTGCTTCAAATGTGAAGTTTGGCATTGGTTACAACCATACTGCTCCACCAACAGACTTTACTCCTAACTCCATAGTTAAGTCTGAAAGTGAAAGCAATCTCCAAACCACATTATGTGTGAGTCATTCTCCAATGATAATCTAAGATCAGAGAATGAAACCAGTGTTAAGATCTCAACAAATAAATTGACTGATGGTCTAACTACTGAGACTCATATGAAGCTGAGTACTTCAGATGTTGTTCCTCAATGTACCTCAAGTACTGAAAGAGACCCAACATCTGAAAAGCATTTCAAATCAGTTGAAATACAAGGACTAACAACTGCTGAGGAATCCATCAAACAGTCTATTAGGACGGATGGAAAACAGTTGAATTACCAGTCTTCAGCTGTTACAAATCCTTTAGTACCTAGTACTGATAGGAGGAAAGTACTGAAGATCACACCTTCAGTAGTTTCCACTTCAGCAGTAAAGATGTCCAAGATGAAGAATAAACCATGTGAAATTTGTGGTAAATTCAATCATCTATCTGATGAATGTTGGTACAAAAAGGGTTTAAAGCTCCAAAGGGATGAGCTCATTAAACTAGAAATAAATAAAATGAAAACTGAGTTTGAGACCAAGTTTGTACCACAATCATCTCAACCTGATAAACCCAAGGCCTTACCCAAATCCACTAAGAAGGATACGGTTTATCAGAAGACAGCTGATATTGTTCCTCATGATAAACATAAGACTAAGTCTGTGTGAAGTCTAAGAAGGAGGAAATGGTGGGTCACAGGAACTCATCAAAAACAAGCTCTGGAGTGTCAAATGAACTGAAAGCTCGAGCTTCAAATCAGACACAGCTTGTTATGATGGTTCAGCATCTGTTGGGGAGAGTTAACCAACTTGAAGCCCATGTGATCAAACCACTGGAGAGGAATTCCAGGTCCAAATCTATTTCAGCACCATCTCCATCTTCATCAGCTGTTAATCATGAGAAACCAGCTATGGTTAAATCTGTTGATAAAGTCAGTCCCAAAACCAAAAAGGTTTGGGTCTCCAAAGCTAACTAGTTTCTTATGATTGTGCAGGGTTCTTCAGCATGCCAAAGAAGCATCTGGTATGTGGACAGTGGAGGATCCATGCACATGACTGGGAGCAGCTCTCTTCTTCATGATTACTCTCAGGGAAAGAAGGGATTTGTCTCATTTGGAAATGATGCTAAAGGTTACATCATTGGAAAGGGATTTGTGTCTAATGGAGATATTAGATTTGATGATGTCAACCATGTGGAGAATCTCAAATACAATCTGTTGAGTGTCAGTCAGATGTGTGACAAAGGACATGTTGCTCTTTTCACAAGCCAGAACTGTAGGATTCTGTCTTCCAAGGTTCTGAGCCTGATTGACAAAGTACTGGATGATAATACTCTCCTGAAGGCTAACAGGATAGGAAGAGTATATGCCTTGGATCTGTCAAAGAAAATTGAGTTAAGAGGCCATCCATGCTTGTTCTCCAGGCCTCTCTCCAAGAATCTAAACTGTGGCATAGAAGGCTGGGTCATGTTAATCTCAAAAACATGAATCAGCTGATCCACAAGAGTTTAGTGAGAGGTCTTCCAATAAAGGAGTTCAATTGTGATGAAATCTGCACTGCATGCTTAAAAGGAAAACAACATAAAGTTTCATTCCCAACCATAGAAGAATCCAAGTCTAATGCCTGCTTACAACTACTGCACATGGATCTTTTTGGTCCTGTGAAGGTAATGAGTATGGCAAAGAAGAAATACTGTCTGGTAATTGTGGATGATTACTCTAGATATGTATGGACCTTCTTCTTGCATTCAAAGGATGAGGCTGCTCAGTCCATTATGAACTTTGTGTTACACGTTGAGAAGCAGTATTCCCTACCAGTTAAGTGTGTGAGGAGTGACAATGGTACTGAATTCAGAAACCACACTCTTGATGAGTTTTACTTGTCAAAGGGAATCAAGAGGCAGTATAGCATCCCAAGGACTCCAGAGCAAAATGGAGTAGTGGAGAGAAAGAACAGGACCCTCATTGAAGCTGCAAGGTCCATGTTGGCTGATTCTGGTCTGCCACTGACCTTTTGGGCTGAAGCTGTCAATACAGCCTGCTATGTACAGAATAGAGCCTTAGTAAATCAGAGGTTGATGAAAACTCCTTATGAAGTTTTACATCATTTAGCCCCTTTGATTTCATTCTTTAGAGCATTTGGGTGTCCCTGTTACATTCTCAACACAAAGGATCAACTCCAAAAGTTTGATTCTAAGGTGGATGCAGGGTATTTTGTTGGGTATTCATCCACTTGCAAGGCTTATAGAGTATTCAACTGTCGGACAAAGATAGTTGAAGAAACCTTGCATGTGAAGTTCAATGAATCCCCTAAGGATACAATTCCACAAAACCCTGTGGAGTTGTTTGATCTGGACATTCTGCAATATGTTCCTTATCAACCACCTGCTGTTGCAGATCATATGAATCCATCATCTTCTGTAGCTAGTCATCCATCTGGTGTTACTGATGATGATGATGATATCAGTAATCACCTTTTCAAGTTTAGTGATCAACTGCCTGATTCAGCTAGACCTGATGTTCCTGTAGCTTCAGTAGCACAATCCACAACAAATGCTGATGAGATTTCTACAACTTCAACTTCCTTTGAATTACCATCTACTGATTGGTTTCAAGGAAATGCTTCACCATCACCATCTGTTGCTGCTGAGCCTGCTACAAACACTTGCACAGATCTTATTGTGTACCAAGATCTGAAGAATCACCCTATGTCTCAAATCATTGGTGATATCAATGCTGGCGTTTCAACAAGAAGTCAATTGTCAAATTTCTGCTTCTATGCTCTCTTCATTAGTCAGCAAGAGCCAAAGAACTATCACATTGCTTTAAGGGACAATGGATGGGTTGAAGCCATGCAGCTTGAGCTTCTTCAGTTCAAGAAACAGCAAGTGTGGGAACTGGTTCCTCTACCTCCAGGTAAGTGTGCAATAGGCACTAAATGGGTGTTTAGGAACAAAACTGATGAAAATGGGCTTATGTTAAGAACAAGGCCAGACTGGTTGTACAGGGGTTTTCACAAGAGGAAGGTATTGATTATAATGAAACCTTTGCCCCTGTAGCCAGACTGGAAGCAATTCGATTGTTTTTAGCTTATGCTGCTTATCACAACCTTAAAGTTTTTCAAATGGATGTCAAAAGTGCATTTTTGTATGGGAAAATAAAGAAGAGGTTTATGTATGTCAACCACCAGGTTTTGAGGACAATAAACATCCTAATGGGTGTATAAGCTTGATAAGGCTCTCTATGGGTTGAAACAAGCTCCTAGAGCCTGGTATGAGACATTATCAAACTTTCTTCTGGAAAATAATTTCACTAGAGGCTCCATAGATAAGACTTTATTCATTAAGAAAGCTGGGCAGCATAATCTACTTGTTCAAATTTATGTAGATGATATTATTTTTGCATCCTCTGATCCACAGTTGTGTGATGCCTTTACAAAGTTGATGAAACAGAAGTTTGAAATGAGTGCCATGGGAGAATTACAGTTCTTTCTGGTTTGCAAATCAAACAAAAGGCTGATGGAATTTTCATTCATCAGTCCAAATACACAAAAGATCTTTTGGAAAAGTTTGATTTACAAAAGTGTAAGCCTGTTCTACTCCCATGTGCAACACCACACAACTGGATACAGATCAGAAAGGTAAAGTGGTTGATGAAACACTTTACAGATGTATGATTGGGTCCTTGATGTACTTAACAGCTTCTAGACCAGATATTATGTTTGCTACATGTGTTTGTGCTAGATTTCAGGCTGCACCTAAGGAGTCTCATTTGATTGCAGTCAAGAGGATCTTTAGATATTTGCAAGGCACTCCATCTCTAGGTTTATGGTATTCTACTAGACATTCTGGTAAATTAGTTGCTTTTTTGACAGTGACTATGCAGGGTGTAAGTTGACAAGAAAGTCCACTTCTGGAGGATGCCAATTCTTAGGCAACTGCTTGATTTCTTGGCAGAGTAAGAAGCAGACCTCAGTTGCTACATCAACTGCTGAAGCAGAGTACATTGCTGCTGCAAGCTGTACATCTCAGGTACTCTGGCTTCAAAACCAATTATTGGATTATGGCATAACAGAGACTAAGACCCCATTGTTAATGGACAGCTCTTCAGCTCTTTGTATTGTCAAGAATCCTGTCCAGCACTCTAGGACTAAACATATTGAAATCAGACACCATTTTATTAGAGATTGTTTTGAAAAAGGTCTGATTGATCCAAAATTTGTTCCTAGTGCTGATGAGCTTGCAGACATTTTCACTAAGCCCTTGGATAGCACAACTTTCCAAAACCTAGTGTTAAGGCTTGGTATGCTGCAGCTAGAATAAGTGACAACTACTGATGATCTCAGCTCACAAGTACTGATGATCATTAGTTTATTATTGTCATATATATAAGTACTGAAGTTATTTTCCTCGGAAGTTTTCTTTAAACTACTAGAGCTTAACTTCTCAGTACTCAAGTACTTTATTTGTTAAAACAATTGATGTAGTTACAACAGCTGATGTAGCTACAACTACTGTTGTCAGAAATACAAATACGTACTGATGTCCTATGAAACATCTAAAACAGATCAAAACGTCTGATGAGTACGTGTTGAGGACAATATGAAACAGCTGAAAAGCAATGAATTGATGACAACTACTGATGAGCCTTTTTGTCTTCAGTAGTTTCCCAACTGCTGTTTCTTTCTAAACAACTGAAGCAAAACCATGTCTTCAGTAGTTTCACAACTACTGATGACTAACACCAAGTCTTCAGTTGTTTACAACAACTGATGGTAAAACCAAAGTCTTCAGTAGTTTCCCAACTACTGATGACTAATACCAAGTCCTCAGTTGTTTCATCACCTGAAGTCAAAACTGTCTTCAGTAGTTTTATAACTACTGATGACTAAATCTTCAGTAGTTTTATAACTACTGATGACTAAATCAGAGACTTCAGCTGTTTCAACGTCTGACGGTTAAAACCAAGTCTTCAGTTGTTTTATAACAACTGCTGATCACACCAATACGGTCAGTCATTCCAAACCTCTGAAAGTTAATACCACGTCATCAGTAGTTTCAACAACTGATGACTAACACCAAAACCTTCAGTCGTTTTCTAACCCTACCCTTTAAATACCTTATCCCACCTTCAGAGTTTTTACTTTCTTCTCTTCTCAAACCTAACGTTCAAAAATCTGTAACCTCTCTTCATCAATGGCGACCATGCAACTAAAACCCGACACAACTGTGTCGCACATCTCACAAAATCGCCATACTGGACCAAGTTTCACAACGCCATTGATTTAATGGTTCAGTCACCTTACAAAACGGCTTTTCTGTTAAATCCCACCATATATGCCGAATCTCTTAACCAATTCTGGACAAACGTCACTCTTGTCTCTGAGGAGAATGACACAGATTCTCTTCAATCGTTGTCCATCATCAAAAAGTGGTCATTACTCCAGACATTCTTCGCCAAACCCTAAATCTGGATGATGCCACTTTCCCAACTGGTTATCCAAAGGGCACAATCGATCAATCATTTGCCCAGCATGGATACCAGGGTAACCTGAGTGCATCTACCATATTGAAGAAACATTTCCAGGATGCCGAACGTCTCATCTTTCACCTGGTAAATGTCTGCCTTGCCCCCAAGACTTCATCATGGGATCAAATGTCCACAAGGTGGCAACAGGTAATGTACTCCATCCTTGAGCAACAACCTTTAAATTTTTCTGAAATACTATTTTTAGAGCTCAAGGATATGGCCCAAAAACAACTTGCTAACCGTTGGATATTATATCCTCGGTTCATAATGGCCATAATTGAAAACCAGCTTCAAGCTGAGGGACTTGTTGGCCTGGGAGTCCCTGCTACGGCTGTATTGCCTGAAGTATACTCCCGGCACAACTCTGACCAATCACTAAAAATGGCTGCCAAGCTGCGCAAACCCACGCAGCTGGAACCCACAGCCCCACCTCCAAATCCAAAGTCCCCACCAAACCCACTAAAAAGAAGACAAAAAAGGCTACTCAGGGAAATGAGTCCCCTGAGGATGCCCTGCACACAAACGCAGGCTATATCCACTGGTTATAACCCCCTAGTGGATACAAGGACTTCACCAGCCACAGCCGCTCAGGATTCCTCTCAAAAGGAGCCTGCAGCAACCAAAGAAGGGGTACCCACTAATCTGGGATCTTCCTCATTTGAGGAGATTGCCATTGAAGAGCACCATTCTCCCCAGGTGCATACTGCTTTTACCCCATCTCCCACTGCAACCGCCCCACAAAGTCCTACTCTCATTATTGCAAACGTGCTGACTCAGCTGCATGCCTCTCCTCCTCCCCAACAAACACCAACAAAGGGGAAAACCACAGCAATTGAGGAAGAGGATCAACATGCTTCTGAAAGCCCACAAGCACGAGGGTTTAATGTTCTATCTCCTGGTGTGGATATGGAGACCAGAACATCTGGTGAGGCTGCCACCTCTTCTGAATCAGCACATGATCAGACTGAGGGGTGGTAACATAGCTAAGACCTCACCAGAGGCAACAGCTGATGAAGGACATCGTCCTGAGGCTGGAAGTCCCCAGTTCCAAGAAAAAGGGGCACATGCTAAAACTGGTCTACACCCAGTGCATGTACATCTGCTACAAGCAGGAGGTCAGGTGATTCAGCATCTGCTGATGATGACCTGGGCTTCTTTTATGATGTTCTGGCCCAGAACACAATTCTTGAGGAAGAAGTCAGTAGACTACAAAGACTACTTGACCAATTCTCTCAAACAGCAAGTCCATCTGCCACCAACATAAACCCACAGATGGCACCTTCACCTGAAGGTCTCCCACACTCAGCCACTCAAAACTTCCGAGCCACCAGCTTCTATTTCTGGCACTGCTTCTCAGGGACAGAACCCCTCTGAGCAAACAGCTGCTATCTTTCAGCAATCCCTACCTCTCATCACCCAATGATCACAGACATTGTGATCAAAACCATGGATGAGAGGCTTCCCTCAATCATACAACCCCTGGTGGAGGAGATTGTGAGCACAAGGCTTTCTGCTACTCAAACCCTTGCAACCAATGCAACCAAAAAGGGGGAGAGTCAGTCAGTGAAAGCAAAGAGGAAGAGCATAGAGGGGAAGAAAGAAAAGGAGACTGAGAAGGAAGAGGAGTTTGTGAAGGGAGCTGACATTGATCAAGTGGGTGAAAGTCACAAAGACTTTCATGTCACATATAAGAAGAGGAAGGTTGAAGGAAAAGAAAAAGAACTCGAACTCGATGAGATGATCAAAATGGCGGATGCTACACACAGTAAATCAATGGACTCCATTATTGATCAACTGTATAGACAGGGGTTCGATACTGCACAGCTTGACTCAGAGATTAGGAGACTTGAAGTTGAAGAAATTAACTCAAGATGGGCAAGTTATGATGCATTAGAAAGAGAAAGACTAGAGATCATGATCAGATTCATTGCAAAGTACCTTGGGAGATCATTGATCGAGATTAAGTCATGGACAGGGACAGTATCTTGGCAATAACCACCAAGATCTGTTCGTCTGAAGCATACACTAAGGGATTGGTGATTGAAGCACTAAATGAGGCAGGTGCTGGGAACAGAAAGGAACTAGCAAAACACTCAAAAGCCTCACTCACTACAAGAATGCTAGAACAACCTGCAAAACCTCCCACTTCAAAATCACCACTACCACAACCCACTAAACCAACCTTTACCCTCAAAACCAACAGCCGATGATGCACCCAAGAAGAAGAAGAGAAGGGTGTTGAGGCTAGAAGAAGAAGAAGAAGAGGATGATGAGGAAGAAGATAGGCTGCCTCTTTGCAGTCCTAACTTTGCCTAAAGCCAAACCTATGCCCATCACTCCCACCTCACAGATGGAAGCTGTGAGAGTAAAGATAGAGGAACAGCAGCAAAAGCTTCATGATGATGAGATGCTGAAAAGCATAGACAAAACATGCTGCTTCTTCATCAATAATCAGTATGAAGAAAGAAGCTCTGAGATTGTACACCCTTGCTAACACATTTCAATATCAAAAGGAAAAGGTGAGAATATGGCCTGATCCTAGGGTGGCTCACAGAATTGTGAAGAAAGACATTCCTTCGAGATACAAGGGCCAAGTAAAAAGGATCGTAGATGAAGAGATCACAGTGGTCCTTGTAGTATCACCCTGGGAAATTGTAGAAGATTTCAAGAAGGCCTATGAAACTAAACAGCCAACCCCAAAAGATGTTAGAGAACAGAGTAATTAAAAAGGGGTTAGTCTACAAGAGGCTTGAGAACTTCAAACAAAATGAGCTCAGTCTGTTACTTGAAGGGACTCACCCAGATGAGTTTGCATACAGACAGATCACAACAGTTGAGCTCAAAAATGGCAAACAGGCTAAGTACATTTCAGAGCTGTATGGGCGTGAAGGATTGTTTGATGGTGGAGCTGAAAATCTTACCATGGAAGAACAAATTATGTTTCTCAGAGCATACACCAGAGATCCTACAGGCTTATACATGGGAAGTAGATTTCATGGATAGGACCACAGCCCTGTGTCCAGTTCCCCAAAGTCAGGGCTCCTATCCATACTATGCCAACCAAATTTCAGAAATCTATTCCAGGCCAGTGCTTAATTGGGTCATCTTCTTAGCTGATCAAGAAGGAAAAAGACCAATCTTATTGCCAACAATAAGTGGGACCTCAATAAAGTTAAGGTTTTGGCTGCATTGGTTCAGGGGGAGTTTGTTGGACCAAAAGAACCAATGAGCCGGATCAGAAAAACCTTAAGTCCCACAAACGTCACAACAACTGCTGAAGTCCACAAGTGCTGAAGACAAAGTCTGAAGACAAGTGCTGAAGAAAAAGTCTGAAGACACAAGTCTGTGCTGAAGACAAAGTCTGAAGAAAAGTGCTCAAGACAAAGTCTGAAGACACAAGTGCTGAAGACAAAGTCTGAAGACAAGTGCTGAAGACCAAGTATCAGTCGTTGTCACCACAACTGAAGAGGTCTTCTTCAGTAGTTGTGATGGTTTTCTTTCAGTAGTTTTATTTTTCTTTCAGTAGTTTTGTAAAACGACTGAAGAGCTTGTTCTTCAGTCGTTGTAGTTTCAGTAGTTTCGTATCAGTAGTTTTATGTTTTATACTTAGCACTCTGATATGTTCTCAGTAGTTGTGAACATTTCAGTAGTTTGTTAAGTTTTAGTTATTTTTGTAATAAATCTGCCAGATGTCACTATCCCGTGATATCAGCAGTGATTGCACTCTATATAAGGAGTGTCAACCTTATTGTAATCAGTGAAGATGAGCAGAAACATTTGATATTATTGAAACATTCCTTTTCACAGAAATATATTCTCTCTTTACAACCGTATTTGTTCTTAATGAATACGAATATCAAATTCTTGCTATAATTTGTCTAATTCTTGTTCTTATTCCGCTGCGTTACACTCTAATCCATCAAACTTGAGATCACTGATCCTGTCATGAAGCACCTTTAAGGTATCTTAGAATCCTTTTAACAGTGATAAGATGAGACATCTTAGGGTTGGCTTGATATCTTGCATAGATGTAGGTGGCAAACATAATATCAGGCCTGCTAGCAGTAAGATACATAAGAGACCCAATCATAGCCTTGTATAAGTGTTCATCTTCACACTCCCCTTAAGATCAAGTCTAAGGGAGTGGTTTCTGGCTATGGGTGTCTTAGCAATCTTACAATCAGTCATGTTGAACCTCTTGAGTATGTCCTGAACATACTTTGACCGACTAATGAAGATGTGTTAGAACTCTAGAAGATTAACATGTTGTCTTTATGTGTCTTTTTACTATTTGTAATAGTATAGGGACTAGTTTTGTAATTTGTTAGTTCCTTGTGTTTTATTATAAATAGCTTAGACTTGTAGCATTTTAACAAAAGAAGAACAAAAGTTTTAGAACAGATGAGAACTGCTTACTTAGTTTGTAATTGTTTTTGCATGATATTAATGAAACTATGAATTTTGTTGATATCTTGCTTGATTTAATTACTTTGTTTGAATTTCTTTGAATTGTATTCATACATCATCACACATTGGTACATTTGATCCTATCAAATGGTATGAGAGTCTTATCAAGAAAAATTTTCAAAAACATTTTCATTTCTTTTCTTAATTCAAAATCTAAGAAAAACAACAAAATATAAGAATGGTGAAATCAGAAGATTCTGAAAATAGAGTTCCAAAACTTAAAAATAGAGTTGATTTCAAAAATTGGTCTCTTAGGTTGAAACATCATTTAAATTTCATTGACACTAATCTTTGGAAATCTATAGAGAAAGGACCATACATTCCTATAATCACTGGTGGGCCTGACAGAGGGTTTGTTTATACTAAAGATTCTCAAGAACCCTATCCTGAAGATGGCCTTCGAGGAGATGATTTGAGAAGAGTAAAGAATGATATCAAAGCATATTCCTTGATGTGTAAAGGACTACCTCTGGAAGTTCTTGCAAGGCTTGGTGGATATGAAACTAGATACACCATGTATAAAGCCTTAAAGACCATTTGTGAATGAGGCAAGGAGATTCAAAATCTCAAGAAACAAAAGTTGAAAAGGCAATTAGAATTGTTTCAACATTTGTCTGGAGAAACCATAAATTAGATGATGAACATATTTGTTCAACTTACAACTGAGATGTCAACAGTTGTTATTAAGCTTGATCTTGAAGATCTAAATCTTAGACTACTCAATGCTTTACCCTCATCATGGAAACAAACAGTAACCTTACTAAAACATACTGAGAAGTTCCCTATGGATCTAGATCTACTCATTGCCAAGATAGAGTTAGTAGAGATTGATGAAAGCTCAAGGAATAATGATAGAGCAGCATCAATGTCTCAGTATTAGTTTGTTGCTTCTCCTGCAAACACTATTGAAAATGCATTCATGGCAAAAAGTAAGAAAATTACAGAAGAAGAGGGAGATTTATTTGTTGGAGCAGGATTTTTCAGTAATTCATCATTTACTAGTGCTCCTGCTTATACAACACACTATCATTCTCAATCTCCTCCTAAATCTCAGTCTCAACATCTAATGTTCAAACAGAGACTTCTTCATCTAACTCTGCTAAATCTAGCAAAGTTAAAGATGTGATAAACATCCTATTAGAGGATGAAGAGTCTAAAACTGCATTCACTGCATTTATGGCTTGTTTTCAAGCATATCAAGGTAACCATTTAACTCAATTAGACCTTGTTTTACAGGATTTGTTTGAAATGGATCCTGAAGATGTTGAAGAGATGGACTTAAACTGGCAGATGGTGATGATTGCTTACAGGACATAAAAACACTCGTATGTCAACAAGAATTACAAGCCAAGTGCTAACAAGACTGTTGGGTTTGATAAGTCAAAATCAAGGTGTTTTAACTGTAACAGTTATGGATATTTCTCCAGAGAATGCAAAGCTCCAAGGAATAATGGAGGAAATGCTCAATCAAGTTCTAGCAGTCAAAGGTTTCAACCAGCTCAGAAGACTTTTCAAAAGCCTTATCAAAGTCTTCCTATGCCTAAGCTTAAAGATGAAACAAAATCATCTGATGAAACCAAGAAAGCTTTAGTAGTCAGCATTAAAGATGGCTATGATTGGAGTGAATATGCTGAACAGTTTACTAATGATTTAACATCAAGTTTATCTCTTGTTGCAGAAATCCAGGGAGAAGATTGCTAAGAAAATAATGATCCAAAGGTGGAAGGTGAGAATGAAGAAGATGACTATGATTGGAGTTACAAATCAGATCCTAAGGAGGATACAGATGAAGTAGCTCTAATGGCACAGTCTGATCAACTAAGGTGACACTTCATCTTCAAAATCTGAAACCTTATCTCCGAAATTCCCTGAAATCCCATCTGAAGTAAGAGAAAAACTCAGCATAAAATCATGCTATGAACATGTTGAATACTATAGAAACTACTCATATAAAATCTGTGAGAAACTAAAACAAGAAGAGTCAATGCATAACAAACTAAAATCTGATCATAAAACAGCAGATCAAAAGATTATTTCTCTTCGAACGTCATAGAACAAAACACTAAAAGAATTAGAAATGGTTTTTAAACAATTGGAAGAGATTATCAAAAATCTTGAACAGGAGAAGATAGCACATGCTGCTACTCAAATGGATCTGCTAAAGTAAAAAAGTTCAAAAGTGATTGTAGAAAAACTGGTAAGTGAGAGAAAAGATAAACAGAAATCAGGGTTTGGTTTCACTCATGAACCTATGCCTGAATCTATTACAAACACTTTACCAGAGAACTTTAATACACATGATCATTCTCCTGAGAATAAAGCTAAACTTAAAGCTTTTCAGGTCAAAAACAAGAATTCAGAAGAAGAAAAGGAAAATGTAAAAGTTTTTGTTGAAAATGATCAAGAAAAGATTAAAAATGGTCATCCAATCAAGATAAAATCTTATGAATCTAAACAAACAAAATTCATATTTTCATTAATATCAAGCAAAGACAATTACAAAGTAAGTAAGCAGTTCTCAATCTGTTCTAAAACTTTTGTTCTTCTTTTGTTAAACTGCTACAAGTCTAAGCTATTTATAATGAAACACAAGGAACTAACAAAATACAAAACTAGTCCCTATACTATTACAAATAGTAAAAAGACACATAAAGACAACATGTTAATCTTTCTAGAGTTCTAACAAGATGCCATCTTCAACTTGCTTCACTTGAATTCCCAGAAAGAAATTGAGTTTCCCCATACCACTCATTTCAAATTTGTCTTTCATCAGCTTCTCAAAGTCTTTGCAGAGCTTTGGATTAGTTGAACCAAAGATGATGTCATCCACATACACTTGAACTAGAAATATGTCATTCCCTGTCCTTTGATGAAGAGAGTTCCATCTATAGTACCTCTCCTCTATCCATGTTTGCAAAGATACTCAGATGTGTCTCATACCACTTCCTGGGTGCCTGATACAACCCATAAAGAGCTTTGTCAAGCTTGCAGACATAATCAGTATGATCGGGATCTACAAAACCAGGTGGATGTTTGACATATACCTCCTCATCAATCACTCCATAATGAAAAGCACACTTCACATCAAGTTGAAAGACCTTGAAGTTCTTGGATACAGCAAATGCCAGGAATATCCTAACAGCTTCCAGTCTTGCAACAGGAGCAAAGACATTAGTGTAGTCTATCCTTCTTCTTGTGTGTACCCTTGAACAAATAGTCTAGCCTTGTTCTTGATGATAATGCCTCTATCATCCTTCTTGTTCCTAAACACCCATTTAGTTCCAATGGTAGTCTTCCCATGAGGAAGAGGACAAAGGTTCCAATTCCCTAACCAGACCTCTCATTCTTTCATAGTTAAGATGATCCTCTTTCAGTGCTTCATCTTGAAACTCTTTGGCTTGCTTTCACATCCGAGGTCATGATCAGCTGATACGCTTTCACCTGAATCGGCTCATGTCTCTCTTTCTGGCTAAGGGCATCCGCCACCCATTGGCCTTGCCTAGATGTAATGGATCTCACAATCATAATCCTTTATGATCTCCAACCATCTTCTCTGCCTCATGTTCAGATCCTTCTGCTCGAAGAAGTACTTCAAGCTCTTGTGGTCAGTGAAAATGGTGCACTTCATACCATAAAGATAGTGCCTACAATCTTTAGTGCAAAGACCATGACTGCTATCTCCAAGTCATGAGTAGGGTAATTGACCTCATGAACCTTTAACTATCGGGACACATAGGCTATAACCTTCCCTCTCTACATTAACACGCACCCCAAACCGAGTAGGAAGCATCAGAATAAACCACCAAATCTTCACTCCCATCGGGTAATGACAGAATAGGAGCTTGAGTCAATCTCGCCTTCAATTCTTTGAATGCCTTCTCTTGAGCTTGACCCCATACGACTTCACATCTTTTTGGGTCAACTTAGTTAGTGGAGAAGCGATCTTGGAAAAGTATTGAATGAATCTTCTATAGTAGCCCGCCAAACCCAAGAAGCAACGGATCTCGAATGGCGTCTTTGGTGACTTCCATTGCATAACCGCCTCCACCTTTGTCGAGTCCACCATAATCCCGTCGGGATTCACCACATGACCCAAGAATTGCACCTCACGCAACCAAAACGCACACTTGGAGAATTTGGCGTACAGCCTCTCCTTTCTCAACATCTCCAAAACCTCCCGAATGTGATCGGCATGCTCAATCTCGCTTTTCGAATAAATCAGGATATCATCAATGAACACAATCACTGATTTATCCAGCATCGGCCGACACACCTGATTCATCAGATCCATAAAAGCAGTTGGCGCATTGGTCAAACGAAGGACATGAAAAGAAACTTGTAGTGACCATAGCGTGTGCGAAAAGCTATTTTGGGATATCCGACTCCTTCACTTTAAGCTAATGATAACCAAATGGAAGGTCTATTCTTGAAAACCAACTGGCACCCTGAAGCTGATCAAAAAAATCGTCTATTCTCAGTAAGGGGTAGCGGTTCTTCACTGTCAACTTATTCAGCTCACGGTAGTCAATACACATCCTCATACTACCGTCTTTCTTCTTCACGAACAAGACCGGAGCACCCCAAGGAGAGATACTCAATCTAATGAACCCCTTATCAAGCAGCTCTTGCAACTGCCCCATCAATTCTTTCATCTTTGTCGGAGCCAAATAGTACGGTTCCTTGGCAACAGGTTGGGCTCCCGATATCAGATCAATCTGGAACTCGATCTCACTAGGTCAGGTGGCACTCCCGATAAGTCTCTGGGAATACGTCTGGAAAGTCACACACAACAGGTACATCAGATAGTTGCGGTGTTGGCGTATTCACATCCTTTATATAGGCCAAGTAGGCACTACATCCACACCTCAAACACTTTCCCGCCACCGCTATTGAAATTACCTTGGAATCGTAGTCACCGATCGCCATAGACCGTCATCGAACTACCGTCATGCATTGTCAAACGAATCATCTCTTATGGCACACAATGTTCGCCTTGAAGTCTGCTACCCAATCCATCCCAAGAACCAAATCAAACCACTTAAGGTCATTACAATGATCTAACAGGAAACTTATGACTTCTAGCTCCACATCACAGCCCTCCAACATCTCAAAAATCCTGGTAGACTTACCTATGGCAGTTTCTACATCAAAGGGCGCATCAACTCGTCTACTACTAATAGGCAGCTTAGCACAAAAGCAGCAGAAATAAAACTTTTACTGGCACCCGAATCAAATAACACAGAAGCTAAAGTTTGGTTCACAAGAAACGTACTGGACAACAACATCAGGGTCCGTCCTAGCCTCCTCCTATGTCATCGTAAATGCCCTGGCGCTCACCCTTGGTCCTTCACCTCCCGTTTTCTTCGCCCCGAAACCCTCGTCCCTTGGCTTCTTACAATCCCTACTCATATGACCCTGTTCACCATAGTTAAAGCACCAGGCCATACGACAATCCCTGGCCATGTGCCCCGCCTTCCCATATTTAAAGCACAAGTTTGACCCAACCTACATTCCCCACTATGCTCTCTCCCACACCTACCACACTTATTCGTACTCGCACCCGACGCGACCACACGGTGGTTGTCCACTCGTGCCTTCTTTTTACCCGTCGAGACATCACCCGATCAAACTCTTCCCATTCCAGTTTCTATCACCTCCACCTTCCGACTACCTTCAGCCACCACCACCACACCCCTTTCGTCATATAACCTTCCTGCCAAATCCACCGCTAACCTAAACGTGCTTGGTCGGGAAGTAATCATGTGCCTGCGAATGTCCGCTAGCAAACCCTGAATATACCTCTTGATCTTCCGAGATAGAGGTGTCATCTGATCTGGCACCATTCGTGCCATTTCGTTAAATTGATGGTGTATTGTTGGTGTGTATCGTTCCCGCCTCCAGTTGCAGAAACTCCCTCTCGACCTTGTCCATTTCGGTGAGGACAAAACTCTTCGATCACCAACTTCTTCAACTCCGACCATCTCATTCTCTCCGATCGCCTGACTACCCTCGGCTTGGACTATATTGTCCCACCAACACAGAGCCGAGTCACAAAAGAGTGGGTAGCGAACTTACTTTCTGGTTTTCTCGGCACTCGTTGATATCAAGTACAGGCTCCATTTTCCTCACCCACCGGTGAGCAGCAGCAGCAGTACCGTTACCATGAAAAGTAGGGTGCTTGCATCTCATAAACACCCCGTAATTACAGCCTCGTCCCGCCTCCGGCGCAGGCTCTTCTTCTTCTTCTTCATCAGAGAGAAGCGTCTTAGTCTCGGGCTGTCTTCTTTCTCCCGTAGGTCCACTCCTTTCCCTTCTCTCCCCTTCTCTAACTGCCTTTATCACTTCGGTCACCACAGACGGTAGGATCGTCTGCATGACTTGATGCACTTCCTCCACAACCGCCTCCTTCATTGAGGCTGTCAGATTAGCACTCTCATCTCCACCCTCCGGATGAGGAGTTTTTGGTTCTTCATGGACCACCTTTTCGGCCCTAGGCCTTCCTCTCGTAACTCGTGGTTCAGCACCACGTCCGCCACCACGTGACGCATTAGATGATCTACCACCGGCCATCCTGTAACTCACACTGAAAGATTTAAACACTAATACGGTCATTCAAGGAAATGGCTTAGTTTATGGCAAGTATAGTAAGTCCCTAATACAGTGGCCAGTTGTGATTAGCCACTTACTTTACTCTTCACACCCCAAGCATTACCTGTCCTGACTACATTAGCATTTAAATTACATACAAAACATAACCACATACCATGCGCATATAAAACCAGTATCTTTACGAAAATACCTTATGGCACGCGGCTACTCAGATTGGCATCCCATTCCCTTTGTTCCATTCTCAGTTAAGTTAAGGTTCATTTGAAATTACCCATTGCACTTAAACTTTGGCTTTGATACCAACTTGTAAGGCCCCGTTCTCGGGACGTACAGATGGATTCATCGCACAAAACATTACTTTGCATTAATCATCAAACATTGCAGTGGAAACATAAAACAAATAGCATCTGAACAAGGAGAATGAAGAACAAGGAGGTGATGAAAGTCAAACTGAGATTAACGATCAAAGTCTAGACATGGTAGTGTATTCTGGGAACACTGGTTACTCAGACTATGAAAAGGTGAATTTGAAGAACTCTTTAGTGCACTGGATAGTTTTGCATCTGAACAATTCAGCATTGATGATGACTTCTGGGAGTTCATAAACATCCAAAGAACTGAGTCAGAGCCTATTGTCCTTACTCCCAAATCACCAGTGCCTTTGGAAAAAGAATTAACTCTGCAAATTGTCCCTGCTATCTCATTAACTGAAGAACAAAAAGAAGAACTCAAAGAAAGTATGAAAAAGAAAGGAAAGAAGAAACTGAAACTGAACAGAAAGAGAATGAGAAAAAGTAAAATGAAGGATCAAGAGCCAAGTACACCTGAAAAGGTACCTGAACCAAAAGAACAAACTGAAACCTCTAGCCCTCAACTTCAAACTTACTCACGAAAGAGGAAGTACTTAGCTGAAAAAGCAAAAGGTAAGAGACCAATAATTTAAGAAGAACCAGCAAAGAAACAAAAAGATGACACAAGAAGTCTAGCAGCAATTGTTGAATTTTTGGAAGAACATGAGCAGGCAGAAGCTCAGTTGAAAAAATTGGCTGGTGTAGTTGATTTAGAAGAAGGTGAAATTGCTGGTGGATATGAAGTTGAAAAGGATGTTCTCATGGGTAGTCCTATTAAAGCAGAACAGGCAGTGGAAGACATGGTAACCAAAGCACAAACTGATGGCTTGATGATTAAAGCCATGTTCCTGATCAATCAAGGCTATGATCCTGATGAAGTGTTAGAATGACTTATGAGAGAATGAAGGAGGAAGAAGAGAAAGTAAAATTGTTGCTTGATCCAACAATAGACACTGAATATGAGAAAACAATAACAAAGGATACTCCAAAGCATAAAGATTCATCTTTGAAGAAATCAACAGGGTATGAAATACCATTGCCAAGAAGGGGTCTCCTACACAAACTGTATCAAATGAAGAAATCATCCTCATCCCATGAATCATTATTTCCTGATCCTTATAATATGTTTGATAAGGAAATGAAGGAATATCTCTCAAGTCAGGGATTCACAAGAAGAAGGATTGCTAACATGAAGACAAATTCTTTAAGAGCTGCAACTCTTTAATTGATCAATGAAAAGAAAGAAAAACTCAAGAAACTGGAAGAAGAATTGACAAGGACCAAACCAAGAAGCAGAGTGTCAGCTGAAGACATGTTGTTGAACCAAAAAGACCAAGAACTACTTGCCCCAGTGCTACATAAGTACCCTGAATGGTTTGCAGAACCATCTTAGTTGAAACTACAAGAAGGACTGACTACTGCAGAACTGATCAAAGGGGTGTCTACTCCCAAGGGTAAGGTAGATCAAAAGATAATAGCCTGGAAGTATGATAGCACATGGGATATGTTCATGGTGAAGAGAATCTTAGGGCTAGTACAATTCTTTATAGAGTACTCAGCTCTTGTAAATGCCCTTGAGATTCATGATTTGAAGGAGCTAGCTTAACTTGAACTAATCAATCATGCAGCTATGTTCAGGGGATATGATTTGAGAACATACTTAAGATGTTTAGAAGAACAAACAACTTCAATTCATTAAAGACAATTTGCTTGAGAAAAGATAAAACTTTTGTCAATCCCTGGATAAGAAGAAAAAGATGCAAGCAGAGGAAATTGTATTCCCTGAGTTGAAGGTAAAGCCAACCGAATCAATGAAGAGGAAAGTAGTATCTGGTACTCATTACTCCACTCTCATCTCAAAAGTGTACTATGATAAGAAAACCTATGAGATGGTGATTGAAAGGAAGTGGGGAGGAAAGGAGGGAGCTGACATAAGACTATTCAGTGGATATGAAGTAAGATTACTTGATGAATCATACATCCACTATATTTATACCAGGCACTTCAGGGAATTAAACAACAAATTGGGTGAACAAGACATGCACTTCTTTCTGAAATGCATCAAGTTGTTGAAACTGGCCTATGATCGAATAAATACTAAAAGAGACAAAGAAAGAAGAAGAAAACACCACTGCAACTTGGAAATATTATTAAACTTGAAGTGGATTTGGGGGGAGTTTATTGATTCATAGAGATAGTCTTTCTACAATCACCATCTGGGAACCTATTTCACTAAAAAATTTACCAATGGAAGCCATCTACAACATGAGCAGAATGAAGATACATGTGCTAAGTATAGACTGGATGTCAGAAGCAACTGATTTTGTAAACATGATCAAGGCTATCCTGGATCCTACTAAAGCTACATTCATACTACCTCCAGAAGACCCAGCTGAATCATCACAACATCAATCACCTCCTAAACACTGAGGAAAACTAGGCTGTATAATCCTTAGGGGGAGTATTGTTGCACCCTAAAAGGATCATACATGCCAACTCAAAGGGTGAATTGATGATTGCTCTGCTGGAATCCCACAAGTCCAAGAACCAATGTGGATGAAGATCTGCAAGGAAAATAACAAGTGTTATCTTCCGCATTTGTTAATGCGGAAGACATAACTCTGATGCAGACAAGTGTTTACTCTTCCGCATTGACTAATGTGGAAGACATAACACTAATCCGGAAGAATAAAAGAAAATGCGGACAATACTTTGCTCATCCGTATTGACAAATGCGGATGACTGACCAAATACGCACACGTATTTGTTCGTCTGCATTAACCAATGCGGATGACCAACTTACTAATGCTAATGATCAAGTAGAAATGCTGATCAAGATTAACTCATCCGCATTTGTCAATGCGGATGAACAAGCAGAGATGCGGATCAAGACTTAGACTAGTTTCTAATGTAATAGGTGGGGGTAGTTTAGTCATTTTGTAAAGGCATCTGTCTGCCTATAAATAGAATAGTTACCTCGTACTAAGGTGACGGCTGATAGAAAGAGAATTTTTGTTGTAATATTCTGTAACTTATCAACTTTCATATATCAATATAAATAGCATTTATGAGTAATTTTCTTGCTTTGAATGTTCTTTGATTGTTGGTTTCCGCCACTCAATCATTGACTTGATTATCATATTCGATTCTCAGTAAAAATATCACTCTTACTCAAACCCAGTCAAAGCTCATCACATATTGTCCAACACTTAGTGAGAGAGAGAAAACAAAGGGAGGGATTGGGATACAAAGTGGTTCCGCCACCACCTGAGACCTTGATGAACACCAAAAGTAAACCAATTAATAATGACCCCTTCAAGGATCATGTGGTGACCACTCCTCTTGTTAGTGACCCAGATTCCATAAGTAATCAATTGAATCTAGTACTTAACAAAAGGACTCCACTTTAAAGGCAACAGGAAAGATGCCTTGTGTTAACCTGGAAAAAGAGTTTGAAAAGGTCAATTAAAGTCAAGTTCAAACAAAGTCAAATCAGAACCCAAAAAGACTTTTAAACCTAATCAATCACGAGTATCATGTCAAAGTCCACGTAAACAAGAAATAAAAGATGTAAAACCAGGTAAAGCAATTAAGTTTGTAAAACCCGACTATACATCTAACAAAGAAGTGTCTCAATCTAAACAAAATAAGGTCATCCGTGTGACACCTACATCTCCACAAAAACAAATTAACCGTAAAGTTGAAAGCAGATCTTACTACAATTATGGAGAGTTCGGTCACATTGCATCTAATTGTCCTTATTATCAGACATCGAGGAGGAAAGTTGAACTTCCGGCATATAAAACTAGATCTTTTAAGAGGAACTCAGTGACGCCTCCTAAAAAGGATAGTGAATCCAAAGTTCAACCCATAAGCCAGTCGTCTGTTTATCACAACAGGCCTTACACAAAGCTGGTCTATGGAAAGAAAAAATCCACCTCAGCGTCTAAAAATGAGAACAAACAGAAATCTGAGCTTCCCTCAACCTCAAATGGTTAATGGGTTGAGTTTATGCTATGTGATGCCTCAGGGAAACCCAAGCCAGTGAAGGCTTAGGTTCCTAACTTGAACTAATGTTTTCATTGAATGTGTAAGGTGTTCGCTATAGTGTCAAGACTAACACGTGGATTGTAGATAACAGAGCATCCAGGCACATGATGGGGAACATAGCTCTCTTATCAAACATGAGACAAATCAAAGGAGGGCATGTTTTGTTTGCTGGAAACAAAGGTGGTATATCACATCCTAAGGAGAAGTGGCAAATCAGAAAGTTAAGTTTGACAAGGTAAACTATGTCCAACAGTTAGAGAATAACTTACTTTCTGTTTTTCAAATATGTGATAAAGGCTTCAAAGTAGTCTTTGACAACAAGAAGTGCTACGTTCTGAAGAAGGACTACGTGATCCCGGAGGACCAAGTTCTAATGTCAGCTTCAAGATATAATGATCTTTATGTTTTGGATCTTTCAATGGCCTCCACAACGGATCGTGAAGTTCAGTGCTTGTTGTCCAAAGCTACTGAAAAGGATTCCATCTCCTGGCATAGGAGAATGGGACACATAAATCCAAGGAAGATGAATCACTTGATCCAGAATGATCTAGTGAGGGGAGTGAATGTCAAAAACTTCCAGCTCCCAGATTTCTGTGTTGCGTGCAAGAAGGCAAATAGACAAAGAAGTCTCATAAGGAAAAGAAAGTTCATTCAATAGAACTACCTCTAAGCTTCTTCATATGGATCTGTTTGGTCCATTCAGTACAAGAAGCATTGCAGGCGACTTGTACTGCTACGTAGTTATGGATGACTACTCAAGATTCTCTGGGTAATGTTTCTGAAGTCCAAATCAGAACATTTGAATCCTTCAAGGAATTAGTAACTACACTGGAATCCCTATACAAGCTGAAAGTACGATAAGTGCGCTCACACAACAGAACCGAGTTCAAGAATCAGTGGATGGAGGCCTACTGCAAGGAAAAGGGAATTGTGCATCAATTTACCTCTGCCTACACTCCTCAGATGAACGGTGTTGCTGAATGGAAGAACCGCAGCTGATAGAGACGGCACAGACTATGCAAGCAGACTCAAAACTGCCTATTCATTTCTGGAATGAGGCAGTTGCAAATGCATGTTATATGCTCAATCGAGTTCTGGTAGTTAAACGCCATGGAAAAACATGCTACGAGTTACTACAGCGACGTAAACCTAACTTAGACTATCTCGAGCCGTTTGGTGCTCCATGCACCCTGCTGAAGAAGACTCAGGAGGGAAAATTCAGCGAGAAGGTTGATGAAGGGATCTTTCTAGGATACAACATACCAAACAAGAGAGGTTACAACAACTCAACGGGTCAAGTAGAGGTGTGGTGTAATGTTGATGTTCAGAGATACAGTACACCACCTGCTGGAAAAGGGCCTGCTTACTTCTTTGACTATGATGGATTCTTCAAGTCCTTCAACATACCTCTCTCCACTTCCGAAGACGAGTTGACAAACAAGATGATGTACGATGTCTTGAACATACCGTCTCAAGATTCAACGCCATCCAGTTCACAAAGTCAATCATCTACCAACTCAGGGGGAGCACTTGATGTGAGTGACTCTTCCCCTGATGAAGAAAATATGGAAAATGATCAGAACAACCGGGATGAACAGGTTTTGACTACCACAAGTCCACAAGCATCTGATAGTGATGCATCTAAGCCTCCTGAACCATAGACTCCTATAGCCTCATATCCGGAACCAAATATTCACAATCTTGATTCTGAGGTTGTGTTCCAACAACTCCCTGCTCACATCTAACGTCTATCATCCTTTGGATAATGTCATAGGAGATGTGAGATCAGGAGTTCAGACTAGAAATCAGTTGCACTCAGCTGATTATGCCTCGGTGATGGAAAAGGGATACCTTCATGACGGTGCCTATCGTTGCTTGTGTCTCAGTTTGAGCCAAAGTATGTTAGTGAAGCCCTGAATGATGAGGCATGGGTGAGTGCCATGCAAGAAGAACTTCTTCAGTTCAAGAAGTTGGGTGTATGGACTCTAGTAGATAGACCTAAAGGTGCTAAGGTCATTGGCACCAAATGGGTATTCAAATGCGAGAAAGATGATCAATGAGTGATCATCAGAAACAAGGCTCGGCTTGTTGTTCAGGGATTTCGACAAGTTGAGGGTATTGACTACAATGAAGTGTTGCACACGTGGCAAGAATGGAAGCAATCCGCATCTTCCTTGCCTATGCATCGTATATGAAGATCAAAGTATATCAACTAGATGTGAAGAGTGCGTTATTGTTTTGCCTATTAAAATCCTAAAACGCTAATCCATTACGATTTTAAAATTTTAGGGGGAGAATAGGTTTAGACAGTATAAAAAAACGAGGGAGAAGGAGAGGTAGCTGATAAAAATTAGATCGTATGTGTGATACCGATTCAATCTTTGGAATATGATAGTACACAGGAGCAAACCATTTGGGACTTTAAAAATATAAATTGAAAAAGATGCAAAGCTCAAGTATAAGTCTATGTAGTCTGAGCAATATAAAAGGAAATATGATAGACAAACTAGCTACTACTAAGGTAACACAAAGAAAGTAGACCTAGAGGTTGCTAGACCACAGATGATATGTTGGTGAATTCAACACAATAGATGACTAGACCTTTTTGGTGATCTCAAGATTAAATTAAAATGTTTGACTAGCTGTGGGTAACACCTTATCCCTGGTTAACACAATCAACAAAATTCCAATAAGGGGTGACAAGCAAAATAAACGTCACGAATGTGTGCGTAAGACCAAAGCATCAGCAAAAGCACATAAAAAATGCAAATACAATCAAACTGAAAACCTATGTTATGGTGAGATCTGTGCAAAAAGAATGAAATTGCTCAAACAAGAAGATAGGTTATGTGCCTCTCTGTTGTGTGGTGGCACTGGCCTGAGGATAAGCATACCTTATATATTCTAGAATTCATTGTTGTTTGCCACCTCTCTATTGTGCGGTGGCACTGACCTGAGCATTGGCTTCTTTTTGAAAGTTATATGAATAATTTCTTCTTGAATACTACCCTGAGACCGCTCAAAAATCTCCTGAGGAATGTTGATTACCATATAAGTGTGGGATCCACAAATGCTTGTTGAAATAAACAAACCTTAAACCATCACCAATCTGTATTGAAAGTCTGTGTATGGATTTAAGAGGACAAGTATAGTGACAATCATTGTGGCTACAATTCTTGAAAGTTCAAATCAGTGTGGGGACCTAATAGTACTCGTATGATTACCTAAATTTGCTAAATGACTCTAGATAAAAAAACAAGAATAGGGCATCAAAAGTCTTAGATTACTTGTCCCAAATGATTTGAATATCCTGTATGATTCCAAATTGAATTGGTCCATGTTTGGTCTAAATAAATTAAAGCTGTTTTTCGAGAAAAATAATTCTTTAGATTTACATCTTAGGATTTAACCCTCACAAAAACACAAAAACATGTCTTAGTTTTAAGGTTCAGTTTTATTTCTTTTATTTCTAAATAAAGTTTGTCAATTTCAATTTGTTCAATATCAGACTATGTCATGGAAGTTGATAGGGAACCTTATCATCTAAATGGTCACGTCTGAGGTGACCACATGTCCTTTCAAATAAAAAAATAGGTCACGTCTAAGGAGACTAAATATTTTAAAAGGATCACATCTGAGGTGGTCAAAAGTTTTTCAAGTTAAAATGATCATGTTTGAGATGATCAAAGGTTCATAATGTTAAATCAAAAGTTTAAAAGGGTGTAAAAGGTAAAATGGTCATTAAGTCAAAAACCATAGGTATGATTCATTCGCACGACTGGACCATGAGAATGGATCAGTCGTACGATTGGAGGATATGAATCTGCCCAATCGCACGATTAACCCACACGTATGGGACATATGTGTGATTGGACCATGAGGATGACTAAAATGTGCTAACCGCATGGGTGAAGGTGACCGAATGACCCAGTCGCACGACTGACTTCTAGTCGCACGACTGAATGTGACTGATTATGCTAGTCACACGACTGATCTTCAGTCGCATGAATCAACTATGCGATTGGACTCAGTCGCACGACTGGAAGTAAACCCTAGTATAAATAGAGGGTGTGTCGGTCGCAGTTGGTCATCACTCCCAAATCGCCTCTACATCGCACAAACATACAGTTACTCGGCCCGATTTTCATTTGAGCCTTCAAGACTATTGTTTGTTGTGTACTGATGATTTCTATTGACTATACACGTATAATGCGGTGCAATGCATGAAAATATCCATCAATTTAAGCCAAAAATCAACTGAAATGAACCTAGAAGAAACCGTAACTTACGCTGACAAATAAACTAATAAAACTAAGTCCATTGTGCAATTCAATGTTATAATGTGTTTTGTCGGTAAATTGCTAGTCTAATGAGCCTAACCACGATGTCTAACATTAAAGATTGCTCAAAATTTGATTGTGAATCGAACAGTTAGCCTATCATGCGAATGGACAATCTGATGAACTTCAGTCGCACGACTGAAAGGGACGAATGGCCAAATCACACAGTTAAACCATGCGTATGAGTTCAGTTGCACGACTAGGGTAACCGCATGAGATAGCATACGTATGAGCTTAGTCGCATGTTAAGTCATACATATGAGGTCATTCGCACGACTTGATCTTAGTCGCGCATTGTCATTCGCACGACAGAAGAGAGAATTTCTTATTCAAATGATTAAGGTCATTACTTATTGACT
Source organism: Flaveria trinervia (assembly GCA_025506515.1). Lineage (NCBI taxonomy): Eukaryota > Viridiplantae > Streptophyta > Magnoliopsida > Asterales > Asteraceae > Flaveria > Flaveria trinervia. Next base: position 29,332,715 of record CM046441.1, read on the forward strand.
GACGCTAACGTTTATATTCATTGTGTGACCGATGGCTAGTCGCTGAACTATGAGCACCAAGCACAACATCTGTGCTCATCTGGATCTGACATCCAGGAACGCAGCTGACTTCTCGGGCAGTATCACATTTCTACGGAGATCGAAGATTTCCGTGCCATCTCGACTCCTTGCACTCCCTATCGCTCGGTCCAACAGGCTTTCTAGGAAAGTGCTGTGATCGACAGATCCTCAGAGCCCCATCGCATCAGGAACTCGATATTTGGAGAGGCTATTGAGATCACGGAGGATGATCTTCGAACAGTTCTCGAGTTTGGAGATGATGCTGACTGTCCTACCCGATTACATCCCCTTACTATTCGAGGATGTTTTATGCGAGCTAAGTACTCTAGGGACATCAATGCAGGGGTGCTCAACAAGAGCAACCTATGCCCCCAGTTCAAGTACCTCGCTCATATGCTACTGAAGTGCATAGCATCTTGGAAGGGAGGGTTCGATGAGCTCTTAGATCAGATTCAGAACGCTTATGCAGTGTTGGTGTTGAACCCGTTCAGCTTCTCCAGGATGATCTTCACCTACCTGGTGGAGAACATAGAGGGAAAGGGCAAGGAGGGCTTTTGTATGTACCCTCGATTCATACAGATGATCATAGACCAAAAGCTCCCTTCGTTGCCAAAGGAGAAGATGGATGTGGTAGCACTCAAGGTGATGGGTGATACCACCTTGGGTCGGATGAAAGTTTACAGGGGAAGCAGGTGAAACCCCCTGTGAGGCGACTGTTTGGGCATCTGGCCCGTGAAGACTACGTGGCGCCAGGCAAGCGTAAATGGTGTCACGTAGACAATGACTTTGATGTTGAGCAGTTAGAGCTCCCAGATGATGACTCAGATGACGATGACAGCGGTGCTGGTGGAGATGCTGGGCCCACTCAACCAAGGGCCCCCACAGCTGATATCGCATCTCCAGCACCCACCCATAGAGAGACTGAGGATGCTGGATTCCATCAGGATTTCCAACCTGATGAGAAGGAGGATACAAATGAGGAGCCCCTCACTTGGACTGTTGGCAGCAAGGTGGTTGCCACAGAGCGAGGGCTCCAGGCGGTTGGTGAACGCCCTGGCAGATCAGGAAAGACTGACACGGATCCCACCTTTGCTCCCGATCAGCCAAGCCGTGTTCCAGGGGGAGCATCCACCTCGAAGGGATCGAGGAAGAAAAGGATGGCTCAGCCCCACGGCCTGAAGAAGAAGAAGAAGAAGAGAAGACTAGCCTTCATAACCACCACCACTACTCCGTCCACTACCACCACTCCACCTACCACCACTACTCCATCCACTACCACCACTCCACCTACCTCCACTACTACCACACCCACACCACCACCACCTTCATCTATATTACCCCCAATCTTCACCACTACCACCACCACCACCACTAGCCATCCAGCTGCACCATCATCCTCCTCTCCATATATATCTGGATCACCTCTACCTCCCTTTGGGGTAGAGGAACAGCTGTCAGTGCTGAACCGTATGGTGATGCGTCTGTTAGTGGCCGATGACGAGAAACTGCATAGATTTGTCAGTTAGTAGATCTTACTGCTACACAATCTCAGCAGATTTCTCAGCAGGCTCGTTTGATTTATCAGCATGCTTAGCAGATGTCTCAGCTCCAGGAGCAACATTCCAAGAAGATTGAGGAGCTCGAGGCTGCAAACGAGACTATCTTGCTAAAGCTTAAAGGATCCAAAGAAGAGCCATTGGAGATAGGAGAAGGAGATGGAGACGATGATGATGATGATGATGATGATGATGATGAGAGTGATGATGATGATGATGATGATGATGGTGATGATTATGAGGGTGATACTGATGCAGATGTTGATGATGATGAAGACGATTCTTCTGCTGCGGGTGCCACATCTACAAGCGAATGGAGGACCAAAAGGACTCAAGATCAGGGTGACTCCACATCCACCCCGGTAGCAGAAGAGCAGTGGATACAGGATAAGAGTAATATTTAGTTATTTACTTTATTTAAATCATATGTATTTGAATCTTGTATCTCATTATTGTAATGAATGTTTATATATAATTGTGGTATTTCTGTCTTGATTATTAACTAATGATTGTTGTGTTACATGTATAAATCAAGCAGATCCCAACATTCAGAGGGATGAACATGATGTTGCTCCCCTCCAACAGATCAAGAGTCTACTCACAATGATTCTTGATCTGCAGGGTATTGTTAGGAGATCGGTGATGTACACTTCTGAAGAAGGAGAGATCATTCACAATCTCACTGACGAGCAAATTGTAGAAATGTTCAATCTCAATCCCGATGATATTGTCAAGGACGCTCCAAATTTTCTAGAAACCAGTGATGACGAGCTGAATGACATTGATGAGACAGAGATCGAGGACGTCGCTGCAGAGCACTATCCCGAGTACGCTGATAAAGAGGGAAATGTGGTCCCCAATTTGGGGACTCCCTGGTCAGTGATACATTTGAGATGTTAGATAAGATGGAGCAAGAGTCCGAGAAGGTTGAAGAACAAGCTCAAGCCTCAAACACTGATGTTGATATCGGAAAGGCTGAATGGGCTGCTTGTTTTTAGGAGATCCTAGCCCAACGCACTGCTCCTAAACAGAATGTGTACACCAAGCTCTACAATATGAAGAAACATCACAAAGTGTCAGGCAAGATTATCGCGTGGGCACATTTTGATGATCTTAATGTATACGCGGTGAAGAGAGAGAAAGGTATTGAGTACTTTAGATTCCCACATGATCTAAAGTCTCTACCTAGTTTTGAGCTCAACCAGCTGGCTAAACTGAAGCTGTTATACGCTGACCCGAGAAAGATGTCAGGCTGGTTTGAGGCTGCCTTGAAGAAAGAGTACCACACCAGGTGGGTCAACTTCAAACCTCAACAACCTACGAGGTATATCAGACGTTCTGAAGTTGATCCCATAACTGGAAAGCCTAAGATAGTGTTGAAGTGGAGTCCTCCACGAACAATGTCAAAGATCCCTCTAGGGGAGATGCCACAGGACTTCACCTCACTTCAAATGGTGTTACTATGATTGGAGAACAGAGGAAGTTGTCATAGTTTTGAAAAAAGAGGGCAGAATAGATACTATCAGTGTGACATCGGTAATTTTCCGTTACCAACTCCGTTAGTTCCGTTGAGTCTTGCATACACGTGTCGTAAGCACACACTAGTTTTCGTTTAACGTTGGTGACCTAATAATAATTAACAATGTTAAATTAATGATAATCTAACTGATAATGTGATTATGGTATTATGTTTATGTGTTTGCATATTTTAATTGTTCTTTGTGAAAATTAATCGCGTAACGTGGAAACATGTGTATTAATTCATATGTGTTGAGTTTTATAAAAATAAAATATATGATTGTGACTAGGAGTCTATATTCTTAATAACTTAGTTAAAAGCACTTTTAAAAAGGAGTTAAAATCTAATTTTTATAAAAATACAAAACACAATGGTTTAAATGGTAAATATGCAAAATTAAATTAAATAAAACACAAAAACCCTAGCCCCCACACCCCATCGGCCACGATCTCCATCCTTTACCCCTCCCCACTTTGAAATCAATCTAGAACAAGCAAATCTCTATGATTTTGATTCGGTTTCAAGCCATACAACAAGATAGCAACATCAAATCATGTTCCTTTGCAAGAATTAAGGTTAGTTTTTGTGTTTTTGTGGGTTTCTTGTTATGGCCGAACCCTAATTCATGACTGGTTGTTCATGGTGTTGAAATTGATGTTGTTTGGTGATGTTAGTATGTTTGTTAGATAGTATACATGTTGTTTAACGTTGATTATTCATGAATGATACGTTTTTAATGGATTGATCATGAACTTTGATTCTAGACAAACCGTAATTCGAAATTGATGTGATTATGTGAGATTGATGATTGTATGATGAATGTATGATGGTTAGTAGGTTGTATGAATGTTAGGTTACATTGATCTTGCAAGAAATTGATGAATTGAAGTTGATGTTCATAGGTTACTAATAATAGTAACTTTATTTTCATAACATGATGATGATGATGGATTGATGTTGTTGATGTGTTTATGATGATGTTTAGGTGTTAGATTGTTAATATGAATGCTAGAAACTTTGGAATGAAAGTTGTTGTTCATACCTTGCCAAAAGTGGAAACTTTTGTTCATGATGATTGATGGATTATGATGATTAGGTATTGTTGATCATGTCTAGATGTTGTTATGAGCTTGAAATGGTATATTATTAATGAATTCATGAATACATTGGGTGTTTGATGGATTTTGGAATGTACATTCCCAAAAGGGAAACTTTATTTGCACAAAATTTGAAAGATATTTGATAGGATCAAATGAATAAATCTGTGATGATTTGTAAACACAATTCAATGAAATTCACACAAAGTAATCAAATCAAAACAAGATATCAATAAAATTCAAGTTTTCATTAATATCAAGCTAAGACAACTAAAAGTATGAAAGCAGGTTCGAATATCTTGTGTATTCGTTCATGTCTACCTGCAAATCTAAGTTATTTATACTGAAAACAAAAAGTAAAGGAACTAACAAATTACACAAATAGTCCCTATACTATTACAAACTATCAAAAGACAAATAAAGACAATATGTTAATCTTTCTTAGAGCACTTAATAATACTCCCCCTAAGATTGACATGGTCTTCTGTCTTCAAACTCTTCAAGCTTTGACTACTAACTTTATCTTCAATTCTATCTTCAGCCTTGACTTCATCATTCAAAGTAATCTGCTGGTTCTTCTTTGACTTTGAATATTGGCTTCTGTTTGTACATATCTAATTATTTCAAAGCTTTTGATATTGCAGACTTGAATTTACTTGCAAGAATGCCTTGTTCGGGTTTAGCTTCATTTGTTTTAATCTCCATCTTGTCCATTCTCTCCAATGTGTCTTTTGAAAGACATGAAATATCAATATTAGCATATAACTCAATAGGCTTGTTACTTTCCTTTGAGTACACTTCTAATACCCCTTTCCTTGATATTCTCATGAATTCAATATCTTTAATATCTTTCTTGACAATGTTGGCATACGCAAGAGCTTTTCTCAAAGATATTCTTTCCATGGCAGCATTCATCACATTGATAATAGAAATGAAATATTTCTTATCTTGCGCAGCCACTTCAGGAGATACTTTCTCAAATTTTTGTACTGACAAAAATGAAATATAACTTGGATGTAACAGTTTTAGTTCAAAAACTCCAAATAAAGTAATCATGTCCTCATCCCATCTTTCTAGATTTCGGACTAACTTCAGCTCAAATGTCTCAGTGTTATAAAACCATCTAAGATTTGGCTTTGAGTTTTGATTACCATCAATCACTTTCAGTCCAGGAGTTGTAACTTTTTCAAAATATTTATCACAAAATTCTATCAAAGAATGTTCTTCTTCTGAATGAACTCCCTTAGCTTCTTGTTTTTCTTCATAGTAGCAAAGTACTCTTTGTCCTCTTGATCACATCTTGTGTTAAGAAAATTACTCGATCTATCCGATCCTCTTCTTAATAATTCTACAAACATCTTCCCACGTTTTGAATCAGAAGGATTGATCAGATGTAATCTATTCAGCTCTTTTAAATCTTGCACAGGAAGTTTTATGATACTGGAGTAAAAATGATAAACATCACATACAGCATTTACTCTCTTTATCAAAAATGCATCAAACACTTCATCATACTTCCATGCAATAATCTTTACTTGGTTGGTAAAATCTGGAGCAATCATAGCATTCAACAGTTCAACAACTGATTGTCCTTTTTGCAATATGTTTCTTACCAAGTCTCCGGTTGTTCTTGAACTATCAAGAATATACCTTTGTTCAGTTGATGCTTTATAAGTCTATCTTTCTGGATCAGCAAACATTTCTATCAATTCTTTTCTATGAGCATGAGCATCATCAAATCTTGACATTTGTTTTATCTCCTGAGGCTTTAACATTCTTGTTCTTTTTATAATTTCAAGATACTGAGGGTTATCTGTATCAAGCACTATTATTTTCTTCATTTGTTTCTCAGTCTCTTGAAAGCTTCTGACAAGATTTCTCAGAGATACAGATTGTAATCTCTTCAGCTTCCTCCAAGGGTAATTTCTAGCTTGCAACCATGATCTAAGAGCGGGAATACTCATATCATCTGGATCAGGATGGTGCAACTCAGAACTAGACAATTCTTCTACATTTATTACCTCTTTTGCTCTTGTCCATTCACCATGCTCAACAACAATCTCATTTGGATCTATTGAAGCAACTGACTCTGCATAGATACATTTTTCGTATTCATCATTAATCTGAGAAACAGTCAGTCCGTCCAAATATACTCGATTGTATTTCATGTTCACAAGATAATTATATTTTTCTTCAAAGTCTTGTGGTACTTCATCTTGTTCTTGAATATGTTCTTGTGAAGAGAAATGTGACACAAATTCAGCTTCATCAATATCTTCATTATCTAGAACTTCATCATACCAATCATCCTTATATATTTCTTCAATATCATCTAAAGCATCAATCTGTTCTTGAACATTTTGCTCTTCAATGGATTCTTCAGTTCTTTGAAGCTTAGAAGAGGATTCAGTTTGACCAATATCTTCTAATTCATTCACTTTCCTTTTGCCTTTTCTTTGCTCAAGATTTTCTTCAACCTGCATCTCAGTACTGATCACATGTACTGGTGATATAGATTTCTGAGCTTCTCTTTCTTTAGCAATTAGCTTTGAGATTTTCATTTTCTTCAGATAATTTCTTGAATTTCTCCTTAAGACTATCATAATCTTTAATCATTACTTCAAAGTTCTTTATCATGTCTTCTTTATCTTTGCAAAACTAACAATCTTTTCATCTTTTAATGCATTTTCTTCAGACAACTTTAAATTTTCATCTTTGAGCTTTTGAATTTCTTTTTCACAAGATCTGATTATCTCTTTCATTCTTTCATTTTCCACTTTCAACTCTTCAATCTCTTTTTCTTGCTTAAATTTTCTTCTTTCAATTTTTCAATCTCATCAATGTCAACTATTTCCTCTGTTTGTATAGACACATTGTGTGACATACTAACAGGGATTTCTTCCTCCTTCATTGTATCAATTTCAAATACTAGATTGAATAAAATATCATTTATAAAGTCAAGACTCAAATGTTTGATTTTGAGAATTTCTTTCTTGTACATCTTCCTCAACATTTTCTTCAATCATAGGTTGTCTCATTTACAGTATCTTCTGCATTTCTTTCTTCATTTCCTTCTTGATTTGCTTCAGTGGCATCATCATTTCCATCATCATCATCATCACTTTCTTCACTTGATGAAATTTCAAACACATCATCATCACTTTCTTCATCAACTTCTACATCTTCAATCAGATCATTTAGATCTATTGGTTCTTCTTAGTTAGATGGAAGTGTGGGTGGAGAGTAATATCAACTTCATCCATTGATACATTCCTGATATAATCAAAAACTGGAATGTTTTGAGCACCAGTGATCATTGCCAGTCTTTTGTAAACAATCTCTGACATGTGCTCTAACTGAATCTTTTCACCAATAACTTTTCAGCATACAGATCTGTATTTGCATCATTAATAAGAAGTTGAAGAAATCTTGGGTACATCAAATACTTATGCCTTACTCCTCTTTCAAGATTAAAAATGAATCCATTCATTATCCACTTAGCCATATTAAATCTTCTGTTTGTGGATAAGGCTATAATTGGTGATGCAATGTCTACAGGGAATGATACCCAACCCGCACTTCTTTTTGACATGCAATGTTGAAAGATATAGCATAAAAGCTTCCAATGCTTAAATACACGAGCTCTGAAAAATTGCTTGTTAGGGAAATGATCTGGATGACCCATCTGTATAAAACTTTTCTACATTCATTAAATGTATATTTTGATAAATCTTCAGGATCATTATCACCCAGTCTTAGAGCTTGTCTAATTGCTTCTTCAAAAACTTCAAGCATTCTTTCTGATGTGATGAAGGCTCTTAAAACTTTGTTTCCTTGATCATCTCTTTCAATTTGAGCAGTTCTCCAGAATTTTTAATCATTCTTCCATTTATCATGGGCCTTGCACACATAGCATACACATATTTTGTTCTGAGTAGAAATCTGATATATCTTCATATCCAGTAGCTTCTCTATTTCATTATCTAAAAATGCAGCTACATTATGCTTTGGCTCAAATTTTAAATCTGCCATCTACAAAAAACAACAAAAGTATTATGAGAACATTGAATATTGATTAATAAAATTTATTTCTACATATGACTTTTGATTTTGACTTTTTAATTTGACCTTTTATTTTTACTTTTGAATTGAGATTTCAAGTTGTAAAACATTATCTTTATTCATTTTGAATTTATTATCTAACTTATCAATTTTTATTAATTTTTTTTATTCAAATATGACTGTCTGTTCATCTTCTTCTTCTTCGACTATGAAAATCGTTGAGTTCATCATCAACAAATCTTTTTCACTTTAGATTAAAAATAATACATCAACAGGCTCGCAAATCTGTTCTTATCAATAATCCAGTGTCAATTTTTATATGATACTCATTTGATCAGATTAAACTTGGATTATATTGGTTCGAACGCCCAATAGCATTCAAACGACTATAGAAATGCACTGATTTACCCAAAATTATATATTTGAATCACAAACTTACGTTTATATATTCAAATACAATGTATACTCAAATGATTCGATTCGATTTCAGATGAAATACGGATGTGATGATGCTCTACAGTGTAGATCGAGGGTTTTGTTCTGAGATTTGAAATTAAATGAGAAATATGCATAAGTGTTCAATTTATATAAGTGAAATATTAGGCGTATGAGCCCTATTCGGACGTATGGTCCCTGTTTGGGCGTATGAAAACCTAGAATTCACTTATTTTGTTGGACGCATGAGCACTGTGTGCGTTTTAAATCAGACGCATGGAACTGTTTAGACGCATAAGCACTGTTTAGGCGCTTTTGCACTGTTCAGTCGCATGGACTTTGTGAAACGTCTAACACTTGAAATTTTGAAACTATTTAGACGCATGAGACATGACAAAGTCTAACACAGAAACACTATTTAGACGCATGGGATTATCACAAACACCAACACTTGTAATTTTCATAGATGTATTACAACTGTTTAGACGCATGGGAATGAATCAAACGTCCAACACTTGTATAATCCTAAAAATTTCATCATGCTCCTATTGAGGCGCATGTGCACTATTTAGGTGCATGAGTTGACTTTCATGATTTAAACACTTGTGATTTCCAATTTCTTCACTTGCACACTTTTTACCATAAATCCTTGTGATTTCCAATTTCTTCACTTTCACATTTTTACCATTTAGATCCCCAAATTTTGAACTTTTTGCATATTGCACTTTCAATTTATAAAATTTTTATTTTCTATTTCTTTTTAAATTTCTTTTGTCCCTTCATTTTAGTCTCAACATAAAATCAAATATCATCTGATTTTCAACTTAAAAATCATTTATTTGCAAAGATTATGTAGATTCATATTGTAATTTTCAAACACATTCTATTTTCAGTTTACACAAATACTTTGAACATAAAGCATCATCCTTTCAATTCAACATTTCAAATTTTGATTATGATTATTGAATATTTTCTGAGAACAACTCTTTCATTTATTACTCCGCCTAAACTTTTAAGTTTGAAAAACTTATAAGTTTCTTACGAAAGAGAATAAGATCACACAGCACATTAAGACATTGCCTTCACACACAAAGACAGGCATAAAAGAAAGATGAAAATAGAATCAAAATCTAATATTAAGCATAGAATAAATGTATGCAGAGAGATCATATTAATGAAGATTAGCACATTAAAATAAAATAAATGTGGAGAGTCATAGACAATGAATAACTCCTAATCAAGTGTGTTCCAGGTCAGTGATATCACAGCAAAGGAGACACAAGATTTAAGGACAGACAATGAGTGTTTTTGACACAATTATCAACTCACTTACTTTTCAATTCTTGGATTGATTAGTGTTGATTAGATATGACATGATGTAAAGCATACAGAGACTAAGAGAATTCAACTATCATCATGAAATGTAAGAAAGAACACATGCTCAACTTATTACCTGAAACATAGATATCACCAGAGTTCATGTTACTTAGTTTATAGAGGATGATCATGGATAACCATTTGATCAGCTCTGACTATTCATTTGAATAGGTTGTGCACATTGGCATCTTTTTGCATCAAAATGAGAATCCAGGTCTGTAATGACTTACAACAGAGGATATCTCAGTACTTCAGGTCTATGATGACTCATAACAGAGAAGTGAAATGATGCTTTGTAATAGATCTCATGATTTCACATAGTTTCAACAGGTGTGAGAGATGTATCTTAACAAACATTCTCATAAGCTAAAACAACTCAAAAGTACTCAGATGAATACACACACGCATGTATGTTTAGTTTGATCACAAGAATTTACTTTTTCAGCATAATAGTCAGATATTATCTACACATCATATCTGATCATGTCTAGACTTTATTAATAAGTGAAGTATGCAACACATCTCACTAATATACTATCATTTCTCACATGTTGCAAAACATAATCCTTTCTAAAACAAACTCTATTTTTGTATTTTTGAAATATATTTTTGTATTTGATTTTTCTACGAAAAACATAAAATCACACACACACAAAAAATATAAACAGGCAATTAACATGAGAGTATCACTTATTATGATCTTTTGATTTAGGGAGATCACATATGATTTATAAGACCAATTGATTCTACTAAATACTCAAACCGTCCTGGTAGGAAGGCTTTAGTAAATAGATCTGCCAATTGTTTTTCTGTTGCAATTTGAATCAATATGATTAATCCTTTTCAGAGTTATCTCTAAGAAAATGATATCGAATTTCGATATGTTTTGTTTTTGAATGTTGAACAGGATTAGCTGTTATGAACATAGCAGCTGTGTTATCAATGTAAATTGGTGTTTTAAGAAAGTTGAATCCATAATCCAGTAATTGATTTTGCAACCAAAGGATTTGAGAACATCCTGCTGATGCAGCAATGTACTCAGCTTCTGCAGTTGAAACAGAGACATTTGTTTGTTTCTTAAATGCCATGAGACTAATCTAGGACTAAGAAATTGACACCCACCCGAAGTAGATTTTCTATCTTGACAGCATCCACCATAATCACTATCTGTATATCCATATAGTTCAAAGTTACCCTCGTAAAGATACCAAAGCCCTAAGGCTGGTTTACCTTTGAGATACCTGAATATCCTTTTGACAACAATTAAGTGAGATTCTTTTGGGTCTGATTGATACCTGGCACATACACAAACAGCATACATAATGTCTGGTCTAGATGCAGTAAGATACATCAAAGATCCAATCATTGATGTGTATAACGTTTGGTCAATAGATATTCCTTTTGGATCAGGTTCAATCTTGGTGTTAACATCTGCTGGAGTTCGTATGGACTGACGGTCTTGCAACTTAAATTTCTTTAAGAGCTTATCAACAAACTTTTCTTGATTGATGAAGATTCCATCTGTAGTTTGCTTGACTTGAAGTCCAAGAAAGAAGTTAATCTCTCCCATAGAACTCATTTGGAATCAAGATTTCATGATTTCTTCAAATTCATTGCATAATTTTGGACAGGTAGAACCAAATATGATGTCATCAACATACACTTGTACACATAAAAGATCATTATTATCCTTATTTATGAATAAAGTTGGATCAATTTTCCCTCGTGTGTATCCATGTTGGATTAAGTGTTGTGATAACGTCTCATACCAAATTCCAGGGGCTTGATGAAGCCATATAAAGCTTTACTCAGTTTATATACTCGATGTGGAAATTGTGCATCCTCAAAGCCTAGAGGTTGCTTCACAAACACATCATCAGTGATTGGACCATATAGAAATGCACCCTTTACATCCATTTTATACACCTTGAATTTTATGAATAAAGCATAAGCCAGGAAAACTCGAATTGATTCAAGTCTTGCAACTGGTGCAAAAGTAAAGAGTTCAAAAATGATAGTAGAAAAACTAATCAGTAAAAGGAAAGATAAACAAAAAGCAGGATTAGGTTTCACTCATGAACCTATGCCTGAACCTATCACAAACACACTATCAGAGAATTTCAATACTCATGATCATTCACCTGAAAATAAAGCAAAGCTTAAAGCCTTCCAGATCAAAACCAAGAATGCAGAAGAAGAAAAAGAAAATGTTCAAGTTTTTGTTGAAAAAGATCAAGAAAAAATCAAAAATGGTCATCCAATCAAGATAATATCATATGAACCAAAACAACCAAAACAAAATATCTCTTTTGATCAAATTCATAATATAATAGAAGAAGTCAGAGTTCAAAACAAGGATAAACAACAGATAGGAACATCAGAAGATTCAAACACATCAATATGAAACAATTTCAATCAGAAAAGGAATCTTCTTCTGATCATGTTCAATCTAAAATAAACAAGTTCTTCTAAATCAAAGAATCAAAGAAGAAGAAAGAAACTGCAAAAGCAACATCTGAACAAAACAAAAGTTCAGAAAATTTGATTAAAGCAAAAAATCAAACATCAAAACTAAAACCAATTAAATTTGTGTCCAGGTATGTTAAATATGAATTCTCTTCTAAATAATAAAGCAAATATTATGAACAAATCAAACTCTGATCTAAAATCTAGTTTAGATTCAAAGACATACGCTGTAGCAAAAAGATTTGTTTCTAATACATTCAAGAAGGAAGTTCTTGTTAAACAAATGAATAATAACTGACACAAAATCAAACTATGAAAAATGAAAGACAACAATTAACTATATGACACCAAAATCAAACATTATGTCATTGTCAAAAGTTAACAAAAAGTTGATTTTAACTCCACAAAAGTACTGTGAAATTTGTGATATGAATAATCACAATACTGCTGAGTGCTACTTCAACAAGTACTGTCACATATGTGATATGAAATATCATTCGACAGCAGATTGTTATTATAACAAATATTGTACTTATTGTGATGAAAAGACTCACAACACTGCAAATTGTTACTTTAGAAATAGATCGCTCACTAGAAACTTTGCAAAATCAAACATGAGCAAAGGATTTGCTAATCCACAGTATTTGAGAAATCAAACTAATAGATTTCATAGAGACATTAATCAACCTAATGTAGGTTTGAGATCTTTTCCTAAGAACAGTTATGTGAGCTCAAAACATAACATGCAAGAACACTTCATACCAAGATCTGTAAGGATGAATAATAAAAATGTTAGTCATCAATACATTTCAAAAGATGATCAATCAAATGGTATGAATGTTCACAAAAATAAATCAAACAATTTTTAGAATAAAATTGGTAAATTCATCAAAAATAAACCTGATTTGAATAATCTCCATTATAAACAATTTACAATTGTTGATAAATTTGGAAAGCCCAAGACCATTTTGGCTTGGGTAGATATTTCAACTTAACTTTCTTGTAGTACAGGCACGCCCAAAAAGACCAATCAATACATGGTATGTGGATAGTGGCTGTAGTCGGCACATGACAGGCAATACTGCCTTGTACAAGACTTTAAGTCAAAAGATGGAACTCATGTCGCCTTTGGTGGTGATGCTGGTTGAAAAATAACTAGAGAAGGAACAGTACCAATGGGATAATAAGCTTTGATAAAGTCAACTTTTGTTCACAGTTGAACTTTAATCTTTTAAGCGTATCTCAAATATGTGACAAATCTTATTCTGTTCTGTTTGATGATTCATTTTGTTATGTTTTGAAGCCAGGTTTCAAGATAAGCAAAGATTGGGTAATTGTTACAGCTAAGAGAGACAGAGATGTATACAAATTGGATATGTCTCAAGTTGATCCTTCAACTGAAACAACATGCCTAATTGCAAAGGCATCAAATGATGAAAGCCAGCTTTGGCATAGATGTCTCGGTCATTCAAACTTCAAGAACATAACAAGCTTGTAGCAGGAAATCATGTCATTGGACTTCCATCCAAGAAGTTTGCAACAAATGATCACTGCTCAGCATGTTTGAAGGGAAAGCAACACAGAGCGTCTTATAAGTCCAAGCCTATAAACTCAACATCCAAACCTCTCCAGATGTACATATGGACCTCTTTGGACCAACAAACGTCAAGAGTATTGGACGAAAATCATATTGTTTAGTTATCATTGATGACTTCACAAGATTTCATGGGTTTTCTTTCTTTATGCCAAATCTGAAACAACTGATTTACTAAAAGAATTTATTATTAAAGTTGAAAATCAATTAGACAACAAAGTGAAAATAATAAGAAGTGATAATGGAACGAAATTCAAAAATGCTAACATTGAAATGTTTTGTGCACAGAAAGGGATAGCTCATCAGTTCAGTGCTCCCAGAACTCCTCAAAAATGGAGTGCGGAAAGGAAGAATAGAACACTGATTGAAGCTGCTCGTTCTATGTTAGCTAATGCAAAAATCCCTATCACTTTTTGGGATGAAGCAATATCAACTGCGTGTTTCGTTCAGAATCGAATCTTAATCGTCAAAGATAAACTGAAAACTCCATATGAGTTAATGTTTGGCAGAAAACCGAACATAAACTTTTTAAAATCATTGGTTAGCCTGTTATGATTCTTAATTCAAGTGATCAATTAGGAAAATTTGAAGCAAAATCTGATAAGGATTTTCGTTGGATATTCATCGGTTTCAAAAGCCTATCGAGTCTACAACTCTAGGACAAATGTAATCCTTGAAACATTCAACGTTAAATTTCTGGAAAGTTCTTTTCCATCGTTTCAAATGGTCCTGCATGGTATTTGACTTAGATTCATTATCAAACTCTTTTCAATCTAATTTTTTGATCAACCAAATTGTCTTAATTCTACAGATAAGAAGAACTCAAGAGGAGATCTTGGATCTTTCAGTGAAGATTTAGATTCTGATGACCCAGATGATTCAAGCTCAAACTACCCATTTTTGTCATTTGTCAAGGATTCAACAATAAAAAACCATGAAACTATAGTTTCAGATCATTCTGAGTCAATTAATCACGAAGAATCACAAAATATTCCTAATGATGGTAATGAGTTTGTGATACCTGAGTCTGGAACATCATCCATTTCAGGTGATGTAGTTGATACAGGTAACTTTGATTACTTCGTCAATTCACCTACTCAAGTTCCAAACTTCAATCCATATTCTTCTACTTTGATACATGAGTTTTCCAACTTGAATCAAACAAATCTGGATGTTAATGTTCAATATGATGAGATTACTACATCTCGTATTCACAAGAATCATCCAATTTCTCAGATTATTGGTTCATTGAATGAGAGAACAACAAGGAGTAAATCAGAACAAGTAAACAATGCTTATACTCTTGTTTTCTTTCAAATTGTTCCTAAAAATGTACTGAAGCATTAAAGGACAATGGTTGGATAGAAGCCATGCAAGAAGAATTACTTCAATTCCGCAAACAAGAAGTGTGGAATTGGTGGATCTACCTGAAGGAGAAAATGTAATTGGCACAAAATGTTATTTAGATATAACACTGATGATCGTGATGTTGTAATAAGAACAAAGTGAGACTTGTTGCACAAGGATACACACAGGAAGAAGGTATAGATTATGATGAAGTGTTTGCACCAGTTGCAAGACTTGAATCAATTCGAGTTTTTCTGGATTATGCTTCATTTATGAAATTCAAGGTGTATCAAATGGATGTAAAGGGTGCATTTCTATATGGTACAATCACTGATGATGTGCTTGTGAAGCAACCTCCAGGCTTTGAGGATGCACAATTTCCACATCGAGTATATAAACTGAGTAAAGCTTTATATGGACTTCATCAAGCCCCTAGAATTTGGTATGAGATGTTATCACAGCACTTAATCCAACATGGATACACACGAGGGAAAATTGATCCAACTTTATTCATAAAGAAGGATAAAATCTTTTATGTGTACAAGTGTATGTTGATGACATCATATTTGGTTCTACCTGTCCAAAATTGTGCAATGAATTTGAAGAAATCATGAAATCTCAATTCCAAATGAGTTCTATAGGAGATATTAACTTCTTTCTTGGACTTCAAGTCAAGCAAACTACAGATGGAATCTTCATCAATCAAGAAAAGTTTTTGTGACAAGCTCTTAAAGAAATTTAAGTTGCAAGACTGTCAGTCCATACGACTCCAGCAGATGTTAACACCAAGATTGAACCTGATCCAAAGAAAAATCTATTGACCAAACTTATACAGATCAATGATTGGATCTTTGATGTATCTTACTGCATCTAGACCAGACATTATGTATGTTGTTTGTGTATGTGCCAGGTATCAATCAGACCCGAAAGAATCTCACTTAATTGCTGTCAAAAGGATATTCAGGTATCTCAAAGGTAAACCAGCCTTAGGGCTTTGGTATCCTTACTAGGGTAACTTTGAACTATATGGATATACAGATAGTGATTATGGTGGATGTTGTCAAGATAGAAAATCTACTTCGGGTGGTGTCAATTTCTCGGTCCCAGATTAGTCTCGTGGCAATGTAAGAAACAAACAAATGTCTCTGTTTCAACTGCAGAAGCTGAGTACATTGCTGCATCAGCAGGATGTTCTCAAATCCTTTGGTTGCAAAATCAATTACTAGATTATGGATTCAACTTTCTTAAAACACCAATTTACATTGATAACACAACTGCTATGTTCATAACAGCTAATCCTGTTCAACACTCAAAAACAAAACTATCAAATTCGATATCATTTTCTTAGAGATAACTCTGAAAAAGGATTAATCATATTGATTCAAATTGCAACAGAAAAACAATTGGCAGATCTATTTACTAAAGCCTTCCTACCAGGACGGTTTGAGTACTTAGTAGAATCAATTGGTCTTATAAATCATATGTGATTCCCTAAATCAAAAGATCATAATAAGTGATACTCTCATTGTTAATTGCCTGTTTATATTTTTGTGTGTGTGTGATTTTATGTTTTTCATAGAAAAATCAAATACAAAAATATATATCAAAAATACAAAATTAGTGTTTATTTTTAGAAAGGATTATGTTTTGCAACATGTGAGAAATGATAGTACAGTTCATACTCATTAATAAAGTCTAGACATGATCAGATATGATATGTAGACAATATCTGACTATTATGCTGAAAAAGTAAATTCTTGTGATTACACTAAACATACATGCTTGCGTGTATTCATCTGAGTACTTTTGAGTTGTTTTAGCTTATCAGAATGAATGTTTGTTAAGATACATCTCTCACACCTGTTGAAACTATGTGAAATCATGAGATCTGTTACAAAGCATCATTTCACTTCTCTGTTATGAGTCATCATAGACCTAAAGTACTGAGATATCCTCTGTTGTAAGTCATTACAGACCTGGATTCTCTTTTTGATGCAAAAAGATGCTAATGTGCACAACCTATTCAAATGAATAGTCAGAGCTGATCAAATGGTTATCCATGATCATCCTCTATTAACTAAGTAACATGACCTCTGGTGATATCTATGTTTCAGGTAATAAGTTGAGCATGTGTTCTTTCTTACATTTCATGATGATAGTTGAGCTCTCTTAGTCTCTGTATGCTTTACATCATCATATCTAAATCAACACTAATCCATCCAAGAATTGAAATAAGTGAGTTGATAATTGTGTCAAAAACACTCATTGTCTGTCCTTAAATCTTGTGTCTCCTTTGTTGTGATATCACTGACCTGGAACACACTTGATCAGGATTTTTTCATTGTCTATGACTCTCCACATTTTTTTACGTTAATGTGCTGATCTTCATTAATATGATCTCTCTGCAGACATATTGAATGCTTATATTAGAGTTTGATTCTATTTTCATTTTTCTTTTATGCATGTCTTTGTGTGTGAAGGCAATGTATCATGTGCTGTGTGATCTTATTCTCTTTCATAAGAAACTTAAAGTTTTTCAAACTTAAAAGTTTAGGGGGAGTAATAATGAAATAGTTGTTCTCAAAAATATTCAATAATCATATCAAAATTTGAAATGTTGAATTGAAAGGATGATGCTTTATGTTCAAAGTATTTGTGTAACTGAAAATAGAATGTGTTTGAAAATTACAATATGAATCTACATAATCTTTTCAAATAAATGATTTTTAAGTTGAAAATCAGATGATATTTGATTTTATGTTGAGACTAAAATGAAGGGACAAAAGAAATTAAAAAGAAATAGAAAATAAAAATTTTATAAATTGAAAGTGCAATATGCAAAAAGTTCAAAATTTGAGGATCTAAATGGTAAAAAAGTGTGTAAGTGAAGAAATTGGAAATCACAAGTGTTTAAATCATGAAAGTCAACTCATGCACCTAAACAGTGCACATGCGCCTAATAGGAGCATGATGAAATTTTTAGGATTATGTTGTTGGACGTTTGATTCATTCCCGTGCGTCTAAACAGTTGTAATACATCTATGAAAATTACAAGTGTTGGGCATTTGTGATAATCCCATGCTCTAAATAGTGTTTCTGTGTTAGACGTTTGTCATGTCTCATGCGTCTAATAGTTTCAAATTTCAAGTGTTAGACGTTTCACAAAGTCCATGCGACTGAACAGTGCAAAAGCGCCTAAATAGTGCTTATGCGTCTGAACAGTTCCCATGCGTCTGATTTAAAACACACACAGTGCTCATGTTTCCAACAAAATAAGTGAATTCTAGGTTTTCATATGCCCAAACAGGGACCATACGTCCGAACAGGGCTCATACGCCTAAATTTCACTTAATAAATTGAACATTTATGCATATTTCTCCTTTACATTTCAAAATCTCAGAACAAAACCCTCGAACTGCAACTGTCGAGCATAAACACATCCGTATTTCATCTGAAATCGAATCAAATCATTTGAGTATACATTGTATTTGAATATATAAACGTAAGTTTGTGATTCAAATATATAATTTTTGGGTTAAATCAGTGCATTACTATAGTCGTTTGAATGCTATTTGGGCGTTCGAACCAATATAATCCAAGTTTAATCTGATCAAATGAGTATCATATAAAAAATTGACACTGGATTATTGGTAAGAACAGATTTGCAAGTCTGTTGATGTATTATTTTTATTTAAAAGTGAAAAAGATTTGTTGATGATGAACTCAGACGATTTTCATAGTCGAAGAAGAAGAAGATGAACAGGCAGTCATATTTTGAATAAAAAAATTAATTAAAAATTGATCTGTTAGATAATAAATTCAAAATGAATAAAGATAAATGTTTTACAACTTGAAATCTCAATTCAAAAGTAAATTCAAGTCTGCAATATCAAAAGCTTTGAAAGAATTAGATATGTACAAACAAAAGCCGATGTTCAAAGTCAAGAAGAACCAGCAGATTTTGAATGATGAAGTCAAGGTTGAAGATAGATTTGAAGATAAAGTTAGCAGTCAAGCTTGAAGAGTTTGAAGACAGAAGAACATGTCAATCTTAGGGGGAGTATGTTAAGTGCTCTAAGAAAGATTAACATGTTGTCTTTATTTGTCTTTTGATAGTTTGTAATAGTATAGGGACTATTTGTGTAATTTGTTAGTTCCTTTACTTTTTTCAGTATAAATAGCTTAGATTTGCAGGTAGATAGTAACGAATACACAAGATATTCGAATCTGCTTTCATACTTGTAATTGTCTTAGCTTGATATTAATGAAAACTTGAATTTTATTGATATCTTGTTTTGATTTGATTAAGTTGTGTGAATTTCATTGAATTGTGTTTACAATCATCACAGATTTATTCATTTGATCCTATCATGATAGTTTGAATATGTTTGGGATATTAGGAGCATGTTAGTATGTTCATGGATGATTTCTAAGGTGGTAGAATATGTTAATTTAGTTGTATAGACTTTGATGATCATGTATGATGTTGAAAGTTGATTTGTAGTTAAGACATCATGTTTGGGACTGGAAATTGATTATTGTGATGTATGTTGAATGCAATGAACATGGTTAATGAATATGATTGTGATCATCATACACGCGTGCGAATCTGAGGACCCTACTTATTAGGATTGGCAGGGTTTAGGATGTGAAGTCTTGAGTGGCTTCACATGGCATGTAGTGCGTGATTTGATCTTTGTGTGGCATGTTAGTTACGTTATAACTGATGGACATGTTAATGTTTAGATTCGCATGACTTGTATGATACTTGGTATTATGATGATCTTAGTATCACCTAGATAATGTAGCATACATGTGATCCATTTGAATTTTAACAATGTATGATGTATGATATGTTTGCTTAAATGTTTACAACACCTATGTCACCACGGGTCAACGGGTCAACTGAGTCAAACGAATTTGTGTTCTGAAACCTTGAGTTCTTTAATTATAGAGCACTTAGGGTTTTCCTTGAAAAAAATTTCTGTGTATGTTTACTTATGTACTGTTGTTCGAGGTAACCTCTAAGGTTGCTTTCCACTTGTCCTTGTCAAGTTAATCTTAGATCCTTTACACATACCAGGTGAGTTCAGCCGCACTCTTTACTTATTCTCTTTTGGGGGAGATAGCATACTGGTAAACTACAAACCTTTATAAATTCCAGTTAATCATACAATTAATATAGTGTTTCATCATAGAAAAGTCCTCACACTTTTGATTGTTAATATTGAATGGCGGAAACTTTGGTATAACTACTGGGTCTAAGAGCCCCAACCTGTGTGACTCGAGTCAACCGGTGCAATTTGTCCTAATAAACATTGTCCCTCTGATAAGTCGTGACAGGAGGCAACAACGTATCACATGTCAGCTTCATTGTGAAATGACAGGATCAGTGATCACAAGTTTGATGTTTATCAGAATGTAAAGCAGCGGAATACACAAACGAATTAGACAAATTGTAGCAAGCAAACAATATATGTAAGCGTTAAGATCGCATACGGTTATAGGGAGAGAATATGAATTTCTGATTTCTAGGAATGTTTATAGATGGAGAATATTTCTAATCAAATCAATCAAACATTCCATTCAATTGCTCATATCACTCATGATTACAATGGGTTGTCACTCCTTATATAGAGTGCAACAGTCACTGCTGTTATCACGGAAAGTGACAACTGGCAGA
Source organism: Flaveria trinervia (assembly GCA_025506515.1). NCBI lineage: Eukaryota > Viridiplantae > Streptophyta > Magnoliopsida > Asterales > Asteraceae > Flaveria > Flaveria trinervia. Next base: position 29,353,911 of record CM046441.1, read on the forward strand.
TCCAATACAGAAATAACTAAATCTTAACAAACTACTGAAATGTTCACAACTACTGAGAACATATCAGCAGGTTAAGTACAAAATATAAAACTACTGAAACTACAACGACTGAAGAACAAGCTCTTCAGTCGTTTTACAAAACTACTGAAACATAAAACATAAAACTACTGATATCACAACTACTGAAGAAGTACTCTTCAGCAGTTGTGACAAACTACTGAGGCTTCAGTACTTGGTCTTCAGACTTTGACCTTCAGGCGTTTCATCAGCTGATGACTTCAGTAGATATCATCAGCTGATGTCTTCAGTCTTTGTCTTCAGACTTTGTACATCAGTTGTTGATCTTCTACTTGTGAACTCTTCAGCTGTTGTACTTCAGTACTTTGGTCTTTCAGCTTCAGCACTTGTGTTCTTCAGCTGTTGTACTTCAGCACTTTGGTTCTTCAGCTGTTAAGGTCTTCAGCACTTGATCTTCAGCTGTTGAAGTCTTCAGTACTTGTCAAACTACTGATGAGGCTTTCAGCAGTTGTTGTGATACCGTGTGGGACTTAGAGATTTTCTGATCTTGGCTCATTGGTTCTTTTGGTCCAACAAACTCCCCCTGAACCAATGCAGCCAAAACCTCTAACTTATTAAACTCCCACTTATTGATGGCAAAAATGTTGGTCTTTTTCCTTCTTGATCAGTAGAGAAGATGACCCATGTACGCTCCGGCCTGGGAAGAACCTCAAATATTTGTTTGGCAGAGTATGAATGGGAACTCTGTTTTGGGGAACTGGACACAGAGTTGTTATCCCATTCATGAGATTCACTTCCCCATAATGAGTCTGTATGACTCACGGACATAGGCCTCAAGGAGAACATTTGTTCCTCTTGAGAGAGTTCTTCAGCTCCTCCTTCGAAGAAGAACTCTGGACCATAGTACTCTGATAAGTACTTCATGGTCCTGCCATTTTCAGCTCCACCGTAGTTACCTCCCTGTATACAAATTCATCGGATGGTTGCCTTCAAGGAGTAACTGGAGCTCATTCTTTTGGATGTCTTCAAGCTTTTTGTATAACAACCCCTTCTTAATCATCTTGTTTTCTAGTAGGCTTGAGGTGTCTTCTTTGCTTGGTGAGCTTTCTTGAATTCATCAATGATTCCCAAGGTGAGACTACAACGGCCAGCATGATGGTAGATTCTATTGTTTTTCGTACTTGGCCGTTGTATCTGTGTGGGATAGTTCTTTTATGGATTCTAGAACTCACCCTGGGGTCTGGCCATACTCTCACTCTCTCCTCTGATACTGAAAGGTGTGTCTGAGAGTGTACAGCCTTTGAGCATGCCCTTTCATGGCTTGAATAGATGATGACTGAGGAAATTCCTTGTCAACCATCTTCAACAGTTGCTCATCGTGCTGTTTCTGCTGTTCTTCTTCTTCTATCTTTACTCTGACCATTTCCCTTTGAGAGTCGGGTGTGATCATGGATTGACTCTGGGGCTTTGGTAGCTTCAGAACAGCAGAGAGTGGCAGACTATCATCTTCATCCTCTTCTTCTACTTCTTCTAGCCTCAACACCCTTCTCTTCTTCTTGGGTGCATCATCGGCTGTTGGTTTAGAGGGTGAGGGAATTGGTTTTGTGGGTTGTGGTTTTGGTAGTTTTGATGTGGGAATGTTGACAGGCTGTTCTAGCATTTTGGATGTGAGTTTGGCTTTTGACTGTTTGGCTAGTTCAGTCCTGCTCCCAGCACCAGCTTCATTTAAAACTTCAACAATTAAACCTTTTGTATATTCTTCAGACGAACAGATCTTGGTGGTTATTGCCAGATACTGTCCCTGGACCAAGCTTTGATCTCGATCAATGATCTTCCAAGATGTTTTGCTATAAATCTGATCATGATCTCCAGCCTTTCTCTTTCTGACACATCATAACTTGACCATCTTGATTGGATTTCTTCAATCTCTAGTCTTCTGATCTCAGAATCAAGTTTTTCAGTGTCATGGCCTGCCTAAACAACTGATCAATGATGTTATCCATTGATCTGCTGTGTTCGGCATCAGCCTCTTTCACCATCAGCTCCAAGGCTTTCTCTTTTTCATCCTTC